>OY978216.1:38470374-39070374 GCA_963854785.1 Vaccinium vitis-idaea
ATCCTAGCATTGGACCTTAAGAACACGTTTTAAACACATCTAACCGTTCGGATCATCAAAATATGATCATGAACAAAAAATACTGCACCGTAGAGTTTAAGAGAGCCCTTATTGGATATATATATATATATATATATATATATATATATATATATATATATATATATATATATAATTTCACGTTAAAAATTGTTTTTGGGAAATTCGAACCGTCCAATGTGTTTATAAGGTGTTTTCAAGGGTCAACGCGGAAAATCTTCAAAAAAAAAATACCGGGAAGGACTTGATCCAAGCAGTTTTTCGCAAAAAGCCATACAGTTTGCGAAAAACTGCTTGGATCAAACCCTTCCCGGTATTTGTTTTTGAAGATTTTCCGCGTGGACTCTTGAAAACACCTTTTGAACACATTGGACAGTTCGGATTTCCCAAAAATAATTTTTAACGTGAAAAAATTACATTTTTTCTTATTTACGGGAGGTCCTTATTAGAAAATTTGCCTATATATATATATATATATATAGAGAGAGAGAGAGAGAGAGAGAGAGAGAGAGAGAGAGAGAGGAATTATCTACTTCGGGATCCCTAAGTCCAGGACTCATAGTTCCGGAACAAATTTTCATGATCCGAACCGTCCAATGTGTAAAAAATGTGCTTTCAAGGGTACTCGCGAGAAATCATTAAAAAAACAATATCGGGAAGGGCTTGATCTAAGCAGTTTTTCATAAAACTGTATATGTACAGTTTTGGTGAAAAACTGCTCGATCAAACCCTTTCCGGTATTTTTTTTTTTACGATTTCTCGCGGGGCCCCTTAAAAACACTTTTTAAACACTTTGAACGGTTTGGATCACGCAAAAACATGTTTTAAAAACCTTCAAAACATCAAAAAACCTCTAGTCCGGGATCTTGGACTGGATAATTGGCGTATATATATATAGTGAGCTTCCTATCCATACCCTAAAATGCGGACCTAATGTCCACACCCCACATTCTCGATCAAATTTTTATGATCCGAACCTTCCAATCTGTTTAAAATGTGTTTTTAAGGGTCCCCGCAATATAGTTTTATGCGGGGACCCTTAAAAATACGTTTTAAACAGATTGGACGGTTCGGATCGTCGATGGTGTTTAGTCCCATTAGTTGTTTATATGAGTGATCTTGGGTATATAACAAACCATGTAGGCTACTACTAGTACCTTGGGCTTAAGCATTTTGGGCCATGTGGTGTGGCTTGTGGATCAAATCAAGGTACTGGGCCAATGGTCTACCTGGGGCGTTACAAAATGTGTGTCGATTTTGTCCCTACCCCTAACGGCGTCTCCCTTTTCTGTTAAAATGAAGGGATTTTTTTGGTATTTCAACCCCCAGCCAGCTGTATTCATTTCCCATTTCATCTCTCTACAATTGCATCAAAAAGAAAAAAAGAAAAAAACCCCTCAGATCCAAAAAAAATTCACCACCATTTCTCTCGTCCCATCTAACTACAACTTCAAGGTACACAAAATCTTTGGTATTTCACCAACACACTTCACCAAGAAGCGATACAGGGGAAGTGAAATCCGTGAGAGCACTCCGCCGTGAAAATGGCCTTCACTTCCCTTCACCTGCCTTTTACACTTTGTAAGCATATTCCACATCTAACCTGCATAGACACACAAAAAAAGCTTTATATAAAGTCTGAAATGCACTTGAGATTTCAATTTCAAATATTCATCATTTTTTCATTATTATTTCAATCAATTTTTTCTTTTATTTTCAATGAAACCAACAATTTCTCAAAGTAAAACTATCTAAATTCATCAGTCATCAGTTATGAAACCGAGGCTGTTTTGAGGAGAGAGAAAGTGGAGGGAGTAAGGAGAGGATAGTGGAGTCGACGAGCGGGAGAAGAGGAATCTGTGGCTGTTTTTTGTTTTGCATTGGAGCCTAGGGCTCTGATTCGGCAGTGTCAGAACAGTCATCGATGTTCGGCACCGGAGGCTAAGGCTTGGCAGAACAAGCTGAGACTGTAATCGAGTTGTGGAAGGGTTCGAAAAGAGTCTGAATCTGGAACCGAATCTCGGGCTGGGATTGCTGCTACTGTTGGTGGTTTGATCTTTGTTCGGCTCCTTTGATTTTTGAAACCAATGCGCAAAATGCCCTTCTCCATCCGAAAACCATTTTCCTCTTCTGAAATTAATCTCTCTGTACTGTTGTCTGATGTGAGAGAGAGAGAGATAGAGAGAAACGAATCCTGCAAATTTTTTATTTTATTTTATGCAATTGCAGAGAGATAAAATGGGAAAGGAATACAGCTGGAAACGAATCCCCAATGTTCAAATACCAAAAGCACTCCATTTTGATGGAAAAGAGAGACGCCGTTAGGGGTGGGGACCAAATCGACACATTTTTTAAACATCGGGGATTAAATTGGATAAATATTTAGATTGATGACTAAATTGGCTACTCGCTAATACATTGGGGACTAGAAAGTTAAATAAGCCAATATAAAAATGTTTGTTCTTTTCATTCTAGGGTATATCGACTGCTAAGCGATATCAGAGCCTCCGTTTTTTTCAGACCCACAAAAACCCCAGAGTATTGAGAGTTAATCTTGAAACACAAAATTCATGGATCTTTAATCAAAGCTTCAAGAGGTTTCTACTTTAACCATCAATCAACTTCTTGTTTCTTCCAGTGGATTTCTGGATGAAGTTTTTGGAAGGCTTGTGCGATTCAAGCGTTGGTGAACAAGATCACTGGGTGCGGTGTACGTGTGACTCAGTAGGTGATACTTAAAACGTTGTGAGGATTTACTTTGTTTGTATAGATATATCTATAACTGCACAATGATTATAGTGATTTGATTCCTTCCTGTGGTTTTTTACCCATGTAGTGTTTTCCACACATATCCTGGTGTTCTCAGATTGATTTCTTGTGTGGTTTGTTAGGAGTTTAATTTAATGATTCACGTTCATACTATTAAAATTCTTTTACGGATTATTAGGGAACCCTGGTTTTTCACTTGGTATCAGAGCTGGTTGCTCCTATGCTAATTAGTTGAATCTTTTGACTTCCCTGAGCCTTGATCACCTTTGGTTGGTTTATGTTGACAAAGCCCTTGTTTATTCTTGAAAAGAAAATTATCTTGGTTCTTGCTTATCCGGGTATTCATTAAGTAACCAGACAATTGGGTGAGGTATTCTCCCTCTAAGTGTTCATTTCAAAAAGTGGATAGACCTTGTGAAGGCATTCGTGTTGCACCATTTGCTTAGTAACCGGACATTGGGTATAAGGGATTCTTACTCTCAATGTTCACGTCCAACAACAAGGGGGTAAAAGTGAAAACATGATTATGAATTTCTATTAAATATTTGTTAAATAATCGCCTTTTGTTGAGGGAGAGCTTGTGATTACTTATCTGTGGCTCGCTTGCGGTCCTAGAAAGGTGTATCTTGTTGATGGGGAGTCACTAGATAAACCTTAGCACTTGAAAATCTTGGCCCTATTTTGAGTTGAGCTCGATTCTTTGGCTATGGATGCAGATACGCACTTTCCTCCCATGTCGAAGATCATGGTTTGTTGCATTCCTTCTACTTTGCATGGTGTTATATCATTCAATGGTGCCTTAAAGTTTGGATGTCTATTTCATCTCAACTCATGATATAACTCTTGCGATAAAGCTCTCTCACGCTCATATCTTTCGATTTCTCATTCTTTTTTAACTTTTAGTTTTTGTTCTGTTTTATTGAAATTTGCGTGTTTTTTTAATATAGTCGTCACGTTATTTATGCTAATATTCACACTTTGTTTAAATTATTTATTTGGATACTTTTACTAGTCACTAATTGTTTAATTCTCTTTTATTTGCATTTATTGCTTAATTATTTATCATATTCGTGTAAAAGTATATCTATATTTAAACTATTATGCGAAAAACAGATATAATACGATCTTGAATTCAACACATTCAACACATCTCAAGAACAATAAATTAAACGTAGCTTGGTTGCCCATCAAGATTAGAGAGAACAAACCCCTTAGACTGAACTTTAATTCTTAGAGGAGAGGAGAGGGCCTTAAAGATAATTATAAAAGACTCCTAATCCATCATGGACTCTTTTATGAAAAGTATTTCCCAAACAAACTCTAATTGGTTATGATGACGAACCTTATCTTTTATTTGCTTATATGATATTGGAGTCCAAATTGTAACAAACAAGCATAAAACGTGGAGTCTTAGTGGGGCAAAAAAATGTGAGTCTAACATTCTCCTACTTGGCCCACTAAGCCGATTGAGATGCAAAGTGTAATTTTTTAAATATGCAATTTTGTTGTAAATGACTCGAGTGGGTTCCACATTAAAAAACTAAGACACATATGTAATCACGAATTTAAATTAGCCAATAGGTTTAAACCATTTAGAAACTTTAATACTATGATTAATTCAGACCACCAATGTGAGTCACAGCGGTTGTACGACACAATGTCATATTCCCTTCTATGCATAACATCACTGATAACCATCATTAGCCAAGTCCATAATTGGAAAAGTTCCATTACATTTAGGTTGTAATGCCTAAAAGCCCCTATAATTTGTCTTGTCAAGACATTTCCTGTGTAATAAAAATCCAACATAATATGTGCACACATAATTGGAAACAGGAAAATCAGAATCAAACTATAATATGCACAAATATAGTGTCATGCATAGTAACTACTCAGTCAAGAGTTCTTAAAAGACCTATCCGAAAATACTTTCAAACTCGGTGAATGTCATAGCTGCAACGTTATGCGTGGCCTCTATCAGCTACCACATGTGGCGAGCCTTACCCTGCAACTGGTAAACAACTGGTAAGCGACGAGAGCCACATGGTCTCCATCCTAAGTGATCTCTAAGGTGTTAAGGATCACCTTAATCTCCTTAAGCAAGGCTTTGGCCAAGGTTGGCTTAGGTTCACCTTGAAAGACCGGGGTAGTCTCTTGCAAAACTCATTCATCGCTTGTAACCGAGCCATAGGTCCAGGTACATGTGCATTGAGTGGGGGTCGGTTCGCATTGCTTGCAGCAATGAATGCTTGTAGTAACTGAGCAATGTCTATATTTTTGTTAGCAGTACCCGGTGGTCCTTTGTTATAGTTGTCATTGCCTAGTCCGTTCAGTGTGGTTACCATCTACAAGTTAGAATTTGTCGAGGTTTATTCTAACCATCTACATAGTTCAAATATTAGATTTAGAAGGGGGTTTCATAGCTGTTGAGTCCTCAAACAGTATCGTGAATGATTGTAAGATAAAATTTAGAAATGGTGATAAGGACTGCTTTTAGTCACTACTTATAAGCACATATTTATACTAGAAATGCCACGTCAGTAGTACATGTGTCAAAAATAGTCAGTCTAACTACTAATCAACAGTCAAACCCTAAGTTTTCTCACGATTCGCTTCCCTAAGTCAGATAATGTCTTATAAACTCCTTTAAATTATACTTTTAGCAAATATAATAGTTTTAAGTAACAAAAGTACTAGGTACGAATATCTATTCAGGCTAAGCTCTCAGAAATTGTTCTACCCATTCTACCCAAGCCTAAGGTTTGAACATAAAGCTTTGATACTAAGCTGTAACGCCCCTAATTTTGGGGACGTTATACTATTACATTTATTAAATTAAAACATAATATCAGGTCTTTTACAACAAATCATTCCTAAATAAATTACATTTATTCTAGTTAGGGTGGGGTCTACGGCTTCTCCTATTCCTCGGCCGGGTTGTCTCCCAAATCGGCAGCCTGCTTAGCTCTGAACTTTTCCAAGCTGTAATATGCTTCCTGTTCATCTTGGAAGTCTAGCATAATACGCCAGAGTCACAAAAGCAACATCATGGTATTATGCCAGGGTCATACAAGTGCAACCAAATATAATTGTTTTTAAAAAAGATCAACCAAATATAATTTTTCCCGGAAACTAATCGAGCATTATAAAAATGTAAATAATATACTTAGAAAAATAAGGTCGGTGTACCTACCTCAATTTCCAAGTGTAAGTCGGAAAATGCTAAGTCGGGCGGGTGCTTGGTCGGGCAGAATAACGGCTCCTTAGGTTTGTTCTGAAAGGAAGGCATATTGGCATTTTCTCCCTAGAAACAAAATAATTACTTAACTCTTCTAGTAATATGGATCGAATGGTGACTTTTGGTGGTGATCGAACTACTCTAGAACTCAACTAGAACTTAAAGACAATGAAGAACTTCAAGAACACATGAACTTTAAGAACAAGGAAAATGACTAGAAAGGTGGTGGAAAGGTGTGAGCTTGACTGAAGAATGAGGGAGTTATTTATAGCCCCCCCCCCCCCCCCCCACCCCAATTAACGCTCCTTATTTCAGGGGATATCAAAGTACCTATGAAATAGGTTTTGAACACTAAATCTTAAGGGTTTTAATTGAGAAAATCCTAAGGAAAATCTAGGGTTCATGGTTTGCATGGCCAACTCATTTCATGTGATTTGTGTGTACCAATATATATATATAGTTTTGATTTCCGTATATGGTTCCGCTTCTTATCTGGACTTTGATTTCCGGACTTTTGATCCAAAAATTTTTTTGACGATCCGATCCGTCCAATGTGTTCAGAAGGTGGTTTTCAAGGGTCTTCGCGGAAAATCTTCAAAAAAAAATACCGGGAAGGGCTTGATCCAAGCAGTTTCACAAAAATATATAAATACAGTTTTTGCGAAAACTGCTTGGATCAAGCCCTTCCCGGTATTTTTTTTGAAGATTTTCCGCGTAGACCCTTGAAAACACCTTCTGAACACATTGGACGGATCGGATTTTCCAAAAAAAAAATTGCAACTAAAAAAAAATCATTTTTTTCTTATTTCCGGGAGGTATGGATAAGAAGATTTCCGTATATATATATATATATAATGTGTATGTAGTACTAGACCTGGAGAACAAGTTCGAGGAGGAAACTTCCTCACATGCACCTCTCTCTCTCTGTGTATGCCATGTACATGAAGATTTTCTTAGGATTCACTAGGTATAGATGAGGCTTGGAGAGGAAGAAAAACATATTGGCGGGTTTAATGTAGGATTCCTTGATACACATTATAGGATACACATTATATTATATCTTATATTGTATTGCAGAATGGGTTTTCACAAGGAGCACCGTGGGAGTGACAAGTGGCGTAAATTGAGTGGTTTGTCATCTATGATTTTAAGTAAAGCATGTGACATAATCATGTTCATCAAAGATTGATTACAACTCTTATTCAAATTTGAAACCCATAAATCTTGCTTTTTTTTTTATCTCTGGTATCTTTATTTCCATAAAAAAAAACAACAAATCTTTGATTTTAACTCTTTAAACTAAATCTCTTCCTTAAAAATTTGAAAATAATCACCGCAAACAAAAAAAACAATTATTTTAGAAGTAGCTAAAAAATGCATACAATGCCTAAATTAATCTGATTACCATATGGTTGACTTTAAATTTCAAATAGATTTTGATAATTTAGGAGAGCTCTCAAGGTTAGGAACGAAAATAGTCAATATGTGTAATTTTGAATTCAAAATTTATTTCGATTAGTATATTCTGTAAAAGGAATAATTGACGAGTAAGTCATTTCAAATAAGTCAATTCGAGGAAATGACTAGGGGTGCTCACGGTCCGGATCGGTTCGGATTGGCATGAATCCAATCCTAATCCGCGAGTCACGGTTTTTTGAAAATACAATCCGTGTCCGATCCAAAAGTCTCACGGTTCGGTTCCAATCCGAACCGCGAGTCACGGATCGGTTCCGGATTAATCCGCGGATTTTCAACTTATTTGGAAAAAACAATAAACAAAGGCAGTAAGACACTAGCAAGTAGCAAATGCACTAAATAGAAAGTTCAAAGTTGGAAATCCCAATAAAAAAACAACAAAGGCAGTAAGGCAGATAGTTATATAGATATTGTTAACTATAATTATATATAATTTCATCACTTTTATAATGATAGTTATATAGATATTATTAATTTAGCAGACTTACGGTTTGGTTATACTGTTGTAGGAGTTATGGTGCGAATATCGTTATATAGATATTGTTAATTTAGCAGACTTACGGTTTGGTTGTACTGTTGTAGGAGTTATGGTGCGAATACTATTGTAGGAGTTATGGTGCGAATATAATTATATATAATTAACAATATCTATATAACTATATATATATGTATGTATATTTAAAAAAATTATATATAATAAAAATCTCACGGTCCGGATCGGTTAATCCACGGTTTCAAAATCAAAATCCGTGTCCGATCCAAAAGTCACGGTTTTTTATTTTTTGAATCCGTGTCCGGACCATTAATCCACGGTTAAAATCCAAAAGGTACCGATCGGTTCGGTCCGGCCCGGATTCACGGTTCACCGGTTTTTTTTAGCAGCCCTAGAAATGACTACCAACAATGGAAACTAAAGGCTTGCAATAAAAGGAATAGTCTATGAGTAAATTTCAAATGCATCCAATAATTTAGCGAATAATATCAGCTATGGAAACAATATATCAATGGAGAACTTAATTTTTGAAATTTGAAACACTTTTTGGGAATTAAAGGCTTGCACTAAAGTACTCCCATCTCTCACTCCCTTTGCATACACTTTTTGCTGAACACTTCGAGTAAATTTTTAAGACATCGGGTCATTCAAATCCACCTTGGGTCATTCGGATCCCAAACAAATCTCCTTTCTTCCACCCTCTACTTCTTAAAATTGGATTGAGCAACCTTTTTAGAACCTTCTTGAAACCCGACCTACGACACTGCCCTTATCAAAACATATGGATGAGTTACATGTTTGAATTATACGCTCTCTTCATGCGCGCCAAAGTCATGGATCCATTCTAATTAATTAGTCAAGGTTCTGTTCATGTTAATTTTCTTATTTTTTTATTTTGAAGGCGAAAAATTATCTAAGGGTTGCACCATGCGTGGAACAATATTCGCATTCAAAGGTAAGTGCCAAGCTTATATAGTTTTATGATCTATTATTCATTTGTTAGCCTCTAGGATTTATATTTAAGTTTTTTAATTAGTCACTTAAAAAAACTCAAACTAAGTTATAGATTATACATTTGGTACAACTTTTTACAAGTTAAAACAAATGTTCAAAGAGTTCATAACTCAATAAGAACTTTTGGATTAGGCAAACTTAGCCTTATAATTTTCTAAAAAAATTATGTTTCTGAACTCTTTCTTCTTTTTTATTCGAATACAGTAATTTGATCACATCAGTTTTTAACACAACGCAAAGTTAGCACATTTCAATTTTTTGATCTATATATGCTATTTTTGTATTAATAATAGTAATTAAGCAATTGTTGGATTACGTAGTGCTCATAAATATTGTTCTTTACTATAGTCAATAGGTCTTTCAATTGAGTTTCTTTGAAAGACAGGAGGGTAACTCATTTCTTCGTTATAAAATTTGATTTGATCAATTCAAGTCTAACGTAAAAGAACCTTTAAGTAGTTGTTCAGTTGTGTATTCTTATCACTTACTGCTATTCTTAGAGTTTGACACCATACCATAAACTAATTTGTTCTTCTTATTTTAGCTATTCATAGGCTGATTTTAATGTCAATATTTATGTGTGTTGTCTTAATTGTCAGATGGCACTGCAGTGCATTTTAACATGAAAATATAGATGAGTAAATTTCTATACTATTATAACCATTTTTGGTTTTCCCTTTTATCTAGGTTCGTGTTCATATCAATTCTTAGGCTCTCTTTACGGGAGCCAAAGTTATGGATCCATTTTTTTTATTTTTATTTTTTTAATCACATAGTAAATTACTTTTACGGAATAAAAGCGAGGAATTTGATTCAAAATTCAAGAATTGAAACAAAGAAGACAACTTTTTGAAGGCGAAAAAAAACAAAGGGTTGCATCATGCGTGGAACAACGTCGCATCCAAAGGAAAGCGCCAAGTTTATATAGTTGTATGTTGTATTATTGATATGTTAAATTGTTCAAAATAACTCAATGTTATCACTTATGAGTTATATTTTAAGTTTTTTTAATTATTTACTTAAAAAATTTAAACTAATGAATTATACCGCTAGAGGGGATAATTAAAAAAAGAATGTAAATGCTAATTTCAAATAATCATGTAGCAAGGTACGACACTAGATTTTTATGGGTTTAAAAACATTTTTAATGTTAAAAGTATTTATCAAAAGTTAATTCTTTCGTGTGTTGCGACTCCATGCATAGCACGGGTTTGATGCAAGTATATATATATATACATATATATACGGCAATTATCCAATCAAGGATCCCGGATTTCCCGGATTGAAGCGTTTTGATGCTTTTAACTATTGTTTTTGGGAAATCCGAGCCGTCCAATGTGTTCAAAAGGTGTTTTCCAAGGTCCACGCGGGAAATCTTCAAAACAAAATACCGGGAAGGGCTTGATCCAAGCAGTTTTTCGCAAAAAATGTACATTTACAGTTTTGCGAAAAACCGCTTGGATCAAGCCCTTCCCGGTATTTTTTTTTGAAGATTTTTCGCGTGGACCCTTGAAAACACCTTCTGAACACATTGGACGGATCGGATTTTCAAAAAAATATCGGGAAGGTGGAGTCCCGGATGAGATCCGGACTAATATATATATATATACATAAGGTTTTTAGCAATTTTTATTAAGGACTAGTCTTTTTATTTAATAAAAGATTACCAAAATTTAGTAGTTTTGATTTTATCACGAAATTTTTATTTACCAAAAATCGGGGTCTTTACACAACTTTTATTTAATTCTTTTTTCACAGGCAAATGATTAATTGATTACCATCTATCAAATGCCTTTGATAGATCAATACTGTACAACAAAAACCTCACTGGAATTAATTCGGCCTTCTGCTTGTGGATGATAAGACCGAATTAATTCCTGTGATTAGTGAGTTCATTAGAGACCAAATACTAAGTTATAGAATTGATCATTTCTTATTCACAGGTCACACCCTCGATTTTTAACATCGAAAATATTTCTTTTTACCACGTTATCCCTCATGACCCAACGGGAGTTCCCAAAATGACTTCATTACATTAACAAAATTAAAGATACTGAGCTAATTACTTTGTTTCAAGTAAAAAAAAAAGAGTAATTACGTTACATCCTCATCTTCCAAGATAATGTTTTACAAAGATGAAAATATAACTCTACATGCAGCTCTCAAAATAAGTTATGCCATGCACGCCAAACACGCCTAGTCATGCTTCTTGGTTAGCACCTAAAAAAGGAAGAGGGTATGCATTCACTTCGCCCAGTAGAAAAATCTTTATCAAAATCAATATCAATATGCACAAAGGCTCATCCCTTGACCCTTGCTTGGGGGCATTTGGTAACGTTTTTATTTTTTGTTTATAAAAAACTGAAAGTAGAATCAAGTTTATTTTTAATGAAAACAAAAGATGGAAAACATGTTTGGTAATACCTTTTTTTATAAACAGTTAAAAATAAAAATAAAAACAATATAAAACATGTTTGGTAGTATCATTTTGTTTCTTTCTTCGTCATCATTCTCATTCCAACAGAATAAAATTTTTCAGGTGACGGATTTGATTTAGGTGACCTGAATACCCATAGGGAAACAAAATTGGAGGAGAAAAATACCGGAATGAGGCAGATTGAATTCAATAGAGCACAAATATACGTATGTCAAGCATTAGATGTTTTGTAATGCGAGATTTGAGTTGGTATTCAATTCAATTCAAAAAACTAAAACGTCAAACATAATATCGGTATATAATAAACTTAAATGTTAAAAACACTCAAAAGCATTTCATCAAACAACTGATGGACATGAGAAAACAATACGTAAACAACAGTAAAAGAACACGCCAAAGTAGCGATTAGATGAAGAACAAAGTTATTTGCAGAGACTAGATCATGTAGGTGGTCCGGATCTAAATTCAGTTGTCGATATTCTTGACATCAACAGAACCCAAGTTCGTTTTACATACGAGTAGTTATTTTAATTTTTTTTGTCATCAACAGAACCCAATTAGTTATTTTAATTTTTTTGTTTCATTACTTAGTTTAATTTTATTTATTTAATTACTTATTTAATTTGGTTAACTCACATTATATTTTCAACTAAATTATGTTTTTACACTTAAATTTAAATTGTACTTTATATTATTTTAAATAGTTAATTAATTTGTCTTAACAATAAATAATCAATAAAAAAAAGCTTCTAAAAATGAATAAATATTAAAATCACGTTTACAATGTGCAGCCCTAATCAATATTGCCTCCAAATTGTGATCCCGTCGTTTTGTGTGCTGGCATCATTACTTCGAACCATAAATGAAGATGTACATTATAATTAGCAGCCCATCCTTTAGCTTCATCCGATGCATGCTCCCACCACCATCTTGGAATGGGTGCTACAAGGTAATGAGGGTGCAAGAAAACTTGCACGAAGTGATCGCCACGAACACGAGCAATAGCTATTTCTCGGTGTTGTTGGACTAGAATTGGAGGGGATCTTAGTGGTAAGTGAGTAAAACAACCTACAACATTCACGTCAAATGTATGCCGTACAATGTTGTACTTTGATGCGATGACAACTCCTAAAGTCATACAGTCCATCCAATTTGCCCGTGGTGCCGTAGGCAGGAACCAATTCAATGACTGTAGTAGCTCTTCAGTGCAATTCCGTATTGGATAAACCACATCATATAGATCTCTATTTTGTTGAATTTCTTGAACAAGATCGACTCGTACTTGAGCCCAACATTCTCACTATACCCGATTTGCTCGGCTATCGCCCTGAATCCACAATGACCATCAGCTTGGACGTCAATAGTGTGGAAAATATACTGCTAATAAGCCTTAGGTAAATTGTAAGGACCCGTATTTTTGCATAATTTTCCCGGAATACTATTGGGTAAATGTGAGGAAATGAAAACTTAGTTAAATTGGTCAATGTGAGAGCTTTAGATTGCATTTGGTCTTTTTAAAACATATTTGAAACATGGGGGGTATAAGTGTTAAGTGGGAGGTGTATATACACATGTGTGTATACAATATATGACAAAAATCACCCATTTTCCCCATCTTCTACAGCTGCCCCTCTTCCTCTCTCTCCCTCTCTCAATTTTCCTCCATTGTTACACCTCAAAGCTCCACCAAAACCAAATTCCTTCAAGGTTCCACCGTGAAACCTTCTCCTCTACGTGATTTCAAGCTTGGGTTGCGTTGGTTTTGCCTTGAAAGGAGGCATTTCGGGTTTGGAAGCTCAAGAACTTAGGGTTTTGCTTTCTCAACTCATTTGGAGCATAAATCTTGAGGTAGGAAGACAAATTCTACTCCCTCTAGTTGTATTTATGTGATGTATAGCATATATCTCACTCTTGTTCTTGAATTTCATCAAAAACCATGAATTCCTCCTAAGTGGGTTTGTTTGAGTTTGATTTTGTGATCTATGAATTGGTGTATTGTTTGATGCAATTGGTTGTTTATATGTCCTCCTTTGATGTCCATTAGTTGTTCTACATTTCCAATTTTTGGCCTAAAACTTCATATATGCACTTGGGTTGAAGCTTCTTGTTTTGAGAAAAAGTCGCAGAAATTCTGGGTTTCTCCAACCGGTTGGGCAAAAACCTTCAACCGGTTGGGCTCTTCTGAGTTTTTCGTTTGAATCTGTCTCTACCCAACCAGTCGGGCAAAAACCTCCAACCGGTTGGGCTTCTCTGGAAAAATTGTCTTGCCTCTGTTTTGGTCCAACCAGTCGGGCAAAAACCACCAACCGGTCGGGCAACACTGAATTACTATATTTTCATCCTCCATCCGCCCCTTGAATATTGGACACATCGTACATCCCTCCAACCATATTTTGGTAACGTTTGGGTAGTGCAACGAGTTGGTTGACTCTTTTTCAACGAAAGTGACTACTTTGGTTCAAAGTGTAAAGTTTTGAGATGAGTTTTGAATCGAAAGTATTTTATGGATAAATGTGAACTCTAGGGATCACCCGTTTGGTGTCCCTAGCCATGGGTGCACGGAGCCCACGAAATCCGGCAGGGGTGCACGGAGCCCACGAAATCCGGCAAGGGTGCACGGAGCCCACGAAATCCCTGCCACAAAATCCGGCAGAGGGATACTTCCCTATTAAATTGATGAATGTTTTTCTCATAAAATGTTAGAAATGACATATTTGAGTTGAATTTGGAATATTTGGCGAAAATTGGGTTTTTATGTACGAGTATGAAGATTTGGCAATTACTTGGACTTTGGTTGGATACTTAAACTTAGTTTGGGACACCTGGACACATTTTACACACGTGAACACATTTCGGGTACTTAGTGATTGAGTTAAAGCCTTTTGTTCATCCTAGCCTTATACATTGGTCGTGTCCATCATCATACCCACTCATTATGCATGTATCATGTTTATACACCTAGCGTTGGTAGAATAGTTTTCCTACTGGGCTAGTGAGCTCAACCTATCAATTTTCAGGTACTCGGCATGGAGCATGAGATGGATGCATGAAATGTTGATGCATAGCATTGGAGTTCATCGAGCATGAAGTTATTTTCCCATCTTTGTTTTATATTTTTGAAAGATGGTTTTGTAACTTCTATTTGTTAATCTTTTGACTATTTGGTTATTGTAATAACTTTTAAACTTTATACTTATGCATTCGGGATATGGACGCTAGTGGATAGAACTTGTTTATTCGGAATGGTGAGATTATATTATGTTGACTTTGACTATTCAAAGGAAAATTATGAGATCTTGACTTATCCTACGTGGATTTTATTTACTTTTGGGTTATTAAATTCGAGGGCGTGACATAAATGCAGAATGTAGTCAACAGTGTTGCGAACCTGTTTACCAAAAGATTTCAGTTCTTATCGATAAGAACTTTTAGTGAGAGATGGATGTTGGAATGTGGTTCATGAAAGTGGACTTTGGTTCCTTGCCGTGTTTCAGGACTTCTTTGGAAACAAATGAAAGGAATTGAAATCTAACAAGGTAAACTTTATTAAACTTCAACAAGGGTTAGAAATCGATCAAACTCGAAGTTACAATCGATAAGTGAATTACGTTACTCCTACTCATAGAAAACGCTGGAAGTACATGAAAGGAAAGTAAAGAAAAAGATAAAAAGATAAGCCTTTGTGGCGGTTGATCGTGGATCTTTTGCAACGTTGTGGACGACTTGTATTTATAAGCTGATCTTCTTGAGACTTTCAAATTCAAATCTGAACTCGTTTCCCTCTTGATAGGCAGTTTACTTCTTTGATATCTCTAATCAAACCGTCTTCTGTCTTTATCCAAACAAATAACTGCCTTTGTCTTAATTTGGATTCCGCTTCTTGCCACGTATTTTAAGTAAAACACTTCTGGTTATTATAATTTTAGTTTTATCAATAACCTTTTAAAATAGGGGAACCTTTTAATTATTAGCTGCCACGTAATAGCCTTATCGAGAAATGGCTATGAACTTTTTATGGTGTAAACAGAACCCCCAACCCCCTCCTTCCTCTCCCTCTCCCTCTCACTTGCGATGTAGATGTAACCCTAGATTCTGAAGTAGATTCTTCTATAAAAGAAGGTATGCGACGTCTATTTTGCCCAACTCTACCTGCAGGTCGACCTCTATGTTCTGTGTTGTACGTGGGGCTCGAACAGTGCTATAAGATGGATCCGTCATATCAAAAATCTTATTTATCATATTTTTTTGCATACATGGATCCATCCCCTATAATATGTCAACAACATGAGATGTCCTGTCGGGTTGTTCTCCCTCGTCATTAAACCTGTCTGTGTGCATAGACAACCTACTCCAATGAGTGTGGATACTGCATAGCGGAATTGGAATAGAAAGGGAACGGTAATATGCAAGATCGTGCATGCATGGCAATCCATGTGTTATTTTGATCGAACAGCCGCAACAGCGGGCTAGGAGGGGAGATGCGTCTTCAGCAGATTGTAGCTGAACATCAATTAACGCAATTGCCTATAATGAAATGCGACACCTTATTTTATCAAAAATGTCATCATGTAATTGTTTGTTGCATGGAATGTTGATAGATTTCTCAAAAGACTTCTTAATATCCCCAAACTGAATTGTCAACATCTTTTCTATTTTATGAAAAGATGTTTGGAGCGATGACATGGTATCCCCCAAATACATCTTTAGCCTCGCATGTGCAGACTCGGCCCTGTAATAGAATAATGCACTGTGTTTGAATAGGAAAGTCACAAAAAGTATTCCTTAGTGTAGAAGAATAATGCACAGAATTTAATTAGTAAAATTATAAAGTGATTATACCTTTGACTTGAATTGCTTTCGAGGTACATACATGTATCTGTCGATGCTGAAATAAACCGCTCTTTGTACAACCTTAATCATGTATCCCCAAGGTAAGTTCGGACACGCGGAAATTAGCTATACTCCTCGCACATGGCAAGCCATTTCTGTTGGTAAGACAACTGTGTCGATGAATGAATAAGCGACTGTTATGAATAGAAAAAGCTTTTTCATGCCGGACCAAGCACAACGCTACAGTTCTTCATTACACACTGGTTTATGTGCCAAATACAAAGGATGTGACGTGCCATGGGGAAACATGCATCAATGGCATTAACAAGTGCCAAACCCCAATCTGTAATAAACACCAATGACAACAATGCCCCCTTTCTAACCATCCACTTCTTTAAGGTATCCAAGGCCCATGTCAGTCACTCTACCTTCTCATTATTAAGATATGTGAACATAAGTGAGTAAGTTTGCATTTTGGATGTGATACCCACAACCTGCAATAGTGGTTTTCGATACTCATTCGTTTTGTACGTGGCATCAATTACCAACAAGAAACGAAAAGTTGGCAGATAGCCCTAGACATCTAGGATGAACCCAATGAATATCTGTGATTTCATTGGTGTCTTGATTTGTAATAAATTCATGGAGGTATCCTTTCTTAATTAATTGGTCTAAAACATACTGAGTAGAAGTTAGACCGTCTTGTTTGGCTTCCTTGTTTGTGAAAATAGCGTTGTAAATGCTTTTAATTCACGTAGTGTTTGATGGGTTCAAAATACTAAGAATTTCACGAGGCGCAGTGTTGTTGGCCATGTCGACCACAAATTGTTTCTCTATTAGTTTTAGCCTTGATGCGCTACTCGTGACTCTCAATATATTCTACTGGTCCATGGTTATGAAAATCACAAGAAACCCTTAAACCCCACTTGCCACCATCTGGAGGTATTGGTATACCTCGCAACTCAAATGGACAATCTTATTTTTTAGTCCCAGTATTCCTATGCAAGGTTTGCCCTTCAACCAAATACGTGGCGGTTTTTATACTTTCCTCCTCTCTCACAACCAAGATTGCACTTCGGAAGCTTGCCGCCTTTAAATTAGCTGAATTTTTAATAACCACCATAATACCATTCTGGAGACCAACTTTCCACACCCAAGCTAACATATCTTCTCTACTTTCAAAAATCTATAAAAAATTAAAAAAAATCACGAATATGTATAAGTAAAACATTATCCAGTCTTAACATATTTTATCTGCTTTCAAAATAAATGACAAATATGAATAAGAACAACAGTAATAACTAACCTGGTCAATGCTTAATTCGGCTATATAATCGCGACTGTTGTGGGAGATGCTCTCCCCACTGGGAACATCATTCACAAATGACTAACTATCTGAAACTGAAAAGTTGTAGCCATCCATAATGTTTTTCTATGAATTACGAAAAGAAGGTTAAATGGTGGGAGATGTTGTTCTAAGAATGTATGAAATAGTGAGAGAATTACGAAAAGAAGGTGTGAAGTAGTGGAAAAATGTATAAAGTAGTATAAATAGTTACAATTGAAGGTAAGACGAAAATCTAAATGAGTGGTTGTAAATGAAGATAAGAAAATAAGAAGAAAATCTGAATGAGTGGTTATAATTGAAGATAAATGAGTGGTTATAGATGAAGATAAGAAGGTAAAAACAAAATCTGAATGAGTGGTTATAATTGAAGATAAGAAGATAAAAAAAAAATCTGAATAAATGAATTAAATAAATAAGATAAAATAATTAAGAAATTAAATAAAAAAGGAATTTGGTTAAGTAAAAAATATTAAACAAATTAAAGAGAAAAAATATATAGAAAATATTAAAAAAATAAACGAAAAAAAAGATATAAAGAAAAATAGATAAATAAATAACTAAATAAATAAATTAAATTAATAAGATAAAAGAACCAAGAAATTAAATAAAAAATAACTAGTTAAATAAACAATATTAAAAAAATAAAAGAGAAAAAAGATATAGAGAATATTAAAAAAATAAAAGAGAATAAATATATTGTGATACCCCAAGTTTGGGGGTAGATGGTGTTTAGTCCCACATTGGTTGTTTAAATGAGTAATCTTAGGTATATAACAAACCATGTAAGAGACTACTAGTACCTTGGGCTTAAGCATTTTGGGCCATGTGGTGTGGCTTGTGGATCAAATCAAGGTATTGGGCTAGTGGTCTATATGAGGTGTTACAAATATAAGGAAAAACAAACAAATAAATAAATAAATAAATAAGGAAATGAATTGATATAAATTACTTAATTAATTAGAGGAGAGGGGTAGTCTGGTAAAAAGGGGAAATGGGGTCGGGGGTGTTTGTCGAGGCCGGGGGGGGGGGGGGGGGGGGAAGCAATTTGCTTTACATACGTATGTGTATACATATGGGGAGAGAGAGAGAGAGAGAGAGAGAGAATGGTGAAATTACTGGCCGACGTCGGAGAAATGGCTGAAGATTACTGTTGAGATGATTCATGACGGGGTTCTGGGCAAAACCTGTTGGATTGAAAGACGGGAAGAAATTTTCATGTTTTAAAAACAATGTAAAATACCTTTTCTATGTTTTCATAAATTCTATAAATTTTATAAATGTTTATAAAAAACATAAAACATAAATTAATTACCAAACCCCTTCTCGGTTTTTGTTTTTCTTAAAAAAGTGAAAACATAAACAAAAAATAGGAAACATAAAGGTTAAGTCTCGACATTCACTTACAAACGGGGGATCAAATATTCTCCTAACGTTCATCTTTAACCATTATGTCATAAGAATCGTCAACCGCGTATTTGGGATCCCGTATCCGTGCTGATCGTTTATTGGGCCTCATCACCTCTGCCGAGTATTTATGGGATCTCGTAATCCCTACCAAGAATTTATTGGGCCTCATCACCCGTGCCTAGATCTACACCGATTGGTGGACCTAGTGTCACAATTTCATTAGATCGATCATTCTCAGCCCACAACACCATTAAACACATTTAATCACCATGTACTAAATCAACATTACAACATAGAGATCAAAACGGTAAGAATACCCCACTTTTTCCCAACTAGTATTGGTACTAAGAAAACAGGGTACCAGTACCTTCTAGTTTCCTCAAAACAACGAGCCCCAAACTTAATTGGGTCCACCTTCCATATCACGATGATTTCTACACTACACATATGTAAAAGAGTAAGAAATCATTACCAAGATGGGTCTTGAGTGAAACCCTAGCATACCCAATCGATTCAACTCCAAACTCCAAGAATGAACTTTACCCAAGCTCCACGACGTGATCAAGGGACTACATCAAGCCAAAAATGATTTACAACAGTGAGATTTCACTCATAATCAAAGAAAGAGAGATAAACATGGAGAAATAGAGAATAAGATCCAAAAACACAAAACCTTACCTCTAAGAATGCAAAGCCAAATCTAACTCAAGGATGAGTGTAGAAACATATAGATCTTCAAGATTTAGAGTGAAGTGAGGCGAAAACCCCAAGAGTCGAGGCATAAATGAAGAGCAAATGTAGAGGGATGAGTTTTAGGGTTGTTTTTTCGTGGGTTTAGAATGAAAAACAAGCAAAGGGACCCTTAGTATAGGAGTTCGGATCATGCTCCACAATTTCTGAAAATTTGCAGGGTGTACCAGTACTAGGAAAGGCTAGAACCGGTTCAAGAGGGTTCCATGGGGTTCTGACCAGTGGGAACCGGTTCTAGGAAAATCTTTGAACCAGTTTAGATGCATACAATAAGCCACTGATTCAACGGTACTGGTTCTGGCAAAAATCCAGAATCGGTTCATCCTGGAAAAATACAGAACTTCGTCCTTCCATTGGTTGTACCTCGTGCAGCCAATATAACCCCGTCACTCTGAAACCCTCTCACAACCACAAAATCTAATTCCAACCATCCACCGAACTCCCGGCGCATAAGGATACACATGCACTCATCCACATTCGTGAAAATGTATTCGTAACTTTAATTAAAATTCATGCTACCAATCAAACAACGAAAAATATAGTATTTAAATATACAGGCCTTTACACCACCGATGATCCGTTAACCCTGAAATTAATCCAAAAAGTACTAAATATAAAATTAATATCTGTAGACACCCCAATTTGATTATCCGTGAATCCTAAGTAAGAGTCCAGGTGTATCCCCAATGATGAAAAATTACTGACGACATCGCAAAATTTATTTTATTTAAATAAATGCTTCGATGAACTTGGACTTACCATCCACCAAGAAAAAGACCACCAAACTCACCCAAACCAATCCATTTTGGCCCATTACAAAGCCCAGCAAATAAGCCCAAGTTCTAGCCCAATTTCTAATCCAAAATATCATTTTACGGACGTTATATCACAAGAGCAACCGACATATGCACGCAGGAGCATGGGCCTCCATGTTGTAAAATTATGGAAGTCAAACCTTGCGGACGCAAGGTCAAAATCCCAGACAGATCCTGCAGCTTGGCATGACTACCCATTCTCCATTTACTCACCTCCCATCCAAATTCTGGCGTAAAATTAGTGCAAGAAGCTTCTTTGGTGCCTATAAAAGGAAGCCTTGGTCTTGGTTTTCAAGACACAACAAAAATCCTCAAGAAAACCTTGCTAGAAAAACCTTTGTTCTCATTGTTTTTCCTTTGTAAACCCCTTTCCCAAACCCAAAATTCATTTCCGAAAATCAGCCACGAAAATCCCAAAAATATTACTCTTGAGCCTACTTTCCAAGCTTTTTGCGGCGAACGGAGTTCATACTCGCCGAATTCGTGATTTTGAGGGGAGCATCCGGACGTTGATCAAAAGAATTTCAGTCTTTGCCCTTTTATTAATTTGTGGTAATATTTCATTTCTCTAAATCTAGCCTCATGCATCGTTAATTTTATTTATTTATTTTCCTTGTTCCCTTTCCCGTAATTGTCTAAATTACTTTAAATCTTCTTTTAAAATCCCATAATTATAAGTAGAGACTAATAATTTCGATTAGGCGGGATGGGTGCATTTTTCGAATAAAACCTTCCCATCCCGTAACTTAGCTCCCGAACCAAGATCACTCTGGTTATGACAGCACCAGACCGGTTGTCTCGAATTTTCTACGTTGAATTCGGTTGCTTGGTAAACCGTAAAATCAAGTGGCGACTCTAACGAACGCGTGTCTAGTACTTTCAAGGTTTCTCGCGGAGGTTACGGGTGCCCACAATATCAAAGAAAAATTAACATGGTGGGGTGATGGGTAGATGATTAAAAATGATAAAACAAAAAAAAAAATCAGTAGCTAGAAGGCAAATTAGTCAAATAGATGATTACTTGAGCTTTTGGTCCACGAACCTTTGAAAGT
The DNA here is from genome assembly GCA_963854785.1 of Vaccinium vitis-idaea. Classification (NCBI taxonomy): domain Eukaryota; kingdom Viridiplantae; phylum Streptophyta; class Magnoliopsida; order Ericales; family Ericaceae; genus Vaccinium; species Vaccinium vitis-idaea. Next base: position 38,492,043 of record OY978216.1, read on the forward strand.
AGTATTTGAGACTCCCACCTTATGAAATGAGGAATATTGGATTCTTGTTTGATATTATTAGCCAACCACTGTAAACTTCTAACTGAAATCATGAGGAAGTATTCTATCAATAAGAGTTATCAATAAATTTCTTTTCCCGAGAAAAAAAATTAGAACATAAATTGTGGGTGATCGATAATTTCGGGTTTTTGAATCCTCTTATGAAATTTCCTTTTTTATTAGCCTAATATGAGTATCCATGGTAAGTAAAGATATACAAAAGAAAAGGCATGGGCAGGTTAAGGAACTTGGAATAGGCATGCTTTTGAATTTTAAAATTGAAATCCAAAACCCTTGCCTTCAATTCCACCTCCAAATTAACCGATAATTATATCAAGAATTAATGAAGTAATTCTCGTGCTTTTTTTTCAAGAAAATTTCTTCTTCTATTTTTCTTTTTTTATAGGCAAAAAGTTTATTCATGAAAACTTGGCAGGGGTACATCAAGTTGGGGGTTGGGGGGGAGAGGGGAGGGGACTCTAACCAAGGGTTGGACAAATTCAAATACCCGTAGGGACAATCCCAAAAACACCAAGAGGCCAAGTCCACAAAATACCCAAAGGCCTTGACCAAAGCAGGCCATACCAAATACATCAATGAAGTCCAAAAAAAAGAGGCCCAAACCCTAAACAAAGGAACCCTAGCCATCATAAGCCACAACCCAACACCTGTTGACCAAAACACCACGCTACGAGCACCATCAACAGCCTCAGCCACCAATAGCCGTTAGGCCCGAAAAACCAGTCACATCTAGCAATGAGAACTGGGGAAGAGCCGAAACCACCAAACGGAAGAAGGTGGAGGCCGAATGACACCAAACAGTGTCCACCGCCACCTAGCCGTTAAGCCCAAGACCGGTTTCATCCAACAGTGAAACCAATAGGAACCATAAAAGCCGATGAAGCACAGATCGGATCGACAAAGGGCTGAAGAAGGAGGAAGAAAGAAGGCCAAAATATCGTAACACCACCATTGCGCCACTCGCCCATGAGATAAAAGCCCACGCCACCACAAACCAATCGAAGCATTCGGACCCCGAAGACGACCACTGAGAAACCGCAGGATCGGCCCTCATAAACGGCCAAGAGAGCCAAACACCGGGATTCCATGTGCCGTTGAGGCCTTCATACACCGACTACTGCTTTCCACGACCAGCACATGCAAAAGGAGAAGAAAAAGAGGAGAAGAGGAAGGCGGAAGAGGGGGGGATGAGAAAAATAAGAAGAGAGAGAGAGAGAGAGACAGGATCCCCCCCCCCCCCCCCCCCCCCCCGGGTGCGCGCACGCACAGAAGGGGAACCCTAGTGGAGTTAAGTTTAGAGAAGAGGGAGAAGTTCGAGAGAGAGAAGTTTAGAAAGGTTGGGAGACTCTTTGATTTGCCGTGACTGTTAAATGTAATGAATTATTATTATTTTTTTAAAGAAACTTCCTGGGGAGAATTGTCGCACTAATATTTCGAGGGGAGATCAATTTTGTTCATCCTCGTTTTGTCCACCTTTGACGAGGGTATGCTTATTTTGATGATTAAAAGAGTTCATTCTGTCCAAATTCATTAATTAGAAGATCAAGCAAAAGTCCAGCTCAATCAGATATAGATACTGTTTCATGTAGAGTTTATTTATTTTCTTTAAAATTAGTACTAAAAAAATTTGAACTATTAGATGAAACTCTTACCATGTTATAAGATTGAACTAAAATTTTATAGGCCCTGTTCGTTTCTCAGTTTAGTTTTAATTTTAGTTTTGATGACATCATCATTTCCCTCATTTCTTTTTCTATCTCTCTTCACTCATTAAACCTGATAACATCATCAAAACTAAACTAAACTATTTAACCAAACACAACCATAGAAACTTCTAACAAATGGATCCAGACAAAATGACGCGTGATTTTGATAATTGGTATTAGACATAGATTGAGTATATCCTCAGGATGGTGAACAAAGTGAGGGTAGACAAATTACTCTCTTTCTAGGCAGGTATCGATATTGTGGAATCTAGGTACATGGTGCACTAGCTAACAAGGAATATGTAATAAGAGCATCCGCACCGGTCTGAATAAATTTCAACCAAATTATGACTAGAAAAGCCACTTTTTCTACTTATCTACTTTATTGAGTCCCTATTTTAGCATTCAGTGCACGATACTCTATAATAACATCCCAAAAAATATTTGGGGTATTTATTTTTATTATTTGAGATACACAAGTAATACAAAATAATTCATCAGAGTAATTAACCCACAATCCTCAAATCAACACAGATTGGATTTGTTTATATTACTTGACAAAAATATGTAGGCATTGATTTTCTAGAGGACAGTGCTACCCGTACAGAACGGGGAGCACAGAAAATGTACCGATCGCGTTCGGGGACCCACTTTTGGGTCCCACACGAGTGATCTGAACCGCTCATTGTTCTTAAAACATTTTTCCGAGGGGCCCCACAAAATTTCAGCTCAATCGGACGGTTGGAAGTGCTCGAACCAAAGTCTCACCGTTTGAATCAAAAGACCCAAAAGTGGGTTCCCGAACGCGATCGGTACATTTTCGGTCCCTTTTTTTCTGTACCCGTATCATTATCCTTTTCTAGATATAGTTCTATACATACACACAACACAGTACATACATACACTAAGCTTCTATTAAGGGATCCCTTACTTTTCTACAGTGGAGACCTCGTAGTTTCCAGCCATATTTTAATGATCTGAACCGTTCAATATGTTTAAAACATGTTTTTTAAAGGTTTCGGCAAGGAATCAATAAAAGAAATGACCGGGAAGGGCTTGATCCAAACAATTTTTCATATATATAGTTTTATGACAAATTGTTTGGATCAAGCCCTTTCCAGTCATTTCTTTTATTGATTCCTTGCCGAAACATTTAAAAACATGTTTTAAACACATTGAATGGTTCGGATCATCAAAATTTGATCGAAAAAGGGTAGATCCACACCATAGCAAAGTAAGAGATCTCTTATTTGAAAGGGAAAATATAAATATATATAGGGGCCGGTTCGAGGGAAAAAAAAAATAAATAAAAGACACTCCATCCCAGCCCTTAAAACTAAGGGTTGAGATTAAATCTTAAAGTATTGCACACACTCTCTCTCCCCCATTCCACATCTCATCCTCTCTACCCTAAACTCTGTTCTCTCTCTCCTCACCTCCATGTTCGCCCTCACCATGCCGGCACCGTCTGCCGCTGTCACGGGAGCTGCTCCGACATGGTTCTTGCATTCTGCCGTGCCTCCCACACATCGCCACTCTATCGAACAACCTCTGGCTCTGGCCTTTGTCCGAACAACCGTCGCCTCTGAACGCGTCAAACTGAACCATCAGCGCCCGTTGCCATGGCCGAAGCATAAATGTCTGAAGATTACGATAGTACAATAACTCAAAACTTGGTTCCCGCTGTTTTTCTAATAAACTAATCTAATCATGACCACTATTCAAATACGAGTCCGATTTTTTACTTTTTCTATGTCAGATTCATTCAATTTGGTTTTAAATGCACCTTGGACATTTGATAGTTTGCCTCTGTTTTTCTAAATGATTCTGGTGAGGAATTCATTTAGCTGGTGTGCATCACGAATCATTTGGCGTCATGTCACTTCCACTGCATTCGCCGGAGTTGCGATAGCCGGAGTGGACATTGGTTTGGTTATTATTATTATTTTTTTTTTTTGAACTGCCATTTAACATATTATTGATCGAGCTATTTGGCCGACAAGATTGCTTATTTTAGTCAAAGAACAAACATGCCTACCAGGTAGGTTCTACCTGGTTATCCACTTAATCTACCTGTTTATGTTGTATCCTCCATAACCAAATCTTCTTGTTTGATACCCCAACTTTTCAGTCATCAATATGTACTATAAGACTTCATTATAGTGATAACATATATCCGAGAGAATCTTCAAACATATTTTAGAAAACAAAGTAAAATACAATTGTGGTCTTCTTACTTAAAAAGAGATTTAAGGGTGAGTTTGGGCAAACTTTTTCTGAACTTTTTGGCATGATCCTTTTGGTTGTTCCCTCAATCGTTGCGACATTCGAGTCAGATTTTCACATCATATTTTTCGTCTCGATTAAAGGAATCCAAAAAGTATAACAATATAGACAAGAGTTGGAAAGAAGTACATATAAGACGATAAAAATGACCAAAAAATATTGACTTTTTGTGTCACTTTCGTCATCTTTTATGAACTTTCTACAATTTTGGTCTGTTTTATACTACTTTTTTGTTTGTCGTCGGGAAGAAAAATATGATGTGTAAAACTTTTTATCCGAATTTTTTAAGATTAAGAGAAAATAACCAAAAAGACCATGCCAAAAACTCTCAAAAAATTTAGGTTATATGTTAAAAAATTCAACTCAAAAAACCAATTGGTAATGACTGGAGAGGCCGCCCAGGCTTCTATATTAATTTTTTAGGTGATAATTAACCGATGGGGGACAAATTCCAACATTTCCTCACACGTGTGACTCCTGATTCACATGTGGAGAGGTCAACAAAGGTTCCAGAAACTTAATGATCACAATGGATAGAACAAAGTGCAACTATGGCACAAACAAAGTGGAAAAGTCTCCAAAAACCTAGCTCTGATACTATATTAAAGCATCTAACTCAAAACTAATTGGTAATGAGTGGAGCGGGCGCTCAAACTCATATACTAATTTTCGAGGTGATAATTAACCGATGTGATACAAGTTCCAACAGTATCGAACATGGCCAGAAGATGCAAGAAATGAGTTCAAGCATCATTATAATCCCTTCTATGCCTTTAGTCTGTAGTATCAGCAATCGATTGATTGGGGCTTTTACCAGCACTTACTACCTAATATGAAGATTAATCACCTAATACATTGATTAAGGCTACATTACATCAGAACCTCAATAAATTACCTTTGAAATAATTTCGTCTCTAAAAACAATTCTAATAAGTATAAAAGTCAGACCTAGTGCACAAGACTTCTACTTAAATTAACTTTGGAAATATACTCCTTCCGTCCCAAAATTTTGCTCCATCTTTCCTTTGGGATATCTCACATTACTTGTCCACTTTAAATAGTCAAAGATTGTTATATTTCAAATTGATGAAGCAGTTTCCGACGTAGCTCGACGTATGACCTGCAAAACAATGAATGACTAAGGACACCAGTGTGGTGTTAGCCAACCAGCCTCCGAAGCCTAAGTCAGCCCGTGGATTATATGGAGTTCTAGATTATTACTTGTAGATTCAGTTACCAGAATCACTTACCTCTCTTCGGATTATATTGGCGCTTTTATAGACATTTGGGAATGATTGAGTCCTTGTTTGACTTGGAGTCTTACACTTCCAGCTAACTGTACTTATCCTTATCAATTCCTTAGTACGCTAGGTCCCCTATCTTGGTAGGAGTTTAACCTTTATCGCATCTTAGTACCGATCGGATAAGCATCCGGCTAATTTAGGCTTATCTTGTTAGGTTTTGAAAGACTCCTTAGAGCCCCCGCCCTGTAGGGCTCCTTATAATGAGCTGGTCGCTCGGACCGAGCTCCTTGACAGATACCGACCTAAATGAGGTCACCTCGAGCTTACCGACGTCATTCGTAAATGACCTTAGACCGGTCCGACCTCTAGGTTAGGTCGGGTCATCACTCAGGGTGCACGACCTGCCTTGTCATAATCCAACCGACCTTACCTAGGGAACTGGATTTAATCCGAGCTGTCCTGGAGGTCATTTCTCACTTATCACACATTTTGCCCTTTTCCCTTATCCAAATTTCAAATCTAGAAGGACAATTTACATTGAATTTCAAAATTACTAAAGGGTATGTAATTTTAGAAACCCATATATTTGGGGGAGTAATGATGGTGTCCTTTTAAATCATTGAATATATAATAATAATAAAAAGAACCAAAATTTTGGAATCGAGGATTATATAAAAAAACAACTACTCGTTAAAGCATCTCCAACACATACTCTTAATCTCCATATGAGAGTATGCATGTGTCGGGGGTCCACCCCATGTGGGCCAGCTGGGCTAAGACCCAAGGGTTGGTTAGGGTTTGCTTTGTGTAACTCTTGGAATATTAATACTCTTATTGTCTCTTATTTGTGGTGTGACAACATGAGAGAGGTATAAAGTGTGAGAGAGGATACACAAGTGACCATGAGGAAATCACTGTATTGTGAGATTGAGAGTGTGTGCGGATTGTAATCTCCCGATATAGTGAAATCCACCGCCCCGTAGAGTAAGCTCATTTGATTTGGCCGTACCACATATATCGTTTGTCTCGTTCTTGTTCATGTTTGTAGTTCTTGTGCGTGAGGTGTGGGTCATGACCCAACAAGGGGTATCAGAGCCTGGGTTGACCCGGAGAGCATGAAATCAATCGGAAAGTCACTCGGAAGCCATTCATGCACAGTTTCAGATCTGGTCTGAAATCAAAGTTGTTAAAACTTGATTTTTATCAGTAGGTTAGGTGCGCCTCTTAGAAACAAGTGCAACGGTGGGTAGCACTATTTGAACACTGGCGTGTGGTGGCTTTTTGCTTGGGCTTGGAGCAAAAGTGCTCGTAAGAAGGTTTTGAGCGCATGATTTTGTTCACCTTTAAGAGACGATGCCAGATCTATTAAGCTCGTTGCCGAAAGTTGAGGCAGTGATCGTCACACGCGGCTTAAACACCGGTGCTTAGAAGTGAACGTAGCGCATGAGTGTCACGCGTCACACGCGCCTCAAGAGGTTGAAGACGCTGATGTGGCAGCATGTCAACGCGATATTAGCGACAGGTCAGCGACAGCTCAGCAGGGAGAGCCTGGTCAACGCCATGTAGAGCCAGTCAGCATCTAACCTAGCCGGAGTGCTCAAAAGGGTGAAAAGGATCAGGACCTGGGTCAAAGATTTCATAAGGGTCAAATGTTCTGCAGTTCAGAAGGCTCTGGAAGGAATCCAAGAGGTTTAAATTTTTTTTCCCCATTTTCAAAGCTGTTCTCAGCCCGTTTTCCGCATGTGAGTAGTCAATTTTTTATTGTTTCAACATTTCGGATCCAATCCCTTGCTCAATTTGCAGTGGTTTGACATGAAAATTGACGGTACATTTTATTTATCGCTTTAAAACATTCATTGGAGTTTTGAATCAATTTTGGGGATGTCCTAGGGCTGTTCTTGGAGATTATCTTGGTTTGGGAAGAGGTCGAAGATTAGTATGAACTCCATGGTCCTATTGACGGCAACCAACAACGCGGTTTGAAAGCCACGGATGGAGGACATGCTTTCATGGAAAGATTTGTATGATCCCTTGGAAAAGTTAGGAATCAAACCAACGGATACAAAAACAGAGGATTGGAAAAAAATGAATAGAAAAACGGTAAGATTAATTCTCCAGAGTATTGGGCAGGAGGCTTTTCATCATGTAGCCTACTAGATAGACACTTACACTCTGTGGACAAAATTACAGGAGATGTATCAATTGAAAGAATTCTGGAATAAAGCGCTACTGATGAGGAGGCTTGTAAATTTAAAGCTCTGGAGTGGAGAATTCAGTGTCATGCATTCTAGTGAGTTTCAAAGTTTGGTAAATCTAATATTGGAATGAAGTTCGATGACGAGTTGCAAGCTCTCTTGTTGATCAGTTCTCTACCAGATGCTTGGGAGACACTAGTGGTTTCCCTTAGCAACTCAGCGCCAGAAAATAAGTTGTCTATGGCAATGGTTAAGGATGCTATATTCAATGAAGAGGCAAGGAGGAAAGAGATGGGGATGAACAAGATGATGAGTCACGAGCACTGGCTTCAGATAGAATCATAGGGAGGAGCCAAACTATGGGAAACGAAAAAGGGAAAGGAAGTGGCAGCCGTTCTTAATAGAGGGGTCACACTTTTACTTGTTATCATCGCCAATAAGAGGGGCATATCAGAGGAATTGTCCAAAGTACAAGGTGAATAAAGATAAAAACCAGTCAAAGGATGCAACGGTTGTGATTTAAGAATTCGATGAGCTTCTGTTGGCCGTGTCAGACAGTACAGAAGCAGCGAAATCAGATTGGGTACTGGATTCAGGGTGCTCATATCATGTTTGTGGGGATAAGCAATGGTTTCGGGATTACGAGGCATGCGATGAATGACTTGTCTGGAGGGCGAATAATTCAACAAGTCGGGTTGTTGGAAAGGTGATAGTGAAATTTTGGATGCCAAGTGGAAAAACTGTGTGGCTGGCGGGGTTAATACACGTGCCAAGTGTGAAAAAGAACTTGATATATCTCGGGATGCTTAATGAGAGAGGGTACAGTTTTTCAATGAGTGCGGAGTACTTCGGGTTTCTTAGGGAGACATGGATTAGCTGTAGGGTAAGATGATTGGTGGGCTATACAGGCTTGTGGGATCTATCATAACAAAAGAGGCTGCTTTTAGACATGGAACGGTATAGGTTGTTCAGTTGGACAGGGGCGTCAATTGCAGACACATACACATTGGTGGGTAGGGTTGCTCTAGAGATGTGCGGGATTCCGGTTTGAGAGAGAAATATCAATTGGTGCAGGATGTCCACAGGCAAGCCTAGAGGAAAAAGACATAAAAATTGGGAGCTCCGACAACGCAAAAAAGAGTCTCTTTCACTCCCGATTCGTTTCGTGGTGGTGTTCTCTCTTCTGGGGTTGTTGACACTGGAGGAGGGACATGACCACCAAGGTTGCTGAAGCGGTGAGCCTCACGTGGCACCCCGGTGAGGGGGTGTAGACACTCCAGTTGGGGAGCGCGGACGCCTCGGGAAGAGGTGTGGGAATGGGAGCATCCTAGGCGAAGGGGTGCGGTATTCAATTTTTTTTTATTGGTGCGGTATTCAGTTTTTTTTTATTGGCCGCGGATTCTAGCTTGCAAGGACACGTTCTTTCGGGTGATGTATTCCGATTTGGGACTACAGTGAAGCTTGATTGGTTAATGACATAGGCGCTTACTAGTGGTGCCAGATTGGAGATGACGGCATGGTGATGTTGCAAGGTCAGTTACCCATTCGGGGTGGATGGGGTGAATTGTTGGGGGTCCACCCCGTGTAGACCAGCTGGGCTAAGGCCGAAAGGTTGGTTAGGGTTTGCTTTGTGTAACTCTTGGAATATAAATACTCATATAGTCTCTTATTTGTGATGTGACAAAGTGAGAGAGGTAGCGAGTGTGTGTGTGTGTGTGTGTGAGAGAGAGAGAGAGAGAGACACGAGTGACCGTGAGGAAATCATTGTATTGTAAGATTGAGAGTGTGTGCGCGTCACCACGGATTGTAATCTCCCAATATAGTGAAATCCTTCACCTCGTGGAGTAGGTCCGTTCGATTTGGCCGAACCATGTATGTTGTTTGTCTCATTCTTGTTTGTATTTGTTGTTTTTGTGTGTGAGGTGCGGGTCATGACCCAACAGTATGCAAGATGTGTTCTCTATTTGAGAGGATGGGTTTTGGTCCTCTTAATATAGAGGATATAGAGAATGATTGTCTATTTGGGAGAATGATTATTTTAACCTTTAAATGCATATAACTTTCAATCAATACATTCACATTTTACAAAATTAATTTTACCGAAAACGTCTCAAACAGATCTTCAAAGTGGACAGAGGGGGAGTGCTGCGCAGCGTGCTGTGCGGCGGCTTTAGGCGCCGTGCAGGTATCGTTCCGACGATCGGAAACGTCCACCGCGTAGAGCTCGTCGAGTACTACAACTCCACCAAAAATCAACTCGATCGAATATCGTTAAATCCCTCATTGGAATTAAAATAACATTAAAAAAATGGGTTCAATAGTTTTCATCTAGTGTTTCAAGTTTTATATGTTCTGATTTTTTTCAAGTTATATGCATTCCGATAATGCATTTAACAATATCTGATCGAATTGATTTTTGGTAGAGTTGTAGTACTTGACGAACTCTACGCGGTGGACGTTTCTGATCGTCGAAACGATGCCGGCACGGCGCCTAAAGCCGCCGCACATCACGCTGCGCAGCACCTCCCCTCTGTCCCTTCAAAGTAAGACCCATATTAAAAAAAAATTAAGTTTGTAGGTTCCAATTTTGGAGGGAAAATGAAATATTGTTAAGTTTTGAAAGAAATATAGATGGAATTAGAGATTTGTGGTTGAAGTAGAGATGAATATAACATCCACCAAATTTGCTTTTTGAATATAAAATACTCCTATTATTTTGTCCTCTATTTGAGAGTATTGAGTTGAAGATGCTCTTAACAGACCACGATTGATGTCAGATACTCCTATTACTTGTCGTTACACGATATTTTGAAATTCATAATTTTTTCCAATGATTCACACATATATACACACACAAATATGTATTCAGTAATTCTGAAAGATTGCCCTTTGCAAATAGTACTCGCATATATATTGGGGAAAATTTCTGATCCAAGTCTAGTAACACATATGATTAAATAAGTTTCGTATTGAGTACTCCTTAAAGTTATAATGACTGGATACTCATGAGAATAAAAAAGTCATGGAAATACAGTTAAATTATAATAGGCATTACGATTATGATGATGTGCTTCAAGTAGAATACGGTTTACGCTGATCCATCTTTGCATCGAGAGAGAAAATTCAATGGCATATGCCTGCTTTAACTTCTGGTATCTTAAAATCATCATCGAATTACATGAGATACGAAGAGTATTTGAATCATCGGTTATGCAAATTTGAGTTAGTTAATGATGCAGTGAAGCGTATAAATTAAGATGAGTGAAACGAGGAGAAGCACAAATAATAATTGAGCAGGAGATACTCTCTCTTTGAACAACCGATATTGAGTAAAACTCAGCTTTCTTTAATAAAAAAAACAATCACAAATTACGAGTACTTACTGGGTCGTAGAAACCCAAGACTAATAAGGAGACAAAATAATTAAGGTCATGATTGCAAATCAAGCCTTAAACAAAAAAAAAAAAAAAACGAATTACAAGTAAATTCAAATTTGACTAGGTAATCAAAAAACTAGAAAAAAAAAATATAGGTTGCTGTGGGGGAGTCGATTCCAGGGTCAACCTTCCGTGAACCTCTTGAGTCGCCTGGGGCCTTTTGCCTAGCGCTCCATCCGAGCGCTCTTTCCTAGCCGAGAGGCTAGGATGAACCTTGCCTAGGGCCTTCGCCTAGCGCTCCATCCGAGCGCTCTTTGCCTAGCCGAGGGGCTAGGATGAGCTTTGCCTAGGGCCTTCGCCTAGCGCTCCATCCGAGCGCTCTTTGCCTAGCCGAGGGGCTAGGATGAACCTTGCCTAGGGCCTTCGCCTAGCGCTCCATCCGAGCGCTCTTTGCCTAGCCGAGGGGCTAGGATGAACCTTGCCTAGCGCTTTCTCCGAGCACTCTTTTCCTAGCCGAGGGGCTAGGATGAGCTCCGCCTGGGTCCTTAGTAAGTTCGCCTGAGAAGATGACCGGAGCCCTAGAAGCACGCCTGAGAAGATGACCGGAGCCCTAGAAGCACGCCGGAGAGGAGAACCTGCACAGGGGAGCAACCACGTTAGTGCCTTGCCCGGACGGCGGTGGTCCGGGAAGGCACTCCGATGGTAAAGTCAGCGACTGAGGGAGAAGTATAATGGAAGCAAGAGCTTCAGAGTTTCTAGAGAGAGAGAGAGTGAGAGAGAAGGGTTGAACATTGTGAAAAACTCACCCCCCCCCCTTTCAGGTTGGGGGAGTATGCCTTTTATAGGCAAGGGGTTGGTTGGGCTCCGAGCCCTCCACGCGCCTCACGTAGGCCAATCACGTGGCCCGGACAGGGCGCTGCCTGCACCATGTCGCTTCGGATGACGTCGCTCCTGTCACCTGTCACGACTTTTGCAGCACGCCACCTGACATGCCGCCTGACACACGTCACCTGACATGCCGCCTGACACACGCCACCTAATATCACATCTGATATGTCAGGCACGCGTGATAGGGACCCTTCGGAACCCATCGGTTCGGGAAAGGGTGTTCGGTTCGGGAAAGAGCACTCGGATTGTCTGGGAGTGCTCGGATTGACAAGGGGTGCCTGGTTCGGCGGTTCGGCAAGGAGCGTCCGGATCAACAAGGGAGCCCGGTTCGGCCAAGGTGCCCGTTCGGCAAGTAGTGCTCGGTCAGGTTCGGCCAAGGTGTCAGGTTCGGTCAAGGTGACCGTTCGGCCAAGGTGACCGTTCGGCCAAGGTGCCAGGTTCGGTTAATGTGACCGTTCGGCAAAGTGACCGGTTCGGTCTGGCTGATGAGCCCAGCTAGCGCCTAGCGAATCAGTACGCCTAGCGGATAAGTCCTCCTAGCGGCTGAGGCTAGTATGGACGTTGGTCCCTTTGTAGAAATTGGGCCCCTACAGTTGCCAAAATAAATGGCAACTAAAACGGAATTTCCTATTAAAAGTTATAAGCGAATCAGTTATTTCCTAAAAACGGAAAAATCCCCCCTTTTCAAGGCCAAGATTGAATTTAACGGCCAAAATCCATCGTTGCTTATAGCCAAAACAGGGATGAGTATTGATCAGAAGCCCGTTTCCATTCGACCATGCAAAAATTTGGGCTTTTTCGCTAATTATGGGTCGCGCGTCTTATTAATGCCTTTTTGAGCTGAATACGGTCAAACGATTTAGGAATGTGGACACAACCCACTTTGCATCAGTTAATGAATTTATATAGCCAACACTTTAAATCAGATATCCCTGACTTTCTTGTAACATAAATTAAGAATATTAAATCACCAAATTAAAGATATCCCTGACTTTCGACTAATGTAAAAGGTAATAATTAATACAATTTTTTAATGGTGAAATACACAAGCATAAATTTCGCACGAGAGGTGGTGCATAATTCAATAGTTATAGCCTAAAGTAGGGTGCATTTTAATGTTGGTATGATGTATCCTACTGGCTATTGTTTTAAATATGTAGACTTCAATCGACCCGCTCATAAAGTTTGTGTTTTACCCGTCCAATCGATCTAGCCCAACCCGCTCATGTTTATAACCAAGGATTTTCTGTACGGGTAAAATCGGTCTGTCGGGTCGGCAGATTTTTTCCGAAGCCCTAATACTCTTAGGCTGTGTTTGGATAACCGGAAATCTTGAGTAGAAATAGGAATATGATTACCGGAAATCGAATTCCCAAGAATTTTCTACGGTAGGAATAGAAATATGATTACTGGGAAAAGAATTCCTAGGAATTTGATACCTGGAGGAATGACATTTCAGTGTTTGAATTAATTTAGTAATCTTACGTGAGAAATAATTATTTTGGAAATTTATTAAAGTCAACATTTCCTTTTTTTAATGAATGAGTCAGAAATCTGAAATTCTCATGGGGTAAGGGAGGGATCAGATTCTCACTCAGGCTAAGAATGTGATTCCTGGTTGAATATGTCATTAGGAATCACATTCCTATTCCTGTCTCTATCAAACGTTGAAATCAGAAAAGTCTGGCATCACATTCATATTCCTGTATGTCATCACATTCTGATTCCCCTTGAGATTACTGTCATTCAAACACATCCTTGGGGAAAAAAGATAATTTATATACATGTACTAATCGAATGAATGGACAAGTACATTCCAACAAAGCCAAAGATTATGGAAATTGTCATATGCCTGCCCCCACTGCATGCCCACAGCTAGCTTAGATTATAGAAAACCCCATGTTATACGTACAACCAATCTTTATTCTTTTGTCTTTTGTCTTTTGCTTCCTCTTCTCTCGCACACACGGACATAGTCGTACAGATCTTAATTAAACACAAGTGTGCATGTCATGGCTGGCTGGCTGGATGGCTTTTTGGACATATGCTTGAGCTGCGGCTGCGTCCGGCTCCTTATAGTACTAGTTTTTCCGATATCTTTAAATTTGATTTTGTCTTTTTAATATCTTTTAAAATTTACATAGAGCACCATTTGAAAACTTAGACTCGACTTTCCTGGGATTGGGGACTCCACCCTTTGGTTGGGCCAATCTGCAGGCGCTTCTGAGCACGCAATTGATTAGACTCGTTCACTTTTTAGGCCATGTCAAAAACCATAGATGTACGCTAATTGTCATCGATCGGATATGGGTACACATGATTTTGGGATCAATTCATCTTGCGAAAAAATCAATGTGATGCACGAAATCCTAACCCATTTATTCCATTTGTCTCATGATAAATGGAACCGGAAATCCTATTTACTGGTATCCGATCGACATGATTTTTAGTACTATAAATGATGATGCTCCCGACGTTTTTTAAAATGATTCCGACCATTTTTTCGGGCTCAGAATGCCCTCGAATATATGGGTCCAACCTGAGGACGCAGTCCCCCAAGAGAACTGCAGGTAAGCCAAATCCTAAAAACTTTCAATCAGAGCTGGCCTTAATAAAAAAATTCGATGTGTACGCACGCTACGCGTACGCAATATGTACGGACGGTACATCTTGACCGTCCGTTTGTGTTTTCGACGGTCCGGATTTTAAAAGAACTCTTACATGTAAGAGTCTTTTAAAATTCGGACCGTCGATTCCTGAAATGAACGGTTAAGATGTGTTCGTGCGTATACGTACATGTGTGTGTACGTACGCATAGCTGGGTTGGGCTTAATTGGTGCATGTCACTCCCTTACACTTGTTATACACGCGTGTGGATAACCTATCTCTTTCCTTCTAGAAAAGAATCCGCACGCACCACAGTGCTCTTAATTAAACCAACTCATAGCTAACCCACATGGCTGCGAATAAAAATTTTAGATACTCCCTAATTTTTTTATTTTTTTTCCTTCTGATTAGATGCATTTCATTGTTTTCAATTTGCACCAGTGTGCAATGCAAATGTGAGTACATCTGTATATGCATGCACGTGTATATATATATATATATATATATACACGAAAAACTTCTAGTCCACACCTCCCGAAAATAAGAAAAAATTGATTTTTTTTGTGTTGCAAATTATTTTTGGAAAATCCGAGCCGTCCAATGTGTTCAGAAGGTGTTTTCAAGGGTCCACGCGAGAAATCGTCAAAAAAACATACCGGGAAGGGCTTGATGCAAGCAGTTTTCGCAAAAATGTAAATATATATTTTTTGCGAAAACTGCTTGGATCAAGCCCTTCCCAGTATTTTTTTTTGAAGATTTCCAGCATGGACTCGTGAAAACACCTTCTGAACACATTGGACGGCTCGGATCGTCAAAAAAATATTTGGATCATGGAGGTCCGGAAATGGGAATCCCGTTTTAGAAGTCTACCCTATATATATATATACCACTTGCTTCTAATCCGGGATCCCGGATTGAAGCATTTGTGGTGTTTTTTTTGTGTTGCCAATTGTTTTGGCAAAATCCGATCCGTCCAATGTGTTCAGAAGGTGTTTTCCAAGGTCCACACATGAATATACAGTTTTTGCGAAAAACTGCTTGGATCAAGCCCTTCCCGGTATTTTTTTTTGAAGATTTCTCGCTTGGACCCTTGAAAACACCTTCTGAACACATTGGACGGATCTGATCGTCAAAAAAATGCTCGGATCATGGAGGTCCGGAAGTCCGGATCCCGCACTAGAAGATGACCCGTCACAGCCTGTGAGTCTAGATAAATGCCGCAGATCCTTCTTATTTTTTATTTTTTTTTTGACTTTTGGTTCGATGATAAAAAATGTCCGGATCAGGTTACGCGCACCTCGACTATTCACCTCCGGTCAAATACTTATATGAAATGTAACAAGTTTACCCGCCCACCCTGCTCAGCTCCCTTTTTTTTTTACATATGAAAAATATATATTTTTTATTTCAAAACTTAGAGAGCACAAATAATAAAAGTTAAAAAAAATTACAGTTATAACTAATTAACCAACATCTACTATCTATATCTATAAGGAAAATGAAAAATAATTAATAGATAATGTGGGCTAGTTGTAAGGATAGAAATAGATTTTATGCATTAAAAGTTCGGGGCGGTTATCGGGAATGCTCATGTCTATCCTAAACCTACCCTGACCTGATTGAGTTTTTTCGATTCTCCCTTTACCCCAACCCTATTTTCGAAAAATTTAATAAATACCCTCTCTAGTCAGGTCGGGGCGAGGTGGGTTCGGGGCAGAGGGGGCGGATTAAATTGTCATCCCTAATCAGGACTGTCAAGTGATTTTGGTAAATTGAAAACTTGTCTCTTTTGCTTTGACCACTCAATCAAATATAATGGAGATCGCATAATTCCTCGAATAGTCTATTATGTGATGTAAAATAGGATCAATCGTGATCTCATATCTTATTTAATGATTCAAGTAATATTAAATAAATTATACATTGCTATCGACGGAACATATTTGTCACGAGAAAAATAAATATTTAGGCTATCATTGTACATTTCACGTCCAAGTCCTTTTCCATGTTAGATCTACCTAATTTTTGGCATGACAATACATGTTACCAATACGTATAAATTGATGATTCGAATAAAAAAACGACATCATAGTTGGTTTTACGTCGAGACACCTCATAGAATTCGTCACAGAAAATATCTTTGATTAATTCATAATAGTAATATTCCCTTGGTCCCGTAAATATACTCCACAACGAAAAGATGCACCATTTTGAATAAAAAATAAAGTAAGTCCATGCATAATTTTTTAAATATCTTGACATCGAATTAAAGAACTAAATAAACTACTTGATAGTTGGGTGAATTTTAACTACGATATTTTTAATATTTTTTTAGATTTGGCAAAATATAAGTATTTTTGCAAATAAAATACTTTATTTTTAATTTAAAAACTACATGCCATTACGTAGCACTACGATTCATTTCACGTCATACAACTAGGATTTAATCAAAACATTTTCCATATTAGATCTACCTAATTTTTGGCATGACATCATGTATAAATTGATGACTCGAATATAAAAAATGGCATCGTAATTGGTTTTACGTCGAGGCACCACACAAAATTATCTTATATAATTCAGAATAGTATTCTAATTCAAAATAATATTCCCTTTGTCTCATAAATATATTCCTCAACAAAAAGACGAACCATTTTAAATAAAAAATAAAGTGCTTCCATGCATAACTTTATGAAAATCTTGACTTCAAATTAAAGAACTAAATAAAGTTCTTGATACTTTAATTGGTGAATTTCCACTATGATATTTTCGATTTTGAGTTGACAAAATATAAATACTTTCAAAATAAAATACTTTATTTTTTAATTTAAAAACTAAATGCCATTACGTAATGCACTATCTTCCCGGGACGAGTCAATTAATAGGACTTTTATCATAAATGAATATGAATTAGTATGTCCAACAGATGTCTCCCCTTTCACTCCACTATGACAAATAATAACACAAAATTTCCACAAGAAGACAACAAAAATACAAAATTACCTTTAAAAAAAATGTATAAAAGCCAAAAGCCAAAACCTCAACACCACTCCTCCCCCTCTCCATTCTCTCTCTCTCTCTCTCTCTCTCTCTCTCTAAAATCTCTCTGTCTTTTAGCATGGAGGAGCTGGAGATGGACAACCTGAGAGCCATAAAAGTCCTCGGAAAAGGGGCCATGGGCACAGTCTTCCTCGTCCACGACCTCTCAGGCGACCCCTCCGCCGTCTCCCCCTTCGCTCTCAAAGTCGTCCACAAATCCTCCCTCCACTCCAAACCCGACGCCGTCCGCCGCGCCCAATGGGAGCTCTCCGTCCTAACCCGTTTAACCGACCCGAATCCACACCCTTTTCTCCCTACCCTCCTCGGATCCTTCAATTCACCCGATTTCCTCGCCTGGGCCGTCCCTTACTGCCCCGGCGGCGACCTCAATAATCTCCGGTACCGCCAAAACGACCACGTTTTCTCGCCGGCCGTCATCCGGTTTTACCTGTCTGAGATCGTCTGCGCGTTAGAACACCTCCATAGGATAGGCATCGTGTATAGAGACCTCAAGCCTGAAAACGTTTTGATTCAGTCGTCCGGTCACGTCACCCTCACGGACTTCGACCTCTCCCGTAGCCTCAACAAAAAGACATTTAAGCCCTCAGCTGTGGACCCCATCGACGTCGGCCCGCGCGATAGTACTCGCCTGAGACACCGACGGAATCTGATGAGGTTTTTAACGGTAACGGCGGGGGATGAGAAGAAGGACAAGAAGGGGCTGAAGAAGGCGAAAAGCGCTAGGGTTTCTCCCGTGAGTAGACGGAGGCTGAGTTTTTCCAACGGCGAGAGGTCGAATTCGTTTGTTGGGACGGAGGAGTACGTGTCGCCGGAGGTGGTCAAAGGCGACGGTCACGAGTTCGCCGTCGACTGGTGGGCCCTTGGGGTACTAACGTACGAGATGCTTTACGGTACGACGCCGTTCAAGGGTAAGAACAGGAAGGAGACGTTTTGTAACGTCGTTGTCAAACGACCCGTGTTCATCGGGAAACGGACGGCGTTAACGGACTTGATCGAAAAGCTGTTGGAGAAGGACCCCGTTAAGAGACTGGGGTACAACGAAGGCGCCTGTGAGATTAAACGGCATGCGTTTTTTAGTGGGGTCAGCTGGGATTTATTAACGGACGTGTTACGGCCGCCGTTTATTCCGTCACCGGAAGAGGAAGATTTAACGGGTGGTGGATTTGACGTTAGGGAATATTTTACTAGACAGGCGGCACCGGTGGTTCCGTCGACGACGCCGTCGTTAGAAGAGTGTCGACGGGATGATTCGTTAACGGAGTTCTGACACACGTGTAAGATATTTTTTCTTTTCTTTTTTTTGTTTTTTTTAATATGGTTGGTGTAATTTTAGTTGTGTACAGAGAGGAATAATGGGATAACGTGATAAATGGAGTTAGTTAGACAATATTAATGGGTGGTATTATTTGTGTAATTATGCTGTGGTTATATTATGGAGTTGGGGACCAGATGTGGGCCTGGCCCGGTGTGATTTTCCAATCGGCTCAACACCGGCCATAAAAAATTGAAAAATGATACATACGCTCCTGGGAGCCATTCTCAGCCACACTCTCTCTCATATGGGGTGTGGGGCCCAGATGTGGGGACCACACCCCATGTGAGAGAGGGAGTGGCTCCCAGGGAGTGTATGTATCACCGTTGTAAAAAATTACTATGTTGATTGAATATCAAATATTATTATTAAATGAGAATTTGTCTTGAAAAAAGTTACTTACATTTCTGTAATTTGATAATAAACGTTAAGATAAATATGCTTCAATTATGTGTACTTTCTTTTAAATATTAATCACTTAATTTCTATAAATTAAAATAAATGATCTGTTCAGATTACATTTTTTGGTTCGATACAATCCATATCAGTGGCAAAACAAGGACAGTTCACTTAATTTGTCAATTGACTTAAGGATATACTATCACCTTTTAGAAAAACAAATTAGGAGTACATTTTTTATTGAAAAATGAAACGGACGTAAACAATAAACAAACAAATTGGGGCGGATAGAGTAACAATATGAACAACGTTTTTAACTTTTGTGAAGATTTGCTTTCCTAGTTCAAAAAAAAAAGAAAAAGGATTTGTGTTCTAAAATTCTTTTATCTTTTTATTTGAAAAGAAAATTAGAGAAAAAGGTTGGTAAAGTGAAAAAGACACATCCAAATCATAGCATCTCATTATGAGCAATATACTTGAATTGTTGAGGTTGAATTGTTGAGGGTTAATTTAGGGAAATGATTTTCACAACCTCTTATCTCCACACACTTTTTTTTTTTTTCACCTTGAGATTACCAAATTACTCTTATTTCATGAGCCATTTTTTTCATATGAGGGCAATTTGGTACTTCAAGTGCATAAGGACAAAAAAAAAAAAAAAAGGGGAGTGTTTGAGGATAAAAGGGGTGTGTGAAAATCATTTTCTTTAATTTAAGTTCATTGACATGTTAATTTTATCTATTGCTTTAATGGAAAGTAGAAAATAGGAGTAATTATTTCTTGCTTTTCTTGGAGTTAATTACAAAGGTGGTTTGGGCCTAAAAAGCAACGAATTTATTACCGCCCAAGTTGACTAATCTTTACTTGGAATAAAAGAATATGACGATCTTTATACTTACTTTAATTTATTTATTCGTGACCTTCAATTAACAACGAATATTTGTTGGACTGGTTCAACTGTTTTTTATTCCTTTTCTTTCTTGTATTATTTAAATATACGTTAACTATCAAAAAAGTGATATGCAGTAGACAAGACAAGTGAACCACTAAAAAAAAAAAAAAAAAAATTATTTTTGTAAAATTGGAAAAAATGCTCAAAATATTATGGGAGTTATGTCATTACCGACACTTAAGTAAGAATATTACTCCCTCCGTCCCTTTTTAAGTGATCCATACGGGAATACGTGCAATTTCAAACCCCTAAAAAACATATTTCTCTATATAACTTTTTAATTTGTTTTATACCAAATTAAAGTGCTCATAGAGTACTTTAATTTGGTGCAAAAAAATTTTAAAAACGATATGCGAAAGTACATTTTTAAACGTCCGCAAAAATACACGTTTCCCAAGTGAATCACTTAAAAAGGGACGGAGGGAGTACAAACTTAGACCCCCTTCCACTAAGTTTAACTACACTTCTTTTTTTTTCTTTTTTCTTTTTTTGACTTAGTTCAAGTGGTAAGAGAATTAATTTCTGTTTATATATATATATATATATATATATATATATATATAAAACCAATGGCACAATCCGGAGGGATTGACCTAGTGGTCAAGACTTGAGATTTAGAAATTTATTCCCTTCTAAAGTCAATTGTGTCACTATTGACAATTACATAAGAATGTTCAACAACAAATGTATCGAGTAAGAGAATTAATCTGCGGGTATAAATAAAAGGTCACTTTGTAAAACAGTAAGCAAATTTTCAAACGGCAAGTTCACACTCTATATAAAAAAAAAATTATTCAAACTAATGCCAAAATACCACTCGCCTTCACTAAAAACACGTTTTTACCCATTTAGATAGAAGAAATGACTTTTCTTGAATTGTTAAAAATTATGGACCAAATGCCGAAAATATCGTTAGTCAGTCTAAGTTTCTATTACTAAGATATTTTTAGTATTATTGGATACAAGTTATCAAATCAATAAATATTGTTGCTCACATACATCAATTGATTTGATAAAATGTTGTCTGAAAACACAAAAAAAATAAAAAATAAAAAATACCGTAGTGAAAACTCATCTTCATCAGTAACGTGAATTGACGCAAAAGAAATGAAATCTGAAAATCACCACCGTGTGAATAATATTCTACTACTGTACTAGAAACAATCAGAAGCAAGAATATATCTTTTCACGTGTGGCTACACCATTAAATGCCAACTCCTCATTGAAATATTTTATGGCTAGAAAATTCTTAAAAAAAAACTGTTAGTGCGTCCATGTGCCATGGTCTTTCTCTGTTAATTACAAAGAAATGGGCCCACCTGTCTCCAGGTTTTGAGATTTTTTGCATTTAATTTCTACTTTACTCAATTTATTTCCGGCTGAAAATAATATTCTGCGAAAAACCTTTTCCACAAAATAATTATTTATTTTCAAATATTTGATTGTGACATGAAAATATTTTCCGGATAATTTATTTATTGCCAACCCGCATTGAAATATTATTTTCCGGATAATTTATTTATGGCTAGAAAATACTACTTGAAAAAGGAACTGTTAGTGCATCCATGTGCCATGGTGTTTGGCAGGGCTAATTAAACAAAAAATGGGCCCACTTGTCTCCTTGTTTTGAGATCGCAGATAATCCTCATTCGTTGTATTTAATTAATTTCTACTTGTGTATACACTTTTACAAAGTCGTGGCTTTAATAATTAGGAGACAAAACTGTCTAAAATTGCGGGCTAAATTGGAGCTACTTTACCTAACCTTCATACTTAACACTCTGTTTGCAAGTGGAGTGGACTGTATTTGGTGCCTCCCTTATACTCTCATGTATCCATCCTCCTCCCCAAGTCTCTTAGGATAGAGTAGATTAGGATTAACGAATGACAAAAAAAAAAAAAACTTAACACTCTGGTTGAAAATTATGAGAAAAGTGAGGGTCA
This sequence comes from Vaccinium vitis-idaea, assembly GCA_963854785.1. Lineage (NCBI taxonomy): Eukaryota > Viridiplantae > Streptophyta > Magnoliopsida > Ericales > Ericaceae > Vaccinium > Vaccinium vitis-idaea. The sequence continues at coordinate 38,514,073 of OY978216.1, forward strand.
CTAAAAAGTAGTCCATATAGTACATTTAATAACTCAAGTGTCTTGGCGACAACACTCGCAGTTCGACTAATTTTGGAAAACAAATTTCACTTCAGTAGGGATCCTAATTAAATTCAGAGCAAATGTTTCATATAAATTAGCCTAACAGGTATTAATAGCAACGTGAGAGGTTTCAAAACTGACACCTTAGATCTTAACAATCTGGCCAACCCCTTGGTTGAATCCATGTAGTACCTATGAAATCAAAATTTTAGCAGCAGTGCCTACATACCCAGAAACTCTACCCAAAAATTATCCAGTAAACTGTAATTAGTGACTCAAATTCACTTGCAGTTTTCTGGGTAATTTTTGGGTATCTTTTGTGTTGAATTTGGAAAGTTTGAGTATGAAAATTAAAAATAATTTGGAGGATAAGATTTCCAGATTTTCCAAAAGTTAATAGTAAAAGAAAAAGTAAAGAACTTCAATACATACAACACAACAACCTATCGAAGAGAACTCAACATATTTTACAGTTACAAAAGTTTGCCCTAAAATTCAACGCAATTATGGGTTTAGGACCGGCAAATTTATTAGGTTAAAATCTAAACTTCAGCCAAAAAAAAAAAAAAATAGTGCTGTATTTGAAAATTTAAAATTGGGATTGGATGTTTATAGGGGTGCCAAATTGCCAATATAATACTAGAAACTTGTTGCAATAGCTTGTGAAATATGGACGGGGGAGATTCTATATACTATTTGTGGTCCAATTAGCAAAAGCGAAGGAGCCCCGGGAACCTCCACCTCAAAAGGTGCGTTCGCCCCAGTTCATCGTGGTTGAGCCGTCGCCGATTACAAGTTGGATTATTATTATTATTTTCCTCTGACCATACCAAAAAGATTGGATATGGGTGCAATAAAAGATCCGGGTAGAGCCTATAAAGAATATATGAATCCCTTGAGATAATACATGAGATTGTATATTATATATATGTGAAATAACGTGTACGATGTTTGATTAGTGGATAAAGAATGCTCGGTACAAAGTGAAGAAGTAGTTTTCATAACCATTGAGTGAAAAGGAAAATGATCCCAAAGTTCACGATTAATTATATATAAGACCACCTCGAGATTGTATTAATTAGTTCCACAAATGGAGAACTGAATAACCACTTAGCACTCGTTTACGATAGCTGTTTACAGATTTTAGATTATGACTTCAGATTCTGTTGCAGATAAACTTGTTTATTATAACTGAAAATTTTATAATTAAGCTGCACTAAAAGTTTGTACTAATTACTGCAATTAATTAAAAATCAGCTTACACTGCTTAGAATTGAAAATTTGGTCTGGAAATCGCTTGAAATCCTGGTTTTCTAGAATAAGATTTTTAGGCTATTTTTTAGTTTCTAGGAATCTTTAAAACATCCAAAAATCTTTGAATAGAATTTTTGAGAGACAATACGCAACAACTTTTTAAAAAGCTTAAACCTCAAAATCCTACTGATTGATTTTTTCATAAACGCACACTACATCTGATAAGTGAGAACTGACATCTAGGGCAGCTCGGATCAAACCCAGCTCCCTAGGTAAGGTCGGTTACGATATGACAAGTGTAATAACCCGAAATTTCGTAAATAAAAATTTCGATTTATTAATTTTATTATTTATTTTTAATATCGCTAAATAAATATAATTTATTATTTGGTTTAATTAATTTGAATGAATTAGATTTAATTCGTTTATTTCTTTTATTTATACTTTCTGCGCCGTAAATCAACGCGTGCACACTGGGTATTTCACCATATCGTGTCCGGAAGCCCTACTAATTCCCCCAACTCCTATTTCGTCCTATTATGACTAGCCTTATCCTATTCAAAACCTAAATTAGGCCTATTTCTATTTTTGGAAAACCTAATAACTCATGTGGCCAATTTTGACTTTGCTACTAACTTTGACTTTACTTTTACTAAACCTAATTTGTATTTTTGTGAGTTAATGAGAGGAAAGGAAGGAGAGAGGAAGTTTCTTGGTAAACTTGTTCACTAAGGAAAGGAAAGGGGAGAGTAATTACTTCCCTCGCCGTATAATTTTACGGGTGTATATCTGTACGCGCGTTCGCGCACATTTCGGCGCCGTTTTTCTTCTAAATCCTGAAGCATTACATTTTTAGTTTCTCTTAAGGCTATCTAGGAATTTCCTAACATACTTATTTATTTTCTTAAAATTAGTAATCCTTTATGTGTTTTTCGCGGTACAGTAGTTAGTATTTTTCACGCACAAAACCAACCGTACGGAGTATTTCTCGTCCCAACGGTGGGGATAATATCTCCCAATTAATGGGGGAACATATCCTATCCTATTATTGATAGCCTTATAAGCCTATTATTTATAGAGTTACTTTTACTATAAAGTAGTTATGTGTATATATGTATAGATATATATGTATTAAATCCTGTGGCTAGTTTCGTGTGTATAACTAGTACCCAAAACTACCCATTTACGCCCCAACCTAACGAACCTAGACATATTACGTCATATCCTATGTATCTAGAAACCCTTACTTGGTCCCCAAGTCAATAATACCTAGCAAAATTATCCTTATCCTAAAACTAGCCATTAAAGTCTACATTTTTACTTTTACAAAAGATTTTTTGGACACATATGGGGAGAGGAGATGGCTGGTCCTTTTTGGAGGAGGAGAACCTCATTGCTTTCACTATAAATAGCTAACTCACCTTGCTTCATTTCTCACACCAAAACCTCCCAACTTCTCCACTTTGTGCTTTCTAGTGTTCTTGAGTGAGTTCTTGAGTGTTCTTCCACATTCAACCTTCCACCACCACACTCCACCATCCTCGACCACCCCTAGATCTTAGAAAGGTAGAATAAGTTAGCTAGAAAGCGTTTGAGCGGAGGTCGACTAGTCATTTCGCCGCCGGAATTCAACTAGCTTATCAGCTTCCGACTAATCATCGGAAATTAAGGTAGATACTTTATTTTAACCTTAGATTAGTATTTACTAGTTCATATTAATTATGTTATTATTTTTCTTAAACGTGCTTAATTATGACTAAACATGATTATGTTGGTGATTAGTGATTTTATGAACAATTAGACTTTGAAAAACACACTTAGTCATTACTATGCACGATTTGAGATTGACTTTTGAAAATGTCCAGTTATAATGCCCGATTGACTTTTGGAAACCTAAAATATCCAGTTATAATGCCCGAATGAAAATCGACTTTTCAAATTTACGCAGTTATAATGCCCGACTGATTTTTGGAAAATAGCCGACTAAACTTTTTCTTAAAGCGACTTCAAAATGTTTTGACTGTACTTGGACTGTTGAGATTAACCCAAGGCTAACACCCTTGAGGGTCTGTCAAAAAAGATATGCCTAGCGCTGTCTAAGAAAGGAATGGTGCCAGTAACTGCATTCGTGCGGCCATCCGGCCTGGGACTCTCCTGGTTATCTCATTGTCTAAAGAAAGTCACCAAATGATATTTTATACTAAAGTAACACGGTTATCGTAAAATGATTTTAAACAGAAAGTTTATCGTGAAACGATTTCTAAAACAGAAGATTTTTATGTAATATGGTCTGTGCACATTTTTCTCGAGACGGTACGACACAACACGTTTTTCAAGAAAATGAACGATTGTTTTCACGAGAAGAACTAGAGATAAGAATGAAAATGATGATGTGATAAAAACTATGCCATTTGAGTCCCGCCTCAGTTCCCCGGGGTGAACTGGTGGCCAAAGCTCAATGGAACTATACGGTAGTGCTGTTTGGGTTTCGCCTCAAATTCCGCGGGGAGAATTTGGTGGTCGAAGCTCACTCAGTACAACACATAGTAAACGGATCTTATAAACAGGCTGTTAAGTTCGGTGCTATAAGAAAACCGGGACTATGTCGTGTGAGACGCGGAGTTAGCGGACCTCATACTGCAGGAGTCAGTTTATGGGTGGCCGAACCTTCGAACGGAAAGGTTGGTGACCATTAAAACGGCCCAATAACTTTCGAGAGATGTGAGATGTTGATATGATTGAAATTTGAAGAAGAATGCTATTATGAGAAATTGATACGAAATACTAATACTGCACTCTGATTTGAAAAGAAACAGGATACTGATTTTATTAAAGCTGCACTCTGATTTGATTTGATACTGATGCATTGACATGCATGAACTTACTGTTTTGATAAATGATTTTCAACTATTTACCTGCCACCTACAATATTGTTCTAGAATTGCTAGTTTAAGGTTGGGGTAGGGTATCTATTGAGCGTCATCGCTCACGGTGTTGCACTTGTGTAACCCTAACATAATATAACGATGTTGCTTCGCGACTCCGACGTATTATGTCAGACTTTGTCGACGAATAGGAGGAATAATATAGCGCCAGAGGAGTTGCCGACATGGAGCACGACCAGATCAAGGAACGTACGGAGTCATAGAGTCCACCCGGTCTACCTTTTTGTAATCTGTGAAGGATAGATCATCTATATGTATTTTTGGTTATTATTATTACTGTTTAAGACCGACTTTAATTGTAATAATAATCCATAACGCTATTCCCAAAATGTGGGGCGTTACAACAAGGCAGGTCATGCACCCTGAGTGATGATCTGACCTGACCTAGAGGTTGGGCCGGTCTAAGGTCATTTAGGAATGACGTCGGTGAGCTCAGGATGACCTCATTTAGGTCAGCACCTATCAAGTAGTTCGGTCCAAGCGACCAACTCATCATGCAGAGTCCTACGGGGACGGGGCTCTAAGGAGTCTATCTCAACGATAAACCTCAACTGGCCAGATCCTTATCTAATTAGTACCTAGATACAATAAAGGCTAAACTCTTATCAAGATAAGAGACCTAGCGTACTAAGGAATTGATAAGGATAAACACAGTTAGTTGGAAGTCAAAGACTCCTAGTCATACAATGACTCAATCACTCTCAATGCCTATAAAAGCACCGATGTAACCCAAATACAGGTAAGTGATTCGAATAACTGAATCAACATGTTATAATCTACTTGTAGCGGCCGGGCTCACAGGGGTCAGCAGAGGCATCCCCCTCCACATCACGAAGAGCCAAAAAGATCATTACCTCAGAATCTGCAAAACCGAATGCAGATCGAACCGCCTGGACGATGCCGAACGAACGGTGCCCACGGCGGACGATGCGGACACAGGGTCTTGGACGAATATAGGTTTGAACGGAGACTACCGAACGGCTCGGTGCCGAGAGCATGGTACTCGCAGCTTGGTTCCCAGACAACCCTCGGGAGCTCCGCCGAGCGACGCGCCGAGCGCCCAGGGGGCTGGGCCGCACGCCTGCCGAGTCTGTTGACCTCGGTAACGTGGGGGCTCGGGCACATCCGGTTTGGTGGAAGTGTGTCGGGCACGCCACACAGCCCATGATGAGGCATTAAATGCGGCAGTCACCTACTCTGCCACCGCCGCCTGCAGAAGCACGTGGGTGATGGGGAATGTCTCGAGCTGATTTGACTACTCGAACCCACGTGCCGTGACGTCAGCCCAGACATGGCGTCTGGGGCTGGGGTGAAGGTCATGTCACCTGTCATTCCGAGCGTGAATGACAGGCGCGTGAGGGGCGCCGAGCGCGTGGGACGCACGCCCCTCAGCCTATAAATACCCAGCCACAACTACCACCATGGGTAGTCCTCTCTCCTCATTCAATACCCTCATAACTCTACCTCTTTACTTCTCTCTCTGAGATTTCTGGTGCATTTCTCCCCTCCGGTGACTGACTTGATCATCGGAGTGCCTTCCCGGACCACCACCGTCCGGGCTAGGCACTGACGTGGTTGTCTACGTGTGCAGGTTATCATCTCCGGTGAGTAGCAGCGGCTCAGGCGTGCACTGCCCTTCTCTCTCCAAGAGGTCCAAAGAGTTCACTCCGGCGAAGACTCCCCCACACTACTACTCCATACAATCCATGGACTGACTTAGGCATCGGAGGCCGGTTGGCTAACACCATACCGGTGTCCTTAGTTGTTCGCTGTTTTGCAGGTCATACATCGAGCTACGCCAGAAACTGCTTCATCAACATCATTGCATTTTATACAACTTAATTCAAAGTTATAACCTAAAATCTATATTCACAACTTCGCATGCTCTAAATAGTGAATAGTTCAGATTATGTTTTCGAACATGAGAAAGACCCAAACTTAGGTCATAATAGCTAGGTGTGCCCCACCCCACCATTGTACAATGGTGGACATATTGTAACATTTTCCTTTCCATTGGTCAAGAAAATCCAAAATCCAAACATTACATTGGGGAAATAAATAACTCTAGCTACTTTTTATGTCAATTTAATTAGTTTAACGTCTTTCAGTACACTATATTCAATGTTCAAATGCACTTTTATACATAGGCATATATATACATATCTACATATTCCACTGAATCTTGTATTCATCCCCCAGAAGCTGTGATTATAGTAGGAGTATTTCTCAAAATGTGCAGTCCACCTTTGTATAAAGAGACCCTAGCTTTTACTCTTGGGGACTGCACTGCGACTTACTTTTACGGCATAAGTGGATGAAAAAAGTGAAACTTCCGGGCAGAGTCTTCCCCACATTTGCGGGTTCGGCTGTGATGCTCGCAAGTGGTTTGGGAGCATCATGCTCCCAAGTTGTAGCAATAAAATTCTCACTATTTGATTTAAGAGGAAAAATTTGGACCATTCATTACTAAATGGGTTACCAGGTTACACAGCCAGTAAATTTCAATCTGGACAAATTATTCAGTGTTCCTAGGATGTCTTTCTCCCCCCAATTCAAAAACCCATAGATGGAGTGTGGGTCCTAGTCTTGGATTTCATACAAATGATCCGAACTGTTCATTTATTTTAAAGTAAGTTTTCGAGTTTTATTAGAAAACAAATTTAGTCTATAACTTTTTTCATTTCACTTAAAATATTGACTTTCTTTACTCGGCTTGACGGACCATAAACTTATGTTGATTTAAATTTTGTGACAAATATTTGATTTTTTTTTTTTGCTTTGACAAGAATATTACCTAGAATCAAATTGGAAAAAATTGTTTCCAAATAAAAAATAGTAAGTTAAAACATACACTTTTTATAACAATTTTTTATCAAGATTTGATTTTAGATAATTTCTTATATAAAAATAGCTATTATCATTAGTGGATCGGTAGTTTAGTACTCCTACACTAGCCTACACATTACATCTCAATAATTGTCATACTTGCTTCTTTTTTTTTCTTTTCCCCCCATGGTTCAAATGATCCAATCAATTAATTAAATACTTACTCAAATCAGTCAGTCTATTCAAGACATGAATTGTATCTATCCTCATTGATCAATATCAACCCCCATCCATTTTAAGTACCACTTCTTTTAATTTTGTCTATTGGTCAATTCATATGGTTTTGAGCAATCGGTTAAATGCTTTATGAATTAATCCAATTTAATCATCTATACTGATAACTACCAACCGCTATCCCCATTAACTACACATTTGGAAATAATGTCGTATTGATATTTAAAACAGTATAATTGATAATTCTAGTTAGTATGATAAAATTGACGGGTACGTATCATCATTAAAATCGACATAACATACAATCATTGTTTTCATTCAGAATGGCAAGTACTAGCAAAAAAAAAAATGGTAAATCTTTGTCAACAAGTAATAGCCCCAATGTTATGGTGGTGAGTATGATCAAATTTTGTCGTAATTTTACCTTATCTGTGGTAAGTATATATGGTCATAAGGTAGCTACCACAATAATTGTAATGTCAATTTAGTCTACTTTGTACTAGTAGGAAACCCGTCCTATGCACGGGTGATGAAACATTCGTATAATTCATAGACTAAATTGATAGAACAGATAGACTAAAACTACAAAAAATCGGGCTAGATTAATATGTGTCTCCACCAAAATTAAAAAGAATCAAAGTGCCTACCATAAGAATTTTACTTAAATCCATGCAATATATGCTATTGAATGTTTAAACTAAAACGCTTTTTGCAAATATATTTAAATTAAAGTAGAAAACTATATTAGGAATGGCAATCATAACAGCCTCACCCCCCTACGGGAAGGATTTTTTTCTAATTTTTTGGGTAAAGGGTAGGGTTAGGGGTCTAATTTTTTGGGTAAAGGGTAGGGTTAGGGGAAAAAATGAAAACCCGACCATGTTAGGATAGGGTTAGGGGTAGTAGTACCCCACCCCGATACCCGCCCAGATATATATGTATATGTTTGGAATAATATTATAACCCTTACATTTTCATTTAATTTCAAAAGTACCACAATATATATAAAGAAAATCTTTCATTTTAGATTTAGGGAAACTTCAAGATCATATTTCTTTCTCTCTCTTTCTCTTTCTTTTTTTTGCCAATAGCTTGTGATGATTGTAGTAGGCATGGCCCAAGATGAAATATGTAAGACAATTGAGAGAGAAAAAAAAAAGTGGGGTGGGTAGGGTAGGATAGGGTAAACCCATTCTCTGACAGGGTAGGGTAAAGGGGTAGATTTCCATTACCCGGTTGGGGTAGGGGCGGGGCAGGGGGAGGTTGCCACATTTAGGGTAGGGGTAGGGCTAGATCAAAACCCACCCTTGCCCGCCCCATTGCCATCCCTAAACTCTATCACTTAACATTTTTATGATATCCTATTTAGTGCAATCCAAGTAGATATGGAATACTTCTTATTTTTAATTTAAAACTTCGAATGTAGTTATTTTGAAGACCACAATAGTCTCGACATAATTTTTTGGTCCTTTTAGTCGAGATTGCTCATTGTAGAATGTCTGAATAGCTTGGAATGGGATCAAGTGATGTAGATAAGCGTGTCTTTAATATTTAAGCAATAACTATCGATTTGGGTCCGTGTTCTCAATTCACACAAATGCACACACGAACATCATTTTATTGCTGCTTATTTATTGTTTAGGGTATGGATTCTTCACAAAAAAAATGAAAGAATGAATTAACAAGATTCATAATGTAACAAAAAAGAAGAGGTATGTAAAAAAACGAATCAAATAATATTAATAATGTAACAAAAAATGAATTAGAAGTGTGATGTTTTAGCATAAATCCGTGCTATGCACGGGACGAATCCAAGTACATACCGTTAAATGTTTAATGTTTGTACATATGATTTGATATCCAAATCCACACGATTAAATTAACAGTATTATGCACATAAAAAAATAATAACTAAAATTGGTGTGCTATGCACGGACAAATTAATCCAAGACAATTTCAATATGTACATAAGCAACATCTTACATTTTAACATGTACTCTTAAGGGTACCATGATCCCCCTTATAATACAAAATCTACTGTGTACACATATTAGAACGCTGATCAAATTTTTCTCGTCAAATTTAGCCTCAACCAGTGTAATTAGGGCTGTAAAAAAAAACCCGCGAACCGTGAATCCGAACCGGACCAAACCGAACCGTAGGTTTTGGATTGGGTCCATGGATTAATGGTCCGGACACGGATTGAAAAATTAGAAAACCGTGCTTCGCGGTTCGGTCCATGGATTTTCATAAAAGAACCATGGATAAACCGAACCGGACCGTGAGAATTTAATCAATAAAAAAATATATATTTATATATATAATATTGGGATAAGAATTATAATTAAACATATTATTCTTAATTTTATACCCTAAATAAGTGAATGTGGTATAACTGAAAAGTAAATGTGCAAGCTGTAATTAACAATTGTAATTTTGCTTGCACGTATATTAGCTACTCTCGAAGTCGAGACTGGTTGTGGTGAAGACTTTTGTTTACTCGCTTTATATATATTATGCTGTTTCTGCATCTTTTTACTATTGCTAGTGGTACTCTCTTAAATGTTAATCTCTTTGAATCATTTTGAAGCAATGTTGTTGGTGACTTGGTGTTGTTTATTAAAACATAAAAGGTACTGATGAATTTGTTCCAAAAGTTACATTGAGAATGTGAGTGTGGAATATGTTTTTTTATTTTGTGGAATGTTATAATCCGTGGATAAACTGTGAACCGAACCGTGATTTTTTTTATTGTTTCGGAACCGGACCGTAGACTTTTGGTTTGGACACGGATTGCTTTACATTGGACTGTAGACTTTTGGTTCGGTCCTCGGATTCATACCAATCCGCACCAAACCGGACCGTTGACACCCCTAAGTGTAATGATTGTCTCGATAGTCTCATCATTGTCTTCTTGTTGATGTAATTTAAATCTAACCTACAAATAGAATAAATGATGAGTGTTTGAAATTTCAAAGTCAAAATAGCAAGATTCAGTGGATAAAATTTGTGATTTCATTTCTTTTTTGGGTCAATTAAATATTTTTTGTATTAAAAAAAAGAACGATACTTTCATCCAAATTCCGTGAACTATCAGCAACCATACCTGTAGTAATTTTCAATTTAAATCATGCTGCCTTGGATAAATCTATGTTTTTTTTTAAATTGCGGAAATTGAATATATGTATAGATTATACGAACAAAGATTTTTAGTCTGCTAACGTTGAAATATATATTAGTCGAATAAAAATACGAAGTTTCTTTTGTTTATATTTTTTCATACCTGATTTCATGGTTAATATATTTGTTCCATTATATATATACCTGCACTTGTATTTGGAAATACATTTCTTTTCGTAGGTTCAATATTATCGCATGGCTTATTTTTCTTTTCAAACACCATTTTTTTCCTTTTAATTTTTGATAAAGGGAAAAGGCAAAGCAAATTGATCTTCTCCACACAACTTTGGATTCAAAACAAATTTTGGCACATTGCAGAATCGTGACTATATTATATAGGATTTTTTCACGAAATCTAATCTATTATAGATTGTATGAAGACGGAGAAATTTACCTACACAAAAATATAATCTACGGAGTATTATATTTTACATGATGAAGAAGAAATTACCTAAGGATTTCTCATGCAATATGCGTGGTTGAATACTGCGAGCTTCTTTTCAACAAACTTGTTCATTTCGACCTAGTAAGTCATCGGGTACTACAACATTGCATGAAAAAAAAAAAGCAAAGAATAAATGAATGTAGTGAAAATCATGAAGATTGCATTTACCTATGGAATTGGTCCTTTTTGATAGGCCATTTTTGTATCTCTTAATCTGCATGCCCATAAATGGCGAGATTCTTTTGTTGTTTTCTTGGGTGGTTTTGAATCGATCGGTTATCTTCAAGGATCGCTCTTTTCTTATGGGACCGATACACAAGGATTTTGTTCTCACGATCCATCCTGTATTTCATAACAAACCACAATCATGAAAAACAGAGAAACGTGGATCAATGTACATTTTTTGGACTCTACTTCTTATTGGCGATGAGTGTAGTTTTTCTATTTTTTAATGGTAACTTCACCTTCAAAATACATATCAATGCATATATAGATACATACCTGCAACCAACAAACGTGGTGATGGAGTGTGTTTGCTGATCCGACAGAGAGGAGTAAACAGATATATGGGAGCACGACACTGCAAATGTTTGAGAGGAATATTTAAATTGGTAGGATTTTCGGTTTTAAATAAGTAAGGTATATTATCACAAAACTCCTACCTAATTAGGGGGAATCGTAGCCATGCACTACAATTCATGAAATGTGAGGCTTTTGGACAGCACGGTGATCACCTTACCTTTCCAATTTGAAAGGATTACCTTAAGTCTCCAATATTCAAACTCAAATATCTTCCAATATTCAAAATTTATGAGCCTATGCATGGCAGTAAAAACTACATTTAAGCATCATACTTTGAAATTCAAAAAAGATTTGTAACACTTGATCATGATACATTGCTTATTTTATTTTTCATCACAAACCAATAACTTTGTGCCACTTGTCGCAACCGTAGCCCTCCTCGTGAAAACCTAATCTACAATAATATAATAGATTGTACTTAAATAATAAATATAATTGTCAATCTTTTCGGAAAATAATCATTACTTTCCTTAAAAATTTTGGAAATACGTATTATAATATTGCATATCTATTATAACTGTTACTTTCCTTCGTTACTCTTCATTACTTTCGTTAATTTCAAATTCGAAAAATTTCGGTTATTGTAATTGGAAAAGAATCATTATGGTAGCACATATTAACTTGGAAAAGAATAACTACTTTCCTTTATTGAAATTGATCACCACAAAATCTTAACAAAGCTTAACTCGGTAAAGAATTAAATACTACCATTTAGGACTTTGCTAATTGCTAAAAAAGTGCAAAGAATTGGGGGATACGTGGCAAGCTCAGGAAACTTTATTCACCAAAAGTCATCCTGCAATTGGGGGATACGTGCAGATAAACTTGACTCTATTTTTTATGCTGTTGGTAATTAATACATATTCATTTTAGCCTTATGTTAAAAAAATATAGTGTAATTGCACTCCCTTTTAACCAAAAAGTGCATTAAAAGTTAGTTGTTTTTACGTCTTTTCTAAGTTATTGATTGCAATATGATGAAAAATTTACTTTGATTTATGAATTTAGGGGTGGGAGATGAGAAAATCAAAATACCCATTAGGAACCACAATTCTAGCCTATTAGGAGCGGGGATTAAGAGAAAAACTTTCCGCCAGGGATTTAGGGTGGAGGTTTGAAAGTATGAAATATTTGTTAATTTGGAGATTGGAGAAATGAAATTTGATCCCAAGCATATTTCCACTCGTAGACTTATCTAACAAACACAATTTCAATAGCCCAAGTTCTTGCAAGACTTGTTGTCTCTTACAATAGTTTCAGCATCTGCACTAAAAAAAATCACGATGCCTCGAAATTAAAACTTTTGAAGAAGACATCTATTTAAATGGAATGAGAAACATCTTAAACAAAATTCTCAATATAGGCCCTCTACAATTCCAAACATGACATCAAAATTTACGGCTATAAAGAGCACAGTACTGTATCACCATACAACCAAACATTTTGAATTAGAAGAAAAATAAAAGTAAAATAGCTTATCATAGAATTACTTACATTAACTATGTTTTGGAAGAGACCAAAAACACTTAATAGCTATTGTTCAATTGGGTAAAAATTAGAAGTTATACATGAAATTTGCCAACAAAGGCTGACTATATATATATTTTTTGGCAGTCTTGTTCCCGTACGCAACTCTCCATGTTTTTCTATGCGAAGTTACCAAAATAAGAAGATCACATCCAACCCGTTGTTAACTATTGTTTCTATCCTATATGCACACACAAAAATATACAAAAGGAAGATAAAGAAGAAAAAACACCTATCTATTGCTTCACCTCTCTATCGCTTCCCTTAGAGCATCCACAATGGCCTAACCAAAATTGGATAGCCAAAAGTTGCCACATAAGCTTTTGGTTATCCATTTAGAGGTTGCTAAAGTTAGCAATGTCAAGTCCCACATTGGTGTTTTTGTCCATAACCAAAAACAATGGACCCCCCATCACTTATTCAAATGATAAACAAAACTTGCCACATCACTTTGTCAAACTACAAAAAAAAGTTTATGGAATTTTTTTAAAAAAATATTTTGAAATTTTTTTTATAGTACAAAACAGTTTTTCAAAAAAAAAAAAAACAGTTTAAAAAAAATAAATTTTGAAAAAAAACAGTTTTTAAAAATAAACTTTTGAAAAAAACAGTTTTTTAAAATGAACTTTCTAAAAAACAATTTTTTAAATTAAACTTATGAAAAAAAAAACAGTTTTTTAAATTAAACTTTTGAAAACATTGTTGAGAGAGAGAGAGAGAAGGGAGAGAGAAGATTTTTGTCATTTTGTGTAATTGTGGGTGTACTTGATTGGGTAGATGTGGAGTCCATTAAATTTGATTATTGGTAGAAGGTTGCTAGTTTTGGTTATTCAAGTGCCAAAATTTGGTTAGTTGCTAAGAGGTTGTTAAGTTTGGTTATTCCAATGTGAGCACTTTTTTTAATAAACATTGCTAAAAATTTGGCCATGACCCTTTTTCTCATTTTTAGGTTATGTAAGGCTAAGCCCACTACTTTTGTATAGGTTCACGATGAAGTGCTTTTTGGCTATAGCTTGATTTAAGTTTCATTTTTATGAGTTTCTTTCGATGATTTATGTACCATTCTTTCGAGTGTTGTATAATCTAGTAGATCACTATGATAAGCAAGAATAGTTGCTCGTGTGGCTATTTTCATTAAAAGTCATGTTGGCTGGCTTCTCGCCAACCCTTCTTGTTTGGGTTTTGAGCGGCAAATGAATGTCCATCCATAGGTGCCAACCTAGTCGGGATGTATGGTTTTGGTTGTGATGTTTGTGCTCTTTTCCCTCTAATCATTGTAATTGTTCCCCTTTTGCAATGATTAATAAAATTTTGCTAATTAAAAAAAAAAAGAAAAAGAGGTAGACTATAAAAGGTATATAAACGAATAATATTTTCAATAGCTGGTTGTATGAAGATAATAAATAAAAGATGATCAAATTAACTTTTCTTGAAACGTACCCAGATTGTCTGATCGTGCAATGCTAAATGCTGCCCAGTTGAAGAGGGTACACTCATAGCTAATAGATTACATTGTTCCCTGTGCAAAAAAAAAAAAAAAAAAAAAAGAAGAAGAAGAAGAATAAGAGAGAATCAATTAGTACTCCCAAATCTGTAAAGCTAGAAAAAAAAATCATCTAATTGAGAGGGTATGAATGAAATAGACTGCCTAACATAGTTCAAGGATTTAGTTCCCTAAATTGTAGTAAGCGTTTAAAATTTAAAATTTGTAAGATTGCTTCCATTACAGAGTGATTCCCTAAATTATTGGATGATTTTGAAATTTAAACTTACTCATCAATTAGTCCTTATATAGATATGCTAATGTGTATTTGGAATAAAATAACTGATTGACTTCATTTCTTATCTTACCTTGAGCGCTTTCCAAAATTATCCAACCAACTATTTCCTTTACAATACTCAGATTTATGAATTGTAACCTTTTTTCAAATAGATTTTTTTTTAGTTTGAAATCAAAGAATGAAAGAAAATTACAAATAAAATCATTGCCACTTGTCGCTCTCACGTTCCTCCTCACGAAAAGTCATCCTGCAATAATATATAAGATTACCTATATGGTTAAGAAAATTAAAGTCTATTACCTTTATGATATTTTTTTACTTCTAAAGTCTATTACCTTTAAACTTTTAGTAGGAGTACTAAACTACTAAAAGTTTGTATTGATTACTGCAACTAAAAATCAGCTTACACTGCTGGTTTTCTAGAATAAGATTTTCGGCCATTTTTTAGTTTCTAGGAATCTTTAGAACATCCAAAAACTCTTTGGGATTATTACCTTTAGGTCTAGAAAAGAGATGTCTAATTACCAATAAGGTAAATCATTTTTTTTAATTACCACTAAGGTAAGTCACTCTTTTTTGGAGTTTAGGTTTAGGGTGCACTTTCCTATTATAGGGTTTTAGTGGTTTAGGCACTTTCATAGGGTACCCTAGTCGTAGGGTACCCTAGAGTTTAGGTTTAAGGTGCACTTTCCTATTATAGGTTTTTAGTGGTTTAGACACTTTCATAGAGTACCCTAGGATTTTAGGCACTTTCATAGGGTACCCTAGTCGAAGGATACCCTAGGATTTTAGGCACTTTCATTGGGTACCCTAGTCGTAAGGTACCATAGGATTTTAGGCACTTTCATAGGGTACCCTAGTCGTAGGGTATCCTAGGATTTTAGGCACTTTCATAGGGTACCCGAGGATTTTATACACTTTCATAGGGTACCCTATGATTTAGGCATTTTTATACGGGTTGGGGAGTTGATGGGAATTTTTCAGAGTTGGGCTTGACCTGATGGTAATTATGGGATCAAAGGGTGACCTGATGGTAAATGTCCCAAAATCTTTTGATAAGAATTTTTGAGAGACAATATGCAACAACTTTTTAAAAAGCTTAAACCTCAAAATCTACTAATTGATTTTTTCATTAACGCACACTACATAATTGCATTTTATACAACGTAATTTGAAGTTATAACCTAAAATCTATATACACAACTATCGCAAGCACACTCATAATTTCATTAAGAAAATGACAACCTATGCAAAACTTGATTTTTTCACTACTTGCGCAAGCACGCTCATCAACTTGATTTTTTACACGATTATTATTTCCGTCTAACTCTAAATAGTGAACAGTTCAGATTATATTTTCGACTTGAGGAACTTAGGTCACAATAGCTAGGTGTGCCCCACCCCACCATTGTACAATGATGGAAATATTGTTACATTTTCCTTTCCATTGGTCATGAAAATCCGAAATCCGAACATTACATAGGGGAAATAAATAATTCTAGCTACTTTTTATGTCAATTTAATTAGTTTAACGTCTTTCAGTACACTATATTCAATGTTCAAATGCACTTTTATACATAGGCATATATATACATATCTACATATTCCACTGAATCTTGTTTCATCCCCAAGCTGTGATTATAGTAGGAGTATAAAGAGACCCTAGCTTTTACTCTTGGGTATAAAGAGACCCTAGCTTTTACTCTTGGGGACTGCACTGCGACTTACTTTTACGGCAAAGTGGATGAAAAAGGTGCAACTTCCGAGCAGAGTACCCCACAATTGTGGGTTCGGCTGTGATGCTCGCAAGTGGTTTGGGTTCTCACTATTTTAAGAGGAAAAATTTGGACCATTTATTACTAATTACTCCCTCCGTCCCTTTTTTAGTGTAAACGATTTTGAATGAAACAGGGGGTTATTGGAATGAAACGGGGGGTTATTGGATCAACCGCTTACACAAATCCGGTGGAGCTGATTTCTCGCGAGGCCCCTCGGAAAATTATTCTAAGATGATTGAACTGCTCAGATCGTTCGTGTGGGACCCAAAAGTGGGTCCTCGAGACCCATCTGTGCACAGTCTATGCACAACCATCTGTACCAACAAAACTGTTCATCAATTAATTACTCCCCCATCCCATATTGTTTGCCCCTTTTGGGGAAGCGTGCATTTTGCATGCAAAAAAATGATGTGTTAATGAGAATTATTTTTTTTTAAATTACACTAATTTTTTCTACTTAATGAGACCTTTAAATTGGCGTAAAAATTTTCAAAAAAAATGAATGCTAATACATTAGACTTTGCGTGCAAAATGCACGGAAACCCAAAAAGGGCAAGTAATTTGGGACGGAGGAGTAAATGCTTACTCAAATCAGTCACTTTATTCAAGTCAATTGTATCTATCTTCATTGATCGATGTCAACCCCCATCAATTTTAAGTACCACTTCTTTTAATTTTATCTATTTGTTAATTCATATGGTTTTGAGCAATCGGTTAAATGCTTTATCAATTAATCCAATTTAATCATCTGTACTGATAACTACCAACTGCTATCCCCATTAACTATCACATTTGGAAATAATGTCGTATTGACAATTAAAACAGTATAATTGACAATTCTAGTTAGTATGATAAAATTGATGGGTAGGTATGATCATTAAAATCGACGCAACATATAGTCATTGTAATGATTTACAACCTCTCTTGGTTCCATGAGATTTATAATTTTATCATTATCTTCGATACTCTCAGTCCTTTCCATAGTTTTGATTGCCAGACTACTTTTGAATTGAAATATACCATATTTATAAATTGTTTCTGGATTAACAGGTGGAATTGTCCACATTTTTAAATTTTTTTTTTGTTCTTGCACATTAGCAAATTCAATTAACTCAGCATTCTTAATTCTTTCAGTTTCGGGTTTAAAAAATTTATTAAACAACATAATTAATAAGTTGTTCACATATGAGTTTAGCATTCGGTTAAATGCTTTATCAATTAATCCAATTTAATCATCTGTACTGATAACTACCAACTGCTATCCCCATTAACTATTGCATTTGGAAATAATGTCGTATTGACAATTTAAATAGTATAATTGACAATTCTAGTTAGTATGATAAAATTGATGGGTAGGTATGATCATTAAAATCGACTCAACATATAGTCACTGTTTTCCTTTAGAATGGTAAGTACTAGCAACGAATATGGTAAATTTTGGTCAAGAAGTAACCAATGTTATGGTGGTAAGTATAATAAAATATTGTCGTATTTGTACCTTGTCTGTGGTAAGTATGGTCATAAGGCAGCTAACACAATAATTGTAATGTCAATTTAGTCTACTTTGTATTACATATATGGTTAACAAAATTAAAGTCTATTATCTTTATGATAATTTTTACCTTTAAAGTCTATTACCTTTAAATATGAATTGTTTTATACTATCGATGTCCAAACAAGATAATTTTTTTACTGAATGTTCTTCTCAACGAGCCCTACGACACCTACAGTTCAGATCAAGGGATTATTGAGCGCACAATCGTATAAATTTTCTTCAATATTCTTTTGGATTATAGGGTCCTAAATTTGGAACGAATTAGATCAATTACGTAAAAAATTTTAACCAAAAAAATTACGTAAAAGTATGCGATTTGCCTAATTTTCTCTAAGACCACTCGAATGATTACTTTAAAATTATTGAGCAGTTCGGATCATTTGTGTGAACACCAAAATAAGCCTCACACGATCGCATATAACAGAGCACTTGACTTGCCCCAAAACGACGCTCCTCACGCTATGTGTTTGGCAGCAAGTGCTCAAGTAAACCCAAAACTCGAAACCCTCAAGAAGCACAAGGGATAAGAGTCTGTTTGTCGGACGAACCCCAGCGACCAGTCGTTTTCTCGCGTGCCTAGTAAATTGTGGTCCCTTAGAAATACTAGAAACCAAATAATCCCTTAATTTGTCCCATACCTTGGCTCAAACACCAGTAATTAGATCTTTCTCTGGAGTGGGATAGGGGGGGGGGGAATGGAAAACCTCATCTGATTGGTTGTCCTGAAACCACGCAAAACAATCCCATTCCTCTATACTGTTGCTTTCCAGCTTCCAAGAATCCAATCGGCCAGTTGTGGCCATTTTGTGGACTCACCTCCTCTGTTATGATTGTGATCGGAGCCGTTCAATCTCCTCAAGTCTAGAAATGATAT
Organism: Vaccinium vitis-idaea; assembly: GCA_963854785.1. Classification (NCBI taxonomy): domain Eukaryota; kingdom Viridiplantae; phylum Streptophyta; class Magnoliopsida; order Ericales; family Ericaceae; genus Vaccinium; species Vaccinium vitis-idaea. Next base: position 38,533,096 of record OY978216.1, read on the forward strand.
TATTGATGGAAAAAATTGGAGTCGTTCTGTAAGATATCAATAACTAAGTGGAGATATAGTGTGGACGGCCCACCGAGATGGCTCGAAAAGGATTGTGATTGTTAGAGTCGCCACCCGGATTTGAGGTCCGAACCCGAGAAACCGATAAAAATATGACTCATTGCCCATAGAAAAAGATTTTACTGATCATGGTGTAACCAAAGATTTCTCGGATTCGGGGGTTTGGTTACGAGAGGGGAAGGGTTTTACGGCACCCCTCTCGCCCGGTCCGTGAACCGGCCTCTACTTGATATTTTGTGGGATTTTAGAAATGTTTAAAATTTGATTTATTCACATAAATGGGGAATCGGGGACAGGGATCACATAATAACAAAATATACAAGAGATGCGATTTTACAGTGGATGCTTGTGCGCGAAATCTACATGGATGATGATCATGAAAGCTACAAATGTTCACAGAAGTAAATTACAACAGAAATCGTACAATAACCCAAGAAACTATGATCATGAGACTTATCATACTGTTCACAATCTGGAACCCAGAATGGGGATTGAGCGCTCAAGGGTGATGACTTGAGCGCTCAACCCTCATTCCACCCGAACATTTTCCTTGCTGGTTCTTAATATTTAATGCTGCTTTAAGGCTTAAATCCACCACAAAAACATCACACAAGCATCACCTCTCTTTATAAATCACCGGAAAATGCTTAAAACAAACTTGCTTTAGAACCGGTTTGAGCGCTCAAGGCTCATGGATTGAGCGCTCAAACCAATCCTGCAAGAGAGAGGGATTCAGATCACAGATGCTACACTAACAACTTATATACACCAATCAAAGAATTAAACCATAAATCATCATCAGAGTTGCTGAAAACTGCAAATAAGCCAAGAACAGCTTGAGCGCTCAAAGATCTGGCCTTGAGCGCTCAAGCCATAACATGGATTTCCACTTTTTAGCCTTTAAACTGATTTTACTACTCCCTCAGGACCACCAAAGGCATAAAATGAAGTTTGAAAAGGACAGACAGCCACTGTTTTGCAGTCAAATATGAGAAATATGAAGTTTTTGATGTTTGATCACTATGAAATAGTTAATTTGCATTCGTGCATGTAGTTTTGGTGTGGAAATAAACTGATTTGAGTGCTACATGAACACAATTAACTTTTAGACAATGATCAAAATCAAAAGAAAGCTCAGAAGTTAGCAAAACAGAGGCCTGTTCAGAACTGGGTTTGAGCGCTCAAGGCCATAGGCTTGAGCGCTCAAACCTGCTACAACTGCAAATTTGAAAAAGGTTTTTAAGCAACTTTCAGGCCTTTGTGAGTTCAATGCAAGTATAGAGAACTTGCTTAAACTCACTAACCTTCCTCAGAATGATCAAAACAGTGAGTTCATCTCATGTTTTACTACCTTTTGGAAGATGTTTGTGACTTGAGCTTGATTCTGGACTTTGAGAAGTTGATTGTGGATGTTTTTGGATGGTATTCTGGACGAATTAGACAATGTAGGTGGTTGATCGTTGATCAAGGGTCAAATTTCTGAGTTTGGTGAGTGATTTTGTAGGTGGTCTTGATGGAAAAGGAGTGGCTTTGTAGAGAGAGAGAGAGAGGAGTGGTTTTCTGGTGGAAACCAAAGGTAAGGAGTATCAGAATTCGTCCCCAAAACCAGGGGTAGTGGGTGGCTTTTATAGAGTGAGTGGGAGAGAAGAGAGGAGAGAGAGGAAGTGGGTTTTGGTATTTGGGAGTATTTTTGGTGTATTTCTGGAATTGGTGGAGTGTATTATACGTATAGGGATCGTATAAGATCAACCACAGACGCTCCCATGCAGGAAATCTCATGATGAGATACTCTGCAAGTTGCTGACTGGACCGAAGTTGAGCGCTCAAAGCCGTGGGCTTGAGCGCTCAAGGTGCTCCTCAGGGGTTTGAGCGCTCAAAGCCATGGGCTTGAGCGCTCAAGGCTATGGATGGTGGTTTGCTGGCTTGGCTTGATTTGGCAGTGCTTGGGTTGGTTTAGCACATTTTGATTGTTTGGGTGGTGTCTGGGTTGGTTTTGATCAAATTCAAGTCATTCTCTCAAGTTCCAGGTAATTATGATTGATCCATTTCATCATCGGAGATGCACGAGCGTATCTCGGGTTCAAAATTGGGGTGTCTACAGTTGCCCCTCTTGGATGAGACTCGATGCCATTGATTTGGTATGAGTAACGTCCAAGATATAGACAACCCAACTCGCTATCCGTAACACATCTCAAACTGCCAAAAGGAAACATTAAAAATTAATCGGTCGTGCCATTCAGGCTGCCTACGTACCCCATTGTAGGGATCAGACCGGCGTAGTTCCTGGGGGCATATGCAAACAAATGCAACGGGTCCTCCTGTCCCTCAGGACGATTGATTAAAAAGTTTGGTCCCTCAGGAAAAATGATACAACGCGAATCGACGAGCCTTCCCGGGTCGTGAAACGCCTTAGCGAATGAAGCAAATAATTATGATTGTGATTGTGATTGTGATTGTGACTGTGATTGTGATTGTGATTGTGATTGTGTAGCTACCCTCTGAACAACGGGGAGGCTAATTTTAATGGGGCTATCCCTTGAGCAACAAGATAGCCGATGATAAGATGATTGTCTACTGAGCAACGAGACAATCGATACGCCATTTGATCAACAAAAACTCAGATGATTAATGAGATTGACTTGGAACATGATTGCTACACATGATTTTAAATGAGCACGTGGCTTTCAAAAATGATGATGTAAACAAGCACGTGGCCCTCAGACCGTAGTCAAAACACTTCGCGCATACGCTAACGCGACCACATGATTGGTGAACTATGATTTAAACGAGCACGTGGCCCTCAGAAAATGATTTAAATGAGCGTAAAGCCCTCAGACCGCAGTCAAAACACTTCGCGCATACGCTAACGCGACCACATGATTGGTGAACTATGATTTAAACGAGCACGTGGCCCTCAGAAAATGATTTAAATGGGCGTAAAGCCCTCAGACCGCAGTCAAAACACTTCGCGCATACGCTAACGCGAAACATGATACACAACACATCTTGATTGATTAACACGGTCTGGCGCGACCAATTTCCGAGATTTTTTTAGATCCTTGGATCATTACACGTTCAGTTGATTGGCACCGACAAGTCCAAAGTATACTAAAAAATCATAAGGGATGCCCAAAATGCCTCTGCAAAGCTTACAAAGGAAGCCAAGAATCCTGCCAGGATTGGGTTTGAGCGCTCAGGGTCCTCCCCCTTGAGCGCTCAACCCTCCCTTGAGCGCTCAACTCCAAAGCCTTGAGCGCTCAACTTCACAAGTTGACCCTCCAGCGCTCAAAAGGTCCAGCTTGAGCGCTTAGACCCCTGATCGGGGACGACGGTTCAGAAACATAACGTCCGTTTAAATCCGTTTTTTTACTCCGATCAACCTTCATAACGTTCCAAAACTTTTCCGAAATCAAATCTTCATACTCTTCTCGCGATTCCGAACCAAACCCATTCATTTCTCACTCAAATTTTCTGCAAAATCGAAAACCCCCAATTCCTAGGGTTTTCCCGCACGGTTTCAGTCGATTTCGGTTTGATTCCAGTTCAATTAGGGCTCGATTCACGGTTTAGATCGGTTTCCATGGAAGATACCAGCAACTCACAGCCTCCGGTAGCCTCGCCGACGGCGGAGAGGGATGGTGGTAGTACAGTGGTGTCACCTCCGGCAGGTTTGAGCGCTCAAGGCTCTAACCCGGTGGTTGAGGGGCCATCAGAGGTGGTTGGAAATGAAGAAGGAGAGAGGGAGAGAGAGGGTGACGGTGGTAGTGGTGATCCGGCGGTCTCTGGCAGTGGTGGTGATCCAGCCACCGAGACGGTGGTGGTTGGTGATGATGTTGGTGGAGATAGGGTGAGAAATGGGAGTGAGGGTGAGAGAGAAGGTGGTGATGGTGGTGGGGGTAGTGGTGATGGTGGCCCGGCACCAGAGAGAGTAGAGGAGAGGGGAGAGGGGATGGAGATGGTGGAGGTCCACGACGTGGACAGCGACGGTAGTGAGGATACAATTGAGGAGAGGGAGACGAGCGGCGGCGATGGCGGGGATAGGGCGGAGGGTACTAGCGGGGTCACCAGGACTAGGGTTGACCGTTGGAGGATAGAGCCGAGACCTCGCCAGCAGCCTAGCGGAGTGGATAGGGGGAAGGCGGTGGTGATTGGTGGGGAGTCACTGACTCGGGGTCAGAGTAGTAGACCGGCGGATCAGGGGCCGGTTGGGATTTCTCGGGAGGATTACCTTGAGCACGCGCCGCCGGAGGTGGTGATGGCGGCTGCAGCAGATGCCCCGGGGATCTTAGATGCAGCGAGGGAGGCTGTAGTTGAGAGCAGAGAGAGAGAGGTGGCGATGCTACGGGAGGCCGCCGCTGAGGATGAGGCGGCGAGGGCTTTTTGCGAGGAGTTTGAAACAGAGGAGGCGGCGGAAGAGGCGAGGACACAGGCTGAGGAGGAGGAGAGGGCAGCTGGACGGAGAGTGACGGTGGTCCAGGCTGCTAGACTGTGGCTGAGGAGGGGGAGACCAGCCTTTGATGCGGCGACTTACGCTCCACCGGTGCACCTCTTCGTGCCTTCCGCTTCAGATGCTTACACTCCCCAACGGGAGTTGTACTTTGGAGAGGAGGTGCTACTGGACCCCGAGGTCCACCTCTCGACAGACTGCTTGACGGTACACTTGCTTTTACTTCCTTGCTTCATTGTTTTCACGCACTTTAGCAATTAATAAACCCGATTCGCATTGAATGATTGAATTACTGCTTGTTGATGACTGAATCTGAATAAGAGATTGGACTAACATCTGATTGCTTGTCTTGTCTGTTGATTGTGTGCAGAGTGATTTGCGCTTGAAGGCTCATGGAGGCATGGGCTCCAGTTGGGAGATATACCAGCAGCTACATGCCTCTGTGAAGGCTCTGGTGGATCTGGCCGGGTTTGGGAGGTTCATCCCGACTCTCACGGGCACACAGCACGACCATGCTGTGGTGACAGCACTGGCCGAGAGGTGGAGGGACTCTACGAGCTCTTTCCATCTCACCTTCGGAGAGGCGACGATGACGCCGCTGGACTTCTCAGCGATCACAGGGCTGCAGGTGGGAGGAGACCCGATCCCATTCGACTCTGGGATTGGCAGGGATGATGCGGCGCTGAGGTGGTTTTTGGGCTTCGTGCCCAACAAGGAGGGAGAGACGGCCACATATGGCCAATTCAAGACGAAGGGATTGGGCGAGCCGACTGACGAGGAGGACGCAGCTCGGAAGGCGAGGTGCTACCTGTTATACTTGTTTGGGGCATCACTGTACCCAAACAGGCGTAACAGGGTGCATCTCTCCTATCTCGGAGGTTTGAGAGATTTCGCCAGGGCGGCGAGGTATGACTGGGGAGGGGCAGCGTTGGGAAGCTGCTACGCGTTCATGAATGCCGTCTCGAGGCGGAAAGGGACGGGCATTTCAGGACTGTGGAGTGTCTGGGAGGTAAACTCAAAACTCTTAGTTTCAAATTTAATTGCATGCATTTCAATACTCGCACTTGATTATCAAAATTCGCACTGATTGACGGATTCGTTGTTTTCACTGCAGCTCTGGGCTTACGAGGTGTTGGGGTTACACCCCCCTGAGACACGGCACCAGGACCCGAACGTCATCCCCCGGGCGTTGTGCTGGGGTGAAGGCTTCCGCTACGGCGGCACAGCACGGGGGAACATCCACGTTCTCCGTGCTTCACTTGACAGACTCGCCGCTTCTCTGGTAAATATCGAGCTCTTTCTCATGTATTCAATTTGCTTTTGTTCTATTTCACAGTCGATTACTGATGCTCTCAACAACTCTTGCAGGTTCGCTGGGAGGTATGGGATGCCATTGACGAGCCTTACCTGGCTCGGAGCAGGGAGCTCACGAGAGGGAGGGTCCTACTTGAGTGCCAGTACGGCTGGTTCTGGTACCTTGGTGACAGGGTGCTGCGCCAGTCGATACGGGCCGATAAACCACAGGTGCCAGGACGCCTTCCTCCCCGGGTGCTGATGACGTCCCGGTATACGCTGGCAGAGATTGAGCGCTACACGACGCCTGACCTGGACTTACGCCAGTATCTGCGCCCTGCTTTGAGCTATATCGACTACCGGAGCAGGTATCTGGTCGGTCCCCTGAGGGCGGCAGAGTGGATGGAGAGGATGGAGAGAGAGAAGGCCGTGAAGGCGCGCGCCTCAGCTGGCGGGGTGGCAGGAGGTGAGGGTACTGGTACCTCATCTCAAGAGATAACGGGAGCTAGGTGGTGGGTGCGCGTTACCTCTGCCGGGGGTGAGATAGGGGACATAGATATCCCAAGGCCTCCAGCAGACTTCCCTCGGCTTGCAGCACCGGTAAGAAACACTTCATTCTTTCAATTTGTGAATTTCAATTATGATTGCCCAAATGTACTTGATGACTCAAATTTTGATGTGCTTGCAGGTTTCACATGAGGCGGTACAGACTTTGTATGAGCAGAACCGAGGACTGCGCGTCCTGATTCGCCGCCTCATAGCCGGAGAGGAGGTTGCTATCCGCCGGGAGGGCGAGCCAGTACCTCCTGCTGCTCCTGGTCCGTCTCGACTGAGAGTCGCACCGGTATGCTATTTATCTTCCTTATGCTTTCAATACCTTGACTATACCATGTACTGATTCTTTCCTTGTTTGCTTGATGATGCAGCCGCCCGTGATCAGAAAGAGGACACATGACGGAGCTGGTGGTCCTGGAGACACGACTGTGCGGCTTGGGCGTTCAAAGCCCGCGGAGGTGAGGCCACGGAGATCGACCCGTCAGAGGGTGGAGGTAGCACCTGGAGGGATAGTTGAGACCACGAGCTCGAGCGATGACAGCGTTGATGACGCTAACTATCCCTCTTCCCGGCAGGAGCGACTGGAGCAGCGGCAAGGGGACGAGACTGAGAGCTCGGATGAGGCGGAGTAGTACACAGTAGATATAGAGTAGCTTAGAGTCTTGTTTTTGCTTTTATATCTTTTCTTTTTGATTGGGCCTGCGTGCCCCAGTAGATAGATGGATTGGGCCTGCGTGCCCCAGTTGCGGATTTCTTCATTGGGCGTCGTGTGCCCTGTACAGACTTGATGTTTTTGCCTTGCATGAATTTAGTTCAGTTTATGTACATGATTTGCACTTTCATTGTTCGTTGTATTACTTGCTGTTTTAATGTACAAACGAACAACCTGTTGTAGAATGTACGCGATTTATCCACCAAACTCTTGAATTCAAACATCTGAGTAAAAAGTTTTAAAATTCAACCTTTAAGAAAAGCTAACATGTTCGAGAATTTGGGCGAAACATGATTATTTGAATTTATGTACAACCGGAAGATGTATTTACATGACGCACAACTTGACTCACTTCCCGCGTATAAGCAATCAATAACAATTTATACCAAGTGACCTTAGAACGGAATTTGATGTTCATAAGGCAAATTTGAAAGTAAGATGCTTCATGAGCCTCTTTGCATGTACTGATTTACCATGTTACCACCTTGACCAAGTCAACAATGACATAAATGCCCCTGGGACCGTGACCATTCATCAAGAAAACTTCTAAAACCATTTTTGACGCGGTGATGGCCGCCGTTTCATTGCTTAAATAAGCCGTCGGGACCTCAAAACCTTGAATCTTTGAAGAATTGCCCCGGGAAATGTTCTGACAAGTCAAAAGTGCCTTCCGACACGTGTTTCAATGATTGGATATGGCTAGCAAGGCTTGGAAATGGATTTGAACATTTTGAGTGGCCACTTTAAGCTTGTATCTCGTATCCGTACTCGTATCGGCTTGATAACTCGGGGTACGGGACGTTCCGTGAAGTCACAAATGCTCATTGAAACTTGGCTTGGGTGTTGAATGAGGTTTAAGAAGCTTGGAAAAGGTTTTGCGCACCAAACGGGTAATAATGCAGCTGCTACTGTCTGCTGCATTTTCTGCAGGCTTTGAGCGCTCAATGGGGCTTGAGCGCTCAAGCTCACCACCTTGAGCGCTCAAGGTGGTCTGGGGGGAGTTGAGCGCTCAACTCTCTGGCCTTGAGCGCTCAATGCCTGTGCTGGGCTGGTTTGTGGTATTGCTTCCCAATGCATTTTTGGACTCTTTTGCATGGTTTCCTCTGCCCCAAATGTCTTGTTGCTCTGCTATAACCCCTTTCAAGCTTTGAACATCACCTTCCCAAGGTCTTTTCACATTTTCCCACAAATGCCATGTATTTCCAATGCATTTTCAAATTTTCAAACACAAATACTTTGGAAACATGCAATTGACCATCTTGAAAATGTAATCTTTAATTTCCAATGTTGCATGGCAAATTTGTAAGGTTCCTCACAAGTCCCCTATAAATACCATTCATGATCAAGCTTTTTCCACATACCATTTCTACATCAATTTTCATTTCTCACTCCATATACATTCCTCAATAATTCTTCATTGCCCCAAACATGGCTTCCCTTGATCCTTCCATTATCAACACTTGGATTGCTAGCCTTGAAAACATTGATTGGTTCAACTTTCGGGGTCTTGGCCTTAATGCCCTTCGCCACCTCCACACTTTTCCTATTTGCCAGGACATCTTACATGCCGCCGTCCGCTGTTGGGATTCAGAGCTCCATGTGTTCCGCTTCGGCATGCAAGAACTTTGTCCGACCGTCGAAGAATTTCAGGCATATCTTGGCGGTAATGCTTTCGCCGATCCCGTCATACCGCCCATCCGTCAAAATTACGCCAACATTCTCAGCAGGAAACTTGGTCTTGGGAATGGTGTTGCGCGCTTTTTGATTCGCAACGAGACTCTCAACATCCTTCGTCTTTTTGCAGATTACGGTCCAACAGGCGATCTTTTAGATTTTACCGTTCAGAACAGGCGCATGTTTGCACTTTGCATGTGCCTCTTGGCATTATACTTGTTGGTCCCCGGTGATGGCCATCCCAGTTCTGCCATTGTCGGTGTTGCTGCTCAGATCGAACAGCGGCGGGATGTGGTTCCTTTGGTTTTGGCTGAAACAATCATGGGCTTGGATGCGGTTAAAACTGGGAGCACAGATACATTTGCTGGGAGTCCGCTTCTGCTTCAGGTTTGGTTTATTTGGTCTGGATGCTTTTGGGTTTTTGGGAATTTTGGGGAATTTTTGGTTGTTTGGCTTTGGTTTTGACTTTGACTTGGGTGTTTTTGTTTTTGTAGATGTGGCTGTGTGACAAGGTTGGGCTTTTGAGGGAGCCAGCAGGTGATTGGGTTTACGAGCCCCGGACTTGGGTGAGTAGGCCGTTTGTGCATGACGAGCCTGATGAAGATGAATGGGTTGACTTCTTCAGATCATTGGAAGAGGATCACATCACTTGGAGGTGCCATTGGTTGCCCTTGCCAGATATGACGGCCAGTCACATGGGAGACACATGGGTGATTTTAGCGGGACTGCAAGGTTATGCATATTATTTTCCACAGCGTATTCTCCGTCAATACTGCATTCGCCAAGAAGTGGAGTATATAGTTCCTGCTACTTTCTTCCTTCCCGTATTCAAACATTCCGTTCTTGAGCGCTATCGTACTTCTTGGAGGCACAGGGTTGTTTGGGCTCCTGATCCCTACCCAACTATTCATTTGAATGGGCACTACAGGGATTGGATGAGGATGCAGATGAGGGCCATACGCTGAAGAAATTAGGACAACTTCCTTTCTGACCCACTAGGCTGTTTCCCAAAATAAATGGTGTTTTTTTTTTTTTTTTTTTTTTTTTTTTTTTTTTTTTTTTTTTACCATGCTCAGCTTATGTAATCGAAGAAGTGATTTGAATAAAATTGAATGATGAAGGGTTTCCCCCTCTTGGTTCATCTAGTTCCATATGCTATTTTCTTCAAATGTTGCAAAACTGCGGGCCAACTCATCAGATTTAGACCGAACCCCAAGATAGGGTTGCCTACGTATCCCTTTTCAAGGAATCAGGTCATGGCGTAGTTCAGGGAAAGGTTCACTCGGGTATTAACACTCTCCTTTTTGTGCTCTAAGTTTTGCCTGGTACCGCCTTTTCAGGTTTTCGGTCCAGCGAGCTTCTTTTGGATTTTCGCCTTAGATTTTGCCTAGACTGCCCAGTGTGGGTTTTCAGACTAGCAGGCTTGCTCTAATTTTTGCTTGGGTCGGTTCGCCCTTGCGATTTTCCACCCAACGAGCATCTCTCAGGGATAATATCGTTTGAGTTGGTCCAAGTTGACAAGATTGCTGAACTCGTTACCATCCAAATCAAGGATCACTGCTGCTCCACCGTCGAGGATAGTCTTGATGATGTATGGTCCTGCCCATTTTGGCCTGAATTTTCCCCGCGGATCGAATATCGGTGCCCGAATTTCCTTCACCACCATATCCCCTTCAATCAGATCCCTGGACTTCACCTTTTTGTTGAATGCGCGGGCAATTCTTCTCTGATATCCCTGAATATGATACAATGCCCGCAACCTCCTTTCGTCAAATAACATTAGCTCTGCGAACCTGTCGCTCAACCAATCGGCTTCGTTAATCTCACTTTCTATCATCACCCTCAGGGATGGTACTTCAAGCTCAATAGGAAGTACTGCTTCCATTCCATAAACCAGTGAATAGGGCGTTGCCCCTGTTGGAGTTCGGATCGAAGTGCGGTACCCCCATAATGCTAATGGCAGCTTCTCATGCCAATCCCTGGATGACTCGATGGTTTTCTCCAAGATGTTCTTGATTGACTTGTTTGCTGCTTCTACTGCCCCATTGGTTTGTGGTCTGTATACTGTTGACTTGTGAACCTGGACATTGAATTCCTCAAGCACCTCTGCTGCTCTTCCCTTGAAATGTACACCATTGTCTGACACGAAGGCGTTAGGAACCCCATATCGGTAGATGATGTTTTGCTTAATGAAATGAGCCACTTGTACTGCGGTCAATGTAGCGTAAGAGGCCGACTCTACCCACTTCGTGAAATAATCAATTGCCACCAATATAAACTTGTGTCCGTTCGATGCTGGTGGCGTGATTTTCCCTATCACATCTATCCCCCATACTGAGAAAGGCCAAGGCGTCGCCATTGTATGAAGTTCAGATGGCGGCACGTGCATGAGGTTAGCGTGGATCTGACACTTATGGCATCTCCGCACATACTGCACGCAGTCTGTTTCCAAAGTTGACCAATAATTCCCTTGCCTCAGGATCTTCTTTGCCATCATTAATCCACTCATGTGAGGACCGCAGATTCCTTCGTGAATTTCCTCCATCACCCTTTTCGTGTCATCACCATAAATGCACAACTTATGCATGCCACAATACGACCTTTTGTATAACCTTCCACCGCAGAGGATGTATTGCGAAGCTAACCTTTGTAATGCTATCCGGTCTTTCTTGTTTGCTCCTTCTGGATATTCTCCTTTCTCAACCAAATTCCAGATATCATGGTACCAAGGCAAGCCATCGTCAATTTCGCCGACATTCATCACATACTCGTATGCCGGCTTATTCCTTTGCTCAATCATGATTGGTCTCATTCTCACTCCCACGGGCAATTCCACCATGGATGCCAAAGTAGCAAGAGCGTCGGCAAACTGGTTTTTCATTCTCGGGATATGTGTAAAAGTAACTTGCTCGAATCGATGGATCAGATCATCGAGGTCTTTGTGGTATTGTTTCAACTTTTCCTCTCGCACTTTCCAATCGCCATTAGCTTGAGATACTACCAGATTCGAATCTCCGACCACTTCCAACTTCCTAACCCCAATTTCAAAAGCAGCCTCCATTCCAACAATGCACGCTTCATATTCTGCTTGATTATTGGCAACTTCGAAATTCAATTTGAAAGATAGGGGAATGTGCGGCCCTTCTGGTGAAACCAATAATATGCCGATCCCGAATCCTCTCTGATTTGCAGCTCCATCAAAGTACAATTTCCAAACATCCTCTGTTACTGTCATAACGTGTTCATCGGGAAATTGGAATTCTGTATCTTCTGGCCCTTCGATTGGATGATCTGCCAAGAATTCTGCCACAGCCCTGCCTTTCACCGATTTTCGCGTTACATACTTGAGTTCAAACTCGGCCAATAAGAGCAACCACCGTGCCAACTTTCCAGTGAGTGCCGGTTTTTCGAACAAATATTTGAGGGGGTCCATTCGAGAAATCAACACCACCGAATAAGCTAACATGTAATGCCTTAGCTTTTTAGAGGCCCATACAAGAGCCCAACAAGTCTTCTCTAAAGAGGTGTATCTTTCTTCGGCTCCAACCATTTTCTTACTTAGATAATACACTGCCTTCTCGATACCTGCTTCACCTTCTTGTGCCAACATGCAACCCATTGCAGACTGTGTTACTGATAAATACAGAATCAGCGGCTTTCCAGGTGTTGGTGGCATCAATACTGGGGGACTTTGAAGATACTGCCGAATTGATTCGAAGGCTTTTTGGCACCTGTCATCCCACTTGAACAGCACTCCTTTCTTGAGCAAATGAAACATCGGCTCGCAAGTTGAAGTCAACTTGGCGATGAATCTGCTGATGAACTGAATTTTCCCAAGAAAACTCCGAACCTCTTTTTCCGTCTTTGGTGGCTCCATTTCTAATATCGCCTTGATTTTCGTTGGATCAACTTCAATCCCTCGGGTAGTGATCATAAACCCCAACATTTTCCCTGCGGTGACTCCAAATGTGCACTTCTGTGGATTGAGGCGCATCCGATACTTCCGTATCCTTTCAAAGAACTTGCGTAACGCCGGAAGATGTCCTTCCCTTTCCTTGGCTTTTACAATCATGTCATCCACATATACCTCAACTTCTCTATGCATCATATCATGCAACAAAGTTGTTGCAGCCCGTTGGTAAGTCGACCCTGCGTTCTTTAATCCAAACGGCATGACCCGATAACAGAACGTCCCCCATTCAGTGGTGAAGGTCGTTTTCTCCCGATCCTCTGGTGCCATCAAAATCTGATTGTATCCCGAAAAACCATCCATAAATGATAGCAGCGCATGCCCTGCCGTGTTGTCTACCAATACATCAATGTGTGGCAAGGGAAAATCATCTTTTGGACTGGCCTTGTTTAAATCCCTGAAATCTACACATACCCTGACTTTTCCATCTTTCTTGGGCACCGGCACAATATTTGCAACCCACTGTGGATATTCAGTTACCATCAAAAAGCCGGCGTTGAATTGCTTGGTGACTTCTTCTTTGACTTTTTCAACCCAATCTGGCCTGATTTTTCTCAATTTCTGTTTTACCGGTTTTGCATCAGGATACAGGGGAATCCGATGTTGCACAATTTCAGGATCGATTCCGGGCATTTCTGCGTGGGACCAAGCAAAGACATCTTCAAATTCTTTGAGTAAATCGACGAGTAATTCTTCTTCCTCAGTAGATAGCCCGGAACCGATTTGAACCATGCGAGGATTCTCCTCATCCCTCAATTTAACTGAAATAACTTCTTCTTTTATTGGCTGAGCATGCCTTTCATTTTCCCTTTCGATTAGAGACTTGAGTTCTTTGGGTATTTCTCCCTCGAACTCAGTCTCATCATTGTCAGGGTCAACACAATTTATTTCGGGAACAGCAAAGTAAGCGAAATCACCGTTTATTTCATTAGCAAAGCCCTCTGGGGCACAGTACATGGCATCAGACTCAAACTCGAAATAGAAATGACGACGTGGAGGGCCAAGAGGCACAAACTCCGACTCACAGCCAAATTCAAACCCTGACTCAGACTCGAACTCTAACTTAGTGAATGCATTGGTAAATTTTACAACAGGAGTGAAAGTGCAATTCTTGTATTCACCGACTGCATCCACTATCAGCACACTGGGATCATCGAGGGTCTCCTGTCCGAGCATCATCACAACTGGCTCTTCTTCATCCTTACCTGTCAGACTGACCTCATCGAACATTGACATCAAGATCCCACCATCCAAAGCCTCCATCCAATCTGCTTTAAGGTCTTTCACCAATTTCTCGACCTTTTCATGTTCATCTTCGCTGTCCCAAGCATCATTAGCAAAGATTTCGAACCCAGGGTGTACCTTTCCACTTATTTCATTTACAAACGGCTCAGGCTGGCCGCGATAAGGTGCATTCGACCCTTCTCCAACAAAGCGAATCCGACGGTTTGCACTGCTACTTGCTCCATTGGTCTTTCCCCTTTGCATCTCTTTCAGTGTAGGTTCGTATCCCAACCCGAAACGACCTCGCTGAGAAGGGAATTCTGGAAACTGAGCTACCCCCTGGTGAGTTCGTCCCAAGCCCGTGCCTGGCAAATAAGACATTCTTCTCATCATTTCGAGGGCTGTGGTGCTGATTGAAAAATCGTCATCAATACGAAGCGTAAACACACCACCAGACGTATCAAAAGCAAAGCCCCCAAGTTGAACATCATTCTCATCATGCATAATTTCTAACAAAGGAGCATTGTCTTCAGCATGAGGGCGAATGCCTGTATCTCCGTAGAGGGCAACTGTCCCACTTTCCAAACCGAGCAAAACCTTTTGATGCAAGGTGGATGGAACTGCCATAATATCAGATCGATGCATCCAGGGACGTCCCAACAGCAAATTGAACGAAGCTGGGATCTCAAGCACATGAAACTCAACTGTTGACTTAAACCCCTCTGCAGCAATTTCCATTTCAACAGTCCCAAGCACATTGCGACGAGTGTTATCATAAGCCCGAACAGTGAGACTAGATGGTGTGAAATCCTTTGGTTTGAGTCCCAAACATAAAGCCGTTCGAAGGGGGCATACATTGAGTGCTGACCCATTGTCTATCAATACCACCGGGATCCATTTCCCCATGCACTTCATGGTGACATGCAAAGGCTTATTGTGGTCAGTTCCCTCAAGCGGCAGGTCAGCTTCGGTAAAGGTTACAACATGTTTGGTTGGCTTAGTGGCAATGGTAGGCTTGGTGACAATAGCGGCCATCATGGCCTCAGGGGTGATATCAGGCGCAATTTCCATGCAGGATAATGTTTGAGCGAGTTTCTGACGATGCTCACTGGAGCTCATAAGCAATCCCCAAATGGTAAGAGCGGCTGGGGTTTTCTCAAGTTGTTTTTGGATGGGGTTTTCTTCGTTGGTTGGCGGAGGCTTCGGACGGGGAACACGACTGTTGGCAGTAGAGGTAGCTTGGGATTGATTGGTTATTGGGTTAAAGAGATTTTGGAAATCAGCTGGGTTAGCGATGGGGTCGCTAAGGTTGTTTGGTGTGGCTAGGTTATTTTGTGGAGCTGGGTCGTTTTGTGGAGCTAGGTTGAATGGTAGCTGGTTTGTAGTATTTGGTGGTGGGTTGGAGGTGTTTCCAGTGAACCTCTGAGGTGGTTGATAAAACCGACCACTCCGAAGAAGATGAAGAACCGAGTCGATGTCATCTCCCCATAAATCAGTGTAGTCCGTGTAGAAATCGACAAGATCCCCTTCCGCCTTTCTCTTTCCCTTTGCAATACTGGCTCCTTCCAAACCTTTGGTAATTCCTTCCACAGTCGCTTCACTCCAAACATCTCCATTTTCCATGGCAGCCTCGTTAACAGCCCAAACCTCATTGTTTCCGACCCACAACGGTGTTATGCCCTCCTTCTGATTGGCCCACATATTTGCTACAACGTTTTCTTCCATTTGCTGCCCCCAAACATCGGGTAGGCCTCCATTTAAAACCATGATGTTGCAGTCCTCCGGGACTTGCACTCGGGGTACTGGAAGGTTTTCATCAACTATGTAATCATAAGGTGTGAACTCTATTCCTTCCGTCATTCGATTTATCGCGTACTCACTCATCATGGAAAAATCAGGGCGACCCTCCCATAATGGTTGCATTGGAAAATATGCTTCTTCGAAGAACATGGGAAGTGTAGATCCATCCAGAGGGTCGTTAGGGTCCATGAGCTGCCATTCATTAGGTGTGGGGTCCCATTCATCTTCTTGTGCACCATCGGGTGCCCCATTCTCTTCTTGCCAATTTTGTCCTTGTCCCTCTTCCATAGGTTGTTGATCTTGTAGCATAGGCAATGGTTCAAATAGATTGGGAAGCGCAAATCCATCCAGTGGATCCTCAAACATCGGATCCCAAAGTAGGTTAATCATGGCACCAAATGGAAGTCCTTCATTAAGCTGTTCATTATGTGGCCAAACTTCTTCATTTGCCACATTGTTGGCCACCATCTGCTCATACTCCCGAGCTTCCATTGCCATTATCAAATCACCCCATTCTTGCCACACAGTAGGATCCAAGTGGATGTCTAGAAAGCATACTTCGTGCTCAACAGGTATTGGCACAATGGGCTTGGGGTTTGTTTCGGGTAGGATGAATTGGCTTGGGTCAAACGGAGTGGATTTTGGAGTGGAGCTAAAGGTAATTTGACCTATGTCAGTATTCCTTTTGTGGGTTGGCAAAGGGTTTGTGAGGATATTGGGCTTTTCAGTGGGATCTCGGATTTGTTTGTTGTCAATGAGATCTTGAATCTCATGACGCAGGCGCTGACATCTTTCAGTGGGATGACCGGGTGTCTGGTGAAATATACAGAAGGTGTTAGGGTTATATGTTGGCGGGGGATTTTGTGGAGGTGGAGTTGGCTGAAGAGGTTTGATTTTTCCCTGTTGCACGAGTCGTTCGAAAACAACAGGTAAAGGTAAAGGAAGAGGGGTGAAGATGCGCCGTCCTCTTTGATTTTGTGGTGGTTGAATTGATTGGATTGGTTGAGATAAGATGGCGTTTATGGGTTCGGCTTTGTGGGATTGGTGATTCATGGTGTTGGATGAGGTACCGGCTGTGTAACTGGGGTTCGCATACAAGGAAGACGTGTTCCCAATGTAGTTTCGCTTTGGTTTGGGGAATGAGTCTCCTTTCTTTAGCATCCCGCTTTGCAGAGCTTCTTCAATCGACAGACCCATCTCAAAGTAGGTTTCAAAATTATGTGCTTGGGCCATGACCATGTACTGAGCCAAATCGGGTTGAAGGTTCTTGGTTATGATGCGCATTTGGTCCTTATCACTGGGACGATCGGTCATCTGTGCAGCCTTCGCTCTCCATCTTTTCACAAAATCTGCGAAAGATTCCTTTTCCTTCATCTTGATGCTCTCAAGCTCTCGAGTGGTGACTTTGAGTTGAACATTATACTCATACTGCTTAATGAAAGCAGCCACCATTTCTTCCCAAGTTTGTCTTTTTGAAATGTCAAGGGATAAGAGCCACTGAAGTGCAGGCCCTGTGAGAGTTTCGTGAAACATCTGTGCCATAGCAGGCTCATCAACTTCTTGTAACGAGAGGGAGCTTACATATGCCTGAATGTGTCCTCTCGGGTCCCCAGTCCCATCAAACTTCTCGAAGTCTACATGCTTGAACCTCTTGGGAAGCTTTGCGCCTGGGAAGATGCAGAGTTTGTTCATGTCAAAGCCGGTAATGGCTCGCTTTTCGCTTTTAGCCACAGATTCTTCCAACTTAAGTATTTTAGCCAGCATTTCAGCCAGCTGAGGATTTTCAGGGGGAGGAGGCTGTTCCGGATGTTCATCATTGGGAATCTCCTGATCCCGAGCTTCATTATCATGTACTCGCTGCTGCGGTGGGGGAAGTCGACCCTGGATGTTTACCATAATTGCCATCAGTTGAGCGATTCGGGTGTCATTTCGGACCCTCTCATCATGCATTTCCTTTCTCAGTTGCTCAAACTCATTTGGGGGATTTTGTCTCTGTTCTTCTGCCATACTTGTCTCGGCCTTTGGTGATAAAGATCTAGACAGTCTTTGTCCAGGAGGTCGAGTCCAAACAGGTAAGGTCTTCTTCTTCTTTGCAGGCCCAATGATTCAAGAACTGATTATAAAGCAAAAACCGGACTCAGATGTGTACTCGATGTGTCTACTATGCACAAAATGAATGAATCATGAATGCTCACTATCGTCTCGCCACAACCTAACTCACGGAGTTAGTCTTATTTCTAGCCTTAGGAATTAGTCTACCGGTTTCGGAACTCACTTAGAATCGCTTGCACAACAGATTGTATCAACACCACGGGTAAGTCATTACTCGGTGAATACGGCGTTTCAACCTAAGCCTAGATGTTGACGCCGTAGCACTTTTCTTAACCATCCGAGACAAAGCAATGAGATGTTGCCATCCAGTTGCAATCAATTCTAAGGCTAGTCCGAAACACGGGTGGCCGTTCGGGCACGACCAACACCGGAGGTATCTCAAACTCCGTGGATTTTAAGTCTCCTAGACTACATGTACAATCTTAGGGTTAGTCTACCGGATCTGAATCTCACTTAAGATCATTGCACAAAAGATTTTCCAACACCCCGGGTAGACCATTACTCGGCAGGTTAAACTCCAAACTTTGTTGGAATCAGAGCCAATCGCTTTTCTTAATCATCCGAGACAAAGCAATTTGGATGTTGTAATCCAGATATCAATGATCTTAAGGCTAGTCCAAATCACGGTGGCCGTTCGGGCACGACCAACACCGGAGGTATCTCAAACTCCGTGGATTTTAAGTCTCCTAGACTAAAAATTGACAGTTTTGGAAGATTGCCTCAATCCTCAAGTTTTCTTTTTGAGTAATAAGTCCTTGATATCGGATGGTCGGATTTGGGAAATCCTGGTCCATGCCACTTCCGACAATGATCTAAGATCAGATGCCTAAGGGCGATTGACCCTCCTCGGGCCAAGGTCCCTTAAACCTGTTTTAGATCATTGTTTAGGAATTCGATGATCCAAATTTTCCCACGTCCGGCCATCCTAAAGGCTAACTTGCAAGAACAACGCGCATATGGGATGCACGATTCATCATCGGGCCGAGGCAACCTTCTACTAACTGTAAAGGCATTAAAACCAAGTAGGATATGTACACAGAAAACCTATACCAACGACGCTCGCAGTGACTATATACAATGCGAATGTATGAATGCAACATGGCATGGCGAGAAAAAGCGGTAACACATAGCATGTAGCAAAATGGAGCACGTAAGCCTAACACACAGGTGGATTACTAAACGTGGGGTTCTATGGTTAATTATATGCAAAGGCCGGTTTTGGTCACTGAGGGTACCCCGGACTCAAAATCAAAACCGTCTCCTACCGTTAAAAACGATAGCGACGATGTGATTTATCACGGTCGAGGGCTGCTGGGCATTTCGGGATTCCCTGTCACCGGCAAGCCGGGCAGGATTGCCAAAACACGCCAGCGGGGTTAAGAACAATGCAAATGCAATGCAAAAATTAAATTTCAAACATTTGAAAAATCCCACAAAATATTTTTCGAATTAAACCCGCTTTGATTAACACATATTTCAATAAAATTACACAAGTGTAACAAAAATTGCACCAGTGTAATTAAATAAAATATATATTAACCAATATCCCCAGCAGAGTCGCCAGCTTGTGGACGGCCCACCGAGATGGCTCGAAAAGGATTGTGATTGTTAGAGTCGCCACCCGGATTTGAGGTCCGAACCCGAGAAACCGATAAAAATATGACTCATTGCCCATAGAAAAAGATTTTACTGATCATGGTGTAACCAAAGATTTCTCGGATTCGGGGGTTTGGTTACGAGAGGGGAAGGGTTTTACGGCACCCCTCTCGCCCGGTCCGTGAACCGGCCTCTACTTGATATTTTGTGGGATTTTAGAAATGTTTAAAATTTGATTTATTCACATAAATGGGGAATCGGGGACAGGGATCACATAATAACAAAATATACAAGAGATGCGATTTTACAGTGGATGCTTGTGCGCGAAATCTACATGGATGATGATCATGAAAGCTACAAATGTTCACAGAAGTAAATTACAACAGAAATCGTACAATAACCCAAGAAACTATGATCATGAGACTTATCATACTGTTCACAATCTGGAACCCAGAATGGGGATTGAGCGCTCAAGGGTGATGACTTGAGCGCTCAACCCTCATTCCACCCGAACATTTTCCTTGCTGGTTCTTAATATTTAATGCTGCTTTAAGGCTTAAATCCACCACAAAAACATCACACAAGCATCACCTCTCTTTATAAATCACCGGAAAATGCTTAAAACAAACTTGCTTTAGAACCGGTTTGAGCGCTCAAGCCTCATGGATTGAGCGCTCAAACCAATCCTGCAAGAGAGAGGGATTCAGATCACAGATGCTACACTAACAACTTATATACACCAATCAAAGAATTAAACCATAAATCATCATCAGAGTTGCTGAAAACTGCAAATAAGCCAAGAACAGCTTGAGCGCTCAAAGATCTGGCCTTGAGCGCTCAAGCCATAACATGGATTTCCACTTTTTAGCCTTTAAACTGATTTTACTACTCCCTCAGGACCACCAAAGGCATAAAATGAAGTTTGAAAAGGACAGACAGCCACTGTTTTGCAGTCAAATATGAGAAATATGAAGTTTTTGATGTTTGATCACTATGAAATAGTTAATTTGCATTCGTGCATATAGTTTTGGTGTGGAAATAAACTGATTTGAGTGCTACATGAACACAATTAACTTTTAGACAATGATCAAAATCAAAAGAAAGCTCAGAAGTTAGCAAAACAGAGGCCTGTTCAGAACTGGGTTTGAGCGCTCAAGGCCATAGGCTTGAGCGCTCAAACCTGCTACAACTGCAAATTTGAAAAAGGTTTTTAAGCAACTTTCAGGCCTTTGTGAGTTCAATGCAAGTATAGAGAACTTGCTTAAACTCACTAACCTTCCTCAGAATGATCAAAACAGTGAGTTCATCTCATGTTTTACTACCTTTTGGAAGATGTTTGTGACTTGAGCTTGATTCTGGACTTTGAGAAGTTGATTGTGGATGTTTTTGGATGGTATTCTGGACGAATTAGGCAATGTAGGTGGTTGATCGTTGATCAAGGGTCAAATTTCTGAGTTTGGTGAGTGATTTTGTAGGTGGTCTTGATGGAAAAGGAGTGGTTTTGTAGAGAGAGAGAGAGAGGAGTGGTTTTCTGGTGGAAACCAAAGGTAAGGAGTATCAGAATTCGTCCCCAAAACCAGGGGTAGTGGGTGGCTTTTATAGAGTGAGTGGGAGAGAAGAGAGGAGAGAGAGGAAGTGGGTTTTGGTATTTGGGAGTATTTTTGGTGTATTTCTGGAATTGGTGGAGTGTATTATACGTATAGGGATCGTATAAGATCAACCACAGACGCTCCCATGCAGGAAATCTCATGATGAGATACTCTGCAAGTTGCTGACTGGACCGAAGTTGAGCGCTCAAAGCCGTGGGCTTGAGCGCTTAAGGTGCTCCTCAGGGGTTTGAGCGCTCAAAGCCATGGGCTTGAGCGCTCAAGGCTATGGATGGTGGTTTGCTGGCTTGGCTTGATTTGGCAGTGCTTGGGTTGGTTTAGCACATTTTGATTGTTTGGGTGGTGTCTGGGTTGGTTTTGATCAAATTCAAGTCATTCTCTCAAGTTCCAGGTAATTATGATTGATCCATTTCATCATCGGAGATGCACGAGCGTATCTCGGGTTCAAAATTGGGGTGTCTACATATAGTTGCTCAGAGTTTATTGTTTTTACGGATTGACCCGTCCATTCGTGCATAAGACCGTGCGATGAAGCAATTTTTGTCACTCCTCGAACAATGACCTGCAAAACAAACCAAAACCTAGGACACCGGTGTGGTGCCGGTCGAAGAGCCTCCGATGCCTAAGTAAGTTGATTGTTGATAGGATAATTGAGTGGAAATACCGAATGGATTTTGTTACGTACCTCTCTTAGGCATTCGGAGTGGTAGAGTTCCAGTAGGACATGGAGTCTTGACTTCCGCTGGATAATGTTTAACCCTTAAGAGCCATAAAGCTTTAGGACTCTTGTCAAAGATGAGATTTATTTCTTTGAATCCGGATAAATCTTTTAAACCCCTTAGGGTTTTCTATTTGAATACAGGATCTTCTTGGATTAGGTTCAAGGAGACTCACGATTCTTTGTTGAACAGCTCGGCCTTCTCGTGCTTGAGCTGTGTTATGTGCTGAGCTCGACCTAATGGTCCGAGCTGAAGAAGAGGTCAGCTCGAACCCAATACCGCGCGTTATTCTAATTCCTAACTTATTCTGAAAACTGATGTATTGAATGTTATGAGGCAGATTATTCTCTTACGCTACATCCAAAAAAAAAAAAAAAAAAAGACTTTAGCCAATTAAACCAATAAGTCACGAAATGGGACAACCCCAATTTGTTGGGAAAAATGGAAGAATATGGACAGTGAATGGGCTCCCTTTGTTTTGAAGTAAAATATTTTTCGTCTAAAATGATGTTGGCAAAAATAAAAAAATTTCGTTTTTGTTTTTTAATGTTTGGATGATGGTTGAAAACAATTGTTCGGAACAGATACAATGTTCACTTGTACAAGAGAACGCCATTAATTTTTTCGTCAAATTTGGTCCCCAATTGAAGCTATAGACGCGGGGTTGCTGCTGTGCAGTCTCTGCACAGCAGCTGCTGTGCACAATCGCAGCCGTCCACAAGTGTTTTTAATGGTTTGGATTGAAAACAAATTGTTCACGCGAACAATTCGTCTCTGCTGTTTGAAATCTAGGCCGTTCATCCAAGCAACGGATAGCTGCGATTGTGCGCAGCAGCTACTGTGCAGAGGCTGCACAGTAGCAACCCCGGGTCCAGAGTAGATGCATGTACGGTTTTGCCTGGGCATTTATTATTACTATTAAAAGAGAGGAGAGCCGAAAAGTCACGTGAGGCGAGAGAGATTAGGGGATTACTAGATGCTCAGTTGGAGACTTGAAGGAGTTGAAAACTCTAGGGCTTCGATTGGATGAGGGATTATTTTCAGGGGGATAAGTTATGGAGGGAGGATAAGATAAGAGGGGGTATAAGTTTTAGAGGGTTGGCCCACATTGATGTGATGTTTAAGGAGGGGGGTAAAAAAGTAGATGGTTTGGATGATGGATTAAACAGGGGGATAACTTTTGACTTGGTTTGGATGCTTTATAAATAAGAGGGGGTGAAAGATAGAAAAAGCTGTCAAATTACTATTTTACCCTTGTGCAGTGTTAAACTTGAGTATGTATTAAATTAACTATATAATTGCAAAACCTAATCTAATTAATTAATTTGGGACAATTTCAAGCTATATTAATTCATTTCATTGAAAATACTTTTTTTGTAATAAATTTATTTGAAAAAACGTTTTTTTTTAATATGCCAATTTTAATGGTTGGTTGTCATCCCCAATTTTTTTTTGAAATTGTGTTTATTTCTTTTTACTTGTTGACCTATCTATTGTTTTTTTATTATTACCCCAACACAATGAATAATAAATGAGTAAATTGACAAATGTAACAAGTGTTCTCTCATACAAGAAAGAAATTTTATTGCCCATTATCAGTAAATTCGCATAAAAATAAAAAATAAGACTACTTTATAGGACTACTTTATATGCCCATTATCAGTAATTTTATTGCCCACCGTGAGTATAGGACTACTTTATAGGACTACTTGCTTCCAATACATGTGCCACACCAAATAATTTTCTTCTTGGACCAATAACATGTGCCACACCAGATCATACCTCCTTGTTCTTCTTCTTGTAAACGACCCAGAAAAAAGAAACGGAAGAAAATCTCTCTGTCTCAACAACGACCCAGATCACCGCCCCCTCCCTCTCTCTCAATCGATCACTCCGGCAACCATCTTACAACAGCCATCTCTCTCTCCACAAATCAATCTCTCTGTCTCAACAAATCAGTTTCTCTTGCCAGATTGCAAATCGCCATGGTCGACTGCAAATCGCCACACAAATAATTTTCCCACCAGAAATGGCACCAACGGGTCTGTGAAGGGGATAAGGAGGGGTAAGATCGACAAAATACCTCCCCTCTTCAACCGGATAATTTTTGGGGAGCCCAAGGGGAGCCCAAAAATTATGCCGGAGAAAGCCCTAGTAGAGGGATTAGCTTTGAGGGGGTCAAAAGTTATCCCTGTGATTTTATGGGTTGCCAAACGGGGGAATAAGGTGGGCCTCCCATGTTAATAGGGGGTGAAAAGTTATCAGGGGGTGCAATCCCCCATCCAAGCAGGGCCTAGGTGACTTACGTAAAATGACTTACAGAAGAATTGATGGTATTTTATAGGCAAAAATGTTATACTTCTAATTTGTGCAACCAAACACAGGAAAATGGTAAAATGTTACGGTCAAACAAACGGAGTTTTAGACTCATTTAAAATCTTAAAAGCCTGCACACACATAATTGATCAGGGTTCGATTCCTGGGATTGCAGCAGAAAGTAATTTCTTGTGAATATCTGTCCTGGCATGAATGACTTGTCTTTGACCAGATCGGGAATGAAATTACTCAAGGTGATTGGGGAGGAAATTACTCAAGGTGTGCGTAAGTTAGCTAGGACACACCTGAGTATCGAACACAAAACAATCCAATTCCTCCAACCGTATGTGCAACCACCCCTTGAAGTGGTTGAGAATGCTTGAGAGAGCTAGGTTTCTTCCATCGACTTTAATTTGATCCCTAGACTGAGAAAAAAAAAATAAAAAATTGATCCGTAGAACCCTTTGAGACATAATCCAACAGTGAATTTTTGTAGGATGATAGATCAAGGTGTTATCTTTTATTTGCAACGAGAATCACTCAAAATCAAGGTCGGGTATAAAGTTTAGTAAGCTACCGTCACAGGTTTGGACCTATTTCTTCTGAGTAGGGATGACTATTTCATCCGTTTTGAAAAAATCCAATCTCTGCCCCGAACGGATCGGTGATTGGGAGATATGTTTCTAGCTTGGGTAGGATATGGAGATTTTTTTCAAAATTTTTTAGGGATTAGATAGAATGCAGGGACAGACATATCCCCGCCTCGAATCTGTTCCCCATTCGATCCCTGCTCCACGCTGCCCCTGAATCCCAACTCATTTATATGTACACCTATGACCTATTGTTAGCTATATGTTTTTAGGATTATCTCTTCTCATTCCCAGTTCCCAATGCTCACTTTCCCATTCCCAGCACCGCACACAACAGAGAGGAAGAGATAACCCCTCTCTCTCTCTCTCTCTCTCTCTCTCTCTCACAACAAAGGCAATCCAACATATCAACGCGTTTTTTTTTTGGGTCCGTTTTTGGGGAGGACATAGTAAAGGGGTCTTTACTTCAATAAGGACATCAACTTTTTCTTTAATGCCAAAAGGACAAATCACCTACACATTACAAAAATGCCCCCACTAGCCAATGAAAGTGCCTAAACTCCCAAACCTAATGAAAGTGCCTAAACCTAAACCTCATCGTACCTTATGAAAGTGCCTAAAACCCTAAGGTACCCTATGAAAGTGCCTAAACTACTAAAACCCTATAATTGAAAAGTGCACCCTAAACCTAAACCCTAAGGTACCCTATGAAAGTGCCTAAAATACTAGGGTACCCTATAAAAGTGCATAAAATACTAAGGTACCATATAAAAGTGCCTAAACAGCTAAACCCTATAATTGGAAAGTGCACCCTAAATGCCTAAACCGAAAATGCCTAAACCCACTATACCCTACCCCAAAGAGCCTAAACCCCCTAAAATTAAACCAAAAAATTGAATCCACTCCCAAAATTGAAGAGAGAGAAATTAATTTTAGGTAACAGAGTACCCATTAATCTTATCCCACTAGAGAGAGAGGGGTCTGATGGCCATGGGTCAACGTATGGCATGGCCGGCCCAGTGGGTCTTTTTACACGCCTTCCAATTCCATCATTCCATATCTCCATGTCTTGTGCCTAAATATTTAAGGGGTAAATTTCACTAACATCTTCTCTTTATTATCCCGAAAACGTAAGGCATTAAAGGTGAAACGCGGAACCGAGTTTTTTTTTTTTTTTCATTCATTAAGGTTATTTTTGTCTAGTATTGTCCTTGAGTCTTCAAAAAATTCACATCAATGTATTGGAAACATTAAAATAAGTTAAGTTGGACTAAATGCCATTTAAAACCTCAAACTTGGCCTTTAGACCAATTTTCTGTTTTTTTTTTTTGGGGTTATTTAAGTAGTAGTAATTTTGTTGTGCTGGGTTTTGTTAGTTTCATGAGAAAATCGTGGGTATTTTGGTGTTGGGGGATGATTCACGGCGGTGCCTTCCCCTTCACAGCGGTGGAGCTCGTTCTTCCACTTGATCCGGATATGATCTTTGTCCATGTGACCTTCGGCCTTATACATCTTCGGTCATTAAACGCTTACATGGACCCGGTATCCATGTCTCCTGGGAGTGTCGGTGCCTCGGATCTTTGGAACTAAGCCATGTAACCTTCACTAGGCTAAACCAAATATGTGTTAAGACCTACGACCCTAACCATGGCCCTCTAGCCCCTAGCAGTCGGGTAGGACCTCGCTTATTCGGCCCACTACATTTGGTATTTGAATCTGCTTAACTAATTTTCCTGCAGCTAGCTAAGATGATGAAATGATATGGAAGCTGCGTTCTTGAAATGTATCAATCTACCAATTTATAAAATGTATTTTTGTTTTTGTTTTTCAACACGCATTTTTCTGACTCAGGAAGGTGACACTGTATATATCATCTCAAGTTGAATCGAATGAAAGTTTCCAATCACGGATGAGTTTTAGTTACTGGGCTAAAATAAGTTTGCACAACATTTCGTGGCATAAAAAACCTATCCCCAAATCTGCCTCAATGCCCATCCCTAATTCTGAGACCTTTTTATACCCTGCTAATTAAAGTACAGTTTTAGACTTCGAGTTTTGCATGAAAGTTATTCCGAACTCCCTCAAACTAGCTAGTACCATGTCAAATATCAAGAAGTTCTAGGTTGATTTGATGTCTCTAATTACAAAAAAGGGGGACTGCCCTAGACTTACTATTGCACTATCTAATCAATTACTGTAGTTTTTATTAGAGAGATTATTTGAAAAATGTTTTAATAACGTTTCCGAAAACCAAGGCGTTACAGTCTTGACACGCCTTTTAATTTACATTTGTTCACTTGTCATTCCCTTGCGCGATAAACACAATGTATTAAAGTATTTGGTTGAAATTCAAAATACAATTCCTAATGTGCTTGGTTTGTAAATCTTCACTGTAAGGTTCAGACTCTTATGATTAGCCAAAAAAATCCATCGAGTTCAGTAAGTGTTTATTTGGTTGTTAACTTCATGATCTTGGTCAGATTAATCCAGGTGGGTGCAATCTGGGTTAGACAAACCCATTATCAAAATGTATGTTCACTGTGATGTTCGTTGTCACCCATAAATGTTGTGCAAATTACTTTTTCACATCAATATCCAATCTTAATATCCAATATCTTTTGTAAATGGGAACATAAAATAACAAAACAACGTAATACTTAATTTCCAAATTGATAAAATCCGCTAAAATCAAGATTTGTGAGGAATCCATTTACTAAAATCTTTGATTTTTACTCTACATTTCTCTCGTCGAGAAAAATTCAAGCCACATACCACAAACTTATTCGTTTAGGAATAATACGAGTGGGTGAAATCATTTCCCTTAGTGTATGGACTCCTCACGGCAGGAGTTTAGGTAAAACCAAAACTGGAAACATCAAGAAGCACAAGGGATAAGCAATTCATTCTGTTTGTCGGACGAACCCCAGCGACCTGTCAGATATTCTATCGTACGCGACTTTATAAACTGTGGTCCCTCAGATATATAGAAGCCAAACAGTCCCTTAATTTGTCCCATATGTACCAGTAATTAGCTAGGTCTGCCTCTGGAATTAGTGGGATAGGTGGGAAGAAGAGAAGCTAATCTGATTGATGGGTGGTCCTGAATCCCACACAAAACACATCCAATTCCTTTTCACTGTTGCTTTCCAGCTTCCAATTGGATCTTCCAGTCGTTGGCATTTTGTGGGCTCCACCCCCGTATTATGATGATGATCGGAGCTGTTCAATTTCGTCAAGTCTACGAATGAATTGTTGACGGAAAAAGTTAGTTTATTGTATGTATATATGTAGTAATCCGCCCGTTCGTGCATAAGGCTCGCTTCCTTGGAAAAAGAAGGAAGATTATGAACATTGATTGAATTCAGACCAATTCAAAAAAAACTTATTCATTAAACAGTACTAATACACAACTCTTATATTTTTTATTTGAAGGGGGCCATAACATTCAAGTAAAACCACAACGCATTGAACGTTTGCACGATAAAATCAGGATTTGAATTTCAAATCATATTTATGTTCACTTTTTCTACACGAAAATATAAGCTGCTTGTGTAGCAATCGATGGGACGATGTCCCTGAGGTATATTTTGCGTGGATGATTATCTTCTCGGGTCTAAATAGAATAGCTCCGATCGCCATTTATTTTGTTAGTGGAACAATATTAGTTGAAGTGTTCGTATGCAATCCCTGATACCCGGAGTATAAAAAAAAATATCCAAAATTGAACCCCAGTCTTGGATGCTAGGAAATTGGCCATGACCACCTTAGATTTGTCTTCCCTTTTCCTGGCCATAAACCCCATTCCTTTTCCACAATTGTTTTGTCTCATTTAGATTACACGAGAAAGTGAACAAGCAAAGTGTCCATTTGTGGGTCATTTCCAGTTGGCTGAGTCCCATTTTGGGTCCTTACCAAATTGGAATTCCCCTGAAATTGTTCAACACAGGAAAAGCGAGGAACCCTACCCCAACTTTTCAATAATGACGATCCTGACCAATGCTTTGGTTCAAATGCCTTTCACTTTTTACCCTAAAATATTATGCATGGGACCCTTTTAATGCGTTTTAGTCCCCCTTTTTTCTCTCCTAGCCAAAGAAACCCCTATAGTTTACCCCTTGAATATCCCGTTGTGTGCATTTAAAGATTCCGAATTTGGTCGAAATCAGTGTAGATATTATGAGTTTTCTGTTTTTGAAAAAATTTGAAATATATTTACAGCCAGGGGAGATTCCAGGATTTTCATCCAGCGCTGATAAAAATAAACAGTGTGTATGATGAAAAGTTATATGTAAAAAAAAAAAGGGAGAAAAAGAAAAAGGAGCCTGATTTCCTTTAATTTTTTAGTGTTTTCACATTGAATCAAATGTCAAACAACTACTATTCTTAAATGTATACTATATATTGGGCTCTTAAAATTAGGCTAGGCTTGTTTTGTTTTGTTGGGATATAACATTTTGGTTCAAATTAACCTCGTACGAGTAACCCAAATCTGACAATGGTAAAGAAAATATTATTTATATCTAAATTTTATTTTTTTTCAAGTGCATTTTTCGAATCCAGCGAGGTCGCTTGACCTCGCTGCTACCATGGTGGAGTTACCATTGTTTACAGTTTCATGATTAGTAAAACGAAAAGGGTTGTGTTAAAATCCTATGACACACGACATTTTTTCTATGTTTGCTTACATTTTTAGAGATCAACACCTAATCAAGGATGGAGCAGGGAGGGACACATAGCGGCGGCCGCCGCCACAACAGTTTTAAAAATATCAATTATATAATACTAAAATAAAAAAAATTATCCTCAAATTATATAGGCCTGCTACCACTAGATTTTTTCATTATTATTTTTTTGGCTAGCTAGTATAAAGTATTTTGTCTTCTAGATTTTTTTTCAATTAAGGAGGCCCAAAAAGTAGTACAGAGTCAAATTTAATGGGCAAGTGAAATATTACGAAACATGAGGTCTAAATTTAGAAAACCAAACTTCAAACTTTGTTTATGCAAAAACTATATTTGTATAAAGCTGTTAGATCAATACAAATATAAGGGTAGAAATCTAACATCAAACAGAATAAAAGGAAACTGGAATGTCAAATGACATCTACTGGTTGTGAACTTGTGATACGTGCATATGATGAATATGGTTTATTATAACTTATAGTGTTTTATGTTGATTTTCATCTAAAATTCACAAACATTCCTATCATTGTCCGTCTTTTTATTTGTTTTACACGATTGGTAAAATATTGACTCCGTGCATGAGAGAAAACAAAAAATGTGATTTTTTAAATTTCTTTTTGGCTAGTACAACCCATTTAAGAAAACATAAAAAAAAAAAAAGTGAAAAAAATTGAAAGTGATTGGAACGTGCAATGCTGAATGGAAGTAATTAATGTAATTTGGATTATTCTTTGGGCAAGTGGAAGGTTATGTCGCGACCTCCAAGTGAATCCAAACAGCAAGCAACAAATCATTTTAGAGTTTCCCAAAATCAGAATGGGCAGGGGCAGAGGGGGCCGGCAGGAATGCAGCCAGAGGGGAGTCGGTGGGCGGTCGCCCCTGCAAGAAAAAAAAAAAAAAAAAAAACCCTCTCGTATTATATAGAAGAAAAAGTTTTCTATGAATTATATAGGCTCGCCCCAGTAAAGTACTTTGGAAAAAAATTCAGCCCCTGCGTAATGAAATTTCTGACTCTGTCCCTGGGCCCGGGTTCTTACACACCTTGAAGATAAAGACAAAAAAGGGAGTGTGGATTGTAAAATGGGGTGTGTGAAAATCATTTCCCTATTTTTTTTATTTTTTTTTTATGAATACATGTAGTTTGGTTCTTGTATTAAC
Source organism: Vaccinium vitis-idaea (assembly GCA_963854785.1). Lineage (NCBI taxonomy): Eukaryota > Viridiplantae > Streptophyta > Magnoliopsida > Ericales > Ericaceae > Vaccinium > Vaccinium vitis-idaea. The sequence goes on from OY978216.1 coordinate 38,563,611, forward strand.
GGGTGCTTTGGCAAAAATAAACCATTTGGTTTATTTTTTTGTCTTTATTCAAATTTTTTTTTTTGCATTTGTTAGTTTTGAGTCAATTTTTTTGTGGATTATTGATTCGTCATAACGACAGGAATCTAAAAAGTCAAAAAATTGTAAAAAGTTCATTAAAGACGAAAATAATCCAAATGTTGGGGATTATTGGATTATTTTTGTTTTCATTCACAAAAAAATTAGTGTTGTTAATATTTTTTTACTCCTTAGATTCCTCTTGTCAGGACGATTTAAAAAAAATCAATGCAAAAGGAGCAAATATAATTTTTTTTGAATAAAGATAAATAATTTTTTTTGGCCAAAGCACCTCTATCGTACGTAATTTTTTTTTGAAAAGCACCTCTCTCCTACGTCCATCACTTAAGAGTATATCCATCACACATCTCATGGCATCATGCCAAATTGCCAATCACAAAGATAGGAACAAGGAACCCTTAACATGGGCCTGTTCCCCTTTTCTTCAACATGTGATGGAATTTAAATTTTCAATGTGCCGACAAATGTTGCGTGTTGAATTTGGCTGGATCATGAAAATTAGAAGACGGGCAAAAAAACGTAAAAGAAAGAAGGGGAGAAAATAACCAAAAGAAAAAAAAAATGTAGATGCTTATTACATTTAATAATTACTTCCTTCTTTATTAATTAAAGAGAAATTATCTAAATAAACTTCTTCTCGAATTGAATATTCAAGTACAAGATTAGTACGACTATTTACCATTCTCCCTAAATTTTTGTCTTCACCGAAATGGCAGAATTCCAGCCATTTCTGCTAAACTAAATGAAGGTGTCTTCCGATTTTTGGTATTTTTTTTGTATTTTTTAAATTAATTTTCAAATTTACGTTATTTGTCGTGAAGTAATCATTGACCATTTTTACGAGACGAATTTAATAAGTAAAAAACGTACGACAAAAAATAAAAAAATATCATAGAAGACGAAAAATGTTTGAAACATATTTTTGTTTTTATTGTCGTCCTATCTTAACTTTTTTCAATTTCGATCCACATTTTTATATTTTTTGAGTCGTCTCGTCTCGACGAATAATTAATCCCAAATTTTTTGACAAAAAGCTGAACAACGATTACGAAAAGTAAATTATACCAAAACATACCAAAATTTTGGAAGAATGAATTGTCTTTAGACAAACATATTGCAAAATACAAAAGATACCATTTAGTTAACTTTGAGAACGGCTCCTAGTGGCCACCATAATGCTACCATTTAACAAATTAGTTCTAATCTGTTTTGTGTTGGGCTTGTGAAGTCTGATTCGACTTTAGTCGCGCTTCGTTGAGGGTTTGGGGTTTGATCTAACATTCTGTTAGAGAACCACGTAAAATATATGTGCCTTCACGTTCTTGTTTTATGCTTTCGATTATCTTTCCACATCGTGTTTGTTGGTTTGACCGAATCTCGCTCCAGAGTTATGATCCACCAACATTCATAATAAGATTCTAATGGCCACCACAATGATACAAAGTGAAATTAATGGTAAGTAGATGCCTTTCCCAAAGAGAAAAGGTTGAGGTTGAATAGATGCTAGAAAACTTGGCCTTCAATCGAGGACTACTATCTCTCTTCCAGATTAAATAAGGGCTTTCTTTGGTCATAGAGATCCTTCTAAGGACCACTTCGTTTTCGTTTTACCTTAGAACTTAAATAAGGTCCATGAAACGCAGGAAAACATTTTTCAACGATGACCGAGGTCAGTCAAAAAGGTGTACTTCGGACGAGTAAACTAAAATAAGGGAGTGAGAAACACGACAAGAGTGAAAGTTCTGTCCGGATGAGCAAGGACAGATGGGGATTTCCGCCTCCATCCTTTGTGGGCTTTACCGTGTGTTCAGTGTTATATTCTGAACCGTTTATCTTGTAGGGTCCGTAAATAAAGTTAAATACTATATCCACGCAAAAAATTAGCTTAATCGGACATCGATAGATATATCAAGTATTGAATTTTAGTTCATAAAATGGACAGTCAGATTCTTTAGTAGTTTCCTACGTTAAATTGTCCAGGACTGTCCATTTTGTAAACTATATGCATTCTTATTTAGATGTGGATGGTATATATTTTTATAAGTCATTTCAAATTCATAACATTTTTGACAAAAATAAAAAATAAAAAATCATACCATTAGCCTATCCCAACATGTGACAGAATTGAGTGTTCCACAAACTGACTTATTGTCGGTAAAAATAGCTTATTAAGTAAGATTGAGTGATGTGTTATGAGACAGTGACATGCCTTATGAAATGCAATAACTTAGTTTCGAGTTTAAATTAGTTTTCTGAAATAACTCCTAATTTGCCAACCACGCAATGAATTTTTCTTACCAAAGTTGGTTGTATTTGGATCGAGAATTTATAGAGACAAAAGAGGAAAAGAAAGATGAGAAGATTATAGAGGAAAGAAGACGAAATTAATTTCTTTGGCTTATATTCCTTATTATTAATTGCTTCTTTTTTTTTATTTTACAAATTTCTCTGCGCCCATACATACGATCCAAACAGAATCCTAATTTGTTACAATAGGACAAGATTTTCCATTCATTAGACAAATTTTGGAAGAATATGGTTAAATTTTTTCTTTCTTTGCGATGACCCTTTAGTCTTTATAAGTTAGCGCGTGTTCAGATCAACGACTTCTAGAGGAAAATATGGAGAATAAGAAATATACAAGACCATAATCAAGTGAAATATGGCAAAATCACCAATGTAGAATACATAGATTTAATAATGGCCATCTTAATATTGTGAACCACCAATGTAGAATATAAAAATTAAATGGCCATCTTAATAGATCAGGACTAGATCTAATTTAGTTGGTCGTGTTACTCGTGTACTAGTACTTGAGATTATTAGTTCGAGTAGATAGAAAAGCAGCAATACCTGCTATAGTAATCTAACTCAATTAACATACCAATTTTTTATTTTCTGATCAGCAAATTTATGCATGGAAATGATCAGGAAATTAAGGGTTGCTCAACAATATTAGAATTCAGTCAAAAAGGTAACCTTGGGATGACTATATTCCCGTTAAATCAAAAGGAGTAGGCTGGAAAATTCCTATAAAGTAGTGTTTTGAAAAAGCCACAAGTCAAGATAGTTCTTATGATGATTTCTTGGCAATAAAAATAACATAGAGCTTCTAAATAGAATTAATCCAGATCTGCTCATGTGACGGTACTTCACCAACTTTCATTTGAATGGATTATATTTATCGTTAGAGTGACGTACAGTTAGATGGCGGCCCAAGGCGGATGCAACAAGGGACTGAGGTGGGCTATAGCCCAGGTGGGGTGCAAAAAAAATGAAAAAAAAAAAAATTTTATATGTGAAATTATACCCTAATAAGTTTTAGCCCACCTCATTTTTGTATATAGCCCATCTCATTTTAAATTTTAGCCCATCTGAATTTTTTGTGTAGCCCACTTCATTTTAAATTTTAGCCCATCTAAACTTTTTGTGTAGCCCATCTAATTTTTTTAGATGGGTTGGATCGTTTTTAAAAAATATTTGAACGACTTGGAGTTGGAAGGATAAAGAAAAACAGACATCAACCTAGGGTTTCACTTTTTCTCATACCTGGAGTGAAGAACAAAACTCACGGTTTGTTCAGTTGTTCCATTACTCCATGGACCATGATCCTCAGAGCCTTTAAACTTTGAGAAAACTCCAAGACGATTAGAACCTTGTTCGAAGGTGTTAACTTCGAAGCAGCCAAGCAGGTTAGAACTGATAGATATTCTTTCGCAATTTGGTGTTTCTGTTTCTTAAATTGCTTCATTTGAATCTCGGGTCTTTTATCTATTGAATATTGATTTTTATGGTTCACTCTCACTGTACATATATAATTGGGGTTTTCTGCTGTCGGCGAGATTGGAACTTGGGTCTTTGATGAACCCCTCAACTATACATATAAATATATATATATACTCCTCTAGTCCATCGACTCCACTTGAAGACAATAACAAAAAAACGTATATTTAACTTTGTGGGCCATTAACTCCACTCTCTCACCTTTTCTTTTTTACTATTTTACTCAATATAGTTCTACTGTCTCTCTTATTAGTTATTATAAGTTTATAACAGTACTTTATTGTGTTCTTTTTTCAATTGTTCAGGTTTTCGATCGAGCTCCAACCTTTACAAATATGGGAATCATAATATATTGAATATTTGGGTGTTGCTTTTATCTCTAAACATTCATCAAATTTGTCGAATCCCGAAGCTTCAAATCTGTCTGTAAGTATTCACTTATTATGCAGAACACTAGCTGGTGTACTTAGATTTGTACTTATGTTGTTCTGGCTGGTGTGCTTAGATTTGTACTTAGTTGTTAAATGCAGAGCACTGGCAGGTGTGCTTATTTTTTGTATGTTAAATATAGAGTGCTTAGTTTTTGTATGTTAAGTATAGAGTACTGGCTGATGTTAAATTATATTGGTTCTTACACTCTTACCCTTTTAGGGTTAAATTATAATGGAACAACCAAAAAAGGGAGGAAAAACTCTTTTGTCGTTCTTCAAACCAAGACTAAATACCTCAGAAAGTGATATTCCTTCTCAGTCCAATGTTGATGATTCAATTGCCGATGAGCAACCTCCACCTAAAATTCAAAAAGTCGAATTTGATGAGCAACCTCCTCCTAAGATATTGATTCAGATTCGATAATTGATGAATTCTACTCTATGAACATCGTAAAGTACAACTTTAGTAATGTACTTTCTTGTACTTTTCTTTTAACATTTACGTATTTATATATAAGGTTATCGGATATCAGTTATAAAGCTTTTTTTTTGCTTATATATATATATAGTAGTTTACTAAATTTTGGTTAGCCCAGGGTAGATTAATGTCCTGGCTCCGCGACTCTCATCGTGACGAACCAATAATCCACAAAAAATCGACACAAAACTAATAAATGCAAAAGTTTTTTGAATAAAGAATAACCATTTGGTTTATTTTAATCGAAGCATAAGTGCTAACAAATTCAGGCAAAATTAAGTAGGTACCATGTTAGTTAATTTTTCTTACTTTTTCAGCCTACATTTTAAGAGGCACTTGAAATATTAATTATGATATTGAAATATAGTTACTAAATACAATTCATTACTCGTTACTTAATTGTGATCGAACAACACCTTAGCTTCCGCTAAAAAAAATACACCACTTAACTTTTGATATATAATTGCAGTAGCGAATGACATTTCTCATATGTAATTGATGAGAAAACAATGATTTGATGAAAAAACAGTGATAATAAAACATGTGATTTTGTTGGTCAAAAACAAGATTATAGAGACGTGTAGAACAGAACAACACCTTAGCTTCCGCAAAAACAAAAAGACACCACTTAACTTTTGATAATTCCACTAGAGAATGATATTTTGTCATATGTGATTTAATAAAAAAAAAGTGATGATAAAACATGTGATTTTGCTGGTCAAAAACAAAAAAACAGCTATTATAGAGAAGCGTAGAACATATACCATTAATTCCCTATGAAATAGTAGTAACAATAATGCTCCATTTAATAGTCCTTTTCCACAAATGGGCACGCGGATAAATGTTGGTACCATGAAATGCATGCACATACTACGGTTTTCGATTTCTTTTTCATGTAAAAAAAAAGGTGTGCAGCAATTCGGCATCCCTGTTGCACTATCATGTCCAAATCTTGACCTAACATTTTATATTTCTCACGCTTGTATTTTTTGTCTTCTTCCCTTTTCTTGCCGACGAGGTGTTCCGGAGTTCATCCAGACTTTATAATTAGTTTTTTTTTTTTTTTCTTTCTTTTGTTTCTGTCACTTATACAAGTAATTATTTGACCTTAACCTCAAGAGAGAGTGAAAAAAACAATTGTCCAACGATTGGTCCACTCCTTGAAATTCTACTGGCTATGGTAGTCACGATCGAGCTTTGGTAGGCTAAGTCAACCTACTTAATTGATTAGAAAGACACTATATGTGAGTATTATATATATATATATATATATATATTATGTTTTTGTTCATGCCACTTATACCAAGTAAAATTATTAGACCTACGCACCATAATAACCTCAAGAGAGAGTGGAAAAAAATAACTGCCCAACGATCAATTCACTCCTTGAAATTCGACTAGCTATTGTAGTCACGATCGAGCCTTCATAGGCTAAGACAGCCCACCTGATTAGAGAAAACATTATATGTGAGTATTTTAGAACGTACATAACTGGCCATTAATCACAAAACCTTCGTGGCTAAAGCCTAGCCATATAATCATGATGACACAATTTATAAAACAATGAGATCATTCCCCTAAAAACCAACGAGAGAGAGAGAGAGAGAGAGAGAGAGAGAGAGAGAGAGAGAGAGAGAGAGAGAGAGAGAGAGAGTAAAGTAGTGGTCATACTAAACTAGTCACATGAATACTAAGAAATATTGCATGAAGATGATGACATTTCTTCATGTGGTTTGTGCATGTAGTCCTCTTTCTCTCTACTGTCTAGGGTGTGCAATCCATTCATTGACATATCCAACTTGTTTCGTGGGGCCTTGACTTCGTCGTTGAATTAAGGCCATAACATCTTTGTGTGTCTGTGTCACACCTTAGTGCAACAAGGAATCTGATTTGAGGGTTTGGGGTAAGAGATCCTACTAGTGTGGTAATGTACTACGGGGTTTTTAGTGTGCGTGGGTGGGATCCGTCGAAATTTCATATATGCAATTTGCTATTTGATCTGTAAAATTTGTTGAAAATAAAATTGTTTCTAAAAATCAAGTTAATTAAACATGGATATCTACATGATCGGGATATTATGTGTTACATGGACAAGTTCCCATATTTCTTTGGTCCAATCTGGTCAAGTTTTGGGCCGTTTTAAGCCTCTTGCACCATAACAATAAATAGAATCATTCATTTTATAGAGTTCGTCGAGTTTGTTGTTTCAATAAAAAAACTTAACCGTACAATGATTGGTAAATGAACAAACTAAATTTGTAGAAGAAAAGGAGAAGAAAAAAATAATTTGAAACTAAAATTGCCCATTTTTTCTTATATAGATCTGTTTTGTTCATGTACTTATTGATATTCGATCAAGCTAATTTTTTACGTATACAACATACTCAACGATTTGAACAATTCTCTCCTCTCTCCCCTCATCTTGATGTACCCTTTGTCAAGATTTCATAATATTTTTTCTGATAAAAACGACGTGAACGATTCCAATCATTATTTTAGGTCGGAAAAGAACCCACAATGGCCCAAAACTAAACCGGTCAAAAGAAAAACGGGATGGAAACTCATGCATTACATATATTTAGTAAATATTACGAAATATAGTAAATATCTTTGGAGCAAAATGTGACAGTGAGCACCACGTGGCAGTGCTCTAAGAAAACGGAGTAATCATTCAGTTCACGTGTCAATCATGAGGCTAGTCCACCTCAGCATTGGACCTGTAGCATTGCTCTTGACGCCAATTGGAAGTTGAAAAGTTCAAACCAACGTAACAGTTTTAGGGTTTTGAGGGAAAACTGGATCTTTATCATGAATTAGTTCCTTAAATCCTGATAGGGTTAAAGGTTGAAAACGCCTAAATAATGTTTTGCGTGTGTATAAAGTATAAACAGTAAACACAAGCTATAATTTGTATATAAGTGCAGCAGATTTATGTATTGCATGATCTTCTCTCTCTCTCTGGTTTGGAGTGAGGTTTTTATTGCTATGACCATGGAGAGAAAGAGAGAGGAGGCAGTTCAGCCCAGGCCCAAGGCCCAAGAGGCCTGGGCCTAGGGCACTCAAAAAACTTCCAAAAATTGGAGCACTCCCATTATTTTTAACTAGAGGTTGGGGCGCACGCGATGCGTGTGCAAGTTGAACTTTGACAAAAAAGAAAAGACACAAAAGTATCCGGCTTATCATTTGATCATGTATGCATTGCATTCTTTTTTTGCCTAAAAATAAGCTATATTTTATATATTTAACAAAGTAATGTGAGAGATTGCATATAATAACCAAATAATACATTACCATTCTAACGTTGCCGTTGCCGCTGCCGCCGCTTAGCCCACGATCTAATCCCCAAGTATTCTTCTTTCAAATTTTGTAAATCAATTGTCTTAGCTATAACGGAAAACGGCCATTTTGTACAATAAATGCCTATCTTTATGACTTGCATAGATATTGAAATCGATGTTGTTAGTTCAACAAAGAATGCAGTATTGGAGAAATGTGATATTATAAATTTACTTGATTTTCCGTTTGTGTTTCATCCACCGTAGTTTTCTCATTTGCACAATTATCCCAAAGCGAGTATACAATTTTTCTATTTCGCATTCCTGTATATATTACAACATATGATTCAAATTCATGAGAATCTCGCACAAAATTATGCATATTATAAAATTTATGGGTAACTGTTTATGTATTTATGATGTTCAAAAAATTAAAAACTTTAAATGGGTATAACATAAATATATCACCTTCATTTGGAAATCCCCGTGAATTCCCCACCGCATAATTGCCTAGCATAATTGCGCCACCATTCTGTTTGCGATTGACTCATAGTTTGTCCAGGTCTGTTTCTTACTCTCCATTGTTGTTGTGTGATACGCCGGCGCTCTAATCGTTGGGCATTATATATCTTTGGGTATTAAACTTTGGAGGCGCAGTTGTTGTGATTTTCTATTTCTCTCTCTTTCTTGTGCACATTCTTCTGCAGTGAGACGTTGCCGACGCTGTTGTTGCCACACACGACGTTGTTCTCTAGTTCTTGTTAACTAATCCATAGACTGATTGTTATCTCCGATTTCCAGTGTGGTTGATATTTCCGATACACCATTTTTTTTAAAAAAATCAAACAAAAGACACACCATTACTTGTGGCAGTTTTAAGGTGAGCAATTTAGTATTCCAACGTACTAAACAACTTGCCCAGTTCTGCCTTTTTTTTTTTTTTTTGCCGTCATTTTTTTGGCGATTTATGGTAAAAAAAAAATTTAGGTCGTCATATTTTTTGAACACAAAATGCACGACTGTGTAAAAATATCCATGCAAAATCTATACTATATGTAAAGGGAGAACACCACTTTGGTGTCCTCAAAAATTGAGATTGTGTATACATTTCTATTACCAAAAGTAACCCTATATAATTTAACTGCATAAGAGGAGTATATTGAATAACTGCACAGGGGTAAAATAGACAACCCTCTTCAACTACATTCCATCCACGTTAATCCGAATAATGATAGTGACACAAACTTTGTGCCACAACCAACCACAATCCCACTCACATTGGGTGTGGGGCCCGCACATGGGACCCATGTGGAACTCACACCCCATGTGAGTGGGGTTGTGGCACAAAGTTTGTGTCACAATCATTTTTGCGTTAATCCCATCTCCTACACATTCGGTTCCCTCTTCTTTTCTTTGGTATTCATTGAATCATTTGGAGACTATGGTTACCTACTACTGTTTTCGAAATTTTATGTGTGACGCTGAGATTGGGTATAATGAAGCCAACCGAAGTGCTGACATGCTCGCCAAGAACTCTATTAGTTTAAGTACTTTTCTTTATGTTGATCTAGTGGATCCTCCTTTATTCCTGTCACAACAATTAGCTGATGATTCTGTAGGGGTTAAATACCCCAAGACTTCTTATGTTTAGTTCTTTATAATATCGTCTGTTTACCAAAAAAAAAGAAAAGAAGAAATCAAATTTACAAAATACTATACCCCAGTAGAAATTGTAGGTAACTGAAAACTGGGCACATACATGTGCCATGCACATTTGAAAAAATCAAACAAAAGGCACACCACTACTTGTGCCAGTTAAGGTGAGCAATTTAGAGTTCTGAGTAAACAATTTGGCCTCGTATGCCATTTTGTTTTTTTTTTGGGTCGTCATCTTTTTTCACACAAAAGTACAAAACACACAGCTATGAAAAAAAAATACATACAAAATATGTAAAACGGAGTTCATCATTTTATTTTGGGGTCATTTTTTTTACGGTGAATGTAGTTGAATGATTTGTTAAAAAATATGTTTTATCTTTTCATATTTTGTAAAAAAAAAAAACTTCCACGTCAAAAAAAAAATGTGATGCACACACGGTAAAAAAATAAAAAAAACTTCCACGTTAATTTTTAATTTTCATCAAAACAAACCCATCATTGCAAAAGCCAAAAGGGGTCTAATTGTGGCGATGGATTGCCTTGAATTCTATGGGGCCTTGAATTCTGCGGGTAAACAGGGTGGGTAGTTTTTAGTGGATGGATGGAGAGAGTTTTTTTTTATTTTTAATTTGGCTGACGATTTCGGTAATGTCAGTGATTTCGGAAAACAGAAATGGGTCGACTTTTTTTAAGTACAAAACACACACCTATGAAAAAAAAAACACATACAAAATATGTAAAACGGAGTTTATCATTTTATTTTGGCGTCATTTTTTTTACAGTGAATGTAGTTGAATAATTTGTTAAAAAATATGTTTTATCTTTTCGAAAACAGGTTTTTTTCCATGATTAACTCAAATTTCCTAAAGTAGAATAATATGCGACATTAACACACGGTTTAAAAAAAAAATTCCACGATAAAAAAATAATGCGATGCACACACGGTAAAAAAAATTTCCACGTTAATTTTTAATTTTCATCAAAACGAACCCATTGTTGCAAAAGCAGAAAGGGGTCTACTTGTGGCGTTGGATTGCCTTGAATTTTGTGGGTAGTTTTTAGTGGATAGATGGAGAGAGAGTTTTTTTTTTTTTTTTTTATAAATTTGGTTGACGATTTCGGTAATGTCAGTGATTTTGGAAAACAGAAACGGGTTGACTTTTTTAAACTTTTTTTTTAATTTGGTTGACGATTTCGGTAATGTTAGTGATTTTGGAAAACAGAAATGGGTCGACTTGTGTGAAAACAGAGCGGGTACAATTTAGAACTTAAAAGACTGAAATGAACAGGGGACACGGTGGGACGAACCTGAGATATTGGTGGAAGGTGGCTGATTTGTCGACATTCGATGCCGGTAGCAAATACAGATGATGAGGATGCTTCGTATGATTTTGATGCATAGAAGTGAGAAAGAAGATGTGAAAAGGTGGTTACTGGTATGTGGCTTTTGGAGGAGAAGGGAAAATGGGGTGGACGTGGCTGAGGGTAGTTAAAGTGCCTGTGTTTTATTTTTCTTTACCCTTGCAGTTATTTTTAGTACTTATCTGTCCTTTTGTTATTTGATGGGGTTATTTTTGGAAGTAAAAATGTATACACAATCTCTTAAAAAAGAGGACACCAAAGTGATGCTCCCCCTTTATATATTAGATAGAATAGATAGTATGCATGTGTAGGATTCTTTTGTAGCCCAATTGAAAAATAAAAAGGCCAATAGAAAAATAAAGAGGTATAAGACAATTAGGGCTTCTCACAAGCTGTTCCCCTTTTGTTCTCATCTACGTACCCATGCATGTATAGAGATCTATGCATGTCAGATCTCACCCGTACCCCCAAAATACTGGTGATACTTCTCCTGGCAATGCTCCTTTGCTACTTCACCGCACCTACTACCGCTGCAGCTTCCCCTTCCGCCCTTCTCTATACTCAAACCTCTACACACCCAAGGCCTCCTCTTCAAGCCGATTAAACATTGCCAAGGTGCGTAATCACATGCATGTGACTCTCTCTCTCTCTCTCTCTATAATCGTATGGTTTTGCGGAGAAAATTTAAGATTAATTGAGACTTTTTTTCCTCCTAGAAATAGATTTCATTGGCTTGGCCATTGATGTTGAAGCACTGCCTGAAAAATTAAGTGGTACGTTTAACTAAATTTGTAAGGAAAAAAAATTGAATGGAAAATTTGTCCTACCCAATCCAATTGCCGCTTCTGTAGTTACAACATAGATTGAGTCCATCCTTGCAAAAAAAGGGCAAGGCTAGCAAGTTGTCTGCCCCTTTTAAGCTTGTGTTGTTGAAATGAGGTCGAGAATTGAGGAATTGGAATGTTGAACGCCGTTACGCAGACACGACGTGCACGAGTAAATTAAAAAAATAAATAAATAATGATAATAATAATCGGACATTGATGGCAACACCATCTGATCAAGTTTTTACCGTCAAGAAGTTTAATTGCAAAAATGAAAAAATAAATTTGTGGGCATAATTAATGGATGATCAAGTTTCTTTTTCTTTTTTCTTTTTCGTGTAATTTGGGGGTGAGAATTATGTATATGGGCATGAATTATGGATTAGAGGTGTGATTCATGTGAATTGTGTAATTTTGATGTGTGAATTGTGTAATTTGGGGCAGATGATTTTTTTTTTTTTTGTAATTTGGAGGGTTTAAATTATGCAGATGGGTGTGAATTCTACACTTTGGTGTGTGAATTCTGCGAATGGGTGTGAATTCTTCGTGTGTGAATTATTGGGGGTGTGAATTGTTAGGGCGTGTGAATTCTTCGCGTGTGAATTGTACATTTGAGGGCAAAATAGTCAAAGCATCTTTAAAAAGGGTTTGGAATGGATAACATGACAAAAGAGGGTTTGGATGGAAGTCCCACCAAAAAAATAGGGCTGGCTTGTAACTTTCAGAAACAATTATAGTGAACATTGGGGCCTTTTGTCCCAAACTAAAACAAAGCCCCCTGATAATTTGGAATCTGAATCGGTAAATGGATCTGGGAATTAAAACAAAAAGACAGTAAATGGTTTTGATTTTGGTTTGTTCAAAAATCACATATTAAGTCCAAGATTATTTTCTATTTGAGTTTGACTACACCGCCTTTTAATTATTATTTGTTGACCTATGCTTGATCTTCACACTCCACAGATTTCAATATTTTATATTATTTTATCCGTAGTAATTTTAGAATCAATCTTTAACGTTTTTTGGGATTTCAGAGAATGTCAAGTTCTATTTAGTATATATAACATTGATTTTAGACAAAACCCCACAAAGAATTTCTTTTTAAAATCATATAAGCCAAATTGCCACAGTGTCACGAAGATAACAATAGAGGACTTAAAGAGGAAGGAATTATGAAACAACAAATGCATGTAATCTTTTGCCAATCTGATTAAAATACAAATGCAATTCAAGAAAAAATAATTACTGTAAAATATAACCAATTAATGAATCTAACACTAACAGACACTGAATCTACTATGAATATAATGGGGAAAAACCAATTATTACAGAAAGCGAATGAGTGTTATACGACATTTGGACTTTTTGGAGATTGTTGAATCTTTAGTCGCTCTAACCGGCCATTGAGGTTATAATTCGAACTCTTTTTTTTAGTACTCATTGCTGGAAAAATAATTTAATTGGTATACTCTTAGGGCACAATTTTTGGGCTAGGCCTAGGGCACTCCAAGCCCTTGGGCCGGCCCTGGATGAGTTGTTCTAGTGGAGAGAAAAAAGCCCTAGATTTGTTTTCCTAGTGTTTTGTTTTCTCGTAGTAAATGACAATAGGTTTCGTCGGATTTTCTAGTGTCCCAGTGGTGAGTCTAGTGATTTTCAAGTCTACATCGCCACTGATTTATACATGTTCTTCGCCGTCGCCGGAATCGGGCTTCACTCTGATCAATCTGACTTACTACTGAGTCCCTTAAGAGGTTTGAAACCCTAGCCTACCTTGTTTATGTTTCACGAGATCTCATGTTTCACATGCAAAGATAGTAGTAGTAGTAGTAATTTTTTTCGAACAGGGGTAGTTGAAATTTGTCACAAAAAATTGAAACAAGTGCGTAGAAAACTGTACTGAAAAATTAATTGGTGATCCATATTCAAATTAGTGTAGTAGGGACCACCTCTCGAATAGTGAGAGAATGGCCTGTCTCGTAAAGCGTAATAAGTCAAATTTTAAGTCAATCTGAGAATTAGTCATTTTCTAGAACGTACAGTCAAAACTTAGACAACTTAGACTTGAGAGAATCTAAATCCTTTCTACTACATTGCTCCTTATTGTGCCTCGATGTTGTTATTGACTTGTACCATATTGTGCTAATACGCATTTTCTTAAAATAAAAAAAAATTTGATTTAACTTGTTTTGCCATGAAGAACTTTTGAAATGTAAAAAAGTGAATTCTAGATGGAAAAAAGACTTCCGTAATTCGTCCTAAACTAATGTTGCAGTGGATTACATAGGCAATGTGCAGTTTCTTTTCCGGGGGGCACATCGCTAGAATTTAAACCAGTCCTCAGGAAAAATCGTTCTGATTCACTTTTCGGGGCAAATTGCTCCTTTTAAATCTTTCGTGGCACGGAGCCAAAAGCCCTGCAACCTTACTAAGAAATTATTTGCACTTTTTTGTATTCTTGGCTTTACACATGAGCCCTTCATCCTTTCTTCTCTAGTTAATTATGTTTCTCTTTGGTTATATTTGATGTTGCCAGATCCTAGTTTTTACTGGCACTATTTGATTAGCTTGGACCTGCTGAAATTGCTATTTCAAGAGTGCATAAGACCATGTTTACCATTTTGGGTCTCTAAGCTGACCAATAGAACCCCTACCTCCTCCTCTGATTTCATACACCCTTCTTTTGCATTATTCTTCTTGTTCCTTCCATTAACAAGAAAGAGGGTTCTAGATAACTAGTTTGAAGAATTTGAGATAACGAGGGAAAAACTACGGTTACGTAAAACTGTAATGTTATTCATAGATCCACAATGTGCCAGGCAACGCGTGCTGAGTCTAGTTTGACATTAGGTTGGGATCAGAAACTCCGTGGAAAAATGAGGTGTAGTAAAACTGTAAAACGTGGAGTATAGCATAAAGAGAAATAATAGGTGTGACGTAGTTACAGGTTAGTGCTTTCCATGTTTGGAGTCTAGTTAGTGCTTTGAAAGCTGGCTAATCAAATCATCTTTTGCATCCTCATAGTTATCCTTTGTGATTCTTCAATAAGAGGACTTATTCTTCCATATGCATTAGCAATCTATAAATAGGTAACAGCCCTTATCAAGTGACAAAAATGGGGAATTATTGTATAGCTATCACTATATTTGCTGGTTTATGGACCTTATCTATGTTTAATTATTGCCACTTGTAAGTAGGTAATTTATGTCTTCGAGATAAGGAAAAGAAGTACATTTATTTTATCGATGGTTAGAAGAACAACTTGTAATAGCTTCAAGACATTTACCAAACTTGTAGCATGTGTTACCCCTTTCTTTTGTGTGTGTGTGTGTGTGTGTACATCTTGGTCTTTATGTGTATGTAATGCATGTAATCTTAGAGTCCTTAATCATGTGGAAGGTGCACTAAATAGTTGAACCTTTGTAATTGTGTTCTCTTTTTATTGGTTGATAACACCACTTGATAACTTGCACAAAACTTACCAATAGAAGAAGAAGCTGACTCTTTACCTACAGATGATCATAATGATGATAGATTCGCATGTGAAGTTAGGTCTTTCTGATGCTACTTTGGAATAGTCCATAGTTGTCAAAGGCGAAAGGCGCACCGAGGCGCAAAATCCTGTGGGGACTAAGGCGAGAGGCGAGAGGCGAGGCGCGCGCCTTTTTGAAGCGAGGCGCACCTATGTAAAAAAAAAAAGGAAAAATAGCATATATCAATACTTTAACTAATTACACTAAGCCAATGAGTTTTAGATAGCATACCAAAGATATATAAACATTGACTATACTTTGTAAAAAAAAACCCATATAAACTGATTTTATTTATTTTTAAAAAACGTATAAACTGATTGTAATTAGTTCACTATATAATATAAATGAACAATAATTAATTAGTTTATGTATACAATTAGTCTATGCTTTGTAAAAAAAAAAAAAGAATATAAAGATAAACAATTTAACACATTACAAATTACACATGTCATATATGTGGCTATGGGCCCATGGGCACTGCCACTGTACATACAATACACCATACACCATACACGTATCAGTTAAAAATAAATAAAAAATTACACAAGTGATAACTTAAAAGTTATTCACTTGTTCTCTTGGACCTGTACTCTGTAGATATAGACGACAGTCACGAGTCCGACGATGCCTGGTGGTCGACGACGCTGATAAATTTTATACCCACACAGCCTTCGTTTGTAGAGATGACAGCCATCGTTCGAGAGATCGTGAGAGAGAGAGAGAGAGAGAGTACTGCAACTGGAGGCAACGTTGGACTGTTGAAGCAGCAAGCTTGCGAAGTGCGAAAGACCATCACTGATAGAAATCAGTCCAGTCGGAGCTCTCTCTCAATGGCAGAACTAGCCCAGTTCAGTCGAAAGACTCGAAACCCAGAACAGAGCATCACCGAACGATGAAATCCTAGCCTAGATGATGAAATCAGGTATCGATTATTGAAATAGCCTTGCAATAAACACTGTCGAGTGTTTCTGGGTGGGTTTCGACCCATTTGAAGTCTGAAATTACAATAAAAAAAACTTGCTTGAAAGAAGCGCGCTTTTTTTGCGCCTCTCGCCTTTGCGCCTTTTGCGCCTTTTCGCGCCTTTGCGTCGCCTTTTTCAAGTCGCCTCGCCTGGGTGTGCCCCAGGCGCAAAGGGCGCGCCTCGCTGCGCCTCTCGCCTAGGCGCGCGCCTAGGCGCGCCTTTGACAACTATGGTTACCCCTTTCTTTTGTGTGTGTGTGTGTGTGTGTGTACATCTTGGTCTTTATGTGTATGTAATGCATGTAATCTTAGAGTCCTTAATCATGTGGAAGGTGCACTAAATAGTTGAACCTTTGTAATTGTGTTCTCTTTTTATTGGTTGATAACACCACTTGATAACTTGCACAAAACTTACCAATAGAAGAAGAAGCTGACTCTTTACCTACAGATGATCATAATGATGATAGATTCGCATGTGAAGTTAGGTCTTTCTGATGCTACTTTGGAATAGTCCATACTTTTACGTTAGCGTTAGGATTACGGTAATCTCGTTTTTAAGATACCAAAAGATGCGAATGGTTTGATATCCAAAAAACTTTAGGAGACGTAAAATTACGGCTGTCGGCACATTATCTTGTTGAAATGAATTCGACATCTTTTTTGTTTTTTCATTCCAACAGCATTTATTCTACAAAATTGAGTCATTGAACTAAACTTGTCCGACTTCCATAGTGGGAAGTAAAATTAAGATAGAACAATAGATGAAATACTTTGCATGACTTTGTGTATAGGAAATGAAATTTGAAGTTACAAGAAAATGGAATAAAATAAAATGTGACCGTGTCCCTACTTTCTATCTTATTTTCCTATATATTCACCTATCTCACACACCAATTTTCTCAATCTTCTGCCTTCCAACATTCTTTGAGAACCAGTTTTCTTGTTTCCTTGCTTATATTTGCTGTGAGTTCTTCTTTGGATGCATAATATGCATTATTTATTTTCTCTATTTTTGGGGGGAGTTTGAAGTAGAAATATGTGTGCTGGATTGTGAATTCTGTAATGTTAAACTTTTTTGTCTTGTTGTTCTGTTTTATGTCCTTGTTGTTTGATGTGTAAAATCTGCTATGGACAAATTTTATATTGTAATTGTTCTATTGTCTAATTGCTTGTGTTTTTGCTTATTAATATGCAGAGGAAACCTCAACTGGATCCAATGGACTCACTTAACGCCTTCAAATAGATTGCGCTAAAGGTTGGGAAATTAATAGTATTATGAACTTCTAAAATAAAAATACTAATTTTTTTTTTATTCATACTGATTTTGGAGTATCCAATTATTACATGGATATCAAAATTGTGTTTCTGGATTAGGGACCACAAAATGTAGCTTTTCTATGGATACTCTCTGTACAAGTTGTCTCATTGGGTCTCTATTGTCAAAATAGTGTTACAAATGTGCTTTTAAAAGACTATTATCATGTACCTGTGCCTTTTTTGGTTCATTTACGGTTTACAAATCAACTCGAAAAGAAAACATCTCATTTCATTTATCGTTATTTGGATCATTCTCAAATGATTAAAAGAAAAGGTTCTGCATTAAAGGGATTATCTTCTCGGGATGCCCTCTTGATGCATATCAGATTTTTGATTTCTTGAAATTTGATTAGGAGGTGTTTTGTCTTTTTATAAAAGAGCTGCTTTTTATAAAGAAATGGGGTGAATTGTTACGAAAGTCATATGCATTCAGGTTAAAAAAAAAAAAATTGAGGTTCTTAACAATGATTTGATTCTTGAAAAAGGCTGGAGCAGACAATGATTACCCCGCAAACTATAGTGACAATAAGCAGAAGATGGCCAGATCCCTTGGCATTGGCGGCTTCATTAAGAGAAAGAGCACGGGAGGCTGGAACTCTGCAACTGTATTGCTGGGTATTTACTCAATCACTTGCATTCATCCTTCACTCTAGAATAATGTCCTCAGCATGTTGTCTCTTTTGTTTTTGAAGGTTCAGAAATTGCCATTGGAGTATGTTTTTTAGTGTGTTTCAGTAACACAATTTTATTCTCCTGTCTGGTGCAGTAAATCAAGGGCTCGCAACACTCGCTTTTTTTGGTGTTGGTGTGAACTTGGTCATATTCTTAACGCGAGTCCTTGGCCAAGACAATGCCAGTGCTGCCAATAATGTCAGCAAGTGGACTGGAGCTGTCTACTTGTTCTCACTGGTTGGAGCATTCCTCAGCGATTCCTACAGGGGCCGTTACCTCACTTGCGCCATTTTTCAACTAATCTTTGTATCGGTAGACTCTCTAAGTACCAATCTCTATAATCTCATTTGTTTTTAATTATATTCACATAATAATTATGTTGTAGAATGGCTACCTAAATTATGTACTTTGATCAGGGTTTGCTTCTATTATCGCTAGCATCTTGGCTTTTCTTGATTAAACCTGAAGGTTGTGGCGATGGAGAACAAATTTGCATGCCCGTTTCTTCAATTGGGACTACCTTATTTTACTTGGCTATCTACTTAGTGGCCTTTGGGTATGGGGGCCATCAACCCACCGTAGCGACCTTCGGATCTGACCAATTTGATGAGGCAAATCCCAAAGAGAAGAGTTCTAAAGCAGCTTTCTTCTGCTACTTCTACTTTGCACTAAACGTGGGGTCCCTCTTTTCAAACACTTTTTTGGTATATTATGAAGATAATGGGGAGTGGACGATGGGGTTCTGGTTATCCACAGGATCCGCCGTAATTGCCCTTGTGTCATTTCTGTTAGGATCACCTGGATATAGGTATGTCAAACCGTGTGGCAACCCCTTGCCACGTGTCGCTCAGGTATTCGTTGCAGCTGCTAGGAAATGGCATGTGGTTTGTGTCGATGAGAATGAGTTGTATGAGGTGGAAGGATTGGAGTCTGCAATTAAAGGGAGCAGGAAGATTCTTCACAGCAGTGAATTTGAGTGAGTTTTCAAATTCCTGATCCTTCTATTTCTGCGTTGTTATTTTTTCAATATTCACATATACTCTTTTGGATTCGTTGTATTTGATGCTTGTGTTTCCTTGGACATGTTCAGGTGTTTAGACAAGGCAGCAACCATCAGAGAGGAAGATCGGATTGGTCCAATAAACCCATGGAGACTCTGCACCATAACTCAAGTCGAAGAAGCCAAATGCATCATAAAAATGCTCCCCATTTGGCTCTGTACCATATTATACTCGGTTGTCTTCACCCAAATGGCTTCCCTCTTCGTAGAGCAAGGCACAGTCATGAACTCCCACATTGGACGTAACAACTTCCGTCTCTCGGCAGCAAGCATGTCCGCTTTTGACATCTGCAGCGTCCTTATTTTCACAGGCATCTACCGCCAAATCCTGGTCCCACTAGCCGGTAGACTCACTGGAAACCCCAAGGGCTTAACCGAACTTCAACGAATGGGAATTGGACTTGTCATTGGAGTCTTGGCTATGGTTGCAGCCGGAGTCATAGAACTAGAAAGGCTTAAGCACGTGATCCCCGATAAAAACTCTAGTTCTCTAAGCATATTTTGGCAAATCCCACAGTACGTACTCGTGGGGGCGTCGGAAGTTTTCATGTACGTTGGCCAATTGGAGTTTTTTAACGGGCAAGCGCCCGATGGGATAAAGAGTTTTGGGAGCTCGCTTTGTATGGCATCAATTTCACTAGGGAATTATTTTAGTAGCATGCTTGTGAATATGGTGATGGGGATAACGGCTAGAGAGGATAGTCCCGGTTGGATACCAGAGGATCTGAATAGGGGACACATGGACCGATTTTACTTCCTTATTGCGGGGATGACCGCGGCTGATTTGGTGGTCTATGTTTATTGTGCTAAATGGTACAAGTGTATTAATGTAGAAGAAAATAGCATGGTGGAAATTCAGAAGGATGGAGATGGAGGTGAAGAAATGCTGAATAGAGTTGAATAAGGTATTAGAATAATCTGGTTTGATTTTTTAGGATAATCTGGTATTAGAAAATAGCATGGTACAAGTGTATTTCCGCGGCTTGATTTTTTAGGATAATCTGGTTTTAGAATCATGCATTCCCTTTCATGCTAGGATTTGAATAAGGTTGCCATATATGCAGACTTCTTGTTTTGGGTTCTCGTTTGTCTGTTTTTTACCCTTTTCTCCTTGCACTTTTAAGAGAGGTTTATATTTCTTGGGGGTGTAAACGGGTTTCGTTCAGTTTAGGCAGTTTTCAAACCAAATCGGACATTTTGGTTGGATACTTTGCAAACCAAACCAATCCACTTTATATTGTGTTTCGATTTTGTTTGGCTAGGTTCGGTTTGACCAATTTATTTCGGTTTTTTCAGTTTGGAGCATAAACATAAATTACTTCAAGCAACAATTTTGGAAGTTCAAGAAACAACTAGCACCAAGCAGAAACGCCATTAGATAAAGAAACAGCCGCTTTTGAAGTCCAATAACATTTTTTATGTAGGTGTAAACAATATTAGGCAAAGACCAAATTACCCAAAAAAGAGACCAAAATAGCTCGAGCATCCATTCCAATTCCAAATTACAATAGTGGGAAAAAATTGATATTTAGCCAGAGGGAGTTTGGACTAACCTTTTAGGAGTAGAAGATAAATTGTTTGGGCTAACTTAATTGTCTTTTTATTGAAGACAAAGTGTTTGTCTATGTCGAGTAGGGGCTTCTAGTGGTGTTGGGAAAGGCCCAAGTGCTAGCAGGTAATCTCTTTGCAATGTTGCATTTAGACAATTAGACTTTTTAGTTGCTCAAAAAGTCCAAAAAGCCTTTGGAGAAGTTTGTCCAAACTCACCCTAAGTGTTGAAGAAAAAATTAAAGGAGGACTGCTCTAAATGGTTGTTTTTATACGTAAATAGACATATATAGAAACAAATATGCAAGTGGTGGCTAGCTCATGCCGTATAGCTCTTGGATGCCCCACGCTACATTCCGGGATCGAATCTCATTCTTCCCTCCCCATGTAATAGATTAGGAATGACGAATGACCAAAAAAAAAAAAAAAAAAAAAAATATATATATATATATATATATATATATATATATAAACAAATATATCAAATTCGGTTCAGTTTATTTCGGACTGAACCAATTTTATTTGGGTTTGGCCAAAGACCAAACCGAACCAAAACGTTTCCCTCCATAATCCAAACCAAATCAACAGTCTGATCCGGTTTATGTTCCCTTTTTGGTTTACCCGTTTTCTTATCACCCCTAATATTTCTCAATATGAGGTTTATTTTTTCATCCTCTGTCTAACCTGCTTAAAGACCGTTTTTTTTTTTGAGCTCCTAGATACGTGATTTTTCAGTACTTCTGGGTGTGCCCCAACCAAAAAAAATGATTATAACATGAATTTTTAGGTGTTTTTTTTCCGAGTAAATCACCTAGACACCTCCTGAATTATACCTCTTTTAACCAGACACCACCTAAACTAAATAAACCTACGAGGGCACCCCCTCAACTATTAAAAACTTTACCCTAAGACCCCTTCTGTCAACCTTCGGTCTCAAAACTCAAAGTTCTGGGTCATGTTTTGATGATCCAACCCATTCAAACTGTTTAAAACATGTTTTTAAAGCGACCCACTAGAAGTCAGCTCAAAATATGACCGGAAAGTGCTTGATCCAAAGAGTTTTTCATACATATGAAAAACTCTTTGGATCAAGCACTTTTCGGTCATATTATTAGCTGATTTCTTACCAGTACACTTAAAAACATGTCTTAAACAACTTGAATGGGTTGGATCATCAAAATATGACCCGGAAGTTTGAGTTTTGAGACCAAAGGTTGACAAAAGGGTCTTGGGATAAAGTTTTACATATTTGAGTGGGTGTCCTCGTAGGTTTATTTAGTTTAGGGGGTGTCTGGGTAAAATAGGTATAGCTCAGGGGGTGTCTACGTGATTTACCCTTTTCACACAATATTTCACATAAATAAATAGAAAGGACCCCATTAGTCCAAACAAAAATTGACCTAACATTAACTATCCCTTTTTCTTGTAATTTGGTACTGCATAACTATCGAATTTTTACCAATCTAATTTCTCACAATGACGAATCTTTTTTGCTAGAGTTAAAAAAATAAACGATTTGAATCGTTCCTTTGGGCCCAACAAAACCACTAGGGCCGAAATTGGACTGGACTGGATTGGATGGAATGAAAATAGACCTGAGCTTGTTCCCTACTTTTGCAGCGATATACACCTGTTGGAACCAATCAAACCTATGGTTTATTCGGAAGCATTTTTGTGGAACATTGAAAACATGGGGTGATCTATATATAGTGTGTGAATCAAGGTCTTGCCGTGCATGTTACAATCTCTCGCGTACTCTCCTGCAACGTAACATGGGATTCACCATATAAACTTGCCTAATTATAGTAATTCCAAAACACATAATTTGTCTAGTAACTCGAACTAGCCAGTAAAATTTTCCTCATAGCTCTTTTCTTGTTGAAGTTACTTAGCTAGTCCAAATGTAGATAAGTCTAGTTAGTCACTGCAACCAAAATGACCTTTGCTGACGAAACGATTTCATCACCAAAATATCAGATGATGAAATTGACCAAACCGTAAAAATAAATTTCAACTTTGCAACTGGTGATATTTGAACTTACAACCTTCGGTTCCCAAACTTACCCTTCAGCTGAACAACTTAAGATTTTTGTGATAATATCGTAAAATTAACATATATTAACATATATTAGTATATTTATCAAAAAAAATTCCAACTAATCTATGTATAATGTTAAAACTATTTATTTGGTAACAAAATATGAATTCCTTGCCAAACGATACCTTTTTGTTGAGAATACCTGTATTTCGTCATCAAATAGTAATGGTACCTTTTCCACCTCTTCCAGCAAGGAAACTCATCCAAAGGTAGGTGTTTCCTAGCTTTTGTGATGAAATTTGTGTATCTTCGTCAAATGGTACCTTTTTGGTTTGGAGAGATGATTTTGTCATCAAAAGATTCACCAAATATTTGTTTGTTTCCCCCAATAGGTACACATTTGGCAACAAATTCCCCTTCCCTTGCCAAAAGGTATCATTTGGTGATAAAATAAGAATTCCGTCACCAAAATTTTGTCGCCAAAAGTTATTTTTGATTTAGAAGGTCTTCTCCTCTTCTTCTAAATTACTAACATGCTCTTGATAAGCCTCCTTTTTGTCCTCTTCTCGTGAATAGCGACAATATATGATCAATTCTGCCATATATTTTACTTTTTCTTCTTAACAAGATCTCCACTAGTCACTAATTTCTTTTTCTTTTTTCGTTGAATTGAGACACTCTTGATTGACCAAGCTCTCTTTTGTACCAAAAAAAAAAGAAAAAAGAGAAGGCTTAATAAGAGCGTTCTCGTTTCTTATCAAATTGGCGTACGATTAAGTGTGATTGTGCCCCCTCGATGTGATGGTGTGATGATTATCGTTCTTTTTGGTTGGGCCCAAACATAACAATCTGGTGATAACCTTTGTTTGTTAAGAAATGTGAATTGACAATAAACTTGTTTTTAGCATGCATAACAAGGAAACATGAAATATAGCAATACTCTAAACAGGAAAACACAATAATAAAACCTAGAAAACATGGTAACTTGATATTTCCTAATATTATTCTAACATAATGTAAATCGAGATTAGTTGATGATGGTGAATGTAACTTGATATACAACAAATTCTAGATTTTGTCATGAAAAATTTCGTCATTGCTTGTTAGTTTTCCGTCACAACATTCACTACAAGAACTTACACCAATGCCGACTAAAAAAGCCGAGTAAATTAAATTTACTCGGCAATTGGTGTACCATTGCCGACTAAATTAAATTTACTTGGCGATTGGTGTGCCATTGCCGAGTAAACTATTTTACTCGTTGAAAGTACACCTTCCCCGAGTAAAACATATACTTTAGTCGGCAACAATGTGGCGGCAAGGCTATTTTTTGTGGGAATTCTATGCCGACTAAACTTTACTCGGCATTTTGGTGTACCATTGCCGAGTGAATTACGTTGAAAGTACACCTTCCCCGAGTAAAACATATACTTTAGTCGGGAACAATGTGGCGCCAAGGCTATTTTTTGTGGGAATTCTATGCCGACTAAACTTTACTCGGCAATTGGTGTACCATTGCTGAGTAAATTATCTTACTTGTTGAAAGTACACCTTCCCCGAGTAAAACTTTTACTTTAGTCGGGAACAATGTGGTGCCAAGGCTATTTTTGTGGGAATTCAATGCCGACTAAATTTTGCTCGGCATTTATCAAATTTTTTGAATACTAATCTTTTTTGCGCCAATTTAAAAATTCACAGAATTATTGGCGGGGCATTTTGGCATTTCCCGAGAAAAATTTAGTCGGCAATTTTTTTTTGTTAGTGAATCACTAAATTATATCAAGTTAAAAAATATATATGATAGAATTAATTAACTCCAATTTTAACTAAAATTATAGAAATTATATGATAGAAACTTATTTACAAAAAATACTAAGTTTAATTAACTAAAATAATCAATAAACTTCATATGAAGGATCCCGCAAGCGCAAGGTGTAAAAATTCAGACCTCGAACTCCAATTTTTGGACAAAATTTCAACGATCTGAACCGTTAGATGTGTTTAAAACGTGTTTTCAAGGGCCCACGGAAGGATTTGGCAAAAAAATATTACCCGAAATGGCTTGATTGGAGCATTTTTTCATAAAACCGCTATATGAAAAATTGATTCGATCAAACCCTTGCGGGTAGTTTTTTTGGCCAAATCCTCGCATTGAACCTTATAAACATGTTTTAAACACATCTAACGGTTTTGATTTTCAAAAAATAGATCAGATGGCCTTGATTTGGTTCATTATAGTGTTCAAATGTCACTAGAAACACTGAATGTGTTCCGATCATGTGGTTACTGACATCGGATGATCATCAATTTCGAGGAGAATGGTTGAATTGATAAGATGTTAAATCGTATCGGTTTAGATCAAACATTGAAGAAAACGAACTTGTATCTACCATTCAATGTTATACATTGAACTTAGTTAGTTATGAACCAATATATACTGTTGTAGTCTAATGTACATTAGCCACATGATCCCAACACAATTACGACGATCAACATCGACTATTTTGTTTTTCTTGGTGTTTTAATAAAGCTCACCAAATTTTGGGCCAATCGGATTTTGAAAACCCCTTCATCGGGAGATTCCGGACGAGAGAATCATTAGTAGGAGAATATTTGTTAACTCCGATCGAGTATACAAAGATAATAAATTTACTTAATTTTTGACATGAATAATATATTCCCTCCTACAAAAAATATAGACGGTTCCAATTTTCCAAAAAAAACTCGAAAGGCCCTCGTGCGATGCGTCGTAAATTTACGAGGATTTTGGTGACATGTTATTGTCATGCACTGCACACACACAATCACACACGCACTATATAATGTTTTTTTCCTGCTCATTAGGGCCAACACCACCTTTTTTTTTTTTTCATTTTCACTTCTAATTTCCCTCCTCTTTCTCCCTCGTTGTTTCCACCCTAAAACTAGGAAAAGCCCTAGCCCGCGCAATTTCTACGATTGAAGCTCTAATTTCAACCATGAGTTCTCTCTGATTTCTACAGATCGAGGCCCTCGTTTTCCTCTCCGAAGTTGCAAGTCGTCTCTCTCTCCATGTCTCCTTCTAATCTGGCTACTGTGTTCCACTGCCTCTCTGCTATGGGCAGTCACAACTTCGACCTCACATGTATCTCCATCATTATCTTTCTCTCTTTTCCTCATTCCCTCTCTCGAATCTCATCTTCTGCACCACAGAACACATGGTGGTAGAATTTCGAGTTAGGGTTATTATTCTGCTTCAATTTTTTCTTAAGAGTGTTCCTTTTCAACTTGTAGATCTTTGGCTGTCATTTCTCTTCAATTCTTGCGGTTATGTAGTTGTGAGATTTGGAGAAAAAAGGCAGCCATATACACAAGAACAGGTGCTGCGTTATAACCTATTTGGTCATTTCCGTGATTATTTTAGTTAAAAGTTATTAATTATTTTTCTGTCTTATTTGCAGCCAAATAGTTTATTGCTAATTGTCTCATTTCTCGTGGGTCTCTCATTGTAGCAGCAGGTACACATTGTTATTAGCTTTGTTGTTTGAACCTCAAATGCCCTCTTTCTGTTTAGAGTTTTGGGTTTCAATATTCTAACTCTTTGTTTTTAGATTTGAATTTGTACTTTCATTTTCCACCGTGGGGTTTGGAGTGCCCAAAGTAGTAGTGAAGTCGCTGCGTGAATGTTTTCTCTTTCATCTTAGCATTGGATTTGTGACTGCGGTTTAATGTTGGGTAGGTGTTGTTGATGTTGTAGAAAGCCTTGTTTTGGCCCTAGTTGGTGGAGACCATCTCTAGGTTTCCATGCCCTAACCTAGACCTTCTCTAAATGCGACATAGAGGAGTTCAATGGTGGAATAAGTTATGGCCTAAGCTATATTTGCATATTCAAGTCTCATTGTGTTGTGCCCACTTAATGTTTGATCATTTGCTTAGGCCATAACTTCTTCATTTCCGGTTATTTTCAGGCTTACCATTATGCCCACCAAGTGTTTGATTATTTGCTTAGGCTAACCATTGTCAAGATACCTGTTTTCTTTGGTGCATTGTATATGGTTGTAACTTGTAAAGCAAAACCCAGGGTAGATGATCTCACCACATTAAAGCTACATTTAGAACTTGTTTATCGTCACCCTCTTTTCGTGAGTGAATGGTTCATTCTACTTGGTCTGGGGTTTTAATGAATAAAGTTCTCATATTTCTAAACCCATAGACTTCAAGTCATTAATTGAGACTTGAAGCATGAAAAGTCTCATGGAGCAAGAATACTTGAGCTGACACTTGAAGATCTTGCTGGACTGTGCATAAAGATGCAATGGGAGAACAAATTCCTTGGTATCAACTTCAAGGGTCCAGCTAAATGTAATTGTTTATGTGAATTTTCTCTTTTGAATTTGGCCTTTACCCCTTTTGTAAATAGAGTTTTTATCTTTTTTCTTAAGCTGACACTTGAATTGTTGGAAGTTAATTCTTCGAAGATAATTTGTGGTGCTTTGGTTTCCCTCCAATCTCGTGTTTCTTTAATTAGCATTTAGAAGGGAAATTTGACTCAAAGTAGATTGCCAAGTTATCAAGTATGTGTCGGCATGACGACTGAAATGAGCAGTTGATAATGGGAGAGAGAAATCTGTGACTGTGATGGAGTTGATACGAAGGAATTTGTCTCTTTTTTCTGTTGCGTAGTACTGCTGCTGTGATGTGTCCAGTGCAGCTTGACTCTACATTTGCGATATATCCACGGCATTCTTTGAACTTCCACATAAATATTTGATTTCTGAAACTAATTTGGTTTTGTGCTTTGAAAATTTGATGTTCTGTTTAACAAAATTTTACGGAATGCAAGTGTTTTTGATTTTCTTTTATCTGTGAAGTGTCAAAGAGTTGTTTTTCATTGGACCTAGTGCTGGAAATTGCATTAGGTACCATGGTAAAGAAATTTTCATGTCTTTAGTTTAGTATATCCACTGAATGTCTTTAGGTACCATGGTAAAGAAATTGCATTAGGTGTCAAAGAGTTTAGTTTAGTAAACTCTACACATATGCATGTTGTCGAATAGGTTGGTTTATATTCATGCTCTGCCAAAGTGTTATTAAATAGATAAGAAACTAGCCATGGTTTTTGGTTCTTTGTTCTTCCATCGAAATAGATTTTCAAATGGTATAGTTCCGTTTTGCAAATCCTGCTACATAGTAAGCAATATGATATGGGGTGATATATGAATGAGGACATGCTGTATAGAACAATAAGATATTGTGTAGTTTGATCATCAATGATGAGTGGATCTGTAACTGCTGGTTGGTTAGTAGAAGTGTTTCTTTCAGGTTTTAGAGTAGTAATTTGGCTAACTAAATACTCTCGGTGAATAGGTTTTGTTGATCATTTGCCTGTCAATTTCTATGTTTGGGATTTCGTACTTCTATAGTTGGATTCAAAGTTTCAAACGAAATTCCAGGTCCTGTTAAATAAAAGTTTCTAAAAGAGTTTTTGGAGCTTTGGAAGCTTTTCGGAATGTGCAATCCTACCCTAACCCTAGGTATGATCCCATGATCCTAGAGTATCTTCTTCTTTCATTTTAAAAAATCTAAAGTCCTTTAAAGCTGTCATATCAGAATCTTATTATTTGCTTCTTCCTGCCCATCAACCCCATTGAGCAGGCCTTTTTTTTGTCAAGCTTACGACCATTTCACCGATAAGAGGCCTCATCTCATATAGAGAGAGAGATGCACATATTTTTCTCATAGCCTTTGTAAGAATAAAAAAAGAAAAGACTATTTGCTTGTATTTCCATTTTGGTTTGATGGTTAGGTATGTCCGGGCCAGTTGTTTTGCACCGCATCTCATATTTATTTGCTTTCTCTTTTGAAATACAATGAATCCATGGGTGATGGGTCTGTTCTAAATCCAAGTGTACTTTTGTACCTTTAATGAGTGCAATGGTGCACTTGTTAGCATTTGTTAATCATCAATCCCAAAATTGAAATTTTTGAATGTACGTATTATGATTTTGCAAACTGTTTGGCATGTGGAAACACTAGAAGTGCAAATCCGACTTTATTGGACCTTATGCTGCTGCGATTCTCAAGTTGGTATGCTTGATTTGCTGCTGAATTCACTCTGATTCTCAAGAATATGCCTCACTTTACTCGATCTTATGCTACTGCTATTGTTAGTTTTTTTGCTGTTGTAGTTGGTACATTTCATTTGCTGCTGGTTGCTGAAATTTCTCTCTTTGTTTGCTGCTTCTGGTCCTGGACAATAGCTTCATATCTTGATGGCCCTATTTCTTTTCTATTGTGCCTAAAAACATAGTACCATAACAACTCATTTCAGAGCTTCATCATCTAGAATACAGAGTCTATGATTTAGCACCCCAAGTGGACTGATGCTTGCATTGAGGAAATGTTTATGCAAAAAGCAATTATTGTTTATCATGCATGTATAATCTCATAAGAGAATCGTAGCGCTGATGGTGGATTGTTTTTTTTCTTTATACAGGTTGACGACACTTTGATGGAGTATCTCATTGTTGTTCTTTTTGTTATGGACCATGAAAATCAAAGTTGGATTCTACGTGCTTTGATGTTTGGCTATCCATTTGCGTTCTAGGGGTTTCGGATACGTTGTCTAATATTATATATGGAGAAACCGTGTTTGGACAGTATTTTTAATTTGCACTCTAGGAATTTGCATTTAAGATGTAAGTATTTTGAATTTGCACTTTGGGAATTTGTTCAATATTTGATGGATAGAGAGATTTATGACATTATGCTTGGTAATTTCAATATCTTATATTTGTAGTAGGTTGGCAACTGTGGAATGAATGAATGAATGTTGATAATAGCATGTGAATGAAAATGTGGGAAATTTGTAGTAGTTTTTAGCATTTCAGAATTGGTGTCAAAATCATGTGAATTGCACTCACTTGTTATTACCTTTTCCGACTAAACTCATAATCTTTTACTCGGTAAAGGGTTACAGAAAATCAGCGAGTAAACTTTACTCGGTAAATGGTTACAGAAAATCAGTGAGTAAACTTTACTCGGTAAAGGTTTATAGAAAATCAGCGAGTAAATTTTACTCGGTAAACGTGTGCACCAATCATTGAGTAAACTTTAGTCGGTAAATGTGTGCACTAATCACTGAGTAAATATTTACTCCGTAAAGTATAAATGCCGAGTAAACTCTTGTCGGTAAATCTTTGTCGGCAAAAACACACCTTTTACCGAGCAAAGCATTTTTTAGTCGGTAAATACATTCACCGAAGGTCCTTCACCGACCAAAGGGCCGACTAAATTATTTACTCGGCATTGGTTTGTAGCGACTAAAACGCCACATTAGCCGGCTAAATTTTTACTCGGCAATGGTGAAATTTGTTGTAGTGATTATTATGATGACAAAATATTTTTGTTGCTCTTTTGTCACAAGCCCAAAGTAATAAGTTTGTCATGACAAAATTTTAAGTTTGTCGTAAGAAACTAAAAATTATAGTGACAACAAGATTTTGTCACAAAAAGTATCAATAGTAGTGACAAAAAATTTCGTCACAATATGTTGTTCCTATTAGGTTGAATTTTGTCGCAGGTGATGTCGCAAAAACCCAAGCTTCATTGCTAGAAAGTTGTTGAGGCTAAACAAATGTGTTACGATTGGTACTATAATTTCATCATTACGAGCATGTGGGGAGAAAATACCTATTCGTCACAAAATATTATAGTATTTACAATTATTTTGTTGTAACATCAATATCATTAATTTCACCATTAGCATAATTCGTCACAATAGGTTATGTCTAGAGTCTCTAGACACACCATTTGTGACAAAAAAAAAATTAGATTGCCACAACAAACCCTATACAAGATATTTCATCACAATAAGAGATCAAATGCACCCGAATACAATTCAAAATAGTAATTGCCATTCATCTTAGATATCCAAAATTTGATCTAATACAAAATTAATATATCATTCCTAACTACACTCAAATATCCAACAATGAAAAAAAAAGGTAGAAACAAGGGATGCAAAAGCAAAAGACAATATATTATATTGCATTGTCGAACCCGTTCATCTTCAATCTGCAAAAGATAGAGAAAAAAAAATCATAAGTACATGTACTAAGATCAATAGAAAAGTTCCAATTGTGTCCATGTTACTTTTATATCCTACCAAATGATTATAATGCACTTGTAGGAAAATGTGAATGCTGCAAACCTTGCAGCTTTGTTCCTAGATATCAAATACAGGGCGATTACTTGAATAAAACACAGAAACACATCCGTAACAATAAAAAAAGCTTGAGCCATAAGCAAATATTGTCATCTCTTTACTGGTACGTATGTTACGATGACGTATAGGTAGCAATAGTAGAATAGAATCAAAGTTCTTTCTCGTTCAAAAAAAAAAAAAAAATAGAATAGCATATGATCTCTCGTTACATGTGATGCTCCTACACACTACAAGAATTTCTAGATCTTGCAACAGTTGAAAACGTTACAAAAGATGTCCATCACAATTGTCACGCTCTCAATTTTCAACATTTAAAATAATACCATTTTTCATAATTAAAACTCATTATTTTAACATATAAATCATGCTACATCATGGCTTCATAAGACGAGATTTTCCAAGTGACAAGTCGTAATGTATAAATTACATTCTTATCTCAAGAATATGAATAAGTACATTGTATATATGACTCATCAATACTTAATTTCTAGACCTTTAGTGATGCACCTAGAACTCCATGCGACACGCCTTGTTGAACACCTGAAATAGAAGGGATGAGCATACAATTGCCCAGTAGGAAAAAACTCTATTTTGAACTCCATGCATACAAAATGAGGCAAGTCAAAATGATGATTTTTCTCTTTCAAGGTAAAATCTTCAGATAATTTTTTTAATAAATAATGTACATTGATGTTTGAAATTTGTATGACTAGCACACGTAATCACGTATACACCCACTCGATTCCTTTCCAAACCTCAAGACATTCCACTCCATGCCCCATTTTATCTCATAATACTTCAGCACACACACAGAAGCATCTTAATCAGCCAGTTACCACATAAATGTTAGGAAGATAAACCACGATGGTAGTAATGGGTCTCAACCGAAGTGGGGGATGAAATTACGAGCTTCCATATGCTTTCACCAGACTTATCCGTCGTACTTAAACCCACTCATAGCGTACTGCGATTTTTTATCCAAATCCACCATCTGGACTTTCCCCTCTATTTACGTATATATCTATGACCACAAAACCCCAAAGTTCTCTTAGAACTCCCAAATTGACAACAAGAAGTTCTACACAATTTCATTTTGGAATACTTTCACAATATTTGAACACATTCATTCATCACAAATTCTCAGATTCTTCATTCATCTACACTAAACTGTTGTTTTCGACTCACTATGTCAAGATGAGTTCAACCTGAGTGCTTGGGACTTCTCCAAAGGCATATGAGATGATACAAGCACAAATAAGCCAAGAAAGTACAAACATATGACTCGAAGTTTAAACGAACGATATACTTTCGCCATTTAGAACCACGGTACACATACATGTTCATTAGTCCTTTGTGAAAGTCCAATCGAAAGGTAGCCTTCTATTTCCTTTACATTCTTACTTCGGTTCATTCACTAAGTTAAGATCTGGGTATTTGGGAACCCGCAACCCTTTTTCGAGTCTTATGGGCCTTGTGGAACCCTTTCCGAGTCTTATGGACCTCATAGAACCCTTTTTCCTAACGACACACCTATTAATGGTCCCATACGTCTTTCCTTTAGAGTAATCCCTTTCATGTTCTCAATCATAAACGTATGTATGAACCACATAGACTTAAAGTCTTAAACACAACCCCACCATAAACTAGATAAAAAAAAAATGATCATACTGTCACACACATCTCATCCTGTCTTTCCACCCCTTGCGTAACAAAAATCTCCAGATTTCATTCTCACAATAATTACCTTTCTCACTTATTCCCTTTTCATCACAAACTTGTCACACGTTTCATATTGTCGTGCACAATGTGTCAAGCACATAAGTGTAGACACCCCGATTTTGACCCAAGAAACTTGTCAAGCATCCCCGATGATGAAAATGCCTGATAAGAGCACGCGAGACTTGATTGTGAATTTGGAAACCCCTCCAAAATAAACCAAATCTTACACCACCTTCTAGTACATTCAAAACCCTCTTTTTTGATATATAATATGTCCCAATCCATTTTGAAATGAGGGAGATATGCCTGTTTTACCAAAATGACTTGTTTTCTTGACCTTCTGAGGGTAAAATGGTCATAGATTTTGATGTAAAAATCATCTTGGGTTAGAAAATAGACTTGACAAGATTTCCAACGCTTCAAACCATGTGCAAAATGGAGTTCAGTAGCATCTGGAGCGGCCGCACGAAGTTTGAAATATTGTGTAGTCTCATGGTCCAGGAGCCTGGATTCCCCATTTCCAGGCGCCTAGACTCAATCCAGGCGCCTGGATTCCCCAATTCCAGGTGCCCAGAATCACTTCCTATGGGCAATTTGCAGCTGGTTTTTTTATGAAACTATGGGCTCCCCCCTATATTGTCCCACGTTTTCTTCATTCCAAACTCCCTCCAACAGACTCTGCCTCCACATTTTTAAGTTCAAAATCTATTTTCCCTCTAAAATCTACCCCAAACTCTCTCATTCTCTCCTTATAAATACACCCCCTCTCCTCCATTTCAAAGAAGAACAACTCTCCTCTACTTCCTTACTGTCACTCTGCTCTACTTCCCACGTTTTCTTCATTCCAAACTCCCTCCAACAGACTCTGCCTCCACATTTTTAAGTTCAAAATCTATTTTCCCTCTAAAATCTACCCCAAACTCTCTCATTCTCTCCTTATAAATACACCCCCTCTCCTCCATTTCAAAGAAGAACAACTCTCCTCTACTTCCTTACTGTCACTCTACTGTAATATTTCCAGAATCCATATTCCCAGTCCATCTCCTCTGTTTTCTTCATTTTCTAGCCCACAAATCCACCTTTTGATCATCAAAAACTCCCACATTTCAACCATCCATCATCAAACTCAATCAAAACCAAGACAATCAGCTTGTCTCTGTTTCAAAAGACCTCTTTTAGTTTACATAACCACCAAAAAACATCTAAACCTCCACCAAAAGTTCACCAATCAAGTTCTCAAGGTAGTTTTCCTACCAAAAACATTCAAATGGGCCCTGAGGGGACACCACCCATCCTTTCCTGATTCACAATATCAGGTTGAGGCTGTGGGAGGGTTGAAAATGCTACAAGAGGAAACATTTCACTTGCACCCACATCAAGCTTAGACGCCTGGACTTGCATGGTGTAGGTGCCTAGATTCTCTCTCTTTTCTTATATATATATATATATATATATATATATATATATATTTTTTTTTTTTTTTTTGCTTTATTTTCAATTTAGCATGAGCATATAAGTTGTTCCATATCATTCATAGTAGTTGTTTACTTTGTGTTATTCAAATCATCAATATAAAACATGATCCTTGGTATGAAGAAAGCAAAAATCAAGTGAATAAGGACAATAGTGGGGTGCCCATGGTTTGCATCGTGATCTTTAGGTTTATATAGGTTACAGTGGCAAAAAACATTCCAGTAGACATGATAGAACAAGCATAGAAAGTTGCATTCATTGGTTATATTGAGTTTTGGCTAGAAGGAGGTGTCTGCCTGATGAGCATTCCAGGCGCCTGCATTGGGGGATTCTAGGCGCCTGGAGTTGCTTGATCTAGGTGTCCAGAAAACAGTCCGGGTGCAAATCATGTAATGTTCGTGGATTTGTTTTAAGGGATTTCTAATACTGTTTGATCATGTTTAGGGTTGTTTAATGCGTTATACATTTGTATTTTACTTAACATTGCATACTTCCCCTCATGACATTTGCACAAGCATCCATGTTCATCTCATTAATTTTGTTGACTCATTTACGTGCTCTCAAATGAATTTGCAACTAAAGTCCACTCAAACGATATTTTCAAAATCCCTTGAGCATTGAGTAAAGACCGGTGAATGCACCGGGCGAGAGGGGTGCTTTAAATTCCTTCCCCTCTCGTAACCTAGCTCCCGGACCCGAGAAATCTCGTTTTAAAAGGCCAGTGAAATATTTTCCATTCTAAGGGCAAAAGAGTCATTTTTCAAATAGTTTCTCGGGTATGGTCCTCAAACCCGAGTGGCGACTCCATCAAATCAATCAAACCGATTTCCTAAACAATTTCGTGAACCTCCGCGGGGTGTTCACAATAAGCACATTCTCTAATCCCAGAGAAGTAGTAGTAGTAGTAGTAATAATAATAATAATAATAATAATAATAATAATAATAATAATAATAGAGTTAACTTTTGGTAACCCGCTGACTGTTAGGATTAAGAAATGTACTTTTGTGTGACTTAAATGCTATAAAATAGGACATTATTTCTTTTGGGTGTGTGTCAATTATTTTTTTAAAATATTTGCAGATGTTATTTCAACCCTGCGAACATCATCGCGACATGAAAATGTAGCACGAGTCGCCGCCAGGGGAAGAGACTTGGGCCCCAAGTAAAAATCTTCCGGAAACTAGATAGGTAGTTTACTATGATTGGATGAAATCACCCAATAATAATTAGAGGTGATTTTAGAAGATTTTATTTTATTATACAGAATCTTATCGGATATCTATGAATGAATGAAGAATCCTTCCAAACATGTGAGGATATTAGTATAAATAGAATCCCCTATGGCAAGGCACACACACGGGACACGCACATCAGACGAGAGAAATGAAATAAGAAAGGAAAAGAAGAGGAGAGAAAAAGAAGAAAAAAAGGGGTACCACTCTGGAGGTGAGTCCCTTCCCTTCACTCACGTCCTTCATTTCATTGCCACACACATGCACCTTGCTAATTTCTCTTCCAATTCACTAATATAGCAAGTGAAGTATTCTCCTCCCTCACACGTGCACTCACACCCCTGTCTCACATAAGGTCCGAAAAACAAGAACGTCATGAGTTTTGATTCTTAATTAACCGATTAGTTAACAATCGTTAATTGGAAAAAAAATATAATAAAAATAAGATCAGTCCAGCTCAGGATCAATTCAGTATAGGTTTGCAAAATTTATTGTACATAGTTTATCCCTTAAAATTGTTGGTTTTGGCTTAGGCAAAAAATGGATCGAGCTTCTCACCTAGCTTATGACTCGGCTCGACTTGTTTCGTGGTCAAGCTAAACTTGAACGCAAGTTATAGGCACATTTTGTGGTACCCCAATCGAGCATTTTAACAATTTAGACACATTTTATAATGAGGTAATGGGTTAGGAGATAGGAAATTATATATATATATATACGCCGGAGATCCTGTCAAGGATCCCGGAAGTCCCGGATTGAAGCGTTTTGAAGCCCTTCCTGGTATTTTTTGCATGATCCGAGCCGTCCAATGTGTTCAAAAGGTGTTTTCCAAGGTCCACGCGGGAAATCTTCAAAAAAAAATACCGGGAAGGGCTTGATCCACGCAATTTTTCACAAAAACTGCATATTTACAAAATTGCGTGGATCAAGCCCTTCCCGGTATTTTTTTTTGAAGATTTCTCGCGTTGGCCTTGGAAAACACCTTTTGAACACATTGGACGGTTCGGATCATGAAAATTTGATCCGGAACTATGAGTTCTGCACCGAAGGGTCCCGGACTAGAGAGTTCCTCTATATATATACACACACATGAAGTTTCCTATGTGGGCTCCCTCACAAAAAAAAAAGTGCGGGAAAACAGTTGTGAGCCATTGGATCGCGTGAAGGGCATAGGATCCAACGGCCCACAACTGTTTTCCTGCAATTTTTTTTTGTGAGGGAGCCCTCATAGGAAATGTAATCAATAACGGGGATTGTGTATACTACCAGGCCCAATACATGTAATTAGTCGTTTTTGGTGTTCTCTAGTTGACTTAAATTAGCATTTGAACGCCTTAATTGGTAAGAGAAGTATTAATTAACTTAACATAGCAATTGATAGAGTACCGCTTAATCCTTACGAAGGCACACGCATGAAAAAATAGCCATAATCAAATTTAAGTGATTTGGCAATAACAATAGTAATAAGAAGACAAAGGGTACCTGAAAGAGAATTCTGCATAAATTAGGTGAGAAGTGATTAGAATAAAAACATTTGACTCACTTTCATGCTAATACTTTTGGCTCAAGCACAACCTTTGTAGAGGTAAATCATAAACAGTAGCTTAGATTTTATTAGTAAATTACTTAACCACAAGTTTAGCATTTCTGATTGTTAATGTATTATTCTAGGCCCAGTGTGTCTCAATAAATTTTATGGTAGATTTCAGGCATAAAAATGTGAGTTATGAATTATCTCTGTTGCATGAGGTTTTTTGCAAAAAATTATGTTTTTATTAAAATATGATTATTTATATATGAACTTCTTTTGAAGCAAAAATACCATAGAATTCTAATGTTTTGCTCAGTTTTTGAAAAAAATAGTACTATCGATACATCTGGACGATGTCCCTGAATCCGGTGGACATTAAAGATACCAGTGAAAACGGTGTTATAAGGGCGGAATGGAA
This sequence comes from Vaccinium vitis-idaea, assembly GCA_963854785.1. Lineage (NCBI taxonomy): Eukaryota > Viridiplantae > Streptophyta > Magnoliopsida > Ericales > Ericaceae > Vaccinium > Vaccinium vitis-idaea. Next base: position 38,601,208 of record OY978216.1, read on the forward strand.
AAGGGCACGGCCAAGTGTCCAACTGAAGTGATCAATTCAACATGTTATGTTGAGGGTCGCTCCCTCATAGCTGGCAGAAATCGTTGGATAGTATATTGTATTATTCATGAAATGCTATGTTAGATACAATCTTATTATGCCTTTGGTTACATTATAGTTAAGCCATGAAAAACTGACGATATGATTTTTGTCAAATGGGAAGAATTTCTAGATTTCATGGTAGCCCATGTAATTCTGATAATTCATAAACTCACACAAGCTGTGGCTTACGTTGTTGCAATTTCTCTCTTTTCAGGCAATCAGGAGTAGAAGGACGGGCCAAACACCAGTAGTTAGTCTACATTATGTTTGTAAAATAAATAAAAGGAAAAAAAAATGTAACTTATGTAATGAACAAGGAACTCTTGCGAGTTGTGTTTGTAAAATATGGCTTCCGCAATACTAAGCTGTTTCTTTTGATTAATAAAAAAATATATATAATGAAATGTCGATAGAGGCCTTTGGTGAGACGAGTTCACTAGCCGGTCACGATTGTTGTATCCATTGGATTTGGGTCGTGACAGTTTTCGATTGAACCCACCCTCAGTCTTTCTTTTAACCTCCAGATCTACTTCTTTCTATAAAAAAAATGAGCGGTGACAACATTCAAAATGGCACCGGCGGCTCTACTGGACAACACCCTACGGGGACGCCACTGTCTTATCCTCATAGGTACATTCCTCAGTTTGAAGGCCTGACGCCCAGCCCCACCATCCCAGCTGCCACAATTCGGCGCTTGGAGGCCAAAATGGCCAATCTACGAGCCCAGATGGTTGAACTCACCAAAAACCCAAGCAAGTCTCCAGCAACCTCCGCCTCTCATTCAAGTGGCGCGCGATGACGAGAAGGGCTGCTCAGTGCACACAAAAACAAGTCACCTAGACGATTTGACGTTCCGTCCATGATCGCCTTGGTCCAGTTGGTTCAAAGTGAGCAGGTAAATAAAATGGAGGTAACAGTGACATGGTGTCATCAAGAAGGGAAGCTTTTAAAGCATGAAAGGAAAAAGATTAATAACTGGCTAGTCGCAAAAGAAAAGGGTTTGGTGATCTAAATTTTGAAATATGTGAAATTTATCGTAAAACTAAGTTTTAAGTTGGATAACAGAGCTCTGTAATATGTAGATATAATTTTTTTGTGAGTTGACCTTTTAGTTATGGGAATGGTTATATGTATTATGTTTCTAGATGCAATTTCCTTTTGGTTGAACTATGTAGCATATGGGTGTGTTATGAGTATTGATTTAGCTGGCAAATTTGTTGGTGGAGGGTGGTCACTAAAAGGGAAGGATATTTCTTTTAGTTGGCATCATAACATGTTGCATCATAACGTGTTGCGTTGTGTCAACATGTTAGGATGTCCCATTCCACCATTATTTCCATAGAAGTTGGGGCACATGCAATACTTGTGTAAGTCGAATTTTGACTAAGATATGCACAAAAAATTTCGGCGACTGTTGGCATCTCAAGTTTTTTATCTGTTTCCTAATGGAAGGATATTTAGACTTTGGGGAGAAGAATAGAGAAAGTTGGACAGTTTATGGAGAACGATGTCATGTAGTGGAGTGATAACTGTTTTTGGAAGTTATTTAGTGTTAAAATGTCCAAAATATTCAAAAGGGCTAGCAATTTCCAAAAAAAAAAAAATTACACTGTTCCTCATAAAGAGCTAGCAATTTCAGTGGGATAGAGCACTAGTTTTTACCAACTTTTCCTCATGTCAAGAAATTAGCTAGCAAAAATGTGTGGCGTAGCTCATGTCATGGAGCTGCTCAATAGGGTTTCTTTACTCACTAGGTGTCGACTTCTGACTCTCAGAGCAAGTTCAATGCTAGATGGAAAATGCTTATACTCATTTCTATAATTTAGCCCAAAAGCACTTTTGGGCTACATTATGAAACTGCCAACCACTGCTGGTTGGTTCTTAGAATTAAACAATTCCAAAATTAACTAACTTTCCCTCTACCCAATTTCTCATACTTTCTTAACTCCAATTCAATTATCTATGTTATTTTGATTAATTAATGCCGTTGGGAAAAATTCCTCCCACTTTTATTAATTTTTCCCCATTTTGTCTTATTTTTCCCTTTTCTATTCATACTAGGTGGGGGACTACGTGCTACGCACGTACGCTATAACCCGTGAATGTCAACCCGTGAACTACAATGTGTTACGTTAAGTATTCTATTAGAAGTTTATTACCATTGCCGTGGGAAAGAGGCGCAAAGATAAGAACGTGAGGAAAACTAATAGGTACAAGCATTGTAAATAGTATTCTTCAATGCTTATTGGTTTAGATAACCTAATGTAGGTCGGAAGTCAAATGTTCCATGGTGGTAGACAGACCAGCAACTCTTGTACAGGAAAACAAGTGCAAATGAGGGAGATGCAAAAGTTTAACTCCAGAAAATTTGACCTGAATATGGCATGACTTGTTACTTTTTCTCATGAATCTGCGATTCTCTCTTCTTTGAAACATATCCGTATAGTTGTTGGCTCAATACATGGGAAGGTTTTGAGTCTGAGACCAAACGTTTACAAGAGGGAACCATAGAAAGCAATACTAAAATTCAAAAAGCATATTGAACTCACGAAAATTTTGTCTCTCTTATGACGTCGTTAAACAACGACTAAGTGTCAATTTCTTAGATGCCGCTGCCTTAATTAATTGGAAGTCCAAAACCATATCTTGTTTGAAAATTGCCCGGCCCTACTTTATTTTGTTATGCTAAGCAACCTTATACTTTTTCCGTGTCTTAATTTTGGTTAACCCTGGGAAACATGTTCCGTGCGAACATTAAAAATTTAAGTCATGAATAAGTAACTTTTTGATATTTTTGATCAAATTAAAGAGACAATGAGGACTTTAAATTAGCTCTGAGCCTTCACAAAGAAGTCATTTTTTTTATCGGTCACAAAGAAGTCATTTCCGGAACATTTTATAGATAATCCCTATTAGTAGCGATAGTATCTATCAAGCAATCAGTATAGACCTCAGAAGTATTTGTCATTAGTTGTTACCAATTATGTACCCTTTAGCTTAAATAGCATTCATTAATAGCATATACGGGATTTTAGAGCATTAATGGAGTATTACTTATTCTCAAGAATGGTGGTTATCAAAAGCATAGCTAAAGGATGTTAATTTATGTAATGGTGGCAGGAGTATACAACCGGTGCGACATGATAGGGTGTATTTCTTTTGAATAATCAAGAACTTCTTTCGCACGAGAAAAAGTTCTGTTCTGAAATCTTGCATACTATGAAATGTAAACCTTCGTCGTCGACTACAGCGCTTGCAAAGCTGTGCATGCAGAAAATTTAGGTTATTTCTCCAACGAATTTGCACAACGACACAACTACATATACTCTAGGCTTGGCTGCACATTTAAAGTAAGATTGGTTGCACTCTTTGAAAAGGTACGCAGCACCCAACATGTACGTGGAAAATCCAAATGTAGCCAAAATAGGAAGACCGCGGGCCTCTGAAGTGGAGAAGAGGAGACAGCAATAGTTATTCTATTCACCATACAAAGTGAAAAGCTAATACCTGTGATTGATTGAATAAGACGATTAACTGGCACTTTAATAAATGACTGATTCATTATAGAAGTTTACTGCTGCAGGGGGTGCTGACAAAATTTGCCAACAGTGAAGCTTCCACAACTGGACATCCAACGATGTCCTAAAGTACTTAACATTACAACCCAACAAAGGAATAAGCCTATAGATGGCTGGTTGAAGTAGATAGGAAATAGTCAACTGGACATCTAACAAGGTCTTAAAGTACTTAACATTACAACCCAACAAAGTAATAAGCCTATAGATGGCTGCTTGAAGTAGATAGGAAACAGTGGTGGGAAAAGGATTTGTAAAGTTGCCCACCCAAAAAACACCATTCTTTCCTTTTAGTCATTTTTCTTGGACAGGCTGTCTGTGTCCTCACCATTGGATGCATCTTGCATTGTTGCACTTTCATCTGAGTCTTCTTCCTGGTTGTTTGCCGGCGAAGATGGCCCTGCATAGTTGGTTATTTTTGCCTTCTTTGCTGGCGTTGTTGGAGCAAGTAGCTGTGGATTGCGAGGTGCATTCACAATGGATTCAGCAGTGTCATGGAAGATTGAAACTATGTTGAATTTGCATTGATCGATTGCTCCATAGCTGTAGTTATAGACTTTGAGGTTTACTCTGCACTCTTTTGGCTCATTTAGCTTTTCCATCATAGGCAACTGGAGGTAATCCTAAATAGAATACGATTTGTTAGTCTGTTTTAAAGGCAGCAATGGTTAGCGATAAGTTTGTTAGTGTTTACATCAACGATGTTTTCCATCATTTCCGCAGAGGTAATTTTGTAGAATTCTTCAGCTTCTTCTGCAAACATGGCAGCCGAAATCTGGCCAGTTGGGTCCTTGATTTCCACGTCAAATTTCACCCTGCAAAACATTACATTGAAAAACGATTGAGGAAAATAATCGACTGTCTAATTTTGAATGTCAAATTATCAGTGAAATTCAAAATAATGTAACCTACACAATCAATATCAACGTAACTAAATAAAACGTCTATGGATGATACTGTGAAAATGAGTGGCTGTATGGGTCATTGCAGTTAAGCTTCATTCAAAGACGCAGCATATCAAAGTTAAGCTTCTATGTTAGTTATATAAATCAATATTATGCAGTGCATTGAAATAACCTTGTCAATGGCTGAACGATTTTGTCACAGTAGTTACACCAAAATTCTCCATCTCCGACAGCGTTTGTGCTTCGGTTGCACACTGAGCATGCCACATAGACGAATCTTTGGTTAAATTCTACAAGCTGGACAGTTCCTTTGACGCCTATATATATTGGCTGCATGTTCAGGCATGGACTTAGACTCGTTACTAATAGATAGCAATCTTTAAGGCAATTTTGCTCTTTTTTTTTTACCTTTGCCACAGAAGCTGGGATATTTTCAATTTTTACAAGCTTATCATCTGGTGGTGGAACTTGCTTGCTTGCCTGATACCCTGGTGCATGCCCAGCTGGCAATTCTTTAATAGCAGTCGCATTAGCTTTGCACCTGTATAGTAGTTAAAACTATTAATGCTAAACAACGAAAAGATAATCTTGATAGGCCGCGAAATTACCAAGCTTGAAGTGCAGCTGCAGCTGGGATTGGTGGGTTAAACACGAAAGTGGTTGAGTTTCTTGTACCCAGATTAGTACCTGATGGAATGTTTCAGGTTGACACTCAGATGATTAGGAACATTACGTTGCAGGCGTAAATTGATATAAACTTTGAATAAAGTTGACTAAGTGTATTTGTTTACCTTGATAGCAAAAGCCTAAACTGTAATATCAAAATCTAGTCAATGATTATGGGAAATAATAGCTATCCCTTTGATTGTTTTCACTAACATTGCATGCATAGACTTAATTATCTCAGTATTTAAATACCATCTTTGGCTGCCTGCTTCAAGCGGTATGCAATCGCTATTGGAAATGGACCTGAGAGGTTGGAGATTGCTGTTGCTTCAGTGTCGCTAAACTGATCCCAGAGAGTGACAGTGGTTGGGACAAACCTGATTTACACAATAACACTACTTAGGTTAGCATAGGAAATATTGACTGGATATATAAAATAGCTGACTAAGTACCCTTGATCTATGATGCGCAGATCTGCAATCATAGACTTGCCAGCAGATTTCCTTGGCCCAACCTCAAGAATTGCGAAAAGCATATCTGTTTCAAGATAGGTCAAAGTCAAGAGCTGTCTTAGTTTATTTAATTTATGGCGAAAAATATATTATGACATTACCTATTTTAGCATCCACATCATCTATTGATGCAATATCAGCTATAGCAGTGAAGTTAAACTTCAGCGTGCGAATAGTGAGGCCATCAATTAATTTTGCTTGTATCGGTGTCCTCGCACTTATTTTCAGCTGGAAACAGTGATCCACAAACCGATGCTGCACATCTAGTTTGTCAACAGTAGCGTTGCTTATGGAGTATGTTTGGAACATTTTCAGCGTGTTGCTGAGAATGGCAATGTCCTCGCCAAAGATTGTGCCTTGGATCTTGGTACCCTATAATTTAGTCAATGTTAGTTTTTGTTGTTAGATGTCTGCCCAATAGAAAAAACTTAGGCATTGAACATGGCTAAGAGTTATACCTCAGCATCCTGAAGCACTATGCGCTGATATGGTTTTGCAATCTTGGATGTTGTTCGTGGCATGCCTTTTTCTACAACCATGGCCTCAATAGTGTAGCGCTTTCTTTCGATGGTTATGTCTCTCACGGGACAAATGTGCTTCGACATCTGAAATCTATAATATTCATGTTTAGCTACACTTCCATGTCAACAAAGCGATTTATTTTGAAGTCTGGCTGTATCTCTACATTTTTTTGGTCAAATTGCTTGTATGTTCATTGTTCATCTTTTATCCTCTCAAATCTACGAAAGGCTCTTGATACACTGTTTTTTTTATCACGGTTATTTTTATAAACAGCAGGGACCACTAACGGCATTCAGGACATCAATTTTGGCTTGAAGCTGAGACAAAAATCTTACTTGGAAGTACCCTATATATAGAAGTTGATAGGAGTACCAAATAAGACGCTGCAATTGAGATCTAATTAAGAAGTACAAACTTGAAAGTGCAAGTCTCAACGAGTACCTAAAAATTTTTAAGTGGTGTATCAAGATTTTACATGGTTTTCAGACCTATGTGATTAATAAATTGCACTTTGATGTCTAGAAATACATTAAATGGTCTATCTAAACCTTGCAAATCCATCCATGTCGAGCTGTTTGTTTTGTATAATCTTCAATATCTTTGTCATGAATACCCCGATCAACAAAGACCTGAGAACTTGTGCATGGGTGAATGATTAAAAATATTGGAGGGAAAACGTGTTTTGACAAGTAGAAAGGAGGTTTGCAAAGTTAGGTAACATTGGTCGATAATGAAAGGTACTGAGCTAGCTATATAGCACAGGCACTGTCCACTTATCGCTACAGCTTACTCAGACCTATTTATACAAACAGTTGGTGTGCATGGACTCTGTCCAAGGCAATAATTCGTAGAATTAAAAATATTGTAGCTCAAAGGTTTGCATGACAAGCCTAAAACTGGATATTTATACACAGAAATCTCTACATACTCTACAACCACAATTTGTAGAAGGAAGTAAGAAGAACTTACGAAGTGATGAAGAACCCGGTGTACGCTTGCTCTTGGTGATAGTTAAAGAAGCAAGAGTTCTTTTCTTTGGTAAGTCTCTGGCTGTTTTTATATAAACACTGATAAAGGGGTTAGTAGTAATTACTATGCATCTACAGCTGGAGGTGACAATCAATTGAGTAAATTTTGCAGAGCTTAATCATTACTGCCGCCGAGTGACAAGCTTTTCTAGCCAAGCGTTCGTTTACTAAGGTATGTGCTCGAGTAGATAAATATTTTGGTAGTTGCCTGAACTTAATGCAGTTTAGATTGATCTAATGCTCTCGTCTGAGTGGGTAAGTGTGTTAATAGAAGATTTTCTGCATTCAAGATGAAAGGATGATCTTATTTTATTCAATGTTAGATTCGAAACAATCCGAACGGTTTACAACACCATACAGGAGTATATAGCAGTAAAGCAGGAAAAAACTTAGGAAGAAAGAGTGGAACTTCGTCAATGCATGCATATTGTTAATCCACTTCCAATATAGCCTGAATATGATTGACGATGGATAGAGTGGAATGCATATGCATTTGAGATTTGGATAGTATCTTTTTGGTGAGTCTGTTAATCTGTTTTCATGAAAGAGATAGTTGGCAGAGTGAGTTGTCCCAGGAAATCTAGCCTTGCTAGAAGTGCAGAAATGCAGTGTTGTGAATCCGAATCAAAGTTGCAGTAATGCTTATTCAAAATGGATTAAGGACGTCTGGATTCCATTTTGAAGTGCAATTAAATCAGAATTTAGCCTTTTATACAGAAACGTTATTCATCATAGTGTGCTTCTGCAGCTCAAGATCAGGCGCTATATTTTCTTGCATGCTCAGAAAATGATGGGCGTTCTATATATTACAGACTCAAACTGCAAATAACTATTTATCTGGCTGAATATATTACAACCCAGAGATTAAAGTCAAAATACATAATATATTTATATCAAACATTAGATCTCAGCCTAGTAGGAGCTAACTGTGTGGTGGTACCACTCAAGCATTCTTTCACCTCCATGGCTTGCGAACACTATTACAGACCCAAAGTGCAAATAACTATTTATCTGCTTGAATATTTTACAACCCAGAGATTAAAGTCAAAATACATAATATATTATATCAGACATTAGATCTTAGCCTAGTAGGAGCTAACTGTGTGGTGGTACCACTCAAGCATTCTTTCACCTCCATGCCTTGCGAACACTATAACCTGAAGGATACCAGTATGCGAAACACCAACAAATATGAAGTCTAGCTCTGATAGGTTGTGCTCGAATAAAAATCTGGTGAAGCAGCGATTTGCGATTCCACCATGGGCAACGGGAACGTGCCACTCTCGACTACCGGTTTTCAGCATAATCTTCTTTAGTTCACCATCTCGCAGAATGTGATTCAAGTTGTCCTCGAGAACCTAAAATGACGCAGATGGAAAACGAAATTGATAAGATTTAAGTCTTTGGCTTGGTTGATAGAAAAAGGTGGCAATCACCTTTCGGATATGAGTCTCTGATAGGCACATGCAGCCAAATTGTTTTGCACTAAACTGTGTTAGCATGGCATGTGGAGTACAAGAAGTCCTTCTCGTATCTATGCGTCACATGATCAAGTAGAGAACAAATAAAGGGGTTAAATTAAAAAGTGAGTATGCCTGTGATATGTATGCCGCAGATGAACAAATAAAGAGTAAACAGAGCTGTTAAATTATAAATAACCAAATATATGAAACCATAGTTTGGCAATAGTCTTACAATTGGCATCCGACGGGTGTTGGTAGAAATTTGTTTCTGTATTCCAGCGATGCATAACCCTTGCCAAGTTGGTATCCAAGACATACACATCGAATATCCATTTTTTGTAACAGCCAAATACAATTTTGAAATTTGGCTTGACTTCATGATCCTTTAAGAACGAAGACCAATTGTCGCGAAAGTTGTTATTGATTATGCGCACTGGCCAAACCTTATTCCCACTCTTTAGCAAGATCCAAAAAGAGTCATATTCCTGATTGAAAAATTGCTCAAATCCAATTGGCACACCCTGAGTTTCATAAACAACTGGAGGTTAATTAGCTTATTGGAATGGACAGTACCTAATACTACAGCCTTTAGTTGCGATAATTACTGTTAACTGGTAAGCATTTGGAGCTGGGATGTCTTTGACAAACCATGGCTCATTTATTCCTAAGTTTCAATAACAGATGGACCAAGGCTATCAACACTCACGAAAAAAAAGATAATGATTATAGAATGTAAAGTTCATCTTGCATGGAAGTGCATAGTATGATTTTTTAGAACAAAATAAATACCTTCGTCATTGCTCAGCAGGAAAGAGTAGTAGATAAGAGAATCTAGCCACCTGGAGAAACCATCCTTGTTTTCCCACACCCTAACTGGTCCCATTGGATATAGCCCTAAATATTTTGATACGAAGGCGGGATTCGCCTCGTATGTTAAACTTTCTGAGCCCTGGCGTGTTGACACACCAGCAAGATCTGACTCGCCACTTGCAGTGTGTAAATAGAACAGTCCACCCTCTGCATGAAACTGTGGTTCATGACTTTCAAAGAAGACTCTCACAAATGGATCACCAGCTGCCATTGAAACCTAAAATATACATGAGAAGTTAAAATAGTTGCATTAGTATATAATGGAAGCCAAACAACGTAAATGGAAAATATTCAAAGTAAAAAGTTTTACCAGTGTTAGAGACTGAATTTGAGAGTTGTAACTGTCTTGTGCTCCTTGGTTTGTTCACTGGAAATGGGTGACGAGTTTTATTATCTTTGTTGTTCAATATTTTTGTCTAAGATCATCTATTATGAATAAAGCTGTAATAACTCTTGACTGATGTGAAATAAAGCAGGTTGCCTTTAACTGGAGGCAAGATCTGAGAGTTAATTCTGTGATTAAGACCAAAATGTGCTATCTAATCCTGGCAGCAGCTGAGGTCAATTCAGCCGGAAGCATTAACTAAGGCTCTCAACTACAGCTACACCACAGCCTAGCAAGTAATGATACACAGCAAGTGGTAGAAAGATTGAATAGATAAGTATATTTGCTCTTTTAATTTTCTGCCATTAGATAGCTAGTGGTTTTTTACTTCCTTTCATTACTCTAAAGTTGTACATTGGTGTTAGATTTTTGATTTTAGACCGGCTTAAACTGCCTTTCTGAGCAAAATTTCCCCTAAAATAGTAACAAAGGAAGCCTGATACCGAAAGAACAAGCTCGACATGCAATTTTATATATTGTGTGCTTCATTAAGTAGATCCTTGTACACTATATTTACAGTAAAATAAGGTGACAATGGATCATGAGCTAATTGTCTCAGCTGCACCTTAATTTTTGCTGCCGTTGTTGCTCGAGATAATGCCACGTAGAGCTGGCCATGAGCAAAGACAGGTTCGGGTAAATAGACACCGACTGTATTCAACGTTTGTCCTTGTGCCTTATTTATTGTCATTGCAAAGCAAACTCGAATGGGGAATTGGCGGCGCGAGAATTCTACAGGGTAGAGGTGAAGATCATTGGGTTGTAAAGTAATTCTAGGTATGAAAACTATGTCGCCCTTTTTTTCACCAACAGCAATTTGAGCAACAATTATATGCGGCTGAAAGTCCAAACAAATTAATCTAGTACCGTTACACAATCCTTTTGACGGGTTTATGTTCCTCAAGAGCACTATTGGACAATTTTTTTTCAACACTAAGTGATGTGCTGGCATTCCAACGGGACAGATTGAGTTTAGAAAATCAATGTATAATCCTTGTTGACTACTATCCGTGGTTTCGTCAAAACTGAGGTAAACATTGTCTTCTCCCGGAAATTTACTCATCATTGTCTCATTAATTTCATCGACAGCACTATTTTTAGGAGTTAAAATAGCCGAGTCTGTTATGGAAAGTGGATCAGTTCCACTGGCTGTGAATGCTGGAAAGACAAAATTTATCAAATCATCTAAGGTAGGCTCGGTCCCTGTTGGTGCGATAATTAGCGAGCTAGGTATTTTTACTTGGCCCTTCTCATCTTCAGGTTCGATCCCATCACCAATTCGGAGGATGTAGTCGCTGAAATATGGATCTGTTTTAGCTCGCATGTTCAGTTTCAATCTGAACTTAGTAAGTGCCGGCCAAATGTAAGAACGAATAAGGCTTGCATTCATGCAATCCTCCTTTGTCCCTCTCGGTATAACTGGTAAAACTTGACGAAAATCTCCCCCCAACACCACAATTTTGCCACCAAACAACGCGTCATTTCCGGTTAGATCACGCATTAGATCATCTAGTGCCTCAATAGACTGTTTTTTGGCCATGGATGCTTCATCCCAAATGATTAGGGCAGAATCCTTCAACAGTTTTGCGAGGCCTGACTGCTTTCCTACATTGCAGGATAGCTTTCCATCACCGTCTATTGGTATTTTAAATCTAGAATGCGCTGTTCGTCCATTTGGCAAGATTGATGCAGCAACTCCCGAACTCGCTGTTGCTAATGCAATCTTATTCTGAGATCTTATAGTTGCCAATATTGCTCGGTAGAGAAAAGTCTTGCCTGTTCCCCCCGGTCCATCAATAAAGAAAGCCATGCTTTTTCCTTCAGAAACTGCATCTGTTATAGCCTTGAATGCAGCAGATTGACACTCGTTTAAAAGCGGTATGCTATTTAGATCATCCTGTCCTACGGTGAAATCCATTTCATCCTGAATTTCCTTACATATTAAGCTTTTCTGGCTCTTGTCTATAATTAGATCAGATAGCTGATAATGATCGAGGTTACGACCCATTGATTCCAGTTCTGAGTTTATTACATTTAGTAGTTTTTGCCGAGCTTCTTCTTTGGTCATTTTTTGCAATGAAACATAGTCTTCAATCATTTCTTCTTCGAATTTTAAAAATAATTCTTTAGGGTTTATAGCGCCACAATATACAAGGACAGTGCAGAAGAGTTGTCTCAAAGAAGATGGCATTTGATAGGTAGATGCTTCTTGCATGCATGCCTCATTGCTGTTATCTGTTTCTAATAACCCAAGCGCAACCGCTGCCTCCCTAAATGTGTCGTATGTTGAGGACCGCACCGTTCTTAAATATGCGTATGATGTAGGCCCTGGCACATGATTTAATAGCATTCTTAAATAATATCTCTCTCCTTCACATGGATTAGCTGTTACAATTCTACCTATCACATCTCCACGCTCTCGTACTTTCCATACTCTTGTTTGCTTGTTCCATACAAAATGTTCTGGGAAATTTCGATATAAAAGTTTTTTTTCCTTGGCAATTACATTAGAGCCATTCATCCAAAAGAATTGTGTTAGCATTGTTCGTGAGTATGCATCATTATTGGTTATAGTTCGAAGGTCTGTTTGCTTCTTGAAGTTGATCATTTGATAGCCATCTAAGTGCAATTGCAAACTTATCACTGCTGGATTCATTTCATGAATAGTAAACCTATATATTCTCCATATTGCTTCAGGTGGCGATACCCATCTAGCGGTTTGAAATTGTTCAATCTCATCAATAGTTTGGTCTGGCGTTGAACTGACTAATTTATAATGTATCTTATCATGTCCCTTGTATATATACTTATACAAGTACTTCACTGCTTTAATTGTTGAACAGACCTCAACATTAATATGGCAATCAAACATAGCTAATAAATAAGGGTTGTATGGTACCACCCATCTATTGTCTAGCAAGCGTCCCCGAACTTCAATAGGTTCTGCATGCATAGTTCGCTTATAAATTGGATATCCATTTGGAGCAATTATTGTTTCTTCCGTGAAACCTCTTGGATAGCGATCTTTACACTTTTTATTTTCCATGCAAACATTATTCTCATTTAGAGTTCCACAAGGTCCATGCATCATGTGTTTTAGAACCATCGCATACAAATGTGGTTGCTTATTTTTGTCCGGTATCTCAGCTGATATAAAAGCATCGAATTTCTCAGTCGTGTTTATTTTGTATGCTTTTTTGAGAATAAGCAGCATGTGCACATGCGGAAGTCCTCTTTTTTGGAATTCAATCACAAATGTATATGCTGCAACTGGTCCAAATAGCTCCTCTTTGATGACCTCTTTTCTTAGGTGCTCAAACTTGCTTCTAAAGACTCTAGCGACTAAGTCTGGCCTGTTTTCTATTTCCTCAAAACTTTTTAATTGCTGTGTTATCTCAATCCACTTTGGATTGCAGGTCATGGTCAAAAACAAATCTGGCTTTCCATACTTTTCTACAAGGGCCATAGCATCCATATAGCGCTTACGCATATCTCGTGGACCTCCAATGAAGGACGATGGTAAAACGATTCGTTTTCCCACATTTGATCCAGCTGTCTCACCTTGGTTAATACTTTCTACTATACCTTGATAAAGGTCTGCGCGAATTTCTCGCTGTTTCAGCCTAAAAAAATCTAGTCTCGAGGTTTCTATCTTCACATACATATCAACAACAAATTGCTGTAGCAGACGTCCAGATTGCAAGATAATCGAATCAATCGATGGCCTTATTTGGAATCGATATGCATAGAATTCACGGCATGACACCATATTCTGCTTCTCTGCATTTTCCTCATACACTGCATGTACGTAGAAGATGAGTGAGTATAGCTATTCTAAGTGCCGAAGCATTTAATCCAAAGTCTAAACCATCAGAGTTACCTGCAGCTTCATTAGCTAATAAGTCTTCTCCTGACGTCGAATGTGATGGAATGACTCTTTCCTGGGCTTGAGATTGACCGCGGTTATCTGCCTTTTGGATTCCTTGGTGCCATCCCGGTTCTCCTCTGGGAAACAATAATGGATATTGCAAAGCATCATAACAACCATAGTGATATCGAACCTGCTGAATGTAGCCATTGTGTTGGTGGACAACTATGTTACGCTCAAATGAGTCTGTTCCATCACGATTATCTGTCCAAAGACCGGCTACCTGACTAACTGTAGGTGGAGAGTACGTGGAACTACCCATTCGTGGATTGGCTTTTAATTCAATTGCAAAAGTATCAAGATTAGGCACTGTCCTTAGACTGCGAAAGAAGATTGAATATGGATTAGAATCCAGTGCTCCAATAACCTTTTTTATAGTTTCAGGGTTCAATTTTGTCGCAACGGCCCTTCTATTATTCACCTCTGCCTCTGTGTCATAAAAATACAGCTGCAAATATGACGGTGGTGCAGACCCGGATGGGTAAAGATTATGAATATAATGAGACATTGGTCCCTGGGCACAGTATGTGAACACACCGCTAGTCTTGTTTGCATACTTCTTATCTAGAATTACCTTCACTGATGTAAAAGCAAAAACATCGTTAAATGGCCTAATGTATTGCCTAAAACAATTCCCTTAGCTCATCAGAAACGGAAACTGGGTACAGAGATACATCTCCTTTGGCGCAACAGAAGCCCAAAGGTTCGTAGGGCAATCTTTTAGCCAAACAAAGATGGCAGGAAGGTACCTCAGGCAGTACATATGCCTCACATGGAACAGGTCGGACTCCAACCTTTGGAAGAGGCATCAGAGTACCTGATACGATACCTACAACACAATTGTGTAACAATGCATGAATGCTCAAGCAAATGAAATTGCTACTTACCAAAAGTTAAGTTCCATACTTACCCACTGATATGTCATAGAGCATACCTACATGGAAAAAAGAATAATAATTATAATAATCATAAATGGCATAGTTTGCAGCAGCACTAAATAATAAATTAAATAAATGATTGCATACATGATTTATCTACAAACGTGGCCGATTGAGCTGAAGTTGAACCTATATAGAATGTATATAAGGAAGCCATAATGAGTAACAACTGCATAAATAAAATGAAACGTACTATAAATGTGTCGACAAAGTCACCAAGTACTCTGAATGTAAACATGTTTACCCATGGAAACTACACTGCTGTCGAATGCCGTGCCAGAATAGCCTATGCTAGCTCCATACTGACCATGTTCAATCTCTTTACGTGTGTCAAAGGCAGGAAACACTTCATGCTTGTCATGTTGCTGAATTGAAACTGTAACCAAATCTTCTTCAGCCCTTTTTCTTTTAAGAGCGGTTTCTCTCCTCTTTGCCTTTTTTTTATCTTTATCTTGCTGTGACCACTCTGAGTAAGGTGGTCGCTTGTTTTGTGACATCGAACTGAAATCCTGCATACCATGAAGTGTGAAGTGTTCTTTCTCATTTTAGTAACGGATTTGGCAAAGGAAGGGCTATACGAAAGCAAACATTTTACTAATGAACAAAAGGCAAGGAATCAAACCCAAGGGTTGGCAAAGTGGTCAAAATTTGCCACTCAGGTATTCACCCCCCCAAGAGTTTCTAAAACTCTCAGTTGCTATCAACTCTTTTAAGAAGCGGCAGCTTTGGTCTCCCAAGATTAGGAAGTGGAGGTGGGTGTAAGCTGGCCTAGCGTGGAACCGTGAGTTATGAAAACATAACCTCTGGCATTTTCCTTGAGGTTTTTCATTTCCCTCAAAAAATATTCCACTCACAACATGGCTTCCCCGATTTCCATTTACTGCTTATTTATTTGTTCACTCTGCTCCATGCATGTCGTCCCTAAGATGGAATCCGATCGTTTTCTAAACTCTAGAAATCTTGCAAGTTTTCTGCTCTGCAAGCACCTGATGCTGTCAATTTTAACAACAAACGAAACTGTTTTTATTTTTTTTATTTTTTTTGTGAGTGAAAAAGAGGAAGCTATAGCCATTCCATTTCCAGTCAGAACTGAAGAGGGGAAAAGTATCGATATATTCTTCAATGATATCTCCATACTTGGTCAATCTTTTAAGATGCATGCAACGCTGGTGATCTTATCTATTAGAAAGCATTGAATTCTATGCATATCCGTCACAGATCAAATTTAAGATGTCAAGTAATACGGTAGGGAAGTGAAATTCTATATATCTACCTAGCATCTTATTGTAACTCTTGCGGGCCTTATAAGAAGAATCCAATCTTTTCGTTTGCCTACCTAAATAACTCTGTCAGTGTGGTGAGGCACTGCCCTTGTAGCACCAACCTATGTAAAATTTAGTACCTCTTGTTTGCCTTAAAATTAACTGATGGAGCATTGAATGCATAGGCTTATTGTGCTTCAGCAATTGTTAAATATGTAAATGTAAGATCTCATAAGCAATACTATGCATGCACGTGTTTGTTATGGAACAGAAAGAGACCATGGAAAACTGAAACCAAATGACAGAAATGTCTAAATAGCTCAGAACTCACCAAATGGTTGATGAGAGGCTGGGTGGTATAGCAAACCAAGCGTGTAACTGATTTGCTGCAGGAGGATGTTTTAGGCTTCAAACAAGAGTAATCTACCAAGTCAAACCATTGATTTTAGATATAAAAGGCCTAACACCGAGCCAGCAAAGCATAATGATTCACCGGTTGGATTTGACATGAAAAGCTGGCGTTAAGTAATGCTTCTTGGGCCACCAAATGTGTCTCCTAAGGACCTGAGGTAGGAGAGAAATTAATAACAGGGATTTGTCTAGCTGGACTCTTTTTTTCGTTCCCATGTGATCTAGTGTCTAGGTGTACTTTATTTTTCCTTCCCAAAAATGATAGATACAGACCCTCTGAACCATTCCCCACCACACCCTTTCTCACATGTGTGATGTGGTCCACTGGGACCCACCGAGTGGGCCCCACCACACATGTGAGAGAGGGTGTGGTGGGGAGTGGTTTAGAAGGCGTGTACTTATTATTTTTGCTTGTAGAATGCAAAGCAACCAACAATAAAGTGTGGATTTGATAGTTTTAACTGGTAGGCAAGTATACATGTTCATTAATATTGTAGGTGTACTCTATTTTTTGTTCCCATGTGATCTTGCCCCCTGCAGAATGCCAAGAAACCAACAATAAAGTGTGGATTTGATAGTTTGAACTGGTAACCAAATATAGATGGTCATTTATAATCCCTAATGCAGTTTAGATTGATCTAATGCTCTCGTCTGAGTGGGTAAGTGTGTTAATGGATACACCGTTTATACATGCGCTTGAATATGCGAAGAACCTTTTCTTGCAAATTGCTATGGTCCTATGTCATGGAATAGATATATGATTAAGCGCAACTCAAACGCCAAATATTTTGTTCTTTCCCAGTTTATTCCATTCACAATTGCTCTAAAAACGAATCTAAGCTGGATCAATGTATAATTTTTTCGGATCAAGATTTAGAGTGCTTCTTTTAAATCTGTAACCAAACTAAGGATTTGATTTTCAGACATGAATGATATCGATTAAAGAAGGCTGAACTTTATTGAACAGCTCAAAAAAACGGAAACATACTTCCATGTTTAGCGAGCACGCACCCGTGTGCTCTATATATTACAAACCGAAAATGATAATAGTCATCCATGTCAGTAGTCTATATATTACAAAGCCAAAATGATAACACTTATTCATGTGCCTGATTACATCAGACACGAGAACAGAAATCTGAAAAGTTGCGATGATCTTCGTCCTGATCTTGGAGCTCAATCTAGCGCTTTCAGCTGCCTGAATATATTACAGACCCAAAGTGCAAATAGTTATTTAGCTGCCTGAATATATTACAGACCAAAATATTAAAGTCAAAATACACGATTTTATAGTCTTTGATATTAGATTTCAGCCTAGGAAGAACCAATTGTGTGATGATACCATTCGAGCATCCTTTCACCTCCATGTCTTGCGAACACTATAACCTGAAGAATACCAGTTTGTGAGACGGCAACAAATATAAAGTCTAGCTCTGATAGGTTGTGCTCATATAAAAATCGCGCGAAGCAGCGATTTGCGATTCCACCACGCCTAATGGGAACATGCCACTCTCGACGACCAGTTTTCAGCACTATCTTCTTTAGTTCACCGTCACGTAGAATTTGATTCAAGTTTTGCTCGAGAACCTAAAATCATGTAAAAGAAAAAGAGATTGATAGGATTTAAGTTCTTGTGCCACCTGAAGGGAAAAAGTTAGGAATTACCTTTCTGATATGGTTCTCTGATAAGCACATGTAGCCAAATTGTTTTGTACTAAATTGTGTCAGCATGGCGTAGAGAATACAAGAAGTCTTTGTGATATCTATGCGCCATATGACGAAGAGAATAGGAAACAAAGGTGCCAAATTAGCAAATTAAGAGTAAATAAAACTGTTGAATCATGAATAACCAAATATAAAACTGTAATTTGCTTCTATTTTTTGCATACTGTGAGTAGCTCTCTATAACCATGTAGCGGCTACATGACCCAGTATTGGCCCCTAAACAACGAAATAATAAGGAAGCTTTAAAGACACCACAGCACAGTGAAAAACTAAACATGCATTTTTTTTTCCACAGACTGCCAAAAGCTAGTAACTACGTGCATACCGAAGTTCTAAGAACAAACACCACCAAAACGTTATTACACAGATCGTTACCTAGCATACCTGCTAGGTCACGAACAAAAAATTTCTTAATTTAACGACTAAGGTCTTAAAAGTTGTACACAACAAAATCATTTCCCATAGCCTGCAAAACGCAAGACTGAATTTCAAATGAACTTTGTAGAATTTCCCTTCCAGAGTAAGGTCCTTCTAAATCTTCATCCATTCACAGTGCTTCTCCTGATGTTCTCCAGTTCCGATGACCACAACCTGAAGCTCAAAAGCAGGTGAGACAGCTACAACAATGTAATCACAGTACTCCAACTCAAGAGCACTAATAAATTCCTGAAATGGCAAAGGCTGAAGCCGCGCATTCTCAGTGGTGATTGTCCAGGTTTTGTGCGCCATCTTAACAACAATTTCTGGGAGCTGAAAGAACTCCACAAAGCGTCCCAAGCGATCTTCAAATTTCTACAAAACACACAGCAGCATTAATGATCCAATGATATCTAATTGTCGAGCAAAACAATTAGTGCAATATATTTGATACCCTTAGGAGGTCAACCCGAGGTCCATATATAACACCAAACTTGAGTGGAGTAATTTGGTTTTGCAGATTCGAAGGCAAACAAGCAGTACGAAGGCCGCCTAGTTACAAATAAGACAAACCCATCACAAACACAGCACATGTCAGAGCTGCTAAAATATAATCTGCAATATAACACGATGTAAAATACACAAAGATAGATCGACATACCCGAAGGAGGATGCAGATTTTTTAGTTCAAACCCGCGGTTTGTCCAGTAATAACGAACCTCTGTGTCATTTTCATCAAAAATTATAGTATTAAAGATCCACCTGCGCTCGCAACTCAGGATAATTTTATATCCTGAGTCCAAGCCATGGGCCCCGCGGTACTCAGGCCAGCCCCTCCTAAACTTGCTATCAACAATCTCCACCGGCCATGCCTTAGGTCCGTTCCTAAAAACAATCCATTTCGTAGTGTTGTCGAATTCATAGGTGAGCCTTAATGCAAGAGGCAATGTCTGTGTCCAAGAAATATTGCACAAAATTTTTAAACCATCAAACACATCAATGCAATAAACAATGTCTAATACACAGTTCACCATTCACATTAAGAAAAAAATGACCTGATCACAATCAATTGGCTTAACCTCTTGCAGATACCAACATCTCGCCACACCTGGATATAAGAAAATAGATTCAGTGGCAGCACCGCACCTATTTCTTAACTTTAATTAACAAAAACGTTGAATTCTAAACCAAGCAGACTAATCATACCTTCCACGCTGTAGCGCACAATGTCCTTGTTACATGTGGCATTTTTCCAGCAAACGAACCACCACAAAAGCATCAAGAAGTACAACCGTAAAATACACCGAAGTTGTTCTATATCGGACAGTTATGAGTAGCTCAAAAAACATTCCAACTAAGAGTTGTTTCATATGACAGCAAAACCTAAGTCAGAATTATACACCAAGTAAGCAACCATTCCACACCTAGCAAGCACAAGGAATTGCAAAATGATAATGGTATAAGCAGAAGGCAAATACTTGGTGCATAACAACGGAAGTTTTACAAAACGCAAAATTAACCAGGCTGAAGGAGAAATTTATCCAAACGACGGCCATACATCAATCCTAATACAACACAAAAGCTTGCACAAAAAGGGCCACAAACATAACCATTCATCGTAGCCCACACCGCAGATAAACCTTACATAAAACAGCAGTTCAATGAGTAAGTAAATGGTGCAATTAAAGTAAAAATGGTCCATCACACCATTGCCTTTAGGTTGGATGAACACATGAAATCCATTGATAGACTCTCTCTGCATTGTCGTTACCAAACACTATCACCTGCAGCTCCAGTGCCGGCGACACAGCCACAAAAACACAATCAAACACATCAAGTTCCAAGACTGCCACAAATTGTCCAAGAATAATACTGTCAAGCCTCCCGTCAGCAAAGGGAATCACCCACGCATGTGTACCCATCTTAATCTTGATTTCTTCCACGCCAGTATTTCCAAACAACCGGCTCACACAGTCCTGCAACTCCTATATATAACAAAAATAGCAGTAAGCCACGACAACACCAAAAAAACTTCAACACAAACAACAACCTTCAAACTCTACCATAAAGAAATCAGCATCAGGTGTAATCACCAACATGAACTTCAAATCAAGCTGCTGCCTTTCCATTACCGAAGGCAAGCAAGAACTAACAATGTTTCCTGCAACATATGACTAAACAATCTTAAGAACAAAACAACCAAACTACTAACTAATTCAAATCTGCGATGGATGGAATTCATTGTATAACCTGGCAGCGGAAGAAGAGCCTGCCAACCATGATCAGCCCTCGACCAGGGGTATACAACACTAATGTTCGTATCGTCAAGCACAAACACCTCAAATACCCATTGCCTCTCACAACCGATAACAACCTTATAATTAACCTGAAGGTCATGATCATCACAGAACTGTTCCCAACCACAAGTAAGCTCATTGTCACAAACGAAAACGGACCAGGCTTTATTCCCATGCTTGAGCAGAACCCATTGTCCCATCCCTCCACCTTGGAAAACGTGCCCAAGCCCTAATGGGATCCTCTACAAGAAGCCAAATATAACCTAGTTTAAACGCAAGAATGGCTCCCAAAGCTTAAAAGGAACTCTCAAAGCAAGCAACACTATGCTATAACGCTTTACATTTCTATGCTTGCAATGTTCCTCAACGGGAAAAAATGCAAAAATAAAAAAATAACATATCCGAAAATACAGGAGTAATGCGCACTGACGCCTCCAACCTAAAATTAAGCAATCAGGCACCTGCCTTCAAGGAAAATAACAATGAAATTAACACCCACAATGCCAAACACTTCCCTCCAAGAATTAAAATCACTAACAGCATAAATGAAAACCTCTAACACAGCACTAAGCTTGTATTTGAATAGCTAGTCATAACATCACCCACACCAGCAAATAGACAAAAGAAAACATAAATTATAATAGCATGCAGTTTAAACACACACAAAACATAAATTGCAAAAACTCAACTGTTGGACCAGTGAATTCAGGGCCAGGCACATCCAACACATACCAGCATCGACCAATATCTGCGCAGGAAAAACAAATCCTTAGGAAATCACGAAAAACAAAACGACCCCCAAAGAAAAAATCATAGAAAACAAAACACCACCATTCCATGCACAAACTAAAGTTAGATTTTGATTCTAGAGTACATACGCTGCCCACTATACCGACAAAGGAATGATAAACCACCGAGTTCAACCAAGCAACCACGTCCTTCCTGAAATCCCACCTAAAAACGCTCCCAAGCGGCAAAATACCCCTGTAGCTAGCAACAAAGGTTGAAGCCGCCCTATAATAGAGATGATTTGCCCCGTTGTCAACCGCTGCAGCAACAATGACCCTAGCCCCACGGCCCGTCTCCATGTAGAAGAAACCACCATTTCGACAAAACTTGAGAGGATGCTTCACAAACAACCAACGAATGAAAGGTTCTTGGACAGTCATAGCTTCAGTAAAGAGACAAAAAATGTACGTGATGGAGCACACAAAACCAGAAATCAAACAACTGCAGTACAATAAAACCACCAATCTACCATCTGCAAAATGCATCGTGTGTAATGAAAAAAAAAGTTTTGGCAGGCATCTAATAATTTATGCTAACCTTCAAGAACTAAATAAATTAACGTCAATATTAGAAAACAATACTTTACATCCCACTTGCCCCTGAAAGAGGTGAAACTATGCTATGCTCGAGGAAAACCTGTCATACCCTAGAGATACTCCGGCACAAGGACTAACTTTCCCTGATGGAATCACACAATTAACCAAGTTTCCGTGGACAAGTGCCTCCAATTTCTTCAACTTTCCATATCCCAAAACTGACCCGTACCAATTGGTCCATTATATGTATATATATATATATATATTTTTTTTTTTATGCCACTCTGCAAATTCAAGTTATCAGAACCTACTTCGAGCAACAAAAGTACAAAACCTTTCCTTCCCCCCTGGCCAACCAATCCGAGCGCAGAGCCTAATTCTAAACAACATTTTTTTCCCTTCTATGGGAGTTTTTCAGATATTTTTAACCATGTTTCCACTGTAATCTACTCTTCAATCTCTTGCAATACATTTTGTGCGTCAATTTTTCCGAGACATTTTTAACCATGTCCCCACAGTAATTTGCTCTTCATTCTCTTGGAAAAGGCCCTATGGCTCGGAATAACACCCTTTCGCCTCCCTCATTGGTAGGGCAATCAACCTTTTCAGTCTGAAAACAGGTAGAATCAACACACAGATCACGACGAAAACCGTTGGAAACAAAGACTCTTTGTTGATGAAAACAATTTTATCAAATGTCAAATAGATTACGCCCCCCTAGCTATCACACAAACGGAAAACCACACTGACCTCATGCACAATGCGTTAATCAAAGGCTCCATTCATTGCAATACCCCAACTCCAAGGTCTATCACTCCCAGCCCAAAAATTTCAAGGTCTACCATCCTCCCTCCAATGGGAAACGAGTTCCATTTAAAGATGTTTGGATTCAGATTTTAAAGGATAAAAATTAATACTTGATCACTATTTCTTGATATTGGCGATAGTAACATTTAAGCTCGGGCATTGGCTAATTTATGTGGGCCAGTGATACATATATGATCAAGAGGAGTTGAGGAATGACAAGGTTAGCACTAACGCCTTTAGCCTCCAGCTCACGGTGAACTGAATCACAATTGAAAGCTAATGTGACCCCACCAATCTAGTCAAAGGCTAATCAACCACGCCAAAACTAAGGAAATCACACGAAATTATTATCTTGTGGCCTGACCCCAAAGATCTAACCCTAGTCATCTATTTAGGAAGCAAATTCCCCAACCCGCCACACTAAACCTTGGGGCTGATTGGATGCATATTTATCAACCACCAAATGAAAAATGCGCACACATCGTAAGGTAAGCCCAAAAAGTTTAGGCAGAAGAACGGGCTACATAGCAATCACATGTAAAATATACCACCAAAGCAAGGACCCTACTGTTAAGCTGCACGTGAACACCTCACAAAAAATGGAAGTGATTTTGCATTCCATTTTTCAGAGCAGTCTTTAAAACAACCCACACAAGCTGGCCGTGCCTATCACCCCCAGAGTCTTTACCTTTCACACAGCAACCCTACAAAGACCAGATTGCTCTGTGCTGCACACAGTGCAGTTCTGCTAGTGGCATTCTAACAAACAGCTTGCGTGCGCCTTCCCCTATGAAGGTAATATAAGGATTTCGAAACCGCACGCACATAACTCTAACCCAAACGATATAGCACAGAAATCTGAAACATGGTATATAGCTAAGAAATCTGAAACATGAAGGTAATATAAGGATTTCCAAACCGCAAAGATGGAAACCCCAAAACTCAGAGTTACACGACCTCCCCTAATACACAAACCCCACCTGAAAATACCCAATACCACAAATAATCCACAAACACTGTAAACATCCACACTCATGCCACCCAACGTATACACAACAATCTCTGAAATACACAACCAACGCACACCAACGCGCGTGCAAGAAAAACCCGAAGCCGAATGTCAAAATTACCCTGCAGCTTCGTTCCTAGAATCCCCAACGCAAAGGACTCAATTGGAAAAATCGTACCAAAAATTGGGGAACACAAAAATCGAACTTAAGCTTCTTTTCTTTTAAGGTGTTTGGATACTCTCTCTCTCTCTCTCTCTCTCTCTCTCTCTCTCCTGTGACAACCAACCCCATCTTCCCATCTCTGTCTCTTTCCGATAAACCCAACCAACCACCTCTCTCTCTCTCTCTGATCCCTTTGTCCGTGAAAACATAGATTTTCAAAGACCACTATCGGTGAGAGGGAAAGAGTGAGATCCCTCGTCAATAGATGGGTAGATGGCAGTTGATTTTGTTCCAGATTCAAATTTCAGTGGATCCCTAGCAACTGCCATTTTATATTCTGACAACTTTACATTTTCTGGCGACTATTCAGGCTTAATTAGGTAATTCCTTGATAGGCGCGCAAATATTCACATGAGCACTCCCTAATTTATAATTGTTAAGTCCGTTTATATTGTTACTTGGAGTTTAATACTTTATTTTTGCATTGTAGGTATTTTGGAGGATTATCACTTTAATGGAGTTATTTCAGCCATTGAATTCAATGGATGCAACAAAGCATGGAATTATTTCCCATGAGACCCACCTTTACTCCTTCTTTGTTCTTCACGTGGCTAGAATTGGAGTGGGCCCAAGAGGCAATTTGGATCAATTAGAAATTCTAGTCTTTCTACAGGGAGTGTTCGGTGCAAATACAAAAGGGTCATAACCTCATGTGCCCGAGCCCACAATATCTACGGTTCTAATCCTTGAAACCTAGGCCCACATGTGACCGCTTATAAAAGGGGTAAATAGGGGCTGCGCACAGCGGATTTACGTATCACAGCGGAGGGAACAGAGGAGGAAAAATATAGAGGTTGCGGCTCTGCAGCTTGGTTTTGGCAACCAACGATGTCTAGCTAAACACCCATCTAGGGGGAAGATGAAGCCCCACTCCAAGTAACTTATTTATGCGTAGGGTTTGATTTTATTTATTCGGATCGATTGCATAACTAGAACTCTTTTGATTTCAATTGTACAGAAGGAATTTTAATGCTTTCAATCTGTTCCGTATTCATACCCGTGGTTTTCGAATAGAAGTTATGCAATTGTTTTCAATGTTGTGGTTGGAGTTCTGAGATAGATTATGCTTGTGAGACGGATCGTGCCGTTGGGCGGAGTGACATCGTGCCAGTGAGACGGTCCGTGCCGTGGGATAGTTTATGCCTTTTAACAATCACAAATATTTTCTTGACAATTGTGATTCGAATAGTGGCCCTAACCTATGCATAGTTTTGTTACGTGGTCGGGGTGGATTTGAAACCCTGGATCTCCTCTCCATCAATTTCATTATTGCTTGTTTTAATTTAGTAATTCACAACACCAATCGATCAATTTCTTTTCCGAATTAAACTAGAAATTAATCGAAGCTATTGTAACTTAGCCAATCTGTCTCCGTGGATCGATACTCGGACTTAACCACTATTCTCTGGAGTAGTAGTTAATTCTTAGTTATTATAAATAGATTTTTGACTCGGCACGACACGGTCATTCCTGCGTTCTTTTTCTGGTAGAAATCAGTTGGTGTTTGTGAGCCCCACAAGATGAGTGTAGTTATCCTTGGTTCTATATTTGGAACTACTTTTCTATTTATTCTATTTTACAACCAAATTTGGCACCCCATTAAAGCATGTAGTTTTTTATTTGGTTCCATATCATAGGTATACAACCTGTTTTCCAAGTACATTAGACTTGCTCTTACCATTTCTCTTTTCACTTTCCTAGGTTAGAATATCTATAGAATTTGTCTTGACCAAAAAAGTTGAGACTTGAGATTAGTTTGTTTATGGTATTACCTTATGATGGGGTGTGGATATTCTCCGCATACAATTACGTGTGGGTGTTCTCCGCATACAATTACGGGCTATTCATCATGAGATTAGATTGGGGTTGATGGAAGGGGTGCACAAAAATCAGGCCAGACCGAGTTCGAGTTGGACAACTTATCCATACTGAAGGATGATGCTGTATATGAGAGGGTTTTTTTCCATACTGAAGGATGATGCTGTATATGAGAGGGTTTTTTTCCATACTGAAGGATGATGTATATGAGAAGGTTTTTGCAAAATTAGCATGGTCAATTTGGCAATTTGGGACAATTTTGCCCATCGGTTTGCAAGAATGGGTGTTGGTTTTTGGGTTATTTATGTGCCATCGAATGGGCTTTTGGTAAATTCACTTGTCTTGCTTAAAAGACTGAAGTGGGCTTTGTGATCGTACGAAAAAAACCCGATATATCCCCTTTTGTTTGTTTGAGCTTTGTTTTTGTCGTTCCTTGAAGGGCTTCTAAAGAATATGCACAGGTGGTTGATTCTCGCGCTCTGCGCAGTACGGAGGTGTTGAATCGTTCAGTGTATTTGGATAAATACGGATGGGATGTTTTGGCTATGGTGGTTGAGGGTCAGGTATACATAATCGAGAATCCGGTGAGTTTATTGCAGAGGTTTTCTTGGCTTCCTTGTTGATCTTATCGAAGAAAGCTTGTTCCTAAGAAAGCTTCGTTCCTTTTTTCGATTCCCACATTTGAGAACTGGTGAGTGTTTCGAGTGTTGCCTATTTACAGAAAAATAACATGCTTTGGGGTTTTTAGTTTATCCTTGATTTAGATTTGATTAATAGTTTTGGGTTCTATGATTTTAGCGTTCGTGAGTGCTTCGATTTGTGGTTTGATTTTAGATTAATAGTTTAGTGTTGAGATGCTTCGTTGTCTCGTTTCAGTGATGAATTTGATTTTTGGGTAGCTTTGCTGTTCTCTTTTGCCATACTTGCTCTGGATATAGCGTATGAAGAACAATAAAGTATGCGAATATCTAGGATCAGCTATGACTTTTATTTTCCTTTGCTATTTTTTTATGAGAAAAATTTGTTTGAATTAATGATTGTAAAAAAAAAGAAAGGGGCGCATGCAAATATCTAGTATGTGTTATGAGAAGAGGCTTGTAATTCAAAAAGCAGGGATTCAATAGCACAAATTATTTGTAGTGTATTAATTGATTATTTTTTATGAGCTTTTAACTCTTTCAAATTATTTGCACTTGTATCTCTTGCATGTCTCAGTTACATGCTTTATGTTTACTGTAGCGGCCGGGTTCATAAGGGCCAGCCAGGGCCCCCTCTCCCCATCGCAAAGAGTTGAAAAGATTAATGTCTCAGAATCTGCAAAACTGAATGCAGATCGATCTGCCTCGCTGGCGCCGAGCGTACGGTGCCCTCGGCTGACGGCGCGGATGCACGGTTCTGGACGAATATGGGTTTGAACGATATCCGCCGAGCGGGTATTGCCGAGGACGTTGCCTCCTACGTTTGGCTCACGTAATACCCTCGGGACCTCCGCCGATCGACGTGCCGAGCGCCTGAGGAGCTGGGCCACTTGCGTGCCGAGTCGGTCGACTTCGGTCACCCAGGGGCTCGGATTCTATTCGGTTCGGGTGTGGCGTACTAGGCACGCTACACACTCCACGATGGAGCATTAAATGCGGCAGTCACCTACTCTGCCACCGCCGCTTGCAGAAGCACGTGGGTGATGGGGAATGTCTCGAGTTGATTTGACTACTCGAACCCACGTGCCGTGACGTCAACCGAGACATGGCATTCGGCGCAAGGGTAGAGGTCACATCACCTGTCATTCCGAGCATGAATGACGGGCGCGTGAGGGGCACCAAACGCGTGGGACGCACGCCCCTCAGCCTATATATATCCAACTACAACTACCACAAGGTGGGGGATCTATCTCTCTCTCCTCATTCACTACCCTCATAACTCCACCTCTCTACTTCTCTCTCTAGATCTCCGGTGCATTTCTCCCCTCCGGTGACTAACTTGCCCGTCGGAGTGCCTTCCCGGACCACCACCGTCCGGGCTTGGCACTAACGCGGTTGTCTACGTGTGCAGGATACCATCACCGGCGAGCAACAAAGGCTCAGGTGTGCACCGTTCCTTCCACCACTACCTGTTCCACCTCAAGAGGTTCAAGGAGCTCAATCCGGCGAAGAGACCCCCACAATTGGCGACTCTGCTGGGGAAAGGAAAAGCCATTCCTCCCAGCCTCTCTGAACACATTGGTGGCATATCTTCCCATTCTCCAAAAAACTCCTCCTAAAAACCTCTTCAAATATTGCTCAAAATGGCCAACCTCACTCTAGGTCTTGACGCATTTGGTCCTGCCGACGGGTACCGCAACACCGCCGACCAGTACCGATACCACTAGGTCAGGAGCGACTTGGGGCTCACTCCTCCCCCAATTGTCAACAGGGATGGAACGGCCACCAACGGAGCCAGCCCCAGCAACGCCGGTCCCAGCAGCATCCTCTTTAGCATGGATGGAAACGTTCTCTCCCTTGACAACCTCACAACTCCAGCACACACAGAGGCACTTCCTCCTCCTCCTCTCACCATAGAGGCCGAACTGGCGCTACTAAGGAAAGAAGTACTGGCTATGAAGCAGGCCAGAAATCAGCCTACAAGGTCGAGGTCCAGCGGACGGACGAGGACTCGGAGGCCACCTCCGAGCACGAGGACTGACAACGAGGGACGGGCCCCAGTATTTTCTCGTCTCGGACAGGTTGTGGAGGTAGACCACCGAGGCGGCGCACTGGTTGTCCCGTCGGAAACGGCACGTTCGCACCAGCAGCATACACGTGGCATGCACTCCCGACGGACTGACCACGTCGAGGATAGCGCCACGGCATCTAGCGCTCGGACACCCAGCGCCCGAGGGGACGCGGAATACGCCCGGGAGGTGGAAAAGCAACATTACAAGGGAAAGGGCCCGGCAGACGTCCCTCAGAACCACAACGGCCAGGCCCGAGCGTACGAAGAACGGGGGGATAACCGTGACCATAACCGATTGGGGGATCGGGATGGTGACCGGCGCCATAGCCGATCGGTGGATAGGCATGGCGTTCGGAGCGGGGCACCCAACGTTCGGGGTGATTGCTCGCGTGGCAACATGGTCACCAACCCCGTTGATGTCTCGGCAGGGCATGGCCATAATGAGAACAACGGTCTTAGGCCCGGAGACAGATACACACTGCGGAATGACGGTGGCAGCATCGTGCTCGTCAACGCACAGACGGGCGAAACTAAGGTTTATAATGCCGAGCCCGACACCGGGGACCGTCGCCATCGGGAAGAGTTGGCAGGGGCCTGGGGCGGGCACAACAAGAGGTTGTCCTCCGAGAGGAGCAACGTGCACCCGGACGGGCACGATATGGAGCACCGAGCTGCTGGGCCAGCAAAACGCGCCCATGGGGAATACCGAGCGGTCGACCTCAACCGCCCTTACCCCGCCGACTCCAGGTTAGAGAAGGCTAGGCGGTCTCCCTTCTCCCGAACAATCGCAGGGACGGCCCCACCGCGCGGGTTCAAAATTCCAAAATTTGACAAGTATGAGCCAACGACAGACGCAATTACGCACGTCCAGCAGTATCGCCTGGTCTCCGAGCTCTACGGCCATAGCGATTCCCTCATGTGCCGGACGTTCTCCATGAGCCTGGGAACCACGGCCCTCCTTTGGTATAGCCAGCTCGCTCCGGGGTCTATAAATGACTTCGATGAGCTCGAGCGCGCGTTCACGTCTCGGTTTGTGACTAGCAACACACAGCCGAAGACGCTCGACGCGCTTGTCAACATGAAGAGAGGCTCGGACGAGACCCTGAAAGAGTACATTGCACGCTATTGGGAGGTGTACAGCCTCGTGGAAGGTTGTGATCAAAGGATCGCTTCCACTTCATTCAAAAATGGGCTCGATGACCGTTCCGACCTTTTCAAAGAGCTCATGGTGCGACCTCCGAAGAACATGGTGGAATTGATGGAAACGGTGAACCGTTTCCGAGAGCTCGAAGAGTTGCTCTTTGACCGAGCGTCCAAGGGAGGTTCCAGCAAGAGCATGCCAAAGGAAGCAAAGAAACAAGTGAACAACCTGAGGAAAGGAAGAAACGATCAAGGTGGGGCAGACGGGAACAGGGGCCCCCGGGATGCCAGCGGAAGCAACAACGGCAGAGGGGGATGGGAGAAGCCCCCCAAAATGACAATGATTATGTCGCCGAGACCACTGTCTTTACCATGCCAATCTACAGGTTGCTGGTAGAAATCGGCAGGAAGCGGTGGTTCTACTGGCCGGAGGAGAAAATGGGGTCAGATCCCACCCAAAAAGGAAAATGCACATACCACAATGAGGTAGGCCACTACACGACGGGATGCCGGGCGTTCAAAGCGCACCTCGAGCGATTGGTCGCCGAGGGACGCATGGAGGATTGGTTAGACCACAACCGCACGCCGACCGTGCTCAGAGGGGCTGCCCCCCAGCCGAACCAACAAGCTATCGTACCTCAGCCGCTAGGGCAGCAGGCGCAAGGAGACAGAGTGCGTCCGGGGGTGGTCGTTACAATCCACGGGCCGGTCGGGAAAGCCCGAGCCGACGCAATGCATGTAGAGCTGCAAAAGATGGAAGCCGCTATGCAAGTGATGACGCTCGGCAGAGCGCCGAAGCGGAAGTATAAGGAGCCCAATGACCCGTACACTATCTCCTTTTCCGAGCAGGATCTGGATGGGCTGCAGCTCCCACATGACGACGCCCTTGTAATTGAGGTAAGTGTTGACCACGTGGAGGTCAGGCGGATCTTGGTGGACCAGGGGAGCTCCGCCGACATCCTTTACTACTCTGCCTACAAGGCCATTGGGCGAACGCGTGATGAGCTCACCCCCTCCGACACCCCCCTCGTTGGATTCTCAGGGTTTCCAGTATATCCGCTCGGCAGCATCACCCTCCCAGTCTGGTCGGGGTCGATGCGTTTGGAGATAGAATTCACTGTGGTGGATTCCCCAAGCCCCTACAACGCCATCCTGGGGCGAGGCTGGCTCCATGCGATGGGAGCCATCGCGTCAACCCTCCACCAGTGCGTTCGGTTCATTGGCACGTCTGGGAAACAGGAGACCATCCGGGGCAACCAGATGGCCTCCAAGAGGTGCTTTGTCAATGCCGTCCGCCAGAAAGACAGAAGGGAGGGCAGGCCGCCGAAGCAGGTGCAGTGGATTGAGGTGCCCGAATGCACCCCAGTCCTCGAAGACGTTGGCTCCAAGGCTGAGGACAAGTCAATCGAAGAATTGGTCAAGGTACCCATCAACGAAGAAGGCACCAGATACTTTATGCTCGGCTTGGATCTCTCTAATCGCGAGCGGAACGACTTGGTCTCCTTCCTCAAGGATATTGTAGGGGTCCGGATATACCGAGCACCTTGCTTATACGCAGAATCAATAAGAGACACCTCTTTGTAGTCACCGAGATACTAACATTGAGGGACTCTTCGGAATTACGAATCAACGCACTCAAAAGAGCATAGTGGGGCTTCGGCCCAATGCCTCGGCAAAGTGCCGAGACCTATCCTACATCTGATTCATTTGTGGCCTTTCATGGCTAATATCAAAAGGCCTCGGGGCATACCCGAGGAGTGATCTTAACCGACCTCGTGATGCTGATAACATGCCGAGAAACTCGGTCCTGAGTCAGCATAGCGGTTAAGGCGGCATGTGCTCGTAACAAACTGTGATCGTGACAGGTGACGGTTATGACACGCGTCAGGACCTTACTGGGAGCATGTGCATGCAGTATATTCCTCCGGGCTCGTCATCGTGACGTCAGCCGAGCGGTTATATCACGTGACGGACACGGCTGTACTTGGAGGACAAGTCAAGGCTCGCCTATAAAAGGTGAACTTCGTTTTCCTACTAGAGGTACGCGCAACTCACTCTAAAACCCTAAATCTACTGCACTTCATCTTCTTCTCTTACTTACAAGACCGTCGGAGTGCCATTCCGGACTCAAAGGTCCGGTCTGGTGCTAACGGTTTGCTTAGTGTGCAGGCCTAGAGTTCTACCTGAAAGTTTACACCATCACCGTCGTTCATCGTCACCAGGAGGAACAACCAGAGAAAGAGGGCTCCACAATTGGCGACTCTGCTGGGGACCAACTGATTTTCGTCATTTCCCGGCGATTTACTCTTCTTCTTGGAGGATACTCTTCCTCTGCTTCTCAGCGTTTCCATGGCGATCGTTGAAGACGACGGAACCACCGGACCGGCGGCAGGAGTTAACCCCGGGGGTGGTCTTCGGGTGGGCATCGTTACCCACCCCATTTCAGGCCTCACTCCGAGCCCAAATCCCTTAGATACCGTGCAGCAAATGCAGGAGCAGATGGCTGCCATGAAGGCTCAGATTGAAGCACTAACGAAGAAACAACCCACAGCCTCAGCCTCCCGATCAGGGGCGTCGAGGCGACGGCGTAAGGCGGCGGCGGCTGCTCAAACAACTCAACTTACCCACCAAACCCAACGCCCTTCGGCTAAAGACCGCTTGGGCCAGCCGATCATCGTCACCGACGCCTCAGGACGAGTGATTCCACCAAGACAGCGAACTCCATCTCCGAGAAGACGTTCGGAGATTGTGCGTACAGATCGCACTGCTCGGACTGGAGGCCACTCTTCTTCCAGTTCTCAGTCAACGACGGGGCGTTCTGGGTCCCGAGCATCACGCCGAAACGATGAAGGCGATAGTATTCTCCGAGGGAAAGCCCCGGTGCAATTTGATGCGGATGGCCGAGAGATCATCCGTAGCAGATCAACGGGACATGATCGCAATAGAGAGCGTGTGGACCGAGAACCGAGAACCTACAACAGGGATCGGAGTCCTCGGAGACACCGAAATCGAGAAACCCAACACTTCCCAGAGTACAACATGGATGATACCGGCGATTATATTATCGTTCGGGACCCACGTACCGGGGAGTCAAAACGATACCGAGCGGAGGCAAATCCTCCTCAAGTCAGAAGCTCTGAGAAACGAAAAGAGCCTCCCCGAGACCTCGGTGCGAGCGACGAGCGGCACAGACTAAATGCCAAAAGAGCGTTCAGCACTGGCACGGCCTACGAGGCCCCTCGTTCAGCCGAGAAGCCAGCTGATTCAAGGCTTCGGAAAATCCAGGAGTCACCATTCACTCGCGAGATCCAAGAAGCTGAACCTCCGAAGAACTTCACTGTCCCTAAATTCACGAAGTATGACGCTAAGACAGACGCTGTGATGCATCTTGTGCACTACCGGCAACTAATGGGACTTTACGGCTACAATGAGGCCATGATGTGCAAGGCCTTCCCGGTGAGCCTTCAGGGGACCGGTCTAGTTTGGTTTAACCAACTACAACCGGGCTCCATCGGCTCGTTTGAAGAACTGGAAGAGGCCTTCACAGCTCGGTTCGTGACGAGTAGTACGCGGCCAAAGACGATCGACGCTCTCGTTGGCTTAAAACGACAGGCCGGAGAGAAACTGAGAAAGTACGCCGAGCGCTACTGGGAGATTTATAACGCCATTGAAAGCTGTGACCCCCAGATGGCAGCCACATCCTTTAAGTACGGCTTGGACGAGACCTCGGCAATTTTCGAAGAACTAATGCTAAACCCCCCGGCAAACATGAGCCGGTTAATGGAGACAGTGGAGAAGTTTGCCCAGTTGGAGGATGTCATTTCCGAGAGAAGGCTTTCGAGAACCTCGGGAAGCCAGAGGGGCAACACTGGTGATTACTCAGGTAAAAAGCAAGTCAACACAGTTAAAACGGGGGGCAGCAAAGGATGGAAAAAGGACCGCGACTCGTGGAAGGAACGGGAACCGCGCAGGGAGCGGGAACCGAAACCTAACGAGTTCGTTGGCGTAAGAACAGTATTCAACCTGCCACTCTACAAGCTTATAAGAGAAATCTCTCGGGAACCGTGGTTCGCCTGGCCAACTGGCAAGCTGGGGACCGCCGAAGGCCAACCAAGCGACAGCAAGGTCAAGTGCACTTACCACAATGAGCTGGGACACTATACCACTGCTTGCCGACCCTTCAAGGAGTTCCTTGAAGGGCAGGTTACGCAGGGGCGCTTGAACCAGTTCATTGACCGACAAAAGACAGCAGCCCGAGCGCAGCAGCAGAATAACCCTCCGGAAGAAGTGGTTGTCCATGTGATCCATGGGGCTGCAACCAAAGAAAAGACTGCAGCACTTAGGGCAGTACCGAGCCCCTCCCCGCAGGTCATGGCCATTGGGGAAAGTAGTAAGCGAAAGCTCTCGGACCGTGAGGAGCAGTGGACAATCACGTTCACCGAACAGGATCTAAAAGACGTTCAGCTACCTCACAGCGACGCTCTGGTAATTTCCGTTTACATGGGAATCCCCAGGGTCAAGCGAGTGCTTGTTGACCAAGGAAGTTCCACTGAAATCCTGTACTACTCGGCCTTCAAAGCGCTGAACTTGAACCCGGACCATCTGATGCCGGCCGATTCCCCCCTCTTCGGATTCAACGGGGCTCCGGTTTGGCCGATGGGACGGATCATCCTTCCGGTAAGGGCTGGCTCAAAAACCCTGCAGATGGAATTCGTTGTTGTAGACGCGCCGAGCCCTTACAACGCTATCCTCGGCAGAACTTGGTTGCACGAAATGAAAGCCATCGCTTCAACTTATCACCAAGTTGTCCGGTTCATAGGTTCCGAAGGATGGCAGGAGGATATCAAAGGTGACCAGATGGCAGCAAAGAGATGCCAGGTAAACGCGGTGCATATGAAGAAGAAAACCACCAAGGGAAAGAAGAAGAAGGAGCCCAAACCGAGATCTATCGAGGAACATGAGGGTCCGGCTTTGGAAGATGTCGGGACGGCCGCGGAGGAGAAGGCGGTAGAGGACCTCGTCACTGTACCCATTAACGACGACGGGACTCGCTACTTTCTTCTCGGGTCGACACTGACAACCTTTGAAAGAGAGGAGCTGGTTGAATTCCTTAAAGGGAACATCGAGGTCTTTGCCTGGACTCCATACGAGATGCCGGGCATTGACCCTCAGTTCATCTCTCACTCACTCAACGTTGATCCTCTCCGAAGGCCCGTAGTACAAAAACCAAGACGTTCGTCTCCGGCTCACTCAGACGCTGTTATAGCTGAGGTTGGGAAGCTACTTGATGCAGGGGCTATCCGAGAGGTACAATATCCGACATGGTTGGCAAACACCGTAGTAGTGCCAAAAAAGAATGGGAAGCTGCGCGTCTGCGTAGACTATACCAATCTTAATGAAGCCTGCCCGAAAGACTGCTTTCCTCTTCCACGGATTGATCAATTAGTCGATGCTACGGCGGGACACGCTCGGCTTAGCATGATGGATGCCTACAGCGGGTACCACCAGGTAGCAATGGCAGTTGAAGATCAAGAGAAAACAGCTTTCATTTCCCCCCGAGGGACTTATTGTTACAAGGTAATGCCGTTCGGCCTCAAGAACGCTGGGGCTACCTACCAGCGCATGGTGACAAAAATGTTCGCCAAGCAGCTCGGGGACACAATGGAAGCGTACATCGATGACATGGTGGTCAAGAGCAAGCACACTTCGGATCACTTGGAGCACCTCGGCGAAATTTTTGCCGTCATGAAGAAACACAAGCTGCGCCTTAACGCCGAGAAGTGTGCATTTGGCGTCGGATCAGGTAAGTTTCTCGGATACATGGTCACCCGGCGGGGAATTGAGGCGGACCCCAAACAGATAACAGCAATCCGAAACCTCAGACCTCCGAGCACCATCAAAGAAGTTCAAAGGCTCACTGGAATGGCCGCGGCCCTCAACAGGTTTATCAGCCGATCTTCGGATCTGTGCCGACCTTTCTTCGAGTCCCTGAAAACGAGCAAAAGGAGTTTTCAGTGGACCGAAGAATGTGACCGAGCGCTGGGCCAGTTAAAGGATTATCTCTCCAGAGCCCCCCTCCTCGTGATGCCAAAGCCTGAAGAAGATCTATACCTCTACCTCTCGGTTTCAGGACATGCTGTGAGCTCGGTCCTTGTGAGGAAGGAAGGGGCTAACTTCCAGCCCATCTACTACGCCAGCAAAACATTGATCCCTTCCGAAACAAGGTACCTCCCTCTTGAAAAGTTGGTGTTGGCTCTCGTAACCGCTAAAAGGAAACTGCTGCCTTACTTCCAAGCCCATACAATCATTGTGATCACCGAGTACCCATTGAAGACTGTCCTCAAAAAGTCTGACCTCTCCACTCGGATCTCAAAATGGAGCTTGGAATTGGGGAACTTTGATATTCGATACGAGCCCCGAACAGCTATCAAGGGACAGGCTCTGGCAGATTTTATTGCCGAACTGACACCTGAGCTGAAAGATGATGATAAGCAAATACCCGAAGGAGTGACATCGGAAGATGGACCAGTTGAAATAACTTTAGGGACTCCGGCGGAAGCCGAGAAACCTAACGACGAAAGAAAGGGCAGAGTTTGGAAAATGTTCCAAGGAGATGTATGGCGCTTGCATGTTGACGGAGCATCAAACGGCCGAGGGGCCGGCGCCGGCATCGTGCTCGTCAGCCCGGAAGGTATCATGCACGAAAACGCGCTAACCATTGGATTTCCGGCGTCAAACAATGAAGCCGAATACGAAGCACTAGTCTCCGGCCTAAAGATGGCTAAACACTTGGGTGCCAAGACAGTGCAAGTCTACAGTGATTCACAGTTGATTGTAAACCAACTCAAGGACCAATACAACTTGAAAGATCCAAGGATGATGAAATACTACAACAGAGTGTGGGAGCTAATTACGGAAATTGGAACCGTGGAGATTGATTGGGTGGGCCGAGAGCGAAACGCCCATGCGGACGCTCTGGCCTCCTTAGCTACAGCATGTGCAGCCTCCCCTAACCGAACCATCCTCTTTGGAGAGATCGAGAATCCAAGCATCGAGCAGATGACAAAGGAAGTGCTACTAATATCCCTCGGCCCCAGCTGGATGGACGAGATCCACGCCTATCTCAAGCACGAGAAGCTCCCGGCGGACAAGAAGGAAGCCCACAGAGTCAGGTGCAAGGCCACCTACTTTTATCTAGACCCGAACGATAAAATGTACCGAAGGTCCTTCACAGGCCCTGACTTGAAGGTAGTACACGACTCCCAAATTGAGAGCATTCTCCGAGAACTCCATGAGGGGAGCAGCGGGTGCCACTCTGGCGGACGTTCTCTTTATCTCCGAGCTCTCACTCAGGGATACTGGTGGCCAAAGATGAAAAAGACTTCGGAAGAGTATGCGAAGAGATGCGAACAGTGTCAAAAGCACGCCTCGCACCTACTCCAGCCAGCCGAAGCCTTACACCCTATAACCAGTCCCTGGCCTTTCGCACAGTGGGGGCTGGACATAGTGGGAAAGTTGCCGACGGCTCCTGGAGGTTTCAAACACTTGATAACAGCGACCGATTACTACACCAAGTGGGTGGAGGCCGAGCCCCTAATCACAATAACTGCCACCGACGTAGAACGCTTTCTTTGGAAGAATATCATCTCTCGCTTCGGTGTCCCTTATGCGATCATTTCGGATAATGGGACCCAATTTGTGGCTGAAGCGATCGAGAAGCTCTGCAAGAAGCATAACATCCGGATCTTCCATTCCTCGGTTTCATATCCACAGGGAAATGGGCAGGCCGAAGCATCGAACAAGACGATATCAACTGGAATCAAGAGACGCCTAACTCTCAAGAGGGGTCGGTGGGCCGAAGAACTCCCAAAGGTCCTATGGGGCTATCGAACCACACCCCGGCGCTCAACTGGCCGAACCCCATTCTCTATGGCGTACGGTATGGAAGCTGTTCTCCCACTAGCCACCCTAATCCCATCAGCTCGGACTGAAAATTTTGATGTGCCGACCAATGATGAGGCCATGGACAGGGAACTCGACCTAGCTGAAGAGCTCAGGGACGAAGCACACCTGAAACATGCCTCGTATCAGCAAGAGGTTGCCAGAAGTTATAACAAGAATGTCCGGATGAGGCCCTTTAATGTGGATGATCTTGTGCTCCGAGAGGTGGTCCAAAAATCTAAAAAGACTAAGTTCAAACCCAACTATGAGGGCCCCTATCGTGTGATTGAGAAAGTCGGACATGGATCTTATAAGCTTGCAGAGATGGACGGCACACCTATTGGCAACCCCTGGAATGCCACTAAGCTTAGGAAGTTCTATGCATAGGCTAAATTTTGTTAGAAGAGGTATATTTGGGCTGCCTGTTTTGCCCCTTTTTATCTTGTAATTGAAGGTGTTCGGATGATAAATGAAAAGAGAATCTTTCGCTATGACTGTTGCCCATTTTGTTAACTGATTAGAACTTTCAAGGTCCGGAAATAACCTTAAGCCGGCGCCAGGATTTTCAAATCCGCTTCGTGTTGCTTCGGTTCCAATCCGAGCAACAATTTCCTCTGATTAGAACCGAGCAGGGGCTATCAGAGGAAATTTTTTTCCAAGTGTTGGAAAAATTTCATTCCATTTCGTGTTGCTTCGGTTCCAATCCGAGCAACAATTTCCTCTGATTAGAACCGAGCAGGGGCTATCAGTGGAAATTTTTTCCAAGTTGGAAAATTTTCATTATATTTCGTGTTGCTTCGGTTCCAATCCGAACAACTATTTCCTCTGATTAGAACCGAGCAGGGGCTATCAGTGGAAATTTTTTCCAAGTTGGAAAATTTTCATTATATTTTGTGTTGCTTCGGTTCCAATCCGAACAACTATTTCCTCTGATTAGAACCGAGCAGGGGCTATCAGTGGAAATTTTTTCCAAGTTGGGAAAAGTTCATTCCATTTCGTGTTGCTCCGGTTCCAATCCGAGCAACTACTTTCTCAGATTAATCCCGAGGCAGGGGCTATTGGTTGGATGTATTTCTTATAAAGCGTAAGAAATTTTTCTAAGTATTGAAAAGGTTTTTATACCAATCAATAAAGATCATATTGCATACAAACGATAAACATTCATATATGAAAAAGCTAGATCATCCATTCAAAAGCATTGAAATCAAAACAATTTCACCACTTCGGTGAAACAGGAGCATGGCGGGGTGGTACTTGTTCGGTGCCATCTCCATTGCAAAACCCTATTTTAAAATATTACAACCTTTGGAACGGCAAAATCCAAGAGTTCGGATCCGTCCAAACAAAACATTAAAAATTCAAAGTCTCAGAAATCCCTATACTAAGGGGTGAGAATGACGGTCTCTTCCGTCGTGCTCTCAAGCAGAGTTTTATCACTGTTTACTACATCATCAGATTTCTCGGGGATGGGAGCACCGTCATCCGCAGCTTCTTCTTCATCCTCCGGCGTATCCTCAGCCATTGGAGAGTCAGGGATTTCAGGAACCTCCCTTCTTGGGTCTTCGGCAGAGATACCGAAAACATCACAGCAATGGAGGTACCCTTTCCCGAAGCCTTTCTGCTCGCCATCCTTCACGAGCTTCAAGATATCACCAGCATATGCCTCTCCGGCCTCGGCGAAACCGGCGTTGTGAGCCTCCTGTTTTGCCTCCTCCAAAGCCTTCTCATGCTCGGCTCTCACTTTCTCCACGCGTCGGTCAGACCTCTCTTTCCACTCCGCAAGTTCTCTCTTCAGCCTCTCATTCTCGCCTCGGAGCTCTTCGGCATGGCTCTCGGCAGTCTGAACCTTAGCAAGAGCAGCATCTGCTCGGCTTTTATACTTCTTGGCCGCACCGTTGAGCTCCAACATTTGATCATGCAGCCTCAGCATAGACTGTCCGGTCTGTGAACATAAAAACAAAAAGAAAAAAAAAAAAAACAAGGTTAGTAAACAAGTATTTCAAATACAAGATTCAGGAGTTCGGGTACGAAGGCTTACCTGCACTATCAATGAGGAGCAGTGGTAGAGATTATCCTCTAACTTGTTCGGAACCCGGGCCATATCGTTCTTCAAGGCCAAACCCTCAAGGAGCCCAAGACCAAGCCGAGAGTCCGCGTTGATGCTGTCAGTGGTCATGATGCTCCTTCCTTCGGCATTTAGCAAAGCCGGAGACCATACCCTTGATAGCACCTCGATCTCCGGATCCTTATCGCCTGATTGATCCACTCCAGAAGACAGCCCTTCGGTGTCCCTCGGCTTCTTAGCCGGCCTTTCGTCTTCGGAAATCGTAACCCGGCTTCGCCCGGCAGACGTACCCGTTGCAAGTGGAGACGCCGAGCTCGGTTTCTCCTTCCTCTTCGTTGGAGCTTTCTTGCTCTTAGCAGTCATTTCGGCCAGCTTTGCCGCGAGATCAATCTTCGGTGGTGCCATATCTTCTTCTGAGTCCAAGGGATCGGGGGAGGTGCGGTCTACGGGGATTCTCTCTTTTCCTCGGAATTCGCTGAGGGGCCGAGCCTCCAGATCAGCTCTCTGC
This sequence comes from Vaccinium vitis-idaea, assembly GCA_963854785.1. Classification (NCBI taxonomy): domain Eukaryota; kingdom Viridiplantae; phylum Streptophyta; class Magnoliopsida; order Ericales; family Ericaceae; genus Vaccinium; species Vaccinium vitis-idaea. The sequence goes on from OY978216.1 coordinate 38,641,738, forward strand.
TGTGCAGATAGAAGGGTCTCGGCAGTTCTCTTCGTCTTCCTCGGCCGCCGAGCGCTAGCTGGCTTCTTTTTCAACCAACACCTGTAAGTCGGCTGGTAGTTCAAAAGCTCAGGAGAAGACCGTACCGAACACTGATACAATGCTTGAGCTCTCTCGGAGCTGGCAAGACCCTTCAATCGTCGAGTGATCGGAGAAGGACCTGCAAAACACAGAAGTCAGAAAATTGCAACAAAACGCTATTTACAAGCATAAGGAAAATAAGTATCGAAGAATATTAACTCTCGTCACCCCGAAGAGTGGGAACGGGGAACGGATCCCCGGTGAGTGGCAAGCAATAATTCCCCGAAACCATGACGCAAATATCCTGAAAATGGTCGGAGTCGGGGAGATGTTCAACAATCTGCTTCTTCTTCGGTCTCGTCATCAGGAAGTACCTTCCGAACGTGGCATTCCGAGACATGGCGTACAGGTCAAACAAATCCCAGACCCGAAGATCGAGATTATCCCTCTGCTTCAGCGCATACGCACAATTGATCACTCGGTAGCTGTTTATGGTTAATTGGTCGGGAGAAAGGTGATAAGTGTTTAGTACGGATCGGATGAAGATGTTCATCGGGAACCGGACACCACCCTCTGTGATCGCCATCAGTGGAACGATCAAATGGTTGGGACCGTAGCTCGGTTGCATCCCCTTCGGAATAAGGGTCACCACCACCCCCTCCGGAATGTCATACTTTTTAGCGAACATGTTGTACCCAACCTCACCGTTCGTGAAGTATTGGAGGTAGGGACACGTCGGATCCTTCTTCTTCTTGCTTCCCGAAGCCCAGTCTGACGGACCACTGTCTTCGGATCCAACGACGCCTATCTCGGCTAGAATAGCCTGCTCAACTTCCGCCGCAGCATCAGCATCTTGCTCGGAGCCAATGCTCGTCGCATGCTCGGTGCTTGTGGTCGTTGCGGTTGTGGAAGGTCCCCGTTCCGAGCGATCTTCCGACTCGGTAGCGTCACTATCTCTCAGGAATCCATCCGAGCCCTCTTCTTCATCCTCCAAGTCTACGGGCTCTTCCACTACGGGGGAGGGGTTCGGTGGAATGGATTGAAGGGGCCTCTCATCTAAGGGTTCACTAAAATCGTAATCCATTGGAACGATCTCTCGGCACCGGTTTTGGGCTCTCGGTCTTGGGGCACTGTACTTATGAATCAGGTAGGCGATGTGAGAAGCAGCTGTACTAGAAGTCTCGGATCCTGAACTCTCGTTGTCGGATGAAATCTCGATAACTGGTGGCGCCAGACCTAACAAGAAGAACACATGGTAGCAGACCATTAGCTATGTGCAGGGTCCTAAAACCAGAGCCGAACAACCTATCTCTCGGCGGCCAACCAGACTTTTGAGATCTCATACCAACGTGCAAGTGTGAAGTAATGTCTCTCGGCGCTGTACCGAGAGGGGAATCTCTACAAATTGGGACTTTCGGCCCCATCTTCAACCTCAAGAACAGGTTGAAGATGACTGTTCATCTTCAACCCAGAAAACCCACAAAAACCCAGAAAAAAGTTCGAAAAAACTTCACAAAGTGCGAGAAAACAAGCAGAAAAGCAGGAATAACAAGCCAAGACAAGGTATTACCTGAAGATCTGAAGCAACGAACTCAAATCGGTGAGAAAACTTCGAGTTTGTAGAGAGAGAGCGTCTGAAGATTGAAATCGTAGAGAGAGAAAGTTTCTTATCTCCTCCCTCTGAGGTATTTATAGCGAAGGGCAAATTTCGAAATCCGGTGAGCTTGGGCGGGAAACGTACAAGATCACGGTAAAGAATCCGGTACGGCGTGCTCTCGGCTTATCAATGTCGAACACGTGTCGTCTGACACGGTGCACCGTAGCAGTTCCCATCCGATGCGTCAGCGAAACGGCGTGCAACAGGAGTGACGTGACTACAGTTGTCACGTCGCCTCTGAAACCCTAATCTTAGGGGACACATGGCGGGCTCCAGATGGGTAGAAGTTCGGCGATGCAGGGAATCTAATGATGGCTTTATCTCGAGGAATGGGGCTCGGATCGGAACCCGCTCGGCACCCGAATGTTCAACCCCTCGTGTGGGAAATAATCCGCACGGAGGGATCGAGGGGCTATTGTAGGGGTCCGGATATACCGAGCACCTTGCTTATACGCAGAATCAATAAGAGACACCTCTTTGTAGTCACCGAGATACTAACATTGAGGGACTCTTCGGAATTACGAATCAACGCACTCAAAAGAGCATAGTGGGGCTTCGGCCCAATGCCTCGGCAAAGTGCCGAGACCTATCCTACATCTGATTCATTTGTGGCCTTTCATGGCTAATATCAAAAGGCCTCGGGGCATACCCGAGGAGTGATCTTAACCGACCTCGTGATGCTGATAACATGCCGAGAAACTCGGTCCTGAGTCAGCATAGCGGTTAAGGCGGCATGTGCTCGTAACAAACTGTGATCGTGACAGGTGACGGTTATGACACGCGTCAGGACCTTACTGGGAGCATGTGCATGCAGTATATTCCTCCGGGCTCGTCATCGTGACGTCAGCCGAGCGGTTATATCACGTGACGGACACGGCTGTACTTGGAGGACAAGTCAAGGCTCGCCTATAAAAGGTGAACTTCGTTTTCCTACTAGAGGTACGCGCAACTCACTCTAAAACCCTAAATCTACTGCACTTCATCTTCTTCTCTTACTTACAAGACCGTCGGAGTGCCATTCCGGACTCAAAGGTCCGGTCTGGTGCTAACGGTTTGCTTAGTGTGCAGGCCTAGAGTTCTACCTGAAAGTTTACACCATCACCGTCGTTCATCGTCACCAGGAGGAACAACCAGAGAAAGAGGGCTCCACAGATAACATCGAGGTCTTTGCGTGGACTCCTTATGAAATGCCGGGTGTCAGCCCTGATTTCATCACGCACGCCCTCAATGTTGATCCGGCTAGGAGGCCAGTAGTGCAGAAACCAAGGCGGTCCTCGGCCATCCACTCCGACGCCGTCTTGGAAGAGGTTGACCGCCTGATCGAGGCAGAGGCTATCCGAGAGGTGATGTACCCCACGTGGCTGGCAAACACCGTGGTAGTAAAAAAGAAGAACGGGAAGTGGAGGGTATGTGTGGACTACACTAACCTCAACGACGCTTGCCCAAAAGACTGTTTCCCCCTCCCTCGGATAGACCAGTTGGTGGACGCTACAGCCGGGCACGCTAGGCTCAGCTTCATGGATGCTTACCGAGGGTACCATCAGATCGCTCTGAACATAACGGACGTTGAGAAAACCGCATTCATCACACCGAGAGGTACCTATTGCTACCGGGTCATGCCATTCGGCTTAAAAAACGCAGGGGCTACTTACCAGAGAATGGTCTCCAAGATGTTCGCTCAGGAGCTCGGCGACATCATGGAGGCCTACATCGACGATATGGTAGTAAAAAGCCAATTCGCAGAAGACCATCTTTCTCACCTCGGCAAGGTCTTCTCCATCCTCAGAAGGCACGATCTGAAGCTTAACGCGGAGAAGTGCGCGTTCGGGGTCGGTTCTGGAAAATTTCTGGGGTACCTCGTCACCCGCCGAGGGATCGAGGCCGACCCCAACCAGCTAGAAGCTATACAGAAGCTCCGAGCGCCGTCGACAATCAAGGAGGTTCAGCGGTTGACAGGGATGGCTGCTGCCCTCAATCGATTTATAAGCAGGTCGTCCGATGCCTGCCGACCCTTCTTCCAATCCATCAAAACCAGTAAAAGGGGCTTTATCTGGACCGCCGAATGCGATGCCACACTCGCCGAGCTTAAAGGCTACATGTCCCGAGCACCCATGCTAGTCATGCCAAGAGAGGACGAAGATCTCTACCTTTACTTAGCGGTGTCTGAACATGCCGTTAGCTCAGCGTTGGTCCGGCAAGAGGGTTCGGAGCAGTTCCCGATTTACTACTCGAGCAAGACAATGCTCCCAGCCGAGACCAGATACTTGCCGATCGAGAAGTTGGCACTTTCACTGATCACGGCCAAGAGAAAGCTCCTACCCTATTTCCAGAGCCATACAATCGTGGTAACCACGACGTACCCCTTGAAGACTGTCATGCGTAAGGCAGATCTCTCGGATCAGGTCTGTAAGTGGTCCTTGGAGTTGGCCAACTTCGACATTCGGTATGAACCCCAGACTGCAATCAAGGGGCAGGCATTGGCTGACTTCGTTGCCGAGCTCACCCCCAAGATGGAGACTGAGCTCCGGGAGGAGGCTACCGACGAAGGCGTCGGAGACGGGTCGACCAAAGGCACCACTGCCCCTGAGCAATCCGGTTTTGTTCTCAGGCGCTCCCCACCCCGCACAGCTACCATCTACACGGGCGAGTTGTGGCGCATGCATGTGGATGGTGCATCGAATAGCCGAGGAGCAGGGGCTGGAATTGTGCTCATTTCACCCGAAGGGACTCTCCACGAGTGCTCCATGAGCATCGGTTTCCCAGCCACAAACAACGACGCCGAGTACGAGCCTTAATTGCTGGACTCCGCCTTGCCCTCGCCCTCGAGGTGGACGAGCTACAGGTTTATAGTGACTCCATGCTCGTGGTGAACCAGTTGAACAGCGATTACGGCTCTGGCGACTCTCGGATGTTGAAATACCTTAGCCATGTCCTGGAGCTGCAAAAAGGCTTCAAGGCCATCCACTTCTCCCATATCGGTCGAGCCAAAAATGCTCATGCCGACGCCCTTGCCGCTCTCGGATCAGCGTGCAACGAACTCGGGGGCACACGAACGATCATGATCGGAGAAATCGCGGTCCCAAGCTTCGAGCCGGGCGCCGAGGACGTTATGACAATCGCTGCTCCTGGCCATAGCTGGATGGATCCCCTGGTCTCCTACCTCCGAAACCGGACACTCCCCTCAGACAAAAAGGAGGCTCACCAGATTCGCTGCCAGTCCGCGTCCTACTTCCTGTCTCCGGTTGGCCAGCTTTATTGCCGTACCTACATCGGTCCTGACCTCCGCGTGCTGCATGACGCCGAGGTACCTCACATCCTTCATGAGCTCCACGAGGGGAGCTGTGGCAATCACTCGGGAGGGCGCACACTCTCTGAGCGAGCCGTCACACAGGGCTACTGGTGGCCAAAAATGAAGAAAAGCGCCGAGGATTATGCCAGGAAGTGTGAGGCATGCCAGAGGCACTCCCCCATTCTCCACCAGCCTACCACGCCACTGCAGCCGGTCACAAGCCCGTGGCCATTCGCCCAATGGGGGCTCGACATTGTTGGAGTACTTCCCACGGCCCCTGGCGGATTCCGCCACCTGATCACGGCCACAGACTACTTCACCAAGTGGGTAGAGGCCGAACCACTGATCCACATTACTGCCACCGAGGTCGAGCAGTTTGTCTGGAAAAACATCATCTCTAGGTTCGGCGTGCCTTATGCTATCATCTCCGACAACGGTACACAATTCGTAGCCGAGGCCGTCAAAGCGCTTTGCAGAAAGAAGAACATTCGCGTTTATAACTCGACCGTGGCCTACCCACAAGGGAATGGCCAAGCCGAGGCCTCGAACAAGTCAATCTCGTCCGGCCTCAAGCGTCGGCTGACCAACAAGCGAGGGAAGTGGGTGGAGGAGCTCCCTAAGGTTCTCTGGGGCTACCGAACGACCCCTCGGCGAGGAACCGGCCGAACGCCGTACTCCATGGCTTATGGGATGGAGGCTGTCCTTCCACTTGCTGCCATTACTCCCACCGCCCGAACCGAAGTCTTCCATCCAGCCACGAATGATGAGCATCTGGCCTTCGAGCTTGATCAAATCGAGGATCTCCGAGATGAACCTCGCATCAAATACGCTGCATACCAGCAGGAGGTCGCTCGGGGGTATAACAAGCACGTTCGCATCCGCCCTTTCAACATCGACGACCTCGTTCTCCGAGAGGTTGTCCAAAAGAAAAACAAGAAAAAGTTCATGCCCAACTGGGAGGGTCCTTACCGGATCATAGCCAAAGCGGGCTATGGGGCTTACAAGCTGGCCGAGATGGATGGCATGGCTGTGAGCAACCCATGGAACGCCTCAAAGTTGAGAAAATTCTATGGTTAGGATCTTGTGTTTATCATTTTCACGTTTATCGTGTCTTCGGCAACTTTTTGTAATGCCTGAGGATTAAGATGTTAATGATAAGATCCTCTCTTCAGTTTGTTGTTATCTTCTGATTCTTATTTTCTTAGTTATCCTCTCTTCAGTAGTTTCCCTCGGCTGAGGTTCCAAAGTTCATTTAGCTTCGTCCGGAGGGACGACCCGACCCTGTTCGTTGGAACGGTCGTCTGTGTTCGGTTGAACAAAAAACTCTACTCGGAAAAACGATTGGTAAGCGTTCGGTTGAGCGTACAATTGTTTTTGATAGAGCGGCGCTAACAAGTAACAGCGTTCGGGGCGGTGCCCCTGGTCTCGGGACCAACCCATCGAACTAGCTGAGGGCTATTTCGGTTATTCGCTCGGCGCGTTCTTTCAAACTCTTTTGCTTCGGCTGGGTTCGCTAAGGAGCTCGGCGACATCATGGCTCCCCGCCGAAGCAGGGGCTATCATTTATTACCAATTTTGGTGATCACGATCCATTATACACGAGAGACAATACTTGTGCAAAATTCAGAAAGTAAATTCATGCAAGACACTGAACGACATTGAATTAGAAATGGAAGGAAGAAAGGAATTCATTCATCCATAACAAAAACATATTACAAGCATTCGGATCTGGCCTATGCGTAGTCGTTCGGTGCCAATCCGTCTGGAAAAAAAAAAAAAAAGGGCTTGTTAGGCCCCTATGTTGGTGGCCTCCGGGGTTTGGCCCTGATTGTCGGTGAGAGCTTCTGCGGCATCTCTGCCTTCGGCACCACTCCACTCGGGAGCGTCCTCCTCATCATCATCGGAGGGCATCTCCGGGACCTCGGTCTCGGGCACAGGAGGGATGGAGGACCGAAGGGCAGAGTCCGCCGGGACGGAAATGATGTCGTAGGCCTGAGTGAAGGCTTGAGGCCAGCAGCCAGCGCGACCGAGGAGGTAGCCCTTTTTGAAGGCCTTCTCCTCGTTTTCGTTAGCCTCCTTGGCAAATTCCTTCAGCGTGTTCCTCGCCCCTCTCTGGTAGCCGTTGGAATCAGCAGCAGCCATCATCTCATCGTGCTCGGTTTGGGCGTGCTGGAGATCCCTCTCGGCTTGAGCGACCCTCTCCTCGGCGGCCGTAATTTTGCTCTCGGCCGTCATGGCCCTCTCTTCGGCCTCCTTTTGAAGGCGGCGCGCCTTCGCCAGCTGTCTTTCAAGCTCTTCTCCATCGGCAGCAAGAGCCTCGGCTTTCTTCTTCAGTTCCGACCGGGCCGTTCGCTCGGCGTCGAGTTTCTTCTCGATGACGGCCTTCTCCTCCCCGAGGTTGTAGACCTTGTCGCCGAGAGCCAGGGCGGATTGACCGGCCTGCAAAGATAGAAAATTGATAAGTGCGCGGGCCAAAATCCGAGGAGGGGAACTTGGACAAAATTACTGATGAAATGTCAAGACAGAAGTTTTTACCTTTACGATTTGAGCGCAAAGGTCGGCATAGTTGTCGGCAACGTTCTTCGACACGGCCTGCATATCCCTCGGGAGGGCAAGGGCCTTGAGCAGGGTCATGGCCGTCTTCTTGCTTTCCCGGACGCTAGCGAGCTTCTTAACCGGCTCGTCGCGGAACCTGTTTGTCCCTCGGAGCAACCCCCTTTGGGGGGGCATCGGCAAGTGCCCCGAGGGGAGGAGGCGGCGGGACCGTCGGGGCCTTTTTAAGGGCCTCCTTACCAACAGCAGCGGGCTCGGTCGTCCGAGGCTTCTTTTGGGGGGCATCGCCCTCGGGTGTGTGGCCCGACTGTTTGGTGGCCGCTTTCTCGGCCTCCTTCCTCTTCCTTTCGGCCCTCTCCTTCTTCTGGGCCTCCTTCAGCGCCGAAGCTCCAGCCATCGGGCCTTCGGATGCGCTTCCTGCGACGAATGACTGGGAGGGGCCGCTGGATTCCCTCGGCACACGCTCGCGTCCCGCGAGATCGGCACGCGAAATGTCGGTGTCGAAGTGCCGAACCCGACGGGGACCTGTCCGTGGAACGGGTTCTTTCCCCTTTTTCAAAAAGCCTTTGTAAAACGGCACGTACCCGAGGATGGCAGGGGCCGTACGGTTGGGGATCCGAAAGATGCTGTCAATGACGTCGTCGTCGGCGTCCCTGGCAAGATACCTCGTGACCTCCCCGCACTCTGCAAAACAAGAAATAACGTTAAAGCGTTCGTCAGATGCAACGGTAAATACAGGTAAACAAAAAGAATGATGCAAGCGAAAGGAATAAAGTATGCGTCGGCGGACTTACTGGGCTTCCCCCGTTTCCAAGGGACAGACGACACCGACTCGTCCCCCGGGGCCTTCTCGTAGTTGCCCCGGACGATCACCAACTCGCAAGCGTGTCTCTCCGAGTCGGAGAGCATCCCCACCAGGGGCGGGTACTCTGGCCTCCTAGCGAAGTAATACCGCCCGTAGGCGGAGCTCCGCTGAACGACATAGATGGCCATGAGGTCGCTGAGCCGAAATGGTATGTTATGCGTCTCGGCCAACCTCACCGCCGAGCATATGACTCGGAAGGCATTAGTGGTGAGCTGATGGGGTGCAAGCTGGTACGCTTCCAGGAACTGCCGGAGGAGTCTAGGCATCGGGAACGTTAGCCCGCCCTCACAAATGGCCATCAGCGGGACCGTGATCTCCCCCCGTCGGTAGTGAATCTTGCCGTCTGTGGGACGGGAGATATCTACGTCGTCCGGAATGCCGTAATCCCTGCGGAACAAGGCCAGCTTCTCGGCGGTCCCGTCGAGGTAATCCGCGACGTACTTGCAGACACCGTGTTTTGGGTTCCGAGGGGGGATCGATTCCCAATCGGGTCCATATTCTACCCCCCCGTCCGTAAAGGCCTCTTCGCCCGACACCGGCTCGGCGGACTCCTGGGTTCGCCCTTCTGGCGTGGCGGTGGCCTCGGAAGTGCCTTCCTCCGCCTCGGCCAACCGCCCTTCAGGCTCATCCTCGGCTACGGGTTCTTCCCTCGAGCCCTCCCCCTCGGAGAACGGTCCCAGGTCCTCAACGTCCATTCCATGGGCCCGGAGCGAATCCACCTCGAGGACCTCGGCCGCCTCGGGCTCTTTGAATCCGGCCGCGGTCCTGTCTATCTCCACGACGTTGGAATCAGAGTTGAACCCCTCGGACAGGTTGGGGAGTTCGGTAGGATCGACGGCGGGAGACTGTGGTTGTGAGATTTCTATCGGCGGCGCCCCGTGTTCGGTAGAGGCATCAGGGACCTGCCCCTGCCCGGAGGTGGAGGCTCGAGCACCGCTTTCGGCCCGCATGGCTTCTCTTTCCATCTCCATCCAGCACTCGGGGGTTATTGATCGTAGGGGGGTTATGTTCAAGGGCACTGTTGTGATTGGTGGGGGAACTGTTGGGCTCTGGCTTCTATAGTTCCGGCCGAGGCTTCTGAGTTGCTCTCGGAAAAAGATGTTTTGGATGAAGTCGCTGAACTGGGAATCGGCGAGGACGTCGTCTGTGGATGAATCCGAAGAGTCCGAGCTCATCCAGGAGAAAACCTACAGTGCACAGGTGAAACTACCATCAGCGATATGCACATGTTCGATTTCGAGAAAAATATGAAGGGCTGAGCTTCGGCACCTGCCGAGGCTCCCCACGGGGTGTCAACTGTCCCGAGAGCCCAAGGGGTGCCGAGCTCTCGGGTGAACCTAGGTAAAGAAGCGCTCGGATATCTCTCGGCGGGGGGCGGTGTGTGCGACGGTTAAGCGCTCGGAAGAACACGTTGAGTGTTCTTCAAACCCAGAAACTGGCGGCCGTGCTCCGCCGCACAAACCGCCGGAAAACTCAAACGCAACGGAGGCGAAAAAGTGAGACACTCGAAAACCCACCCAAAATGCAGCAAAAACATGCAAAAAACTTGAAAAAACTGTGGAAAAACGTAGAGAGACAGAAGAAAAGCACAATACCTTGGATTTGGGAGAAGGGCTTGGCCTGGAAACGGGATTTCCACGAAGAGAATGGCTGAGCACGACGGTGTGAAGCGGCGGCGCGGGCTCTGATGCTAGAGAGAGAGAGTAACGGTGCTCTCTCTCTCCTCCCACCCTTGTATTTATAAGGGGTAGGGTTGGGTGCCATTATGGCGCCGGCTCGGGAGGCCAAGGGTCGCTCCCTCAGATCATGACACCTGTCCTCCCCGTTCAAATCGTTTAGGCGCGAATCCAGGTGTCGGCACTCGGACCAACCAAGCAATGACACGTGGCAGAAACGTCAACACGCGTCATGGATTCCTGAGCCGGTGTGTCAGACGTCCCTTCACATCGCTGATCGATGTGACGTTCCGATCCCCAATCGCCTCGAGCGCTCGGATAAGGGGATTTTGATCGTCAGCACCCCGATCACAAGAGCGACCCTCCCGAGCACGATCCTCCCACCACCGGTAAAACAGTGCCGAGCGAATTTCTCCGACCGCCGTCCCCGATTGAATCGACTCCCACATCCGTCGTCCCACGGCATGAGAAGTCGATGGGGCTATTGTAGCGGCCGGGTTCATAAGGGCCAGCCAGGGCCCCCTCTCCCCATCGCAAAGAGCTGAAAAGATTAATGTCTCAGAATCTGCAAAACTGAATGCAGATCGATCTGCCTCGCTGGCGCCGAGCGTACGGTGCCCTCGGATGACGGCGCGGATGCACGGTTCTGGACGAATATGGGTTTGAACGATATCCGCCGAGCGGGTATTGCCGAGGACGTTGACTCCTACGTTTGGCTCACGTAATACCCTCGGGACCTCCGCCGATCGACGTGCCGAGCGCCTGAGGAGCTGGGCCACTTGCGTGCCGAGTCGGTCGACTTCGGTCACCCAGGGGCTCGGATTCTATTCGGTTCGGGTGTGGCGTACCAGGCACGCTACACACTCCACGATGGAGCATTAAATGCGGCAGTCACCTACTCTGCCACCGCCGCTTGCAGAAGCACGTGGGTGATGGGGAATGTCTCGAGTTGATTTGACTACTCGAACCCACGTGCCGTGACGTCAGCCGAGACATGGCATCCGGCGCAGGGGTAGAGGTCACATCACCTGTCATTCCGAGCATGAATGACGGGCGTGTGAGGGGCACCGAGCGCGTGGGACGCACGCCCCTCAGCCTATATATATCCAACCACAACTACCACAAGGTGGGGGATCTATCTCTCTCTCCTCATTCACTACCCTCATAACTCCACCTCTCTACTTCTCTCTCTAGATCTCCGGTGCATTTCTCCCCTCCGGTGACTAACTTGCCCGTCGGAGTGCCTTCCCGGACCACCACCGTCCGGGCTTGGCATTAACGCGGTTGTCTACGTGTGCAGGATACCATCACCGGCGAGCAACAAGAGGCTCAGGCGTGCACCGTTCCTTCCACCACTACCCGTTCCACCTCAAGAGGTTCAGGGAGCTCAATCCGGCGAAGAGACCCCCACATTTACGTATTAGATGATTTAACTGAGCTTGGAACTAAGAAATATCTCAATTCTACAAATTGTATTGTGCCTGGTATATACCACAGTTTTTTATTGTGCGTAGATCAAATCTTTTATTTGTCTATTACTCTTTGTGAATGTAAACAGAGCAGAGTATAAGAGAAATCAGGATGGTTGTTCGAGCTCCATTCGTTTCTTGGGATCCTGAGAAACACCCATCTCATCTAGCACATGGGGCCTTTTACTATGTATTCACTGCTAATGGACACAGGATAAATATTGCTAGATCAATCGATAGGGGAACAAATCATCTTTTCTATAGAAGGGACTTTGACTTTGTTCGTGACTATGGTGAAGAACTTGTACTGGGTCATATCAACGAATGGCAGTTAAAAAGGGATTTTGTTAAATGGATTGAATCAGTTATATACATACTTTTCGTTCCTCCGGCGTAGTGCTGCAGGTAATGTATTATTTATATTATTGAAAAATTGTTTGGTTATTTAGTCAAATGATCTACTAATTTTATTACTTGTTCGTATTTATTATGTTTGTTTCTTTTTTAGGTGTTCCACGGTGTTGGTTTCTAATGCGGTTGCCTTCTCTTTATTCACCTAAGGTTTTGTTCTAATTTATCTACATATACTTATCATGTTCATTCTAATTTATTGATATCAATATTTAAATTTTATGTTTTTATCTAGATGTTTTTTTTTTTGTACGATAATTTTTTTTATTAATCTTTGAAGGATTACAAAGATTAAAAGGGTAAGAAGCATAAAAACTTCAAACCCAAAGCCAAACAGTTAGCAAGATGCCAACTAAAGAGTACAAGAAAACAAGGCATAAAACTACATCAATCAGTATCACAATGAGGCTAAGATATTCTTGAGCCTGAAAAGAAAATCATCCATCGAGTAACCATTTCCCCCCAAATTCGGTTTAACCCAAAGATCAATTCTGATCTTTATAAAGTCTGCAGCTCCATGCCAATCAGGTGTTTCTTTTTCAAATATCCACTTGTTCCTCAAATGTCCACTTGTTTTTATCTAGATGTTACCAGCAGGGCTTCAATCATTCTTTCCAAGGGAGGATGCGGAGGCATGGATTGTCTTGAGGCATGGACATAGAGTTTGGCCTATTATACTGGTTGGTTGTCTAATGCTCAATGACAATTGAACTGATTTCTGCAAAGTCCATAGCTTGAAGATTGGATATCAGGTTATATTTTCTTGCGAACGCCGTTGGGTCTTCAATACTATGATGTTTAATGAATATGGACAACAGATGCGCTATGATTGGTCTGATCCTGAACAACCTTTCGAACAAATACATGGGCCATCAGGTATTCTGTTACACTAAATTAATTTCCATATCTTTTGTCTATAAGTTTTCAGATTATTTATTAAACAACATTTTTATATGTTTTCCTATTTGTGGCTTGTTTAGAACAAATGCATACAGCATGTCTGCCATCGATTATTGAGCATGAAATGTCAGAATTGCGGTTTATATCCGAGTTTACAACAGCTGCTTCACTTCAGCAGGTCTTTATTCTTTACTTTTTTAACAGCATTCATTTGGATAGCTAATGTTAAAATCACATTCAAATTAAGCTAAATTTATTTCACCGTAGGTCTTTGAGAATTTCCCGCATGAGTTCATTGAAGAGTACGAGGTTGAAGCTCTTCCATTTGAAGTTGCAAATCAAACTTGGCTTATTGAAGTAAATCAAAATGGAATGCTTGATAATGCTACTTTCTCAGAATTCTGCAAAGACCTTCATTTTGAACCATTTGATCATGTGATGGTGTCAGTATCTTCAAATAAGATAGTTCGAGTGATTACGCTTCAATCTGGTGATGGTTCAAAAAAGATGCTTAATTGGTTCTGACTAAGTTGTGTGAGGAAACATTTCTTGATGGGCTAATTGTGTTAGATATTATGCAGTGTACTTGTCATATTTTGTTGGCTACTGTTTTCTGTTAGATGGTTAACTTGTTTTCTGATCTCAATCTACTAAGGATTGGATTAAATCTGTATAAATGGAACTATGGAACTGCTGCTGTACTTCCATTTGGAAGTTGTCAAGACTGATGAATGTAATATAAGGTTGGGTTTAGAGTATTAATCATGGTATATCATTTTAATTGTGAAAATTTATTTCCAATATTAATGATGCTATCTACGAAACATTAGTGAATATATTAAATTATGAATCTGTTCTATTCAAGAATATAATATACCAATTGTTTCACTGAACTAATATTTAGAAAATAAATTTTGTGAAGATAGATTATTTGCATTCACATAACAATCTGTGTTGCAAAAATATATGATTCTATAATTTTAGATTAGATTTTAGCTTATTTTATATTAAGCTGCATTCATGTTATTTTTCCATTAAAAAAAAAAACAGTGGAATTAACTATAGCCCTAAAGATCTACATTTTGCTCAAATCATTTCTTTTTCTATTAGTTCATTAATTAAATCACTACATTTTTTATACAAACAAAATCAATTTTGGCACAAATGAAAACAGTTCTTGGCATTAACATCAACGAATTTTTATTATGAAAAGTCTAATAAGAGAGCAATCAATTTTAGATTGAATTTGAGAACACAAATATGCTCTCTTAGTTGTTTGAATCTAATTACCAGTACATAATGAAAGATTCCCACAGGAAAGAATCCAAAGCTAGCATTTATACCATTAAATAAATCCCACTTAACAATTTTCTCCAACTCTAAACAGATTTACCATGGATATGGTATGATCTAGCAAGCAAGATATTTGCTAAACGTAAAATATCTACACCTATGACTGCGCTTTCAAAATATGTACTTTGGTGACAATAATGCTTTGCCAAAGCTCTTGAACCAAGAAAGTTAAAAGATAGAGTTGCACTTCTTATCTTCAAAACATTTCTACTTTTTAAACAAATAAGCTAATGCTAATATTAAAATCGTTTTTGTTTGTGTCAAAAGTAATTGCATTTGTGCAAAAAATATAATAATAAAATTTGTTTATCATATATAAAATGTAAATGTTTTGTGCATTGAAGACTTAGCACGAACAAAAATGCGTCTCGCATATATTATTTTGCATATTTTAATTTAGCGTTGCAAAATTTAATTCTTTATATATTCGTTTTCTATATTTCTTTTTAGATAATTTCTATGCAAAATATATATTTTATAAATACGAAAAAAAATTTGTATATAACATTGTCAAATTTTCTTGAAAAGAAATTAAAATCTTCAAATTCTATATTTTTCATATGAAATTATATATCTTCATATTTATCATATTTATAGTATAATAATTAAGAAAATATAATTGCGCTATATATTTTAAATGGAACAATATAAATAAATGACAAATAACATCAATTTTTGATAAATTATAGACAAAAAAAAGATTATAATTAATATGTTTTTTAATATGGTATATATACTTAATAAAATAAAACATTTAAATTGTAATACATCTAAAGAAAAAAACTTGTAAATAGAAAACGATAGCTGTCATGACATCTATTTGCTTTAACCAAACCTATGAATATGTGCATAGCAGTCCAGTGCTATCACTTCCTCTCATAACTTGATCAGACTCAAAAGTAAGAAATTTCCTCTAGCTTTTTCTTCTCTTATTTCTTAAACTCTGTAGTACTTACATGATTTCATACCGTTCAGATTTCAAGTTGAAGATCGCTCTACTCTAAGTTAGATTGAAGCTTTCATCTGGAAGAACTACAGCTTGCAGGATTCTCAGTAAGCACATTATCTGTTCTTATCAAATATGCAATTTTTTGTGCAATTATCATCATCATTTTAGATTAATTTCGTAAATTATATTCCATTCTTTGCTCATACATGTATCCACATCTAATTAGTAGAAGAATAAAGTATCAGATATTTACAAGTATATAGTATAGTAACTATTCAGTTACTTTTTGCTCAAAAATAGTCAAATTAGATAGAGAGGCAACTTTGTTGCCACAGGAGACATGGGTGATAGAAAAAGATATAGAACAGCTTATTCTCAAACACCAGATGATCAAAAGCAAGCACAAAATGAAAGAAGGAATATAGCAAGAAGGACGAAATTGTTTACAGTACCAGTCCAACAAGAAGCCAGTACCAGTAATTCTATGCCAACAACTTCAATAGGAGATGGAGATGTACTCACAGCTAGCAACAGCAGATTTCCAGAGGGAATGACTTCAAGTTTCAACATACCCCAAAAACCAAAACCATAATTTCTTAGAATTTCATTTATATGCTCCCAATGTGCCTAAAAATCTACTTCCATATTTTATGCTCAGGTACCCTGCAGGAAGTTATAGGAGATGATCTATGTAAGAGATATATGCTTAAATTTCTTATCACTTATTATAGAATCAACTGTATAAAAGTGTATTATAACAACATTGCTGATTTTATATAGGTATGTTGTACGACGTCAATATTGGTAAGTATAATATCTTTGGAAATTTACAGCAGAACCTATTTATGCACATATTAGTTTTGTAAGAACCTTGAGGATTTATAGGTCTAGAGCTTGGAAATTTGCTCCCTCTTCCAATGATTATCCAACGTCCTATTCCATTGCACTCACAAAGACTGCGTCCAGTTGATCCTTGTTTGCTATGTGAAGCAAAGAGATTTCCATATGAGCCACCAAGTTTTTACTGTGGTCAAGGAGGCATATCACTTTACCCAACCAATATGCCACCTGAACTCTGCCAATTATTCAGGCTCAACTCCAGCATCAAAACATTTCCTTAAGTATGTTAAGCCATACAATGACACATTTACTTTTACTTCCATGGGAGTCCATGTTGACGTGCTATATGCCTCGCGTTATAATGGAGTGTATACATATCGAGCTCAAGGTCAGATTTACCATTATATGAACAGTTTATATCCATCAGATGGTAACCCTTCATATCTGCAGCTCTACTTTTATGATACACAAAAAGAACCTGATCATAGGCAAGGCAAGAAGACTGACCTAGAGCTACCCATTATTGATTGCTTGTTTAATATCTTAGAGCCAAATCCATACTCTAGATTCTTTAGTAGCCTCAGAAATGTTGACAACATAGACAAATGCCAGATCAGATTGAAAGCTGACCCAAAAATACAAACTACAAGAGCTGGTGCACCTCTTATAGATCAAGTTGGAGCAATATGGTATGAAGATGAAAATGCAGAAGAAAGAAATGAAAGAGAAATAATAGTTCAGAAGCATGATGGTCATAGTCAACGGATAATATACTATTATGGTTTGTACGATTCACTCCAATATCCACTATTATTTCCTCAAGGTGAACCAGGATGGCATGAAGGCATAACAGAGAAAATGAGGTGCACATGCACAGCCATGTCTAGGCCAATGAAAAGTTCTTGCAGCCCATTCTCAAACAGCTGAACAATTGATATCAACAGAGGCAAAAGTCTATAAAGAGAATGTTGAGAAAATCAATACAGTATCAGCTCGAGAATTTTATGCTCATTGACTCCAAATTCGAGAATCAACAAATGTTATTTTATTAGAGTCAGGACGTCTGTTGCAGCAATTTGTGGTTGACATGTATGTGAAAATTGAAACCTCAAGATTGGATTACTTTAAGAAAAATCAGGATCTTATAAGAGCAGACCTTTATCAAGGTATTGTTGATAGTGTGAATCAAGGTGAAGTAGAAGGATCAAAAGTTGGCAAAAGGATTGTCTTACCTGGTTCTTTTATTGGTGGTCCGCGAGACATGAGAAAAAGATACATGGATGCAATGGCTTTAGTTGAGCGATACAGAAAGCCAGATTTATTCCTTACTATGACATGCAATCCAAATTGGCCAGAAATCAAAGCTGAGTTAAAATCTCACGAGGAAGCACAAAATAGGCTTGATTTGCTTGCACGAATTTTTTGGAGTAAATTTGAATATTTGAGAGATGAAGTCATTAAGAAGGAATTATTCAGACCAATTGCAGCATATACTTTTGTAGTTGAATTCCAAAAACGAGGATTACCTCATGTCCACATGTTGATTATCCTAAAAAAGGCATACAAATTGAATACCCCAGAAAAATTTGATGCTTTTATCTCAGCTGAATTGCCGAATAGAGAAAAACAACCACATTTATATGCAGTGGTCATTAAACACATGATGCATGGACCATGTGGTTCATTGAATGAGAGTAATCCATGCATGCGTAATGACAATTGCAAAGATCACTATCCAAGAGATTATTGCGCAGAGACATTAATAAGTTCAGATGGATATCCACTGTGACATCCCGACTTTTTCCGCTTAAAATATATATATATATAGGTAAAATTTCTAGTCCACACTCCCGGATTTAAGGAAAAAATGGGGTTTTTTTGTGTTGTAAATTTTTTTTGGAAAATCCGATCCGTCCAATGTGTTCAGAAGGTGTTTTCAAGGGTCCACGCGGAAAATCTTCAAAAAAAAATATCGGGAAGGGCTTGATCCATGCAGTTTTCGCAAAAACTGTATTTATATATTTTTTGCGAAAACTGCTTGGATCAAGTCCTTCCCGGTAATTTTTTTTGAAGATTTTCCGCGTGGACCCTTGAAAACACCTTCTGAACACATTGGACGGATCGGATCATCAAAAAAAAATTTGGATTAAAAGGTGCGGAAATTAAAAGTCCGGATTAGAAGTGGACTCTCTCTCTCTCTCTCTCTCTCTCTCTCTATATATATATATATATATAGGAACCCCTTCCTATCCAAACCCCTTTTTACGGACCTAACGTCCGGACCTCCACCTTCCCGATTTATATAGCGTTTTTATGAAAAACTGCTCCGATCAAGCCCTTCCGGGTATTTTTTTTTGCCAAATCTTCGCGTTGGACCTTAAAATCACGTTTTAAACACATCTAACGGTTCGGATTTTCAAAAAAAAATTGGGAAGGTGGAGGTCCGGACGTTATAAAATCCGGGAGTTTGGATAGGAAGTTTTTTGTATATATATATATATAGTTTTGATATAGATAATTAACTCTTCCATTTTACGTTTCAAAGCTTCTTTTTAATAGGGAAAAAAAAAAGATAATTGTGTACTACATTTATTTTGGGAACTCTTATGAAATTGAATAACTTATATTTTGTTTTTATAAATATAATTGGGCTATAGTAAATATGTTTATTTGAGAGTATGTATAATGGGCTGCTAATTTTCATTATGGGTCAGACTTGAATCTCTAAAATTCTAAGTTGGGCTTAATTAGGAATTTCCTAGCAATATAGATATTTTGATAAAAATAGAGGATTGAGATGTTATTTATTTTACATTGAGAGCACTAGGGTTTATATGTTAAATACTATACCTAAATATCTTAGGCTGCTCCTTTTAGAAGAGCCGAGAGGGAGGTTTAGTTGTGGAGCTTTGCGGCATTATCCGATTGAATTCATTGGGTTAGTCTATTTTCTACTTTAAATCGTAATTTTCCGGTATTGATTCTTTATGTATAGCTTCGATATTAGATTATTTAAATTGGGTTTTGTGAGGATGTGCCGTGAGGAAAAAAAATGAGAGGGAGGGGTCAGAGTTTGCATCATGGGTGATGCATTTGGTTTATGCATGTATCAGAATGTTGTAAAATATTACTAGTATATTAGAGATCTACATGTGTACATGTGATTCAATACATAAAATATAGTAATTTTTCCTTAGCATATAATTTACGGTGGTGGTTCAGTAGTGCATGTGAGGGATATTGGTGGTGTATCATTATGGGTAATCAAGTTCCTAAGGTGTTAACACGGGGCGGTGCTAGAGTTTATTAAACGAGAATTTATATTACCAGTATTATATAGTTGCTGGTTGTAGTGGTAACTTTAAGTAGTAGTTTATCATTACATTGAATTAAGTATATGCATTCTTTTTATTCAGACTAGCGCAGAGTATTCGAGCATCGCATTTTGGGATCTATCATTTCGATCGAGGTGAGTGGTTAAGCATGTGATCCCTTCAATTGGAATCCTCTTGAGCCTATCAATTCTTGACAATCCTTTATTTTGTTCTGATTCTATGAATATTAATCTTGCTCGTTGAACTCGACTTATTTGACGATTGACGTACCCTTTGGCATACAAGGTTTATTGGTTATATTTCTGATTGGTTGATTGCTCTTATTTCGCTTACTGTCTAATCATTGAATTTGTTATATTATTGAGATTCTGCAAAGGCACAGGGAATATCCCTGCTGGTCACTTTCGTTTGCTGTTGTTCTTATGTGATTGGCACCATGTATTATATTTGTGAAAGTCCAAGGAAAAGTCTCAGGCGCCATCCTAAGGTGACTTTGGCCACTGGGGAAAAGACTTGTGAAATACCCTGTGACTCTAGTGCTCAACGGATTGGGAAAAGACTTGTGAAATACCCTGTGACCCTCTTCTCGACCGGCTTACGGAAAAGACTCAGGCGCCATCCTGAGGTGACTCTAAGTTCGGTGTTGGATCCAACGGGCTAAGCCTTGAGAAAATATTTGGCGTTTGGGAATGGTTATTATTATTATGGTTCCCACTCAATTTGAGATTTCTATTTATTGTTGTTCGTCGTTCTGGTATTTTTGGACTGGCTGATTGATAAGAATGCATATTTTTGTGAATCGATTATTGTTCTTGTTATTCGTTAATCTGAAATTCATCTCCTTGATACCACTTGTTGAGCCACCGACCTTTATTATTTGAAACCATTTCTTTCGAGCTCTCACTATCGTTCTTTTAAACTTATGCCACGTTGTATTCTAAACCCATAGCATGCTTAATTACTCATTGAGCTATGAGCTGACGGATTTATTCCACATTCTTTTCAGGTTAGTTCGGGGAGCATCATAGTGGACTCTGAGACAGTGTCGGGACCCACCGTTTGGACCTCTAGGGCATTCGCATTTTTATTTCTTTTAGTTATGTTAACAGCTACCGCGCTTTTACTTATTTAGCTTTTATTAATAAATTTGAAGTTGTAATATTTGGGATGTTTGTACCCAATTTGCTATAAAAAAATGTTGGTTTGGTTCACATTTTGAATTATATAATTCAAATTTTAGTTAATTAATGAAAAATCAGGGTTCCCTAATAATCTGTTAAATAAAAAAACCCTAATAGTATGAATGCGAATCAATAAGTTACCCAACACAAATCACACAAGCAATCAAACAGATGAACGCACGATATACGTGGAAAACCCCTGAATGGGTAAAAATCACGGGAAGGAATCAAATCACTATAATCGTTGTACAGTTACAGATATACCTATCCAAACGAAGTAAATCCTCACAACGTTCTAAGTATCACCTGCCGAGTCACACGTACACCGCACCCAGTGATCTTGATCGCCAACGCCTTGGATCCCACAAGCCTTCTAATCCTTTGCCTTTCGAACTCTACGAAAGGGCTTAACCTAAAGAATGATGATGTTGATGTAAAATCCTCTCGAAGATTATTTGTTGGCTTAGAGAATCAATTAATTTTTGAAGTTCTTCGAGGTTCACAAACCCTAGCCGCCACAGATGTTTGGAGGTGGAAAATATGAGTGCTGGCCAAGTTGTCCCCACAAAACCTTAGCCAACGTTATATTTATAAGCTTCAAAACGTGCTTGAGTAGGTTCGGAGTTGCTCGAGCAAGTTACTAAAGGCAGCTCATTTGCTTGATGTGTAGCTTGTATGTTGCTTGAGCAAGTTTCTTGAATTACATCAAAATAATGACCGCAATAAAAATAATTACATATTGATTTTATTCCACACCTAAACAGACACTCTAAATAATAAAATTACAACTCGATGTAAATGTGTGTTTTGTCAAACGGAATTGCCAAAACAAAGAAATCTGAAACTTGGTCCTTACAATCTCCCCCTTTGGCACTTCCATGACAAAACACACTACAAAAGCAATCTATCCTATATGAACAAGTTGTAAAGAGCCTGCAAACAAAACTCAACATCCAAACATATTAGAATAACAAGCAACCTACTCCCCCTTTCATCATTCTCCCCCTTTTTGACATGGAATGACAAAGGGCAAATAGGATAAATAATAAAGCAATAAATGTGAACAATTTAAGACCAAGAGAAGCAGCCAAATTAAAAATAAATAAAACAAAGCGCGGAAACTAGCATTGATAATATGACGGCTAAATTCAATAGCGAAATAAAGAATGAAAAACATGTGAAACTCAATAAAACATAATGAAACTAAATACTAAAAGATTATAATTTTTTTTTGAAGATACGAGCATGAGAATGTTTTAGCGCAAGTATTATATCATGAGATGAGATATGAACAAGACATCCATACTTTAAGACACAACTTGATGATATAAGACCATGCAAGGCAGAAGAAATACAACACGCCATGATCAACGACATGTGAGGAAAGTGTGTGTGTGCGCATCCATGGCCTAGATATCAGGTTAGCTCAATTTAGGACCCATATTCTCATGAACAATAGGAGTATCAAGATGACTCCCCCTCAAGAAGTCAAACCAAGCTAGGTCCTCAATGATTTTTTATTGATAAGTACTTGCGGAGCTCCCCCTCAACCTCTAACTTTTATTCTTTTTACAAAGTATTCTCTTTTACCCCACTTGCCGTTTGACGCGACTGTCCGGACTGGATAGAGCCGAATGCAACCGGTTACTAAGCAAGTGGTCCAATACTAATACCACCTTTTCCATAAACTCTCATTTTTTTTATATAACCTCACCGATGGAAATATATATTTTTCATTGTATTTTGCACTATCATCGGCGGCTTTCACACTACTAGGACTTTTGTCCTATAGGTAGCCCTTTCCTCAAGTCATTCATTCTCTCAATTCCGGAGGGGGAGATGTAGACAAAAAAAACAAATGGTGGTGGATGGATTTATACATCACATTTGAAATTCTAACCACGGGTCAATCTTAAAAAGAAATATCAAGATACGGACCAAGTTTATGAGAACAAGACCCCTAATTGTCAACCATCCATAATAGCCATGAATAAGTGTACAGAATGTCGGATACTCATGGTTTATTGACATTCGAATGTTTTTGCAGGGAGAATACCAAAAAGAAGTACAATAAAAATAAGGATGAACATGTTTATAATATCCAATGATATTAAACTACGCACTGAAGACTATCATGCTCAATTCACGCAACAACTAATAAAACAGTCACAAAAAAAAAAATTGAATTTTTTTTATATAATAACTCAAAGAAAACAAAAATAAGACAACTATGAAACAAACTATAAATTAAACTCCATAAATCTAGGTATTAAGATATGCACGATCAAATAAACCTAGTTTATGGAACCAAACCTAGCCTTAAAAGGCAATGTCAAACTCTCCAAGTGAACTATAGTCATCTAGAGAGTCAAGATCATCATCAACCTGAGATACCAAATCACTTTTACGAACCCACATCTGTCTAGGCTTGCCCTTTTCAACACTAGTCTTTTTAGTAGTTTTGGGTGTTGGATTTCTCGTAGTAAAATTAGCATGCGAATGAGTTTTACGTCTAGGCCTCTGAAAATACTCCCTATGATTGTTCATGTTATGGTAATGGAGAGGAGTCCTATGATAGTCATGAAGGGCAAAACAGTAAGGATGAATATGGCCTCTAATTCCACAATGATGGCAAGTGGGCACAAAATTATTATGACCATAAGAATGAGTTACATATGCATCATGTGAAGTGTTAGATTCATGCATCTTCCTACAGTGCGGTCTAATATGACCAGTCATACCACAATAATGACAAGTAGGGACAAATTTAACGACAGGAGTAAACACTTGAGATTTAGCATTATTAATAACTTTAGTTTTTACCTCATTGCGTTTGGGATGTTCGTTTACCACTGTTATCGTTTGCTTCTTTGGCGTGGGAGAATTGAGCCTGTTCTTCATGCCATTAGCATTCTTCTTCTTACCTGTACGATTGGTCTCTTCTTTTCCAATTGGTGGAGTTGAAGATGTCGCATGATAACCCAGCCCTGAACGATCGCTAGGATGCCATTGGATGGAAAGAATATGATCCAACACTTGGGTCCCTGTCTTTCTATCATGTCAATGATATACTCCAAAACAGCAGCAAAGATCTACCTTTATAAATGAGTAAACGTAGCAAGCATGTACCAGCAAACAACACCAATAAAATTGAGCATCTATGTCAAACATTTATCCCTTTGGAACATCATAATAATGAGTCCCAAACTTAATACTATAGTCAAGCATTATCACCCAAGCAAAGATGAGTATAGTCAGAGAAAATGCACTTGAGGCCAAAGATAGCCACACCCCAATAGAATAAAACACAAGACACAGATAGGACACAAACAAAGAGAAGAAGAGACACATAAGACCCAAAGAAGAACCCAAGACAAAGGACAAACCCAACAAGACAGGAACACCAAATGGCAAAACCAAACAGACCCAAATCCACACACAAACACAAACCCAACAAACCTGACTCCCCCCAAGACATCATACAAGCCCCCAAGAAAAAACCCAACCCAACCCCCAAAACAGCAGACGCCCCAACAAATCTGACTCACCCAAAAATAACAAACATGCCCTCAAGAGAAAACTAGCCCAATCCCTAGCACACAAGACTCCCATACGAAACAGAACCAAACACCCATCTTAGTTTCTTAAATGACATAAACCAAGCCCACCCCAATTCCCAAATGACGTTAAAGGATGCAGACAACACATCCCACCAAACCAGTCCCACCTCCCCTTAAATGGAATCTAATATGCTTTTGAATCTGAACAAAAAATCTTCAATCGAATAGTCTTTCCAACCATCTTTGTTTCTTACCCAAAAGGCCACCCTAGTCTTTATAAGCTCTTTGACTTCACCCCAATTTGGATCCACCTTATCAAAAACACATGTATTTCTTTGCTTCCACGCTGTCCACATGACAACAAAAGGGATGCATTCGCAAATCAATTTCTTTTTAGCACCTAATCACTAATCCTTCCACCATGATAAGAGAGCAATCATGGATTGAGGGGTGACCCATTTAACACCCCACCAAAGAATTATATTTGAGCAAACATCCCAGACATGATGGCAATGAAGTAACAGATGATCTAGTGTTTCTTGATTAGAGTTACAGAACTTACATATTGCATCCTTAGGGTTGTGAATACCTCCAATTATGAACAAATGATCAGCAGTCTTAACTCTTCCAAGCCTCATAAGCCATCCAAAGCACTGGATTATCAAAGGAGCAGCATTCTTTCAAATAAAATCAAAGATTTCCTCATGGTTATTGATACTGTGAGCAGTTACCAAATCATAGTTTTGTAACTCTTCCTCACTTGAACAATGGATACATGGGATACGAATTTCAAATCGCAGTTCAAAATCTTTACGATTCAAAATCCGTGTCTACATATTCCTGACACGGTGGGACATATTTCTCCTCTCATCTTTTGAAGAAAAAAGTAAAAAGTAAAAAGCAAAACTTCTTGTCTAAAAGTGTCCTTTTCTTCAAGAGTTTTTATTATAGAAGCTGCAATTATGAAGGCGAACAATGGGCTCACTGTGAAGACACCAATGAATTCTATGGAAGGTGTTCGAAGATCCTGGAAAAATGTGTTGATCTCCCCAGCATCCGTCACCCAAAAGGTTCTAGAGCTTAGGCTCTCCACCATTAACCCGGGCAATCGTGGAATGAACACTTCGTTCATAAAAGTCAAAGTGCCTACCTACTGAAAGGCTCCAAAGCAAAGGCTCTTGGTTGTCTTGCCACAAGCTCATACAAAGAATAATACTTCGTTGCTCCAAAAGGCCAAAGGCCTCAAAAGAGTAGCAAAATACCTATTAAAGGCTGTTGAGCAATATGTGGTAGTGAGAGCCATGAGGTGCTCGTAGGGTTTCCTTGAAAAAAGGTAGGGATACTAAAGAAGTAACGGCGATCGTTGTTATCCTGGCTAAGGCCCGTACAACTTAAAGTAAATTGGGTATTCTGATGACACGGGCAGAGCAATCCATTGTGGTCGCAACAGCTACTCAGAAGAAAGCATCCTTCGAGAACTATTCCATGATTAGGAATAGTGGCAGAAAAGGCGATGGGCCAAACCCAAAATCATGCTAATTGATGGCCCACCGAAAGACAGAATACTTGTTAGCTCGACGGAACTCATTGGCCCAACGGAAGATTGAAAACTCGTTGGCTCAACGGAAGTCGCTGGCCCAACAGAAGACAAAACTTGTTGGCTAAACGAAACTCACTGATCGTGAGGAATGCTGGATCAATCATAAAAATCCAAGAGACGCAAATTTTCCCTTTTATGCCTATGGCGGTTCGGCCAAAGACTCCTAATAGACCCTCAAATTCAAAGAAACAGAGGCACACAAGAAATAAGGCTCTCAAAAAGGGAGAACATGAGAACAGGAATCTGTAGCAGGCAATGTTATGGGAGCCATTGAGAAGGCTCTTGGTGACTATAATGATGCCATGAGTCTTCCATGGAATCAACAGAGTCTCCTGAAGAGATAGAGTTATAATTGAACTCTTTGGAAGTGGAGAGTAAATATCATAGGGATATTATTTCTATCACTATAGAGGAACAATTTTCCAAATTGGTACAATAGGCAGAGAAAGCTACTACCTCAATATGTATTCCAGGAACAGTAACAAGGTACATGGCTAAACCAAGAGGATCAGTTGTGAGTGGAGGAGCGAAAAGGGATGGTTCTGTCTTATTGCACTCATCATCCTATACAAGTGGTGAATCATCATCTTCCACGAGTAGAAGCATTACTAAAGCCGTCTTAGTGATGATGGTGGACGTAAATGATGAAGAGAAGTTTGAACTCTCAACAAAGTCAACAACTTTTGGTGGAAAAGGTAGCTTCACTACAAGAATAGCTAACGAAAAGAGACCAAGAAATGTCTCAGCTGATGGAGCAGATCAAGATCTTGCAAACCCAAGCAGGGGGTAAGTGATAGGCGCGTAATATCACGGATATAAGCGCCTAAGTAGGGCAAATTAGCGCATTAGAGGCGCGTTTTATTTCATTTTCCACTTGATGCGGTGTTGTCTTTTGTTTTTGGTGTTTGTGTCTATCTCGTAGGAAACAGGTCGGAAAAGAGCGCATAAAGTGGACACATGGCGGTTAGGCATGTGGGGCATGGTGGGACCCAAGCACGGACGACCAAACAGTTGGAATTGCATTTTAAAGGTCTCGGTATCGATACAGGAGAAGTCCTGTATCGATATCCGAGTGATCATCCGCGAACAGAACGTATGGGTATCGATACAGGACTTCTCCTGTATCGATACCGAGTGCCGTAACTTGTGCCGTTTGACTTGCCACGTGTGTTGACTTCGGGGGAGCATAAATATTCCGATTTTAGGTCAAATTAGGGTTCGAAACTTTGTTAAATTATTGCTTTCAACTAGTAGCCGACTTTGCTCTGGAGATTCCACTTTCCGGAGGCTTTTCCATTGAAGTTTTTGGAGTTTCGCTCGCTGTTTCAAGTATTTGCTTCGGTAACTTCTGTTTTATTTTCATTAGAATCTTCGTTCGCGGGAGTTTGTCCGCGCTCTGTTTTCGGATCTCGGTTTTAAACCTTATTTAGTTATTCAAGCATGTTCAATTTCAGAATTTTGATATTTGTTCAATTAAATATGTGTGAGTAGTCGTTTTGAGTGCGGCCGCGGGACCAAGGTGTCCCGTGGCTAGGCTAATTTATGTTCCACCTCGGTGCCGAATCAATTCAATTAATGCGCAGTTTCTGATTACGGAAATTTTTCTAGCAAACAAACCCGAGCATTGCCAATTCCAATTGCGCGCTGAAATCGGTGACAAGTGGTGTGCACTTGTTGGAAACTATTTTCTATATTTTTAAATCTATTAATTGAGTCATTGTGGCCCGAGTGAATGTGAATTAGACTAGCTGCGGACACCGTAGTGCCCTCGGCTGTGCTCTCCTGTTTAAAATCGTAGCCCAGTAGTTGAATTAATTTAATTTAGTTAATTAAGTAAATCATCTGAGCAAGGGGTGGCTACCTAAGAGCCAATTACAAACGCAGAGCTGACATAGTTTGAGTCAAACACCGTAGACCGTCTCTGTGGTTCGACTCCGGTACTTCCGGATTTATTGTGCTGCACCGGTCGATAGTCCTACGCTTGGGACAAAATCTTAGTTAATTTTTAATCACCCGAACGGTCAAGCATTTTTGGCGCCGTTGCCGGGGACGGTGACGTGTGTTCAAACGGTGTTAGTTTATCATTTTTTTTTTCTTTTAATTTTAGTCGAGTCATCATAGGTAGAGATAAGCAAGTTGTACGTAAGCCTGATCCTCTCTATTACCGTGATCGTACTAATCGCTTGGTTAGGATAGAGAGCAGGTCGAGTCAGTCAGAGCCTTTAAATTCTTCGTCAAAGTCAGTAGAGAGTCGGTCGGAGTCCATTCCCATTAGTGGACTCTACATAGATTTACCTGTCGAGTCAGTTAATTTCGATAATCCGCTTTATCAGTCAGAGTCAGAGTCAGAGTCAGAGTCAGTGTCAGTTTCCGAACCAGAATCTTTTGAAATGGGAGACCAGGAGGTAATTCAACAACCGTCGTTGAGGCAGCACTTGAATCCCGAGAGGACCACTCCTCCCGGGCCGATTGTGTTTCCTCGAGAGACACAGGAGGCACGCAATGCCTTCACTGTAAAACCTGGTGTCCTGAATAGCCTCCCTAACTTTTATGGGAGAGAGTCTGATGATCCGTACGAACATGTGCGGACGTTTGAGGGGTTAGTGCGCAACCTGGCGTCTACTACCCAATACGACAATGCCTGCCTCAAGCTGTTTGAGGCAACTTTAAAAGATGGCGCACTTAGATGGTTCAGAATGCCAAAGCCTCAGTCCTTCACCACATGGGCGCATGTGCGTGACGCGTTTTACAGGAAATATTTTTCTGAGGCTAAAACTAATAGTTTAAGGCGTAAAATCCAAAGCTTTAGGCAAGAGAGGGGAGAGTCTTTTGTGAAGGCATGGGAGCGTTTCAAAGATTTGCTCCTAAGAATGCCACACCCTGGTTTTGAGAAGATACAGTTGGTCGAATTCTTTCACCTGGGTCTCAACGCTGAGACAATCCAGCACATAGAGTATTCGTGTAAAGGGGACGACTTCTTGTCCAAAACTGCGGATGAGGGTTGGGATTTTCTGGATGACCTAGCAGATAGGCAGAGGGCGTTAGAACCCTCTGATTTTGATCGATCCGGACCTTTTGGGTCCAATGTTATCCCCGTTACCATTCGTGACCAGCGACTCTAGGCCCAGGTTGAAAAAATGGCGCAAAAACTAGAGGAATTAGAAGTTAGGCAGACTCGTCCAGTGCAAGAGGTCAGTATAGAGGAAGTCTGTGTGTGGTGTGAGTGTAAGGGGCACATTGCAACTGCATGCCCCGGATTTTTAGCCGCCAAGGGAGCGGGTCAGAATAATCAGGAAGAGGTAAATGCTGTGAGGAATTGGGACACATACTCAAATACGTATAACCCGGGATGGAGAGATCATTCCAATGACTGGTGGTCAGACCCTAGACCCGCAGGTGGAGGTCAAGCGCAACCCCTTGCGCTGCCTCCGCCGCAACAGTTTCATCAGTCCCAAGCACCCAGGCCCCCGCAGGGCCAAGTCATTCCTTACAACTACCAGCCACAGCAAGGCAGGGGGGGAGGTCCATCCACTCGTGGGCCGCCCCCAGGTTATGCACAGACTGCACCACCCCGTTTTGAGGATTCCATGAATTCCCTAATGCAGTCTCAGCTAACATTTCAGACTGATACCAGGCAGCAAATTGGGGCCCTTACGGCCCAAATGGCGCAACTCACTGCGGTGATCAGTCAAATGCAACAAGAGAAGGGTAGGTTTCCGGCCCAAGGTAGTCAAGCAGGTGCCCATTATGTGGGAAATTCTTCAGGTCCCAATGTTCAAGGGAAAAATCAGGAAGAGGCTAAAGCAGTTACCATTCTTAGGAGTGGTAAAACGATTGATAAGACCATTCAGCCAACACTAAGACAGGCTCCACCCCCGGAGCCAGTTATTGAGCCTGAGGTCATTTTTGATACTGCTAAGGTGCCTCGGGAGGAAGTAGAAGCGAGAGAGGAGTCACCTGAGGTGGAGGTGCCTGCAGCTGCAGCCCCTACGACTCCACCACCGCCAGCTGTACCAGTAGCTCCATTTCCCCAACGACTGGCGGTGAGACCCAAGCAAACCATGAACAGCAAAATGATTGAGTTGTTTAAGAAGGTTCAATTCCCCATCACCCTTATGGAGGCGATTGAATCATTTCCCCAGTGTGCTAAGGTATTAAAGGACCTTTACACACCCAAGCGCAAGAGTCAGAACAACGTGGTTCTGACGGAGCAAGTGAGCTCCATTTTGCAGACTGAGATTCCTGCCAAGTGCAAGGATCCAGGGTGTCCCACCATTCCCATAACCATAGCAGGTCAGAGTTTTGACAAGGCATTGTTGGATTTGGGAGCAAGTGTTAATTTGCTCCCTTATTCAGCATACTTGAGATTGGGCCTAGGCGACCTCAGTGAGACTCCAGTCACTCTACAGTTGGCTGACCGGAGTATTAGAGTGCCCAAGGGAGTGGTCGAGGATGTGTTGATCCGGGTAGGGGAGTTTCAATTCCCCGCTGATTTCATTGTTCTAGACATTAGTCCCGGTCGTGAGACTTTAGAGAAGACTCCCATCATCTTGGGGCGTCCCTTCCTAGCCACCTCCAATGCTGTTATGAACTGCAAAACTGGCAAGGTCCAGTTATCTGTCGGTGAGGAGAGAATGGAGGTGGATGTTTTCAGTGTCAGTACATTAGAGGATGAGGAGGAGTCTGAGGAGTTGTGTCTGATTGACACGTTAGTCCAGGAGCATATTGATACAGTCCTGTATAAGGACCCCTTGGAGGTTGCTCTTACCTCCGAGGAAACATCATTTTTAGACTCAGAAGAGGTTGTGAGCTTGTTAGAGTTGCTAAATGTCGAAGAGTCATGTGAGGAGATGTGTGGGGTCACTCATAACCCTATGTTTGAGCCATTGGGCGACCCTCCGCCCAAGGTTCTTCCGTCATCTGTCCAGCCGCCTAAACCAGAGTTAAAACCTCTACCGGACACGCTTAAGTATGCCTTTCTGAAAGGCAATGATACCTATCCGGTTGTGATCTCCTCTACCGGACACGCGATTGGCTGGACCATAGCGGATTTGCATGGTATAAGCCCAACGGTGTGTACACACCGCATTATTCTTGAGGAGAGTGTAAAGCCTTCCAGGCAACCTCAGCGGCGTCTTAACCCCAACATGAAAGACGTGGTTCGGGCTGAGGTGCTTAAGTTGTTAGATGCGGGTATCATTTACCCAGTTGCCCATAGTGAGTGGGTGAGCCCAGTACAGGTGGTGCCTAAGAAGGCAGGAGTGACCGTTGTGACCAACGATGAGGGAGTTTTAGTGCCGACCCGAGTTCCCACAGGATGGAGAGTTTGCATAGACTACCGGAAGCTCAATGCGAGCACCCGGAAAGACCACTTCCCTCTTCCTTTCATTGATCAGATTTTAGAGAGGGTAGCGGGTCGAGCTTTTTATTGCTTTTTAGATGGGTACTCAGGGTATAACCAGATTGAGGTCGCATTAGAGGACCAGGAAAAGACCACCTTCACATGTCCATATGGAACCTATGCTTACCATCGCATGCCCTTTGGGTTGTGCAATGCACCTGGTACCTTTTCCAGGTGCATGATGGGAATTTTTAGCGACATGGTGGAACGGATAGTAGAGGTGTTCATGGATGATTTTTCGGTTTTCGGAGATTCATTCGACGGATGCCTCGAAAACTTGGGGAAAGTTTTACAGAGATGTGAGGAGAAGCACTTGGTGCTCAATTGGGAGAAGTGCCACTTCATGGTTACCCAAGGAATTGTGTTGGGGCACATTGTGTCCTCTAAGGGTATTGAGGTGGACAAGGCCAAAATAGATTTAATCCGAAATCTCCCAACACCTAAGTCTGTTAAGGATGTGCGTTCATTTCTGGGACACGCTGGTTTCTACCGGCGGTTCATTAAAGACTTCAGTGCTATCTCCCGTCCGTTATGTCAGTTGTTGGCAAAGGACACACCGTTTGTGTGGTCCGATGCTTGTGAGGGGGCATTTCAGATGTTAAAGCGGAGTCTCACAACTCCGCCGATTATGCAGTCCCCAGATTGGAGTCTTCCCTTTGAGTTGATGTGTGATGCTTCTGACTATGCAGTCGGAGCTGTTTTAGGGCAGAGGAGAGGGAAAGACCCATGTGTGATTTATTACGCTAGTAAGACATTGAATGAGGCGCAGATGAACTACACCACCACCGAGAAGGAGTTGTTAGCGGTGGTGTTTGCGCTAGATAAGTTTCGGTCCTACCTGGTAGGTTCGCAGATCACGGTTTTTACCGATCATGCGGCCCTAAAGTACTTAATGACTAAGCAGGACGCGAAAGCTCGCCTCATTCGGTGGATTCTGCTGCTGCAAGAATTCCATCTGATTATCAAGGATAAAAAAGGGGTAGAGAATGTAGTGGCTGACCATCTGTCTCGTCTGGAATTCGAGGACCCCACCTCGAATCTTCCCATTAGAGATTCTTTTCCGGATGAGCAGTTGTTCGCCGCTAATGAGTGCCCGTGGTATGCTGATATTGCCAATTATTTGGTAACTGGGCAGATTCCCCCCCATTGGTCCACCCAAGAGAAGCAGCGATTCTTGAGAAGTGTTCGACAGTATATATTCGATGACCCATATTTGTTTAAGTACTGTGCGGATCAGATTGTGCGTAGATGTGTCCCCGAGTCTGATCAGAAGGGGATTATAGAGTTCTGCCATAGCGAGGCGTGTGGTGGTCACTTCTCTGCGAAGAAGACCACCGCCAAGATTTTACAATGTGGATTCTGGTGGCCTGATATGTTTAAGCTCGTTCATGCGTTCTGTAGGTCATGTGACCGTTGCCAAAAGCTTGGCAAATTGTCTTCGCGTCAGGAGATGCCCCTCCGGCCCATTCTTGTGCTAGAGGTTTTCGATTGTTGGGACATTGACTTTATGGGACCATTACCTATGTCGCATGGGTACGAGTATATTTTGGTAGCGGTGGACTATGTGTCCAAGTGGGTAGAGGCGATACCCACTAAGTCTATGGAGTCGCGAGTCGTGTTAGAGTTCCTTAAGTCGAATATTTTGTCGAGGTTTGGCGTGCCACGCGCCATTATCTCTGATCAGGGCACGCACTTCACAAGTCGGTCGTTTGAAAAGTTAATGGGGGAGTATAGAGTCACTCACAAGGTGTCCACTTCGTACCACCCACAAACTAATGGGCAGGCCGAGTTAGCAAACAGAGAAATCAAGCGAATTTTGGAGAAAACTGTAGGTGTGACTAGGAAGGATTGGTCCACCAGGTTGAATAATGCGTTGTGGGCTTATCGCACTGCTTATAAGACCATGTTGGGTGCTTCACCCTATCGGCTTGTTTTTGGTAAGGCCTGTCACCTACCAGTGGAGTTAGAGAAGAAGGCCTATTGGGCCCTCCAGGAAATCAATTCGAGTCTAGATGTGGTGGGTGCGCATAGGAAGTTACAGTTATGTGAGCTCGAGGAGCTTAGGAATGACGCGTATGAGAATGCTAGTATTTATAAGGCTAAGGTTAAGGCGTATCATGATAGGAATATTCAGCGCAAAACCTTTAGAGTTGGTCAGAAAGTGTTGCTCTATAATTCGCGTCTCCATCTATTTCCCGGCAAGTTGAGGTCCCGTTGGGAAGGTCCCTATGTTGTGGTGCAAGTGCATCCGAATGGTTCGGTTGATGTCCGTGATGCTAAGAATGATCATGTGTTTAAAGTTAATGGGCAGCGTCTGAAACCGTTTTTGGAATTTTTGGAAGTGGGAGAACCTGATGAGGAGTTGGTCGATCCTGTGTATTCGGACGACCCGGTTACTTAGGCTTTTTCAGCCAGGTTTTGACGGGTAGCTCACGCGTACCATGCTTTTCATTAAGTGTGGACCCGGCCCCTTGCATGAGGGGTACCCATCATCGACTTGGGTATTTATAGCTTTGCACGCCGCTATTAAAATAAGGATCGTGTGCCCAGCTCCGGTTAGTAAGGGCATGTTATGCATTTTAGTTTAAAAAATAAAAAAATAATAATAAAAAAATAAAAAAATAATTTTTTTTTTTTTAATGGTCCGGTATAGCCACCTAATTTCTAGCCTTAAATTTGTGTATCTGGGTTTCTAACAATCTTATTGCCGTGTCTCGGATAGTCATAAAAGACGATTGGCTCTGATTTCTTTAAGGAAAAACCTTGAGTAATTTAACCTGTTGAGTCATGACTTACCCGGGATTGTTATGATGACCTTCTCTACACAACTTTAAGTGAGACATTAGGGAGAAAAGTAGTACCCGTGTCTTTCACGTGACGGAAGTGGTGGTGTATTTTCTGTTTCTGTCTTTGTTTTTCTTTTTGGTTTTTCTGTGTACGCCCGGATACCACGTGCCGGGCTGGACTAACGTGTTTTGCAGGTTGCACGGTGAGCGTACCTGAAATTCCTCGTATATCGGCCGAGGTCATGGTGGTTGGCTGCCACCCGGAGGTCCAGTTCTTCCCCTTGTTCTTTCAATTTTTATGTCTCCATGCTCTGGGGACATCGCATGTTTCTAGTTGGGGGGAGGGTGTACTCTGTACTTGTATTGCGTTGCTAGGTAGTTTTTTTTTTTTTTTGGGGATACGGTTGTTATGCATCCTGTGAGTATCATCGAGCGAATGTTTAACTTGAATGTATGCCTGTTTAACTTGAATACATGCACATATTGGGCTATATACATTGAGCATGATGCACTGTCAAGCATGTGAATAAGTGTCCCCACATTGATAATAGCGTATCCTGATTAGCATTCCCATGTTCTTTGAGTTCTTTTCTGCAATCGCATAAAATAGTAGGCTTTTGTTTTGCAAGTAAGAGACCAGTTATTTTTCATGCATTTGTGAGAGTGAATAACGTGCATAGGGGAAGAAACAAGGCATTTTTGCATGATTAAACCACATACGAGTCCCTTTGACCCATCTTAAACCAGTCCGAGTCAGTTCCCGTGTCTAACTTAGGAAACCGGTGTTTTGGTTGGATTGAAGTTTGGGGGAAGTCATGCTCCGTGCATCATGAGTATCGTACTACTGTGGGAAATTCTGTGTAACAATGTGCTTGTGAGGGATTAAGAATTGAAGAAGTTTGATTAGGTGCCATGTTTTGGAAACCAAAAAAAAAAAATAATAATAATAATAATAATAATAATAATTTAGCCTTTCGGTATCGATACGGCAAAAGTGCTGTATCGATACCGTTTACCCTCGACCGGAACATAACGTCTGGGTATCGATACAGGCCTTTTGCTGTATCGATACCGAAGCCCTTAAACGCGAATTTAACAGGTTCGACCGGTCATTCTCCATCACAACCCACCTTCTTCCCCAACTTCTTCTCTCTCTCTCTAACCCTAACCCACGAAAACCTCCATTGTTAACCCCTCCAAACCTCCAAAAACTCCACCAAATCTTACCCAAATTCCACCAAACTTCACCAAAACCTTCCTTTTCTTCATCTCTACCACATATACCTCTCAAATCCCGTCCAAAACCCTTATCTCTCCAGATCTAAAACCCTAATTTCCAAAACCAAACTTCAAAATATGGCACCTAGGAAGACTAGTACTGCTGCTAAGGGTAAAGGGGCGGCTTCCTCGAGTGCTCCTCCAGAGCAAGCAACCGGAGGGAGGAGGACCAAAGACCAAATTGCCCGGGATGAACGGGAAAGATGGGAGGCTTCTATTGAACAAAGGGGTGTCAAGAACGAGCGCCACATTATTCGGGATGGGTTTCTCGAAAACGACATCACCGTACGAGCCATTGTGCGGCAAGGTATGTCATTCTGGTTTGACCCAAACCCTGGATATAACTTAGAACTTGTGAGGGAATTCTACAAAAAATTTCATGTCCCGGCATCCGGGACTGCATTTAGTTCTGCGACGCAGATAACTTCAAAAGTGGCTAGGATTCCCATCACGATCACACCTGATATTATTGCTGCTAGTTTGCGATATGTGAGGCCGACTGTTGTTAACTACCCTTGCCCCGCTGAGGATTTTGTCCAACGTAGAGTGGCGAGGACATTGTATGAGAAAAGTAAAGATGCTAGTATTCCTCATCGGCCGGGCAAGTTTAAGCCGGCATATCGATTTGTGAACCAGGTGGTTTGCTACAACCTGGACCCAAGGGCAACTGAAAATAAGCCCTCCGAGAGTACTGGGAACTTATTGTCAGTCTTCATGGATGAGGAGACTTTGTGTGACTGGGCATTATTCATTTACTCTGAGATCATCGATTTCCGAGATGCCCCAACACAGACTCGAATGCCGTTTCCTTGCTTGATTACGGCCATTGCTAGGGACTCGGGGTTGCAAGGGGCCAAATGGTTCAACAACGATCCACTAGTCCCTGGGCCAATTGACAGCACCATTTTTACTAAGAGCATAGCCCAGTCTCGAGGTGCTAGAGGAGGAGCCTTTTTGACTACCGAACCACCCCCCAGCGCATCCAATACCACTTGGCTGCAGAAGATCTTTTGCCAGGGTGTTGCTACCATCCGAAGTCAACAGAAGCTTAAGAGAGAGGTGCGGCAGAATGCAAGGATTCTGCAGCAGATGAATCACAGGGAAGAGTGGATGGTGGGGCGGATTGAGGGGTCGACCACAGAGCCGTATGTTCCGCTGGAGTTACCTGAGTTGGAGGTCAGCGATGATTTCGCCGATGGTGATGAGGCTGCTGAGGAGAGTGAGGATGATGAGGATTGATTTAGACACTTGTGGTGCATGGGGCTGACTTCAGAGTAGGTAGTCTGATGAGGAGGTGTTATTCTATGTTGGGTGGTCTGTTAGTTTATGTTAGGAACTTGTTATTTTATGTGAGACTATTTCTGTTTTTATTTTATTTTATTTGGGGTCTGTAATATAATTTGCATGATTATGTTTGTGTTTTGTGGACTTGGTTTGGGTGGCGCCGATGGGCGCATTGACAGGTTTTAGACTGACAGGTGCGGCCAGTAGGGTAGTTGACCTTGAGCTTCGATAGGCCGTCACCTGATTTTGCAATTTCCTACTTTGTTCTAACCAAGGTCAATATAAGCCGAAAAGTCCTTAGTCGATCGTGTGCACGTATTTTATCTCTCACTTATGCATGATTAATAATGATGTTGCTTATTTTGTGAAATCATATTTGGACATATTGTGCAAATTGTGCGGTTATTTCTTGCTAAGCGTTCACTTTGATTGGCACGTGGAAACCAGTTGTTCGGTTCCACGCATCTCGCCAAGCGCTTATCTGGGATGTTGAGTGATCTAGTGAGTTGTGTGACGCGATTATTCTTGTAGGGATATATATTCGCGCATGTGGAGCTATGCTAACCGTGTTCAATTTTCTGTCAAAACATGCAAGCATTTGAGTTACAGGCATATTAAGAGGCGAATATCTGTTGCTATGATTGATTACTTCTACAGGTGTCATAACCCCCGTACCCCCGTTGGTGTTTAGTAGTGTCTTTTCATTAATTGTTTTTCGTTCGTTCCTAGGGACTAGCAACGCTCAAGTTGGGGGGTGTGATAGGCGCGTAATATCACGGATATAAGCGCCTAAGTAGGGCAAATTAGCGCATTAGAGGCGCGTTTTATTTCATTTTCCACTTGATGCGGTGTTGTCTTTTGTTTTTGGTGTTTGTGTCTATCTTGTAGGAAACAGGTCGGAAAAGAGCGCATAAAGTGGACACATGGCGGTCAGGCATGTGGGGCATGGTGGGACCCAAGCACGGACGACCAAACAGTTGGAATTGCATTTTAAAGGTCTCGGTATCGATACACGAGAAGTCCTGTATCGATATCCGAGTGATCATCCGCGAACAGAACGTATGGGTATCGATACAGGACTTCTCCTGTATCGATACCGAGTGCCGTAACTTGTGCCGTTTGACTTGCCACGTGTGTTGACTTCGGGGGAGCATAAATATTCCGATTTTAGGTCAAATTAGGGTTCGAAACTTTGTTAAATTATTGCTTTCAACTAGTAGCCGACTTTGCTCTGGAGATTCCACTTTCCGGAGGCTTTTCCATTGAAGTTTTTGGAGTTTCGCTCGCTGTTTCAAGTATTTGCTTCGGTAACTTCTGTTTTATTTTCATTAGAATCTTCGTTCGCGGGAGTTTGTCCGCGCTCTGTTTTCGGATCTCGGTTTTAAACCTTATTTAGTTATTCAAGCATGTTCAATTTCAGAATTTTGATATTTGTTCAATTAAATATGTGTGAGTAGTCGTTTTGAGTGCGGCCGCGGGACCAAGGTGTCCCGTGGCTAGGCTAATTTATGTTCCACCTCGGTGCCGAATCAATTCAATTAATGCGCAGTTTCTGATTACGAAAATTTTTCTAGCAAACAAACCCGGGCATTGCCAATTCCAATTGCGCGCTGAAATCGGTGACAAGTGGTGTGCACTTGTTGGAAACTATTTTCCATATTTTTAAATCTATTAATTGAGTCATTGTGGCCCGAGTGAATGTGAATTAGACTAGCTGCGGACACCGTAGTGCCCTCGGTTGTGCTCTCCTGTTTAAAACCGTAGCCCAGTAGTTGAATTAATTTAATTTAGTTAATTAAGTAAATCATCTGAGCAAGGGGTGGCTACCTAAGAGCCAATTACAAACGCAGAGCTGACATAGTTTGAGTCAAACACCGTAGACCGTCTCTGTGGTTCGACTCCGGTACTTCCGGATTTATTGTGCTGCACCGGTCGATAGTCCTACGCTTGGGACGAAATCTTAGTTAATTTTTAATCACCCGAACGGTC
Organism: Vaccinium vitis-idaea; assembly: GCA_963854785.1. NCBI lineage: Eukaryota > Viridiplantae > Streptophyta > Magnoliopsida > Ericales > Ericaceae > Vaccinium > Vaccinium vitis-idaea. The sequence continues at coordinate 38,680,174 of OY978216.1, forward strand.
AAGCAGTAAGCATAAAGCATCTGCTTCCGCTGGGGGATCATTCGAGTCACAAAAAACACCATTTGTCAAGAGCAATGGCCATATCTTTGCTGACCCTGATTAAGCTCAAATTTAACAAGCTAGCACTAAGAATGATCCAGATTGTCCCCCCTATAGTTGGAAAAAAAATTCCAAACTCATAAGCATATAAAAGAGAAAATAAACATATGATTTTTCATAAACATGATCCCTTACATAATAGTCCAAGTTCCGTAACTTCCACTTTGTTCAAATGCCATGTTTCAATGAATAGACAATTATTGCTTGCCATAATTTTAACTATCGTATATAAGTTGAATTATTGGTCCTAATATGTCTTTGGTTTAAGATTCTCTATTAGCATCTAACTAAGTAGTGTCGTCTCATTTCCTTCATCATTAACATCATATGGGGTAACGTAGTTCCATAAGGTTATCTATATATGTAATGTCACTCCCTCAAATTTGAGATATAAAAAAAGAACAACATTTCATAGATAGCCAATACATTTCTAGTCAAAGTCCAAGTTTTTCTCATAAATCAAAATTAAAAATACATAAAAATCAATAGTCAACCAGGTAGCGGTACCCATAAGATAAATAAATAAGTTCTAAATGTTAAGATTACAAACTTCTCAAAGTTAAAAGATGAAAATAATAAAGTTACAAGTTCATCTCGTCAAAAATATAAAACAAAAGATGATCAAATAACTTTTCATGTCATGTCTTTAATCCACACCAAAGCACTCCATGCAAACCAACTCATGCTCCGTGTGTAGTACCTCAAATTTATTAGGGTGAGCTCACAGCACAGTAGATAAACATCTACCAATGCAAGTGAAATGAAAATGCGAGATGAAAAGTAAGGACAGAAATCACTCAACAATGTATATGACTTGGAAGTTCTCATTGAAGTAGATTACACACTCTTAAGTCCCTAGATTTTCTTACTATTGACTCATCGTAACCGCTACGTACCCAACTTCTCGTTTGTGTCAAACACACCGAATTCATCGCGTAATCATTTATTCGTCATTACAAGTTTTAGATATTCCTAGCGACTCACTTGAAAATAGTCTAAGTGTAATTTGGGGCATCAAGTGACCCGTGTATTATTCTACTTGGCCAAGATGTATTCCTAGTGACACTACCATGGAATGGCCCTAGTATCATTCCAGGCGTCAAGTTACCCGTCTACACCATTTCAATTATTATTCTCATTTAATGTTCATCAAATCTACTTTAAGCTTCGTAGCATAACTCACACTCCATGTTACCATTCAAACTGTGTCACGTGTCTACTACGTACTAATATATATAAGATCTAGCATATCAAAGGGTTGTGTTTTGTAACGTGTTTCCATTCAATCAACAAATAACTAACTAAGATTATAGCATCCCAACGTACAACCTCACATAAGTTTTTAAGTATTTTCGGAATAGGGCATCTTGTTTTAGAAGTGAATTACACATTCGAGGACCAAACAAGGACAAGGGAACGACCACGATCAAAGAACAAACTTTGAGGACCAAACTATGAAAACCATCTGGATGGTCCTTGGGACCTGTCCAGATGGGTTTTCTAAACAACAACAATAGTATCAACAGAAATATTATGGCCATGGACACAAAAATCAAAAGTGAATGAATGTTGTACGAATCACAATCATTTCACCTAGATGTTGTAAAGACCCATGTTTTTAAATATTGTTCGGAAATAAAACTAGGGAAATGTGAGGAATGGTTGGAAATGTCTAAATGTTGGATTAGATTTTGATATGAGTGAGTTGGGGCCATATTGCATGACACAAACTACAATAGGGACTTGGAGTGTAATTTGTTTGAGTTATATGTGTGTGTGGTATATGAGAGGAGAGAGATACACTCCCTCCCCATTTTCATCAGACGTCCCCCATTCCCTCTCTACTCCCTCTTCCATCTTCTTCATCTTCTCCCCAAATTTCACTCAAAAACCTCAAACTCCTTCAAAACCCTCACCCATACTAGACTCCTACACGTGTTTGGAAGACCGGGTATTGTTCATTTCACTCCGGAGGGTGGAGATTCGGTTGGAGCATTGGAGAAAAAGCTAGGGTTCTTGCTCATCCTTGTTCACAAGCTTCTAAACCTTGAGGTAGGGGGATTTCTACCATTACTAAGTGTTTTGAGATGTTCGATGTGTTGATGATGCTCACATTTGATCAATCCTACTCTTTTTCTTGAAAACTCATTGAAAATCCATGTTTTCCCTAGTATTGAGTTGATTGGAAGTTGATGTATGTTTGTGGTTGCTATCCTATGTAAATTAGTTGTTGTAATACTCTTTTGTAGCCTTTGATGTTGGTATTTTTCCTTGATTGTGTTTGATTTGGAAACCATTGAAATCCTCTTGTTTGCTGTAAAAAATTTGCTCGAAATGGCCTCTGGATCGATCCACTTTTGAGTTAGATTGATCCAAAACCTTCTGATGGTATTTTAAATCAAAGTGGATCGATCCACTCATCTTCTGGATCGATCCAAAACCTTCTGACTTGCCTTTTGGGATATTGTGGATTGATCCACCCTAAAGTTGGATAGATCCGGATTGATTTGATAGCGAATTTTGCTAAGTGGATCGATCCACTCCTATAGTTGGATCAATGCAACTTCTTCCAACCTCCCAAAACTTGTTTTCTTCAATTTCGGCCGCTTGTTCGTGCTTATACTTGGCATAATCGTTCCTCAGACCTCAAAACATGTTGAATGACTCATTCCTAGCCTATCCTTGCATGGTTGGTGATTTGGTTTGATTTTTTAACGTGACGCTTACACGGTTATACACTTGATATGCGTTAGTTAGTCAGTATTAACGAAATGTGTGAGTTTCAATGACGATTTGAAGTGTGAGTGATACGATGACGCCTTTACGAAACTAACGAACGTGAATTGAAATGAGAACTTGAATTATGTGATACAGGACCAAAAGGTAGCCCAGAATGATACTCGGGCTGTCCTATGGGCGTGTCGCGAGGAACTACGCCTTGGCCAAGGGGAAGACTATACGAGGTCAAAAGATAGCTCGGAATGATACTTGAGCCGTCCTATGGACGTGTCGCGAGGAATTTCTAAAGTTCTAATTTAAATAAATGGTTGATACGACACATCGAACAAATTGGACACTTATGAGAGAGAACACATGTCATGTATGCATTGGACACACTTGGGTGATAACAAGGGATTTATAAACTTATGTGTATCTCATCAGACTCCCGTAAAGTCTTGGTTATCTTATATAGCTTTCGTCCTCGTGTCTTATCTCGCATCTACATTTCACTATGTTTAGTTTTGTAGACGTTTCTCTCCTGGGTTAGTGAGCTCACCCTAATAATTTCAGGTACCCAGTACGGAGCATGACTTGGATGTGGATGAAGTGATTGCATACATCTTTTGAAAGCTTAAAGAGCAGTTACTTCATCATCTTGAGTTTATAATTTTGAAAAGATGATTTTGTAACTTATTCATAGTAAATCTTTTGACTTTCGATTTGTAATAACTTTAACACTTGTGTATTTCAATTTGGGGTATGGTTACCCATAGACCATTTTACTCCTTGATGTCGACTTTGACTACTAAACGTGGACTTTGACTTGGACCGTGGAATTTGTTGACAGTCCACGTGGAATTTCTTATGTATTTTCCTTTAAATTTCAAGGGCGTGACAGATGCCGCGAAACATTTTTTGACTTTCAAAACCATTAGAAAGTCCAATATCATAGAAGATACCATAAGAGAGTTAATTAAATAATCATTCCATTTTATACACTATGCATGTTTTCATCCCCTGCACTTTTCGTGGATTATGTTTTCAACCTGTAGTGTGTGAATTACCTTTGTTACCCTTTTACTATGATATATGTATATATAAGAATATTGCCAGTCTTAATTTGTGAGCTTTCCTACTATATATAAAGAGACAGCTGTCTCGTTTTTGGTACGGCAATTTGACGAAATTGCCCCCGTCCAATTTCTTCTCTTTGTTTACATGTTTGCTTCTCTATAGGTAACTTTTTATGCCTTTTGCAATCTTCTTCGGATAAAAAAATAAGATACTTTCGCGCAAAATTGTTTATTCTTTTTTGCACCAAAATAAACTATTAATAGAGATCTTTAATTTGATGCGAAAAAATTTAAAAAATTGCGTACGAAAATATTTCACATTGATGGCTTGTTAGGTTTACATTGGTGGTTTGTTGGCTTTGCAATTTTCTTCGGATAAAAAAAAAGGTACTTCCGTGCATAATTGGTTTTGTTTACGTTTTTACTTCTCTATATGTTACCTTTTATGCCCTTTGCAAAACCTTCTCCGGATCAAAAAAATAAGATACTTCCGCGCATATTTTTTAATTCTTTTTTGCACCAAAACAAACTATTAATAGAGATCTTAAATTTGATACGAAAAAATTTGAAAAATTGCGTACGAAAATATTTCACATTGCTGGCTTGTTAGGTTTACATTGGTGGTTTGTTGGCTTTGCAATTTTCTTCGGATAAAAAAAAAGTACTTCTGTGCATAATTATTATATTTTTTGCAGTAAAATAAGCTACTAATAGTGGAAAATTGTGTACGAAAGTATTTTACATTGCCAACTTGTTAGGTTTACAATTTTTCGGCAAAAACAAAAAACAAAAATACAGTCACTCATAATTTTTTTATTTTTTACGCCATATTATGTACAAAAGTATTTAATTTTTGGTCTGAACAATGTACTTTTTTGTAATTGGCCTAGGTTGCGCGCCTCGCGCAGTCGTCTTACTAATGATGAGGAAATATGGTTTCCATAAATATTGTAACGATTCAAATTGGAGATTCCCCACCTTATCGAATAAATATTTGTAAATTCTTGTATTATATTTTTACCATATTTTTAGTATGATGTTTTGACTAGTTCATGATGCTTGTCGATATGTTCGGTATATAAATGTTAAAAATTTACCATGTTTCTTGTATCTGTTGTCAAATTTTTACCATATTTTTAGTATATTTTTTCAACAAGTTCATGATGTTTGTCGAAATCTTTGGTATGCGAATGTTACAAACTTACCACGTCTCTTATATTTGTTGTGTAAAATTTATCATGATTCCTGTATAATAATATTACCACATTATAACATGATTTCCAACAAGCTCTTGTATTTGTTGCTGGTTTGATTGGTTGGCTATAAATTTATCTTATCCTATTTGTGATAAGTTTATCGTATTTATTCTCTATGACAATTTTATCTCAAATTTTGTTTTAAAATTTTAGGGGGGAGAGAAAATTGGACAGAAAAGATTTGGAGAGAGATTTGGTAGATAGGGGAGAGAAAGATTGAGATAAATAGGAGAAGATTAGGAGAGAGAAAGATTTGCAATATTAGGAGTGAAAAAAAGGGTAGTTTGGGTTTTATTTGAGTTTGAAGATGAAAACATAACCCCCAAAAATAACCGGGATGAAAACAATACTTAAACTTGGTTGGAGGACCAATATTCAAGTACCAAAATAAAATGAAAAAACATGTGTATTTGGAAACAATTTGTTTCATATAGATTGGGGCTTTTGTGGTGGTGAGCTAGGCCCATTGTATACCCAGCCCAAATCCTGTGTTAGAAAGAAGATACATTGGATAGTACACTCCCTTCCTAACCTCTCTCATAAATTTAGATTTATTCTCTCCCTTCCAAATATAGAGACTCGAAAATTGAGCATCTATTTTGAAGTACAAAGTAGAGTATATGATATTATGATGTCGTTCGGACAAGTTTATAAAACACTAATCTCAGTGTGATGTATAAATTTTCTTCAGAATTATGCATTTTCTATTGCCCAAATGAAAAGAAGTCTTCTCGAGGTACGAATTAGGTTCAAAGTACCAAGTTGCAATACACACAAAGGCGGCTCCAGTACTCAAAAGATGTACTAACATTTCATACTTTTTCATATACGTTCGATTTGATTTTATTTTTTTAATATCATCGTCAATAATTCATCCACAACAAAATTAAATAAAAAAAAAATCTCTGAGTAAGTAGATTAGATAGCTCAACAAAAGAGAATAAATTAGGCCAAATAAATTTTCTACCGAAATAAGAATGTCCACTTTTATAAATCTTTTTGTAAACAAAATATTTCTATACACAGCTTTTGTCACCGCTAAATTGAAATCCTGAGTCGCTCTTTGTACAGGTATTGTTTTTGTAGAGTGCATTGCTATACTAAGATTGGTAGTTGGGAATTTTATGAACGACCCAACCACATCGCCAACATCCCATAAGTTTGGTTCTTTTTCACCATTCCTACATACTATACACACAATCAACTACCCTACAATTAATGTTGTTTCTTCCCATATTATTGTCTTCAATTGTGCATCGATCATTTTTTAACTCTATTTAGCCATACATTCACTTATCCACACATTCATGTGTTTGTTCCATTTGGTGGAATTATGCATCATCAACCCAGAGTGTACACCACAATTTTTTTGCTTTTTGAAATGGGTTCAATAAGCCTATATCGCGCATGTGTACGCAAGTACAGACCGCATTGTTTGGACCTATATTGGGATCTCAAGAAAATGATCAGAACGGTTTAATTTGTTTGATATTTATTAAAGGGTCTCTGTAAAAACCGGCACAATCAAATATCGATACGAGCTTGATAAAAAATATCTTCAAAGTTGACGTGTGTACATTAATTACCATCAGAATCTTGAAAAGTACTTCTTGTAACTAGCTTGGTTAATGACACAACCCTTGCCATATCGTATTGATGAAGGGAAAGCAACAACTAGTAGAATGTAAAGAGACATGGAAGGCCATACTTTACTACGTATGTGTAGTACCAGAAATTATTAATAGCTCATCGAGCACTGTCACGTGATGTGTCAGGGTTCTCTCGATCGCACATTCGTATGGATTCTACTATGTACCAAGTGTGTGGTCCCCAAAACCATTTTTCTATTTGTGGTGCGCGATGAATATTGTTAATGTGGGGGAGTCGATTCCGGGGTCAACCTTCCGTGAACCTCTTGAGTCGCCTGGGGCCTTTTGCCTAGCGCTCCATCCGAGCGCTCTTTCCTAGCCGAGGGGCTAGGGTGAGCTTTGCCTAGGGCCTTCGCCTAGCGCTCCATCCGAGCGCTCTTTGCCTAGCCGAGGGGCTAGGATGAACCTTGCCTAGGGCCTTCGCCTAGCGCTCCATCCGAGCGCTCTTTGCCTAGCCGAGGGGCTAGGATGAACCTTGCCTAGCACTCCATCCGAGCGCTCTTTGCCTAGCCGAGGGGCTAGGATGAACCTTGCCTAGCGCCTTCGCCTAGCGCTCCATCCGAGCGCTCTTTGCCTAGCCGAGGGGCTAGGATGAACCTTGCCTAGGGCCTTCGCCTAGCGCTCCATCCGAGCGCTCTTTGCCTAGCCGAGGGGCTAGGATGAACCTTGCCTAGGGCCTTCGCCTAGCGCTCCATCCGAGCGCTCTTTGCCTAGCCGAGGGTCTAGGATGAACCTTGCCTAGGGCCTTCGCCTAGCGCTCCATCCGAGCGCTCTTTGCCTAGCCGAGGGGCTAGGATGAACCTTGCCTAGCGCCTTCGCCTAGCGCTCCATCCGAGCGCTCTTTGCCTAGCCGAGGGGCTAGGATGAACCTTGCCTAGGGCCTTCGCCTAGCGTTCCATCCGAGCGCTCTTTGCCTAGCCGAGGGGCTAGGATGAACCTTGCCTAGCGCTTTCTCCTAGCACTCTTTGCCTAGCCGAGGGGCTAGGATGAACCTTGCCTAGCGCTTTCTCCTAGCACTCTTTTCCTAGCCGAGGGGCTAGGATGAGCTCCGCCTGGGTCCTTAGTAAGTTCGCCTGAGAAGATGACCGGAGCCCTAGAAGCACGCCTGAGAAGGAGACCTGATTCCTTGGAGCACGCCGGAGAGGAGAACCTGCACAGGGGAGCAACCACGTTAGTGCCTTGCCCGGACGGCGGTGGTCCGGGAAGGCACTCCGATGGTAAAGTCAGCGACTGAGGGAGAAGTATAATGGAAGCAAGAGCTTCAGAGTTTCTAGAGAGAGAGAGTGAGAGAGAAGGGTTGAACATTGTGAAAAACTAACCCCCCCCCCCCCCTTCAGGTTGGGGGAGTATGCCTTTTATAGGCAAGGGGTTGGTTGGGCTCCGAGCCCTCCACGCGCCTCACGCGCCGTCGGTTCCCTAGGCCAATCACGTGGCCCGGACAGGGCGCTGCCTGCACCATGTCGCTTCGGATGACGTCGCTCCTGTCACCTGTCACGACTTTTGCAGCACGCCACCTGACATGCCGCCTGACACACGTCACCTGACATGCCGCCTGACACACGCCACCTAATATCACTTCTGATATGTCAGGCACGCGTGATAGGGACCCTTCGGAACCCATCGGTTCGGGAAAGGGTGTTCGGTTCGAGAAAGAGCACTCGGATTGTCTGGGAGTGCTCGGATTGACAAGGGGTGCCTGGTTCGGCGGTTCGGCAAGGAGCGTCCGGATAACAAGGGAGCCCGGTTCGGCCAAGGTGCCCGTTCGACAAGTAGTGCTCGGTCAGGTTCGGCCAAGGTGTCAGGTTCGGTCAAGGTGACCGTTCGGCCAAGGTGACCGTTCGGCCAAGGTGCCAGGTTCGGTTAATGTGACCGTTCGGCAAAGTGACCGGTTCGGTCTGGCTGATGAGCCCAGCTAGCGCCTAGCGAATCAGTACGCCTAGCGGATAAGTCCTCCTAGCGGCTGAGGCTAGTATGGACGTTGGTCCCTTTGTAGAAATTGGGCCCCTACAGTTAAGTTTGCATGTTCTGGATGACACGACACACTACCATTTCACACATCTACAGGGAGACAAATTTTATTACTGACAAGTTGGCAAAACATGCATTGAGTTTATCAACCTCCTCATTTGCTCACTTACACCATGTACCAAGTTTTCTATCTCAATGCTTTTTGTGGGACTCATGTGAGATGGCTACCACATGTTGTGTAGCCAACTTTAACACATATATAAAATTTTCTTCCTCCTAAAAAATAGTGACCAGCTCAACAAGTGGTGGTGAGATCAAAAGGTATGTGAAAATATATGTATTTTATGCATGTACGTGAAGAAGTTTTTTTTTTTTGTGTGTAATACAGCGCATTCTGGGATAGCTAAGGACACGCACATCGGATTAATTCAAAAAGAGTTTTTCATTAAAAATTGGAAAGACATTGAGATGCTAAATATTTTGGTCTTCATTGTCCATCTTAACATCAACCAGTGAGCGACAGTACCCAATGAAAAACTCCTCCTTACAAAAAACTTATTCAGGATTTCTAATCACTAGAATGACGTCTTAGTTGCAATTTGGTAATTAAACACTAACCAGAAAGGATTGGCCTAAATGATGAAGGGCTGAGACTTAAGAATTTAATTATTTCTTCTTATATAATTTGAAGTTCGAAACATTTTAGTGCTATTAACTATTTTTGGGGGCTCGTCCCTTGGGGCTTCTGGTCCTGGTTTAAATGGGCCCCTGCCAGTAGAATGATCTTTAAAGATTAATTGAGCGAGGCAAAAAGTGGTGCAGATATACAAAAATAATTTTTTTGATGTAGAACGTGTGGAATTTTTTTTGGTTAATTGTGGTGAATCAAGACCATGGAGTCGTAGAATTAGACCAAGTTTTTCTAATTCTTTTGAGTTCCATTTTTATTATATCTGAATATTTTCTATCTAACGCTCTTCGTCCCATACCCCCAATGATTGGAAATTAGATGGATTATGTTATTGTTCTTGTTAGAGAAATTCTATTGGAGTGGCTCATGGCTGGTGTCTTCTTTAGCAAATAAAGGCCTTCTTTCTTTTCTTGTTATGTATAGTGGCATAAAAGGTGCACCACTTTCTGTTTCGGAAATATTGTTGGACAAGCGTACAAGTTTCATTTATTTTTCTTTTTCCATTCCCTTTTTCTCTATTCATGATTTTCTTTTTTATCAATTCTTTTGTTAAAATGTTAGATGAATCTTTATCGATGATAGATAAAAGATGAATAAGATAGAACATTATCAAGACGACAATAATGAATACAAGCTAGGCAAACCCTAGTCAAGTTCCTCTCGTGTTATATATGATATATGATGGCTGAATCAATTGGTTCTTTTATGTGACGCAAAATAAATTTTCACCATTCTATTTAGTAATTGTTTTAGCCTTTAATCTTACAAGTTTCAATGTGCGTATTGTGTTGCCAATGAAAAATTAATTGTTTATCATACATTGATATCCATTTGAACGAAGTATATTTTTCACCTGAGAAATATACGGTTAGACTCTGACACTTCATTTCTTTTAGAAAAATATATAATTAGATATGTCTTCGCCAATATCTAATTAACCTGATTTTTAGCTGGGTTAATATTTAATAAAGACAAAGTAGCCTAAGAATAGTGATAGGTTCTATTTTGCATCATGTGAGAAACTAAGAGAAGGATCATGTGAAAGGATCTCGATTCGGGAAGCTCTACCATGACAGCACAATTAAGGACAAGAGCACAACCAGCACAATGATTGAAATGCATCCGTTCAATTTGTTTACAATATTGTTTTAAGGGTCCCACAAATTCAGGAACAAAAATCGATCAAGTTGATTTTATAGATATGCGAATGAGACACATTGAATAGCTCCTATCATCATTTGTTGGGGATTCACTTTTGGGTTCCACACAATTGATGTACCCATGGTTTTTTTTTTATAACACAAACCAAAATTAGGTGAATACACAAACATTTCGTGACACAAAAACTTGCGTGGTTCTACAATAGTTACGTTATGCCCAAAGCCGGCCCAGGCCCTAGGCCCAAGAGGTCTAGACCTAGGGCATCCAAAAAACTTTAAAAATTAGGGGCACTCACATACATTTTACTATTAGGCTTGAGTTGGTATCTCATCGGAAAACCTCACTACCGAAGAGGAAGATCACCTCGTCCGAAGCACCAAGAAGATCAAGAACGACCACGATTTCTCAGTGGAAATGGCAGAAGATACACCCACCACTGTGTCGCCACAAGTGAAAGATATTGTCATGAGTAACAATGAAGAGGAACCAAGAGCTCAAAGCCCAGAAGATTATGGTAATTTTACGATTGCCCAAACTCCTAAACCTTTGTCCTTTAAACCAGTTCTCACTACAACTAGGGGTAAGGAAATCCCCTTTTCTGATGATGTGGAGTCCTTACCCTTAGATGAGGACATTACGGAAGAGGAAGAGAACTTTGATGAGGATGAGGAAATTGATGGTATCCCTATAGTAGACAACCATGGAAGAACGCGGTTATTGTGAAACCTATTGGTTATCCGATTGGCTATAAATCTCTTTGGACTAAAGTGAAAAATATTTGGGATCTACAGGGCGATTTTAGTGCCCTAGAAATTGGACTAGGTTTTGTGGTGTTTAAATTTGATATGGCTAGTGATAGAACTCACGTTCTTACTGCGGGTCCTTGGATTATCAATGACCAATACATCACGGTGCGGGAATGGGAACCCAGATTCAAACCGGATGAGGCTGAAGAAATCAAAACGGCGGTTTGGATTCGGTTTCCTAATTTTGCCACTGGAGTATTACTATGAGAAAAATATGTTTAGAATTGCTCGTCGGATAGGAAGACCTATCAGAGCAGATTCCACCACCGTGGAAACAGACAGAGGGAGGTATGCCAGAGTTTGCGTGGAAATTGATCTAAGCAAACCAATGAACTTTTGAATTGAATTTTACCATGGACCAAGAAAATCCATGGTGAACTTTTGTAATTTTACCAACGGCCCAGTAAAGCCAATGGTGTTGAATTGAATGTTTTTGCTATGGGCCAGGAAAACCCATTATTGAATTTCATTTTGCCAAGGGCCAGGAAAACCCAAGGCTTGATTCAATGGGCCAGAAAACCCCAATGAATCATTTGATGATTTTGAATATCCCATGTGAACTACGTTTGGTCTGATCCCTATAACAGGGTACATAGGCAGCTTGCAAGCCCGACCACTTGTTTTGATTGATTTTACTGAGTTTTGCGCTTAGAAGACACGGATAAACAACTGGGTTTGTCTATTTATCTTTGACATTGACTCGTATCCCGCAATGATACATGAGTACTGTCAAAGAGGGGCAACTGTAGACACCCCAATTTTGATTATCCATGAATTCTAAGCAAGAGTCCGGGTGTGTCCCCAATGATGAAAAATTACTGACGATGTCATGGAATTTATTTTATTTAACTAATGCTTCGACTAATTTGGATTTACCGTTCCAAAAATCCTCCAATAGAAGAAAAAGTCCATTCAACCTTTATAAGTCCAATAAACCCACCCATAATCCATTTATTTGGCCCAACCATAAAGCCCAACTAAGAAAAACCAATTCTTAGCCTAACAAAAGCCCATTTCTGGACCAAACATCATCCAACGGACGCAACCACCGACGCACGAACGCAGAAGTATGGGTCTCACGCTGTGCCATTTGACCTTGCGAACGCAAGGTCAAACCTTGCGGACGCAATACTGCTACCTTGCGGATGCAAGGTCCAACCTTGCGGACGCAAGGTCAATTTTCAGACAGATTCTGCAGCGTTGCTATGGCTGCCCATGCTCCATTCATTCACCTCCCATCCGATTTCTGGTGGAAAATAACTCCAAGAAGCTTCCATGGTGCCTATAAAAAGGACCTTAGGCTTCTCATTTCAAGACACAACAAGAAATCTCAAGAAATCCTAGCCTAAAAACCTTGTTCTAGCCTATTCTTTGCATCCAAAACTTTCCTCTAGTGTTTCTCTTCCCAAAAGCCAAGAAAAATCTCTTCAAAAATCATTCACCAAAATCCCAAAAATATTAGTCCTTAGCTTAGTCTCCAAAATTACTCAACGCTTTGTCCTTAATCCAAGTTTTTCGAAGCATTAGTTAAGTAAAGTACTTTTCGCGGCGAACGGAGTTTATACTCGCCGAATTCGTGATTTTGAGGGGAGTATCCGGACGTTGATCAAAAGAAGTTCAGTCTTCGCCTATTTTACCTTTTTCGGTAATATTTCTTTCTATAAATCTAGCCTCATGCATCTTTACTTTTATTTATTTTTCCTTGTTCCCTTTCCCATAACTGTCTAAATCACACTAAATCTTCTTTTAAAATCCCATAATTATGAGTAGAGACTAATCATTTTGATTAGGCGGGATGGGTGCATTTTTCAAATAAAACCTTCCCATCCCGTAATTTAGCTCCCGAACCAAGATCACTCTGTTTATGACGGACCGGTTGTCTCAAATTTTGTATGTTGAATTCGGTTGCTTGGTTAACCTTAAATCAAGTGGCGACTCTAACGAATGCGTGTTCTAGTACTTTCAAGGTTTCTCACGGAAGTCTCGGGTGCCCACAGACTCTTGATGTAACTAGCCCAATAACTAGTAGCCCACCAGTTACAACTAACCCAGACCCTAGCCCATCCTCTAACCTTAACACCCAGACTCTATCATCTGTGATCAAAACCCTAACCCTCCTCCTATCCTCGCAGCCACATCCCAGTCCCACTCACCTGTACCCTCCCCTCAACCAACTCCACACCTTGTTCCAGATGGAAATCGAAACATCCCACCTCCACCATCATCCGATTTGCACCCTAATCAAACCCGGGGAAGAAGGCGGAGCATTAGTAAAAGTGATATGGTCGACATTGAAAGTGAAGATGGAAGTGACGGCTCCAGGGTTCAATGCAGCCAGAGTCCCGTTTTACGTAGTGGATATGGAGAGTTTGAAAGGGACAGTAAGAGACCAGTTGGAGGTCATGAAGATAGTCGGTTGGAATGAGCAAATTCCACTACCTTTTTTTACCCAAACACTTCTCGATGATCTGCCTCATATGGAACTGTAGGGGAGCTGGAAATAGCGTGTTCAGGAGAAACATGTCTGAGCTCATCTTCAATCATAAACCTGATGTCCTGGTTCTAGTAGAAACCAAAGTCCCACTGTCATCTCTTAATGATTTCTTCTCCAAGAAAGGTTTTACTGCGAATTCATTCTCGGATCCCGTGGGCAGATCTAGAGGAATCTGGGTCATCTGGAACCCCTCTAATGTTACAGTCTCTGCGGTTGAAGTCATCAATCAGGCCATTCATGCCACCATCTCTCGCGTTCATTATCAAGAGTGGATATTTACAGCGGTTTATGGTAACACTAACCCCACCTGCAGGGATTTAATGTGGTATGACCTCCAAGAAAGGGCTGCTGATGATAGCAAAGCGAGACTTCTTGCAGGTGATTTCAACGATCATGCGGAAAGCTGTGAGAGACGGAGCTTCCAACGAGGTAACTCGTATATCAGATGTAATAAATTTGCTCATTTTCTTAACTCCTGCAATTTCATCGATCTAGTATGTATAGGACCTAAACTTACTTGGACCAACAATAGAGCTGGCCTAGCTAACACCATGGTCAGGCTTGATAGAGCTTTGTGCAATAGCAATTGGAACCTCCTGTTTCTAATGCTGTCGTGAAAAACCTACCTCGTGTCTATTCTGACCATTGTCCTTTCCTCATTTACACTGAGGGCATCCCCTCTTCTCGCCCCCGTATAAAGTCCTTTCGTTTTGAAGATATGTGGACCAACCACCCTGATTTTGTTAATGTGGTTAAGGAGTCTTGGATTATTTCTAATAGCCTTTTTAATGAAAATCTTAGTGATCTTGCTGATAGGATTCAGATTTGGATATAAGAGGTTTTTGGTAACATTTTCCACAAAAAAAAAAAAACTCCTTGCTAGACTTGAGGGTATCCAAAAAAGTCAGAGCATCTCTTATTCCCATAACCTTTTCCTTCTTGAAAAAGATATTTCCAACTCCTATCAAGCTATTTTAAAACAAGAAGAACTCCATTGGTTTCAAAACTCTAGATCCAAATGGATTATTGAGGAGGATAGAAATACCAGGTTTTTTCAGCTATCCACTGTTATAAGAAGACGGCGTAATAGAATTCTGTCTCTTAAGGATGGTAATGGCACTTGGATTGATAATGAGGAAGACATCAAGTCTCTGATTAATAATCATTTTATGGCCCTCTTATGTGTTAGTGACCACAACACCTCTATGCACTGGAGTAATTGGCCACACAATGTTGTGTCGCATGAGGATAACTCCAATTTAGCTCTGATGCCTACCCGGGAGGATATTTTTAAAGCTATGAGGAATATTGGTGCTTACAAAGCCCCTGGCCCTAATGGATATCAGACCATTTTTTACCATAAGTATTGGGATATTATAGGGGATTCCTTTTGTAGCCTCATCCAATCCTGCTTTATCAATAAAATGATTCCCAGGGATATGAATTGCATAAATATTGTTCTTATACCTAAAGTGATTAATCCTTAGTCTATTACCCAATTTCGCTCCGTAGGTTTAAGTAATGTGTCCTATAAGGTGGTCTCTAAAATCATTGTGAATCGTATTAGACCCTTATTAGATAACATTATCAGCCCGTTCCAATCTAGTTTTATTCCTGGTAGACAAACTACTGATAATGTGATTATTTGCCAAGAAATAATTCATTCTCTTAGGAATAACAAGGCTACGAATGGGGGATGATTTGGAAAATTGACTTTGATAAGGCGTATGATGGAATATCATGGGACTTCCTCCGGGGGTCCTTAAGATATTTCCATTTTAATGAAGAGCAAACTTGAGAGAGGGTTGAGACAAGGTGCTCCACTCTCCCCTATCTCTTTGTTATCTGCGTGGAAAGATTATCTGCGTTCATTAATCAAAAAGTGCATTCAAATCAATGGGAAGGTATAAAAGTGTCTGCTGATGGCCCTTGTTTCTCGCATTTACTATTTGATGATGATATCATGTTGTTTTGTATTGCCACTGTTGATCAATGCAATGTGATGAGGGACACTCTTAATATGTTTTGTGATCAATCTGGACAACTTGTGAGTGAGCATAAGTCTAAATTATTTGTTTCTCCTAATATTAGTCCTAGGAATGCTAAGAATTTGAGCACTCTTTGTGGTTTTAATCTCACCAAAGATCTTGGCATGTATCTAGGAGTGCCACTCCTCCACTCCAAAGTCTCTAAAAAGAATTCTCAGTACATTATTGAGAGGCTCAATACGAAACTAGCTGGATGGAAATCTGATTCTCTGAATCTTATGGGTCGAGTTACTCTTGTTCAATCTGTCACTTCCACTATTCCTTACTATACCATGCAGACATCTATCCTTCCTACTTCTATCACCTCTCAAATTGATAGAATCAATAGGAATTTTCTTTGGGGTGACAAAACTGATAAGAAAAGGATTCACCTAGTTAACTGGAATTCTGTTTGCAGACCTAAGAGACTGGGTGGTTTGGGTATCAGGCAAGCTAGAAACTCTAACCTAGCTTTGATTTCTAAGCTTGGATGGAGGATCTCCACTGAGAAGAAACCCCTGTGGATCCAAGTTCTCCGTAATAAATATTTGAAAAATTATAGTTTTAAAGATTGGCCCACCAATAAGAAAGCCTCCCACACATGGAGAAGCATTATCGAAGTCAGAGATTTTGTGATAAAAAACATAAAATGGATTGTGGGTAATGGAAAGGATATATCCTTTTGGCATGATTGGTGGTGTGGTAATAGTGTGTTAGAGTCCAGAGATCACACTACCTTGAGTGACAATGCTAAAGTTGCTAATTTCATAAACAATGATAAAGAGTGGGATACTAATTTGCTTAACCAGACCTTGTGTATGCATGACACTGTAAGAGTTACTAATATTTTGATTCCTAAGTATGCTGTGATTGATGATACTCCTCACTGGACTTTAGGTCATAATGGTAAATTCTCTGTCAAGTCTTCTTATGATCATCTTTCTGAACCTCCGGCTACTGATATCAATTGGAATTGGATCTGGAAACTAAAAGTTCCTGCCAAGCTAAAAGGTTTTTGGTGGACATGTATGCATGGTAAGTTACTAACCAATCAACAAAGAATGATTAGGGGATTGGCCACTGGAGACACTTGTCCTAGATGTGAAGCTAACTGTGAGGACTTCTTTCACCTATTTTTTAACTGTGCTTCAAGTGTTGATCTGTGGTCCAGAATACCTAATATTCAGCTACCATCCACTGGTGATATAGAAGAATGAAGGGCCTGTCTGCAAACAAACATCAAACATGCCAAAAATGACATAGGGAGTTACACTCATTCTGTCCTCGATTTGGTCGCTTTATGGAAAATCTGGCTTGCGAGAAATAAGAAAGTTTTTGACAATATTAACTTGGATCCTGCTAGTATTCATAGACAGTGCTTGGTTTTTAGTTCTGAAATTGTCAAATCCTTTTGTGACCAGTTTCCAACAAAAATTCGACATGCTAAACTTATCTCTTGGAAATTCCCAGGTACGGGAAATCTGAAACTAAACACGGATGGAAGTAGCAAAGGAAACCCTGGACCTGCTGGGTTTGGTGGTGTGTTCAGAGAAGAGAGAGGTCATTGGGTTATTGGCTTCTATGGCAGACTTGAAGATTGTACCAGTCTTGAAGCAGAGTTGTGGGGACTCTTTAAAGGAATAGAGATGGTGAAGAGTCAGAACATGGAGGCCCTGGAGATTGAATCAAATTATGTTGCAGCCGTTGAGCTCATAAAAGGAGAGACACCAGTTCACTCCCCATTTAAGACACTTATCCAAGAATGCAAGGCCCTTCTTGCGGCCACAAGATGCTCACTAAGCCATGTCTATCGTGAAGGGAATCAAGTTGCTGACAAACTAGCCAACCTTGGAGTGGAGCAGGAGGAAAAATGGGTCTCTCACATAGATCCTCCAGTTGATATCATCCCCCTCTTGGAAGCTGATATGAGGGGGGTGGCCTTTGAAAGGCTTTAGTTTCTGTGTTCTCTTTCTTATGTACCAAAAAACAAAAATGATTGTGACACAAACTTTGTGCTACAACCAACCACAACCCCACTCACATGGGGTGTGGGTTCCATATGGGCCCCACGCGCGGGTCTCACACCCCATGTGAGTGGGGTTGTGGCACAAAGTTTGTGGCACTATCATTATTCACCAAAAAAAGGAGTCTTTTTTAGGCCCAGTCCACAAAAAAAATTTACAAGAGGCAGCTAGCCCATCTCAAAGAGGCAGCCCAAGAAAGAAAAATGGTAGTCCAACTAAGTTTTATAGGCCCAAGAAGGCAGAAGCCCAAACATAATTAAGAGCACAACTCTGTAGTTTCTTTTAAGCTAACAAACACTCACACTCCTTTCTTTTATTCTTTATCATCATCTCGAAACCCTCCCTCATTGTTCCTCTCTCTCGACGGGAAAAACTTTTAGGGCACAAATTTTGGCTTAGGCCTAGGGTAATCAAAGCCCTTGGACCGGCCCTAGTTATGCTTCACACCAAATTGCAGTATTTTCGCTTTTTTTTTTACTGGCAGTTGTTGTCTTAGCTAGTTTTGTATCTTTTGACCCCACTTTTGCATTTCTTTTTTAAACAAACAAAACCAAGACCTCTAAGTTTGGCCGAGAAGATATGCGTAAAAGTTTTCATCAAAAGTAAAAAAATGGATTAGAAAAAAAGAACAATAATGGGAATTATTTACTACTTCTTTAACGTGGAATGTACAATCAGGAGCATTCAATTGACCCAAGTCTTTTCTTGATGATTCTTTTTTTTTAGTGGAAGTGCACGAAATTTCATTGATAATTAATGATTCTTTAAACACCGCATTTTCTTGTCTAGTTATTCCTACTACTACATTTTACTTTTCAAATTTTTATAAGACTTTAGTTAGACTTCTTTTTTTAATTAATTATTACAGAATTTCAGTAGGACAAAATAGTAAACAAAACTCACAAACTAAATTAACGGAACCAGCTGGAGCAAAGACGCACAAGCTTTTTGCCATATGTATCATAACCACAGGGCTATGGAAGCTTGGATGGAAGACAGCTATATATCCATTAAGCTTGAATAGAAGTAAGTTTAGACACTCATTTATCGGATAATTATTTTTTGCCATAACGATAACAGATGATATTATTAAAAACAAAATCGAAACATCAGGCAGAAAACTCATCCCTATAAAGGGGATTAAGCAACCACAATGGGGGGACTCAATCCAGGGACTATACCCAAAACTACTATGACCTATACCAGCCAAAATATGAGCAACATTATTACCTGTCCTACGGACAAAGGAAAAACTACGACTTTAGAAATTTTTACTAATTCTTTCGCTAATTAAGTGTATAAAAAATTCATGTGAGATTAATTTCAAACCCCGGGCCTTGTTCTCTTTCCTTTTGTCACTCAAAAAGATTCTTTCTATTCAAAAACATTCCTTCTCCACTCATTACCTTATTGTTTAATTTCTCTCTCTATCTCTCTCTAATCATTATCTCATTATTCTTATTTTCAAAAACTCAACCGAACACTATCTCAAAAATTTCTTTTCAAAACCCATCCAAACACAGCAAAATTGGAAGAGGAATTTTTTTAACTAATTCTTTCGGTGTAGAAACACGTGGAAAGTTATTTGGTTAAGGTGACTAATCAGAATTCAGGACCATCGATCAATTTTTTACTCATTCTTTTACGTTCCATGTTTATTGTATCTGAATATTTTTCTAACATAGACCCGGCCCTGAGGGCCGGCTGAGTAGGCCCACCAAAAATAATTTATTTTTAGGGCCCTAATAAAAAATACCTTTGAAGTTGTATTATTATATAATCAATGCAGCACATTTTGACATAGGCCTTGTTCTCTTATAGATTTTAGGTGCATTTTATTGAAAAACACACCCATAGAAGGAATGTTGGTGCTGCGAAAAAGCATCACCTCTTGCATGATTTTGAATTTCGTTGAACTCTTGTAATGTTTCTACCTTTTATTGACGGCTTTTACTAAAACTATGGCCGAGGATTTATTTGAAAAATCACTATTCTTTTCGTTCAAAATACCACTGTTACTACGTTTATGATTGTGTTATCAAATGGTAAATTAATATTGTACTCGTCCAACAATATTTCCCAAACAGAAAAAATTAAAAGAAAATAATGAACTAAACAAAAAAAAAAGGGAAAAGAGAAAAAGTAACGCAAACGAGACTACAGTATACTCGTACAACAATACAGTATTTTCCAAACAGCAAATGGTGTACCTTTTGTGTCTCTATACCTAACACGTGTTTCTCACCATCAAGACAACAATAATGGAGGAGTACTAGCTAGGCAAACTCGAATCAGCTTCTTCTCATGTGACGCAAAATAAAATTTATCGGCCTTTGTTCGTTTAGTAGTTTTAGTTTAATTTAGTTTTGAAGATAGGAATAATAAATGAAGAGAGATAGGGAGAGAAATGAGAGTAGTGATTACAAAACAAAACTAAGACTATGAAACGAACAAGCCCGATCATCATTCTATTTAATTTTTCGAGACATTAGTTTTACAAGTTTTGATGCATGTGTTGTATTGGTTCTGAAAAAACTTACCTTGATCATATATCCGTATACGTTTGAACGAAGTACTATATAGTTTTCAAACAAGTCACCAATATCTAATTAACCTGATTTTCGGCATCAATCATAAAGACAATAGTGGCAAATAAAATGAACAACTCAAAGATTAAACAAAATTGTGATAGTATATTCTATTTTGCATCACGTGATAAACTAAATGAAGGATAACATGAGAAGATCTCGATTTCGCAAACCCCTACAATGAAAGCGCAAATAAGGACAGAACACAATCGTCACCATGATTGATCACATGTATCCGGATCAACTTGTTGGGCAAGAAATCAAGTACGCCCATAAAATAGCACAAATCCAAATTAGTTAAGTACATAAACATCTCGTGACAGAAAAAAATTAGGTGGTTCTGTAACAGTTACATTTATGGCTCACACAACATTTTAGTATATGATAAACAGTGGTTACAAATATACTACTCCCTCCGTCCGGATTTGTTGGTCCGTTTTGGGGATTCCAATTTTTTTTCCATTACTTTTTGTGTTGGTTGTTTTCACATCATCAAAAGTAATTTCCCCCTACTTTACCCTTTAACTTTTGAAAATGGACAAACATTTTCGGATTTGAAAAAGTATGTTTGTGGACCAACAAATCCGGACGGATGGAGTATATATTATCAATCTAAGACGATTCAAATGGTACATAATACTCCAATATAATATGCACATTAAAATAAGAATATGTATCGTACTATTTTTCCAATTTTGACCTGGCTTTTGTTGTCTTAGTTTTGTACCTTTTGCCTCCACTTTTGCAATTATAATTTTTTAAACAAAGAATACCACTAAGTTAGGCAAAGAAGATACGTGTAAAAGTTTTTAACAAAAGTTTGGGTAAAAAACGATTAGAAAATAAAAATGATTTATTTACTAATTCTTCGATTTGGAATGTCGGGAAATTAGAAGCATCCACTTTCTTTTACTGATGAATTTTTAAATCGCATTTCCTTGTCAAATAATTCTATCCAACGATTACTTTTAAAATTTTCTAAGACCTTCTTTGTGTACTTATGTTGGGGAGTACTAATTAAGAATGACAACGGGCGGGGCGGGGTAAGGCGGGTTTTATCATACTCCGACCCTAACCCGAAAATATAGCCTCAGTACTCTTGTCCCTGCCCCCGCCCCAAACTGAGCTTGTAATGGATGGGTATCCTCTGCCCCGCCCCCATAGGGTGACGGGTTTATACCTACCCCACTTGGCCATCCCGCCTTTTATATTTTTTTTTATATTAAGAAAATATGTTTTAGACTTCAAATGAGTGAGCAGAAATAATAAAAATTCGCAAAATGTTACTGCTTACAACTTAACCAACATCTACTATCTATAAGGAAAATGAAAAATAATTGATATTATATATTGTGCTATTTTAATTGTAAGGGTAAAAAGATAAGAACAAACATAAATTTTATACATAAAATTTTTTGGGGCAGGTGTTGGAGAGACGTGATGTCTACCGACCCCCCTTCCCTAACCCGGTCGAGTTTTTTCAATTCTCCTTGACCCCGTCCCAATACGCAAAAAAATTAACAAATACCTGCCAAAGTATAAGGGCAGGGCGAGGCGGGTTCAGAGCGGGGAAGATTGAATTGCCATCCCTAGGGGTGTGAAGCCGAAATTGACACTCGCAACAATTACTGTCTAGGCGGGTGTCAATAGTCGAAACAGTCGTGAAAGGTATTCGAAAATCCGAGTTGTAGTATCTCTCGTCCGAACGAAACTTGCATTTAGACCGTCGCGGGCTTGAATGAAATATTTCAATAACCATTATAAATGAACTAGGATTAATCAAAAACATCATATTCTATTAGGAGAGACGGATGTGTCTTGTAGTGAGAGAAGTGTACTTGGAGTTTGTTCCACTAATTCATGATGAATCGGTGTGGCTTTTGAGGAGTAGGCACATTGCCGTTATTTGTGTTCTGTTTTCTTTACCTGGTTTTGTTTTCTCGTGTGTTTCTCTGATTAATAACATCCCAAAATTGTGAGAGTTTGTGTTGGTGAGTTGGGAAACGAAAATCTTGTAGTGTGGCATCCGAGCCGTCCATCGCGTAATAAATAGTCTTGATTTCATGTCCTCCCTTGCAAATCTTTGTTGTTCATTGCCGAGATAAAATCCGAACAATTAATTACTAATATCAACGACTCGGATGTTGCATTACAACTCTGTAATATGTTGACGCACTACAACAAGATCCCTTGATCAAAGGGGGGTTTATAGTCATTTCAAATATGCGGTATCTGTCGGTAAGACAACCTCAGTGTCTGTCGGCGAAATTTACATTACTTTACTTTGAAGTTTTGATCGTAAAGTTTAAGCGGAGTTGCACTTTTTATGCCACTACACATGAGAGTTCAAATTGTCTGTACCCGGAACTACCTCGATACATCGGAACTTTTTGGACCAATAAAAGTCTTTTGATATGATCATACGGTTGAAATTAGCTGAGAACAAAGGTACAAGGACAAATTAGTGCGGTATACCTAACACATGTTTGTCACCATCAAGATTACAATAAAGAATACGAGGTTAACCCTAGCATGACAGCACAAACAAGAACAATACCTTCTGCCAAAAAGAATACTTCTAAAAAAACAAAAAAAGAAAAATAATAAGACCAATGCCCTCACCACCATTGTTTGATAATGTGTAGCTTCACGTACGATTCACACCAATTTTTATCATTATTTTAAATGAGGAAACCGATTTATTTATTTATTTATTTATTTTTGACATTCGTCATTCCTAATCTATTAAATGAGGAAGGAGGGAATGAAACTCGATCCCAAAATGCGTGTAGGGCATTCAAGAGCTCTACTGCATGAGCTAGTCACCACTTGCGAGTTATGTATTTAAGGCAGCATATTAAGGTGAGTAATATTGAATACTGGTAGCATCTTTGTAACAAATAAAAGAAATCTTAGTAATACCCTTGGTACTCTTAGACCCATAATTACGAAGATCAAATATGTATCTAACCACATGGCTATATGAACCAGGCAGGGACGGAGCCAGGAATCTCATTACGCAGGGGCGAATTGTTTTTTCAAAATACTTTGCAGGGGCGAAACTATGTAATTCATGGAATTTTTTTTATTTTTCTATCTACTACTAGAGGTTTTCTTTCTTCTTGCAGGGGCGACCGCCCCTCCTGCCCCCCCCCCGGCTCCATCCCTGGAACCAGGGGAGGTGTACGTTGTGCAGCTCCGTGCTAATAGGGTGTCCGAGTTTTTTGTTTAACATGGCAAATTTGGTTCAAAATCTCCAGAGATCTGGGTATGTGAGTTTGGTGGTTCCGTCGAAAAAGTAAGATGTTTGGTTTCAAGTCTCGTTTCTCACCTCAACTATGTAAAGGAACTTCACATGACATAGACAATTATACGATATAATGTTCACTTATTTTTCCAAAAAAAAAAAGGTAGATTCCTTGTTTTTTTTTTTTTTTTTTAATAAGTAATTTCTTATCAAAGGCAATTCAAGATTCCAAACTACAATTTTGTTTTTGCCCGGCGTAAAAGATTCCAAACTAAATTGCCAGGATGGTGCTGCTATATATGATATAAACATTGCCATGTTATTCCAACTAATATCTAAATTTTTTTTGGCTTATTTTTGTCTTTATTAAAAAATATGAGTTTGGATAATAATTTCTATTTTTTCTATTTCACTCTTTGAAACAAACTGATAATTCTCAAAAATTTGGTGCGCAACTAACAAATGCAAAAAAAAAAAGTTAAATAAAGACAAAAAAAAAAAAGAAAGTTAAGTCACTTATTTAACCAAACCAAACCTAAGAGCATTTGGCATAGGTGTTGGAGTTTTGCACTCAACTGACTAAAGCCAATTCTACCGATCAGACAGACATCACATGGCAGCCCTCTCTCTCTCTGGTGGTTAAGGGTCCACTTCTCTATTATTTAAACGATAGCTTCCTTTTCAGAAAGGCTGCAATTGCAAGGAAATAAAAATCAGATTTGTCGTAACTTGACTAACAATACCATGAGCTGTTAATTGAGGTTGATTGATTGCCTTTGTTTCACTTAATTACAACCTTTTCCTAAGATACATGTGAGGGAAGGTTCCTTTATATATAGACATAACAAAACAAGAAGGAAATCAAAAGTCCAATGCTAGTTGGAAAATGGCTATAGCCATTTGCATAATTTGGAACCAAAAAGTGGTTTGGTGCCAAATTATGGCACCCTTGCCTAGTGGTTGGCTTTATTTTATTAGATAATTTTCCCTCTACCTCATTTTCGCCTCATTTCTCAACCCCAATTTAACTACCTAGGGTTGCTCATGATCCAAGCCGGATTAGATTTCCCTGAATCCAATCCTAATCCGCGAGTCATGATTTCTAGAAAATGCAATCTGTGTCCAGATTAAAAGTCCTACGGTTTAGTTCCAATCCAATCCATGACTCATGGATTGGTTCCGATTTTATCCTTGGATTCCATAACAAAAATAGCAACTAGCAAGCCAAAAAAAATAAATAAATAAATACAATAACCAGCCACCAACCAATTTAAAGCATGACCTAATGCATTATTTTGAAATTGGATTAAGTAGTAAATTAAACCATATTAATGTTTCAAGGTTCACAACCAGTTTCCAATTCAGCAAACAAAAAAATAAGAATCACTTTCTACTTTTAAATGCAAAAAACCAAGAACCAGGAACTAGTTTCTAACTATTTTAAAATACTCCTACTAAAATTGCTAAAAATATTTCTAATAATGGTAAAATTATTTATACACGTATATATATCCATATTTTATTTGTATATTGTATAATAAATATCTCACAGTTCAGTTCAGCTAATCCACAGTTTCGAAATAAAAATTCCTCTCTGGACCGTGAGTCATGGTTTTTAAATTATTAAATCCGTATTCGAACCATTAATTTACTGTTCCAATCCGAAACGTATAGATCGGTTCGCTTTGGACCGGTTTCACAGTTCACCGAATTATTTTAACAACCCTACAACTACCTACCTTCTCTACCTTCATTCCTCATTCACAATCCCCTTTTCAACCCCATTCTCAATCCCCTCTTCAGCTCCATTCTCAACCCTAATTGGTTCTAGCCTAGTTTATTCTATTCTATTGAGTTAGTATATTCTATTTTATTGACAAATTTTAGTGAATTTTTTTTTGGACTACATAACAAATCAAATTGTGACAATATCAAATGAAAATCAAATTATATGCAAAAAAGGAATAAATTGTAAAGCATTTTTGAACCGATGGATCAGTAATGTGGCAAAAAAAGTATAATGTATAAATTATAGGAAATTTTAATTAGGCATCCTGTACTAATATTACCATTATGATTCCATCCTATGAGATTTGAATGTTTATGATTTCATTCTGAAAATGGATAATCAGACCATTGTACCCTTATTAAGTCCATTATTAATTTATATTTTTCTTAATTAGTTAATTCCTTACTAATTGGATAATCAGATCCAAATTAAAAGGTTGGTCCCGAGAATCATGCTCATTTCCAAATTAAAAGGCTGATCCCGAAAAACATGCACCATGATCTCATCTTATTTCCAAATTAAAAGGCCGCAATCCCTATTCGGAACAGCACCATTATCCCATTTCCAAATTAATATCTCATTTCCAAATTTAAAGCCAACAACCCCTATTCAGAACCGGACCATGATCCCATTTCAATCACTCTCACTCACTCTCTGGATCGAGATGGTTACACGAGGATGATGATGACAGAGTGCCACCACGTAGCGGCGGCGGTTGGAGATCCAAGGCCGGAGATCACAAGGTAAGAGCTCCATCACGTTTTGGCCGGAGTGTGCTCAAAAAGTTCTCTGCAGTGCGTGGAGTGATGTCAGCGTAAAGCTCCATCACGATTTGGCCACATGTTGCGCCGCCGCAGAACTTGGAATCAATCAATCACGACGACGACAGAAAAACCCTTCGTGTAACCTTTCAATCTCGACCGATCTCGCAATCTCATTTGATTATTGTAATCTTTTGTTTTGTTTTCTATGGTGGTGATAGGTTCCAGATCTTGTTAATGGAGGTGTTATTTTTTTCCGATTCAATGAGAGTTTTTTTTTCCCCCCGATTCAAGGATGGTGTTTTTCTTCGATACAGTAAAAATGATAAATCAATAAATCATGTTCACATGCCCTTTAAAAAATGGTTATTTTATACAGTGAATATGAATTTTTGATTTACCATTTTGGTGATTTGATACAGTAAAAATGGTAAATTTAATAAACCACGTTCATTGTATGAAATAAACCAAACCAAACCAAACCAAGCCTTATGTCCCAATCAATTGGGGTCGGCTACATGAATCCTTTTTCTCCATTGAGCTTTTGTCATGTGTTGTTTCATCGCTTAAACCTAGTATACTCAAATCTTTGCGTACTATCGCATCTAATGTCAATTTGGATCTTCCCCTCCCTTGTGCGTTTCTACCCAAAGCTATCATATTCACTCTCTTAACTACTGCATCCGTTGGTCTACGATAGACATGCCCAAACCACCTTAGCCTATTTTCCCTTAACTTCTCCTCTATAGGTGCTAGACCTACCATCTCGCGAACTGTTTCATTTCTAATCCTATCTCGTCTAGTCTTACCATACATCCACCTCAACATTCTCATTTCCGCTACACTTATCTTGTTCACCTGCTGCTTCTTAATATGTCAGCATTCTGTCCTGTAAAGTATCGCTGGTCTTATGGCAGTTCAATAAAATTTTCCTTTCAATTTTGTGGGTACCCTCTTGTCACACAGTACACCACTGTAAGAAATAAACGACAGTAATAATGGATTGGTAATGTGGCAAAGTATGGCTATAGCTATGGAACCTATTTTAGAACTTTGCCATTTCCAACCAAAATTCCAACTTGCATCACCAATGAATTCTTAAGGCCTATTTGGCACAATAATTGAGCCATATTGTTACTTGGTCCATGTTCAAATTCTATTCGCAAGGGTTAGTTTTGCATCAATTTCTAGTGGATTAGTAGTTCTTCTCGATGAGAGGAATCTTAAAAGTAAGATTTTATGAACCAAACTACGTACATTTTTTTAATAAAGACAAAAGTAATTCAAAAAGCCTGTATGTTTTTAATTTTGTTTTTCTGTAATGAGCTTCTTTATACTTTGATAATAAGTTTTTACTTTATAGATTCATCTCATCGAGAAGAACCAATAATCCAAAAAATAAATTGACTTAAAATTAACAAACATGAATTTTTTTTGAATAAAAACAAAAAATATTCTAAACGAATTATTTAGGCCAAAACACCCACAAGAAAGGGAATCAAATCCTTTGTACCGAATTTCTTGTACCAGTACATTTGGCCATTGGATCGTATAACAATTTTAAAACAAAAAAAAAAACAAAACTCACACAATTTAACAATCCAAACGAGTATCTCGGTACAGTGGTACACCAAAATTTTCCACACTGAGGATCTCAAACCCAGAAAAAGTGTCTTAACCATCACACGGCCAATAATTGCCCTTGAAAAAAAGTTGTGAACACATTGTCCTCTCCCTCAAGTCCAACTAACCCCAACTAGAGAGACAATCAAAAGAGTGTGACCTTTTCCACCTCCCCCCACTTTCCCGCACAACAAGAAAATGCCGGGAAAATCTCTCTTGCGTGGCGCAAGATAGCACGAAACAAACTTAACAGAGAAAAGCCCGAGTGGCTCGCCTTTTTCATCTGGGGTGCAGATATGGTGCGAGTGCGACGATCAAATCGGGGCACAATTGCGTCTAGAGTCGTTGGATGTATGCAGGTCCATGTGCATCTAACGATTTCGATCACATTTGTGTTCAGATATTGTGTTTTAAAGTTGTGTGCGGAACATTACACTCTATCTACCAAAGATATACCCATCCGTGATTCTTCTCTGTCCCTTTCTCTCTCTGTCCATACCTGTACCCACCATGTATATATATGTATGGTAGAGTAAAATAGTATCTCAATTATGTGTGGAGTAGGAATTTCACATTCATTCTTGACTTAAGTACAATATTCCCATCTTTATCTTCAATCATCGAGTGCTTCACGGATTGCTATAAACCATTTTTAGACATCTCTTTGTATGGTTATATGGATTGGGTATTACATGTCACTCTTCTGCTTGGAACAACTCAAGCTAATTCTTGGTTCAATTTCAGCTCATTTGTCCAGCTTCACTACTGATAAATTCACTGAATTCTAGGGCTTACTTTTTCACCGCCTCTTTGTTTTCTTCTTACCTTTCTAGATGTGTGTGTGAATGAATTTACATAAAGTACTATGCTTTATTTGTTCTTTGAATTACTAATTTCCTGATTTTGATTCTTCATAAGTTCAATTTGAGGTTATATTTTATGCTTCAATCGTGTTAGGATCAAGAACTTATCATCTCCCCAAAACCCGCGGTTGTTAGTGGAGGCGCAACTTTATTTATTTATTCCTTTTCCGTGCCTAAGCCCCAACACGGGTCAAGACTTGGCCCACTTGGCCTCTGCCCAACAAGTCCTAAAATTTTACTGAATTTTAGAGCTGCTACTTTTCCACCGTCTCTGTCAATCTGTTTCTATATAGCTTTTGTTGTAATTCTCTACGGGAAAAGTGTTGTTTCACAAGAAATCATTCTTATCTTTCAAGGGACTCTTTGGTCTTACATTGATCAAGTGGTCTCATTCTATGTGATCAAAGAAAAAAAAAAGTGGTCTCATTCTAGGATTGATTGGTATAAATAAAGTGGAAAGAGTTTCTTGATGTACATGTGTTATCTTGAGTACTCAGATTAAAATTGCGGTGGTTGTGACTTGTGAGGCCATTCGTCTCCGTGTCAATAGAAGTCGATTACCGTTAAGGTGGTGTTCTTATTTTTCTGAAATTCGGTGAGAACATGAGGCAAGTCATGGTTTCCAATATGCCAAAACTGGTTTTTTTTGTCACTCTGTCTCTGCTATTTGGTATTGTTTTGGGTAAGGAATGCACTAACATTCCTACTCAACTATCTTCGCATTCGTATCGGTACGAGCTTTTGTCTTCGAATAACGAGACGTGGAAACAAGAGATGTTTTCCCACTACCATTTAACTCCCACGGATGACTCCACGTGGTCGAATTTGCTTCCAAGGAAGATTTTACATGGGGAAGATGAACTTAGTTGGTCAATGATGTATAGGAAAATGAAGAATTCAGGTGGGTTTAGTAATATGGAAGGGGGTTTTCTCAAGGAGGTTTCACTTCATGATGTGAGGTTGGACCCTGAATCAAAACACGGGGAGGCTCAGCAGACTAACTTGGAGTACTTGTTGATGTTGGATGTTGATAGCTTGGTTTGGAGTTTTAGGAAGACTGCTGGTTTGGAGAGCCCTGGCAAGGCATATGGAGGCTGGGAGGACCCCAGTGTCGAACTACGCGGTCATTTCGTAGGTCAGTTTGCTCTCCATAATTTTTTTATGTGTTTACATTGTGGATAGTATATGTTGTGCAAATGAAAAGATTGTTCTTTTATATTTCTTTAATGTCTATGACAGAACCATATCGTGAATGAAATCTTTAAGATTATATTTCTGTGTCATACATGAGAAATCAGCATTCATTTTCTACTACATTAGAGCTCATCCCAAAAGACTGCTCAACTTGAAAGCACTAATCATGTGATAAGATTGGTTCTGTTGTTTGATGTATTTTGGTTTCATTTGTTTTTGTAGTGTTACAGAGAATTACTGTGTTGTTTAGAACTTTGAACGTAGTAGTTTATGTTCCTGACTTATCCAATATGAAAGAACTATGAAAATATGTTCACTGGAGGGGGGCTATCCACGGACGGCCCAGATTGGGACAACATGGATGCTGTCCCCAAAGGGACAGCACCATCTCCCAATCTTGTTTATGATGATACCTTGTTTTTGCATCCATTGTCTAAATTTTGGTATCCATTGTTTAAATTTCTCATAGTATCTTTAGCAAGATATTGATTGCATCGAATATTGACACTGTAGCTCTGTGATATGAAGCAGTAATGCGTATATATGAGAACTGCTCAATGAGCAAAGCAACAATCCTCTGCAACTGTAACATTGGGTTCTGCTATTTGTTGTAGTTTGGTTTCTTTTTGGTTACCAGTGCATACAGGTCTTGCGTTGTTTAAATATTTTAACTTTAGGTTGTGCTGTTTGGATGAAGTTTTTGTGGTCATTAGTAAATGTTAATTGGACCTGCTATCTCCGATTTAAGATGACTACTTTTTTGGTATCCCTAATTTATTAATTATTAGATTGTTAACCACCAACTCATCCAAAAGATTAAGTTGTTGGACAGTTAGAGAGAGGGACAACTTTATTATTTATATTCTCAACACACCGCCTCACGTGTAGCTAGGCTCTCCTTCATACATGTTTAAATTTTAATCATTAGGTAGGTAGTGAGGTATGAACACGGGATATATTGCCTGCTCTAACACCATATTAGATTGTTAACCACCAACTCATCTAAAAGCTTAAGCTGTTAGAGAAAGAGACAACTTTAGTGTTTATATTCTGAACAATAGTAATTCTATCTTTTGCTTCGGATTGATTTTATCACATTCTGCTTCTTTTGAACCTTTTGTAACCCCATATTTGGAATAGACTTCTTTAAAATTGGGTTGTTCTGCAACTAGAATTGTCTGGTGGTTCTTGTTGATCATGATCGAATCTCCTTTTCTGATACTTTCATCCCAGTTCCATCGTGCAATTGTTTGTCTTGAATCTGTGACCTCTGTTGGGTAATTTGAATTGTAGATTTGGTGATTTTTAGTAATGACCTGTTGCTGTTATTTATTGAAGGGCATTACATGAGTGCTTCAGCACAGATGTGGGCGAGCACTCACAATGATACTCTCAAAGAGAAGATGTCTGCAGTTGTTTTTGCTTTATCTGCCTGTCAAGATAAAATGGGAACAGGATATCTTTCTGCTTTCCCTTCTGAGCTGTTTGATCGTTTTGAAGCTATAAAGCCTGTTTGGGCACCATATTACACCATTCACAAGGTAAAACTGTTTTAGCACTTCATTTGTTGTCAACTTGTTCTTTAATACAGTATGTAATTGATCATAACCTTTTCCGCTTTAATAGATTATGGCAGGCCTTCTGGATCAGTACATATTCACCAGTAATGCTCAAGCTTTAAAGATGCTGACAAGGATGGTTGACTACTTTTACAACCGAGTGCAGAATGTGATAACAAAGTACACCATAGAAAGACACTGGCAATCATTAAATGAAGAAACCGGTGGCATGAATGATGTTCTTTATAAGTTGTACGCTGTAACGGTGTGTAAAACTCATTTGGGAATCTCCTTAGCACTTTTCCTTTGTTCTTTGCCTTGTTAAAATAGGGTGATTATCTGTTAGGTCTATCTTATAGAATATCAGCCTGAGTGACTGGAAGGTTATTCCTGGAAGTTTCACGTTACCATATCAGCCTGAGTGACTGAAATGTTATTTCTGGAAGTTTCACGTTACCATGTCCATATATATATCTTGGCTTCTTTTCTAGTGTAAGGGAAATATATAAAGGAGCCTTAATCTCAATTCTCCTAAGAATTTGACGGTTTAGTTTAATCAGAAAATTGGCCTAAAGGCCAAGTTTGGGACTTTAAAGGGTGTTTAGTCCAGCTTAATTTATTTTAAAGCCTCCAATACATTAATGTGAAATTTTTGCGGGTTCAAGGACAATACTAGACAAAAATACCCTTAATGGCAAAAAAAAATTACAAAAGAAAGCCGCCTGTTCCAAAAAGAAATCCGGTCCTGTACCACTTGAAAGCTACTAGGCCTCTGCTGTGACTGACATTGAAAGCGACAGGTCATGTGCCTTTTCCTTTGTTGTTGAGTCCTAACCCGTCACTCTCTCTCTCTCTCATGCGTGGGTCTTGGGTGGGACAAAAATCAATTTTGTCTCTTTAATTTTGAGATTGGGTTCAATTTTAGTGGGGTTAGGCTCTTTGGGATAGGTTATAGTGGGTTTAGGCATTTTGGGTTTAGGTAGTTAGGGTGCACTTTCAATTATAGGGTTTTAGTGGTTTAGGCACTTTCATAAGGCACCCTAGGGTTTAGGCACTTGCACTTTCAATTACAGGATTTTAGTGGTTTAGGCACTTTCATAGGGTACCCTAGGGTTTTAGGCACTTTCATAGAATACCCTAGGGTTTAGGTCCAGGCACTTTCATTAGGTTTGGGAGTTTAGGCACTTTCATAGGGTTTGAGAGGTTTAGGCACTTTTATAGGCTAGCGGTGCATTTTTGGAATGTGTAGGTGATTTGTCCTCTTGGCTTTAAAGAATTAGTTTGTGTCCTATTTCCATGATTAACTCCTATACAATGTCTTTGTCGAAGAAAGACTCTAGTTTAATTGAGCGTGTATAGTGCATCATTGCCCTTGACTGCAACATATCCTGCGCAAATTGCATTGTGTAATCTCTGCATAAAGTTGTAAAATAGGAGTTTCGCCTTAGTTGAACTGGAAAACATTTTTTAAGGTTGTAGTTTAAGTTCACAGTTTGTTGAAGAATTCTGTTTCATTTGTTCTTTCTCATCTCTTTCTTTTTCTTTTTCATGGGGTGGAGTAGTGCTTTGCTGCGTATCAGTATGTAGTTTTGTGTCTTCTAACTCTCGATAATTCATAACTTATATATTGTCATAGCTGTTTATTTGTAATTACGTGCAGGGAGATTCAAAGCATTTATTGTTGGCTCATCTTTTCGACAAACCCTGCTTTCTAGGATTGCTTGCGATAAAGGTAATAACTGTTTTGTTTTTTATTATTTGCTTCTTGTTTACCATTTGGTTGTTTGCCTCCCAATAGAACTACTGACTATTTGACCATAGATTTTTTTCATTTGGGAGATGACATTATTCCAAACCAAACTTTGTTGTTCGCACTTGCGATGGATCGTAATAGGGTGGGTTTGGGTCCTTTGGGATGAAACAGCCATTCCAGAATATGTTTGCTAAAATGGAAAATATCCCCGAAGGTGGCTAAAATATGCCTCAATGTCGGGATGAGATATGACTCACGGAACTGGTGGGTGCACAGGGCTGTCGAAGGATGCACTAAGATTCTTGGACTACATTGGCATAATATTAGCATATTGCTTGAAATCGACCACCTGGATTATTAGCTTCATTGTAAGCTCTTATCATGGTTTACCACGTGTTGCTGTATCAGACCTTAGATATCAAGAGTATTTAATTTATAGCAGAATAGAAACTGTCACAGAGCTGCTGCAGTTCGACCTCGTTAGGGAGTTGAGGACTTATAAAGTAGTCCTTTGCATTTTCAGGATTCATGTGACAGCCTTTAATATCCTACATTCCTTGAGAATTGTCTCAAAATTCTTTGAGCCTTCAAAATCCTTCTTCCGCTCTTTCTCAGGAACTTCAACAAACGTTGATGCTAATTCCCTCATGTCCATTATATCAATCAGTTTCTTGTAATCACCTCTATATCCATGAATATAGCTCAAGTCCCAGATTGTGAACTCATGCTAAGAGCCCAAATCAATGTCATCTTTGCCAGCAAAAGTGCCGAAAGATTAATTTGGGATAAAGTAAAAGAAGAAGGGTGCTTATTACCTAGGGCTAACTCCTTTTGACCTGTCGTGTTGAATATGTTTGGGATACATGACCGGAACACCCTCAGCATATTGAACGTGATGGAGAACTTATATACTGCCACTACCTTGCTTTGGGGTCACTGAAGGCCAACCCTCAATTAAGTCCTACCATGTTGTATTGTTATCTCTGACTGTCTGTATTATTATCTCTGACTGTCTCTTTTGTCATTCTTTTAATTGAGTTTTCTTTTGGGTTTTCTAGACTTGCAAACAGTTAACCATGATAGTTAAACTTCTTGATAATACAGATGTCTTTGACAAAGTAGAAGTTTGAATTCATATTTAACATTTCTGTTGTGGAATTTTTATAATTACTTGCAACTCTGACAAACAATAGCTGAGAAAGCTTTATCATGTTTTGAAGCCGATATGTGTTCAAAGTTTGAGTATTCCATATACCGTTCGTTTAACATAACTTTGTAAAGCATTTCTTGTTGCGTGTAGGCTGATGATATTTCTGGATTTCATGCCAATACTCACATTCCAATTGTTATTGGATCTCAAATGCGATACGAAGTTACTGGTGACTCACTTTATAAGGTAAAGCAGATGTATTTAACATCAGTCTTCACAGCATTGCTGAAATAATTAGCAAATATTGTTGTTGAGCGCAGTTTTCTCATATTTGAATCATATTTGAAGTGTTAAGTCTGATCTTCTACAAGTAGTTAGTAATTCATCTTGATCTCCTTGAGGCAAGTGATTTCAATGCCTTTTTCAAATTATAATTCAGAAAAATAAAACAAGAAACAATATTAGGAAGGTTACCGATGTGCAAGGAAAAAAGATCAGAAACCTTATAATTAGGCTGTCACTGGGTAAATTATCTTCCTGCTTATTGGGAGTCCTTGGAATCCAAGAGCCAAAAGGAAAAATTATTGGAAGGTCAAGGACCAAGACTTTGAGTTGTTCACTCTTTCCACCAAACAACTAGAGTTACTTAGCTTAGTCCAAATATTGATGCAACCCAAATATAATCTCATCTGCAAGGGGCATGTCATAGAACCAGAATTTCTGCATCACTGTTGGCTTTAGGGAATGTGGGGGCCTTTTGGTATCATTTTCGTTGTCTTAGTTTCCTGTTTAGATTTTTCTTTTCTAGTGTTTTCAGCAATGCAAATGGAAAGAGTTTGAGCACAATCATTTTCTGTTTCTTTACACCTTCTTACATATCCATTTCTTTTAAAAACTACTAAACCATTTATTTTATTATCCTGATAATATCCCCAATTTTAGGGAAAAAATGCCAGAGATGAAAATGGAAATATTAAAATTAATTGGCCCCGTTTGCTGGTAATGGAAAGAAAAGTATGAGAATGTTTAAATTTTCTTGCATTTTATTCGTAGCAAGAAAGT
This sequence comes from Vaccinium vitis-idaea, assembly GCA_963854785.1. Lineage (NCBI taxonomy): Eukaryota > Viridiplantae > Streptophyta > Magnoliopsida > Ericales > Ericaceae > Vaccinium > Vaccinium vitis-idaea. Next base: position 38,715,732 of record OY978216.1, read on the forward strand.
TGTGGGACCCCGCATCTTTCACATTCCCACTATGATTACTTTTTCCTCAGAACCTGTCTTGCAAAAAGCACAAAATTTTGCAGGAATCTTATTTTTACTCTAGTTTCCTACACATATATTTAAATTTCTTGCAAGTTACTTTTATCAACAGAACAAAAAACACATTGTCTTTTTATTTATTTCACTTAAGTTTCTCAGGTATAATTTTCCTGTGCCAAATTCTTAACGAAGCTTTTGTGCAATGATTTGTTGCACATAGTGACGCCATAGAATATGGGATGCGGATTCGACCATGAAAAGAATGCATATACTAAAATGTCTTTGAGCCTAGGATTTATCAGTGTCATTTCGGATAAATAGGATCACTAATTATGCCCTAGTCCCCTTTTTACCCTGTTTCTGATAACTCAAAACAGTTTCAGAAACAGTACTAAAATGGCCTGTACTCCCCTCTGAGTTCCTTAAGATGCCATCTGTCCAATTTGAAGTGGACCCGAAACGAGGCAACCAACTATATTCCTTTGGGAACTGCATTAATAGTAGTTTTGCTGCTGTTTAATCTCTTAAGTCATGCTGAAAATCCATCATATTTGGAAATTAAAAATGCTGTTTTGCCAGGAAATGGGGACTTTCTTCATGGATATCGTTAACTCTTCTCACAGCTATGCAACAGGAGGCACATCGGTCAGTGAATTCTGGTATGAGCACTTATCTCATTTTGCTATTTTTAGGTTATATGCTTTTAACCCGTTCAAAACTGTGTATTTCTGCCTGATTGCTTTCTTTATTGGTTGTATTGATCCTGAATTACATTGTTCTCCTTTCTTGACCTGTGTGCAGGTCAGACCCAAAGCGACTAGCAAACACTCTACAAACTGAGAATGAAGAATCATGTACAACATATAACATGCTGAAGGTATGCTGATCACTTTCAATTGTCAAGGGAAAAAGATGGGAACAAGATTTCAATGTAGTTGATCACTCCCATTATGGTATTAGGCCTCATTTGATTCAGAGCTAAAACAAGCAGGATTAAGAGTCATGGAATAACTAGTACTGGACCATTTGAACCCAAATGCAAACGGGGGACAAAGGCAAACGAAGAGACTCGAACCCAAGACTTCTTACAACCAAAGCTCGGATACCATGTTAAGTTATCAATTGTCCCAAAATCTTAAGCTGTTAGGAAATGGGCCCGACAATTTATATCTAGCTATTTAACAATTAGATCTATGGACCAAATGGGGAAACGGTTAGCTATTTGAATTACGCAAATCAGGGTTGGAAGCTTTTTAGATCTCTATCGAACTTTGGGGAATTATGAGTTTACACAATGTCCGTTGAAGGGACTCTACATAATCCATTGACACTAAAGTTTCCATTGGTATTGTAGTGATTTCAATGTGATGATATTCAAGTACGCATTGATGTGCCATATTTTAGGTCTCTCGCCACTTGTTTAGATGGACCAAAGAAATGGCTTATGCAGATTATTATGAAAGGGCACTGACAAATGGTGTGCTGAGTATCCAAAGAGGAAGAGAACCAGGAGTAATGATCTACATGCTCCCACAAGGCCGTGGAAAATCCAAGGCCGTAAGCAACCATGGATGGGGAACGAAATTCAATTCTTTTTGGTGCTGCTATGGAACAGGTTAGGGCTTGCAACCTCCATGTTTCCTATTATTATTTTTCTTTTTGAAGTAACCCTCTATGGCTGTTTCCTAGATAATCTCAAGGCTCAGAGAACTTCTTAAGCGCCTCATGAAACCATATAGACTCATCATTTCGGTCATTTCAGTATTCGAAAATCCTGAGATGTTCTGTTTTTGAACTTCCTTCTCCTTTTTGGGTTTTGATTGAGAGAATCCAGTAGGCCACTATTCAGCATGAAAATGTTTTTGCAATGGGTAACGTCTTGTTTTTTGGGGTGTAATCTTGCAATGGATAACTTACTTTCTTAGCCTCTGTCATTCTATATGGACAAGGAATGTTGCCTCGGGTGCAACGGTAAGGTTTCCCCCATGTGATCTAGTGGTCACGGGTTCGAGTCACGGAAATAGCCTCTCTGCTTGCTGTGGTAAGGCTGAGCAGTGTACATCCAACCCTTTTACAGACCTACAGTAATGGCCCTAATGGGAGCCTTGTGCACTGGGTAGCCCTTGATTCATCATTGAGAATGTGATTACCCTTTCCTTCACCTTTCACTTGTGCAACAATTGATTTCTTTCTTGTTCAGTTGCTGTGTTGATTCTTTCAGCTAGCCAGCTGTTCTACCTTTGTTACTTGTTTTGTTACCTGCTGGCTACTGCCAACATTTACGCATGAATGTTGTTGTTGTTCCTGATGTTCTATCAATGAAGTTATATAAGTTCCCTGTTTTTTGTAGGTATTGAGTCATTCTCAAAGTTGGGAGATTCAATATACTTTGAAGAAGAGGGCACCGTTCCAGGGCTTTATGTAATCCAGTACATATCGAGCTCCATAAACTGGAAAGCCGGACAGATTTTTATAAATCAAAAAGTAGAGCCTGCTGTCTCGTGGGATTCTCGCCTTCAATTGACATTGACTATTTCGTCGAAGGAGGTAATTTATTTACAACTATATGCAAATAAACTTATATGAGAAGTCGCACAATTTTGAACTTTTTGGGGGTGGTATATGCAGACCTACTAGAATAATAAAGCAAAAGGAAGAGCAAGTGTGGATTTGGGCATGTTCTCAATTGATGAGTTATTTTTCACAAACATGATTTTTAAATTCACCTATGGTACTCCCTCTGTCTTTAATGTTGGTCCCTTTTTTAGAGTTCCAACTTTTAAAGACGACGTGCATTAATATGCTTAGAAAGTTGGCTTTGATTCCCCATGTTGCCCCCTTACTTCTCATTTTAAGAGTACTTTTAATAATTTACAAGGATTAGTCTTTGGAAATTTGAATACTTTTTTGCTTGACTTAGAGAGGAGTGATTCTATGGTACATCCCAAAATGGATGGAATTAAGAACTACGATTAAGGGAAGGAGGGAGTAATAATAATAGTGCAACTAAATGTATGGTTAAACTGATGTAGTTCTAAAGGCAACCAGGTATCCTGTTGGCTGGTTTTTCTTGCTACTTTCTTTTTGCACCTACTTTTGGATCATCGTCAGTCTAAATAAATCAATTCATAGTGAATAAGTTGACTGATAATTGCAAGCAGAACTAGGTGAAAAGCATACCGTAGGTTCTACTCCCTCCGTCCAATCCAACCTTTAAGTTAAGTTTGTAATATTATTGAACTTAGAAAACTTCAACATTTGTCATGGACACTTCCAGTTCAAAAGAGAAAGGGAAAAAAGTGAATTCCATGTCTTTGACTTTTTGAAATAGACATATTTGGGACTCCGAAAAGTAAGTAAATTAAACGAACAAACAAACTAGGATGGAGGGAGTAGAAGTTTTGTTTGCGCATATTATGTGTCTAGAGGAAAGAGGAGATGAAAAATGGAGATCAGAAAGTCAGTCTTTACAACCTATTTGATCATATGCTCCAAAAGTGGTATAGTTTTACAACCTATTTGATCATATGCTCCCAAGTGTCTAGTTTTTGGAATGAAATTGAGCACCAAAATGATCCCGTATGAGTTACTTTTTAGTTAGTTTTACCTTCAAGTGCTTGCTCAACTCAGTTGCTTATCTGATCCTGGTTTATGCAGGAAGGGTCGGGGCAGACCTCTACACTACATTTGCGAATACCAATCTGGACATATCCGAATGGTGCAAAAGCAGTGCTAAATGGTCAGGATTTGTCACTACCGTCTCCAGGTGCGAACATTCAGCTCTCTCTGTTTCTCTTTCAATTCCCAAATATCATGTTTATTATTTGACCAGGCCATGTAATTTCATATGAGCATTATGCCATGGAGAGCCGAGATATCTCCCTTTTGCATTAACAGAGGAGGATTTCTAATTTAACTTATTGCAACTTTGAAGCACAGCTTAGAGTTCATATTTTCCCACTTGTGATCCAGGTAACTTCTTATCGGTCACTAGAAATTGGAGCCCTGGTGACAAAATAACTCTTGAACTGCCAATAAGCCTTAGAACCGAAGCCATCAAAGGTAATGTGATGCTCTCGTATTAACATTATGTACATTTACATAATATTTTTCTTTTTGGTTCTTCGGAAAGGAATTTAGGGGTTATACGTATACCAGTGTATACGTAACATATTCTGGTAGCTTCTGTATTGCAAATAACTGTAGTATTCTTCTGTTGAAACTTCAGATGATCGCCCAGAGTATGCTTCTACTCAGGCAATTCTCTATGGGCCCTACCTACTAGCTGGTCTAACAAGTGGAGACTGGGACATCAAAAGAGACTCATCGGCTTCTCTTTCTGACCAAATAATTACAATTCCCTCTTCTTACAATTCACAACTTATTACACTTTTCCAAAAATCTGGCAATTCCACATTGGTCCTCACAAACTCGAACCATTCAATCACAATGGAGAACTTCCCAATATCTGGCACGGATGCTTCTATCCGTGCCACTTTTAGACTCGTTATGAAAGACTCATCTTCCTCTGAGTTTGCTGACCCAAAAGATTTTATTGGGAAATCAGTCGTGCTAGAACCATTTGATTTTCCGGGTATGGTTGTGGCTCACGGAGAGAGAGATGAAAGCCTTGAAATTTTAAATTCTGACAGCGGAAAAGATTCAATTTTCCATTTGGTTGCTGGAATGGATGGGAAAGCTGGGACAGTTTCATTAGAATCAGAAAGCCAGGAGGGTTGTTTTGTGACTTATAAATCAGGTATCAAGCTCAGCTGCAAATCAGGATCATCGGACACTGAATTCGAACAGACGGCTAGCTTTGTACTGGGAAATGGAGTTAGCCAGTATCATCCAATGAGCTTCATGGTGAAAGGTGCGAAAAGGAACTTCATTCTTGCTCCATTGTTTAGCTTAAGGGATGAATCTTACACTCTGTATTTCAACATTCAATCTTGAAAACTCAAAAGTTGGAAAGTCAGGGAAGGAGTAGAGTTGCAGTTATGGAACAGTGATTATCTCTCTCAGTTTGCCACTATATTAATTTTCAGTTGCTACTAATGTTACGGAAAATTACGAATACTTTTTATTGTGCATTGACTATGAGAATATGCTGATTGCTTCGGGAAATAACATACTCCATAAGATTATTGTGTTCTGAGAAAATTGAGTACAAGTACAATATGAAGAGATAATTTACCTTTGGAATTACACAGTACATAATACACTTTTCAGGAAAGCAAGTTATAAAGTTGGATAAAGATCAATTTTATTGTGCTAAAATTTCACAAAATAAGCTACACAAAAGGGGATGTTCTAAAACACAATTTTCCCCCCCACCTTTCGTCAGGTTCCACAGGGAAAAAAACAACCATTTTGTTACTAACATATAAGAATTATCTTTCTACCGCTCAACTTGTATTCCCTATGAATGTCAAATCAAGCTTCTTCTTTTCTTTGTAAATATAATATATCTCATTTTACGAGCTGAATGATTTGAATCATTGTTGTTGATTCCAAATAAAGTCCACAATAATTTGAGAACTACAGAAAGAAGGGAGTGTGGAAGGGAGCCGATCCCGATTCCACACACATTAGAGGGTCTCCAATATTTATGGCTTAAAATGAATAGCTAGAGTGTAGAATTTGATACAAAGTCAGACAGGAATCAGTACGGGAACCTGGCGTGGCCGCGCCGGCATTTTTTTGACGATCGGAGACGTTCACTGCGTAGACCTCGTCGAGTACTACAAGTGTGCTAAAAATTAACTCAATTGGATATCTTTAAGTGCCTCATTGGAACACAAATAACATGAAAAAGTGGTTTTAATCCAGTGTTTGTGTCCATTTGTGTTCCATTTGTTTTCAAAGTATTTGTGTTCCGATGACGAACTTAAAGATATCCGATCGAGTTGATTTTTTCTACACTTGTAATACTCGATGAGGTCTACACGGTGAACGTCTCCGATTGTCGGAAAGGTGCCCGCGCAGCCACACCATGGCTGCACAGCACGGTGCAATGCATCCCATGCACAGCACCCCCCTCAGTCCAGTCAGTACTAATTGTTAGGTTTTCGAGGGTATGGGTGCTCCAAACTTCTTCGTCACTACATATTTGTGAAGTGACTATTATAATATATGTGGACCTTATTAAATGAGTAGTGCTGCGACACAGATGACACGGCAACTTGTGAAATTAGAGTCGTTCGATGCACATAAGAACCACAGATATGATAAGGAATACAAATATATTCACGTCTGTGGTGATGAAGATGGGGTGTGAGACATTGTGCCAAGAACAGTAACTTGTCTCTTAGATAAGGCTTTAGGGCCCGTTTGTTAGGCCCATGGGGAGATGGATATACTACATCCCAAGATTTAACAATCTGGGATACTCTGACTTATGTCCATAAAGTTCGACCATCAAATCTGGCTTCTATTACAGAAAAATTGTTATTAATTATAGAAATGTCTTTTTTTCTCAGCGAAAATTATTATTATTGAATAAAATTGACAAGTTATGACTAATTGTCAAATGCATCGGAGTACATATTACTTATCAATGCCACCACTAAGCTACTACTCCACTTAATACGGAAATGCCGTTATCCATTCATATCCTCTTACCACCGGGCAGGCGGGCAATAGGTATAAATAACTTCTTTTTTTTTTTACAAAAGACAGGAATAAATACTCACCCCTACATAATAATTAGTACAATAATTCTACCAAGCTTGCCAGCGTGGAAATTAAATGCCCTTTGATGTCCAAAAGCGTGAGACGTGTTTAATGGCAATTTCCTCTTGTTAGCTGAGTAGTCAAAATCCCACTTTTAAATGAGTTCACGTGTGTTTAAATGCCCTTTGGCAATTTCCTCTTATTTGTGGTCTCGTACAAATAATTCAAGTCATTCACTAATTTTAAAATATGTTTTCGGGTGGACTAGGTAAAAAATCGGTTCAATTGGATAAATATAAGTGTTTGATCCAATATTCTAATGTTTTATTAAGTGTTTAGAGTTATCAAAAATTGAATTGTTGAATCAAGCACATGGAGTTATTTGATTTTTCATTTAAGCTACTCGAAAACATATTTTAAAATCGATAAACGACTTGAATCGTTCGTGTGGAATCTCGAAATGGACCTCACAGAACATTTTGTGCTCAAAGATCTGTGCGCCTTTTGGATTCAACTTGTATCAATCAATATATGAACCCCCACAACAGGAGCCGGGTTGGTGCTGTGCGGCAATGCATAGCACCCGGGATGTGCAGTGGTTACGGAGCCCATCTGGAGTCCCGTTGTTTACGGTACGTCTCGTCAACTACGTAGTTCAAATAGTAAAAATTAAGGTTTGATTGGACAACGGTAACGATTTGAACAGTGACCGTTTAAATTACAGTTTTGTGCAAAAAAATCACCTACAACGGTTCTTGAACTGTTTCATTTCCATAAATAAAAAAAAATGCAATTCCAAAACATAGTTAGATGTCTAATCACTCTAAATTTTTACGTGGACTACTTAATCGACGAAATAAACAAAAAACGATTTAGATCAAACAATGGAACTTTAGATGGCCCCGTAACCACCGCACAGCACCAACCCCCACCCCCCGAGAACTCAAATCTCCATTGATTGGGGTTATATCTTCCATTTCGTGGGCAATATCGACATGCATAATGATCCTTGGTGATGGTCACGTGTGTGACAGCTTGCATATAACTGCCTAGGCCCTAGTGAGCCTACAGACTGAAGCTTCTGTTGTCAATCTCCTTCTCCTTTTTCCTAAAAGAAAACATCAAATACCTACAAAATTAAGTAGGGGTGGGCAGAAAACTCGTCAAACCGTGAATTCAGTCCAAACCGATCCAAACCAATTGGTTTAGTTCGGTTTTTTAGTAGCGTGGTTTGATCCTGATTTTTAAAAAGTTAGAATTCGTAGTCAATGGTTTAGTTTGTAGACTTACGTTCATGGTTCTGGTTCCAATCCGATCCGAACTATATATAAATATATATATATATATATATATATATATATATATATAGGAAGCCGATCTATTGAGGGAGTCCTCAAACAAAATTCCGTGCGGACCTCACCTTTTTTCGACTTTCCGGATCAAATTTTGACGATCCGAACCGCTCAATGTTTTTAAAATGCATTTTCCAAGGTCCACGCGGAAAATCTTCAAAAAACAATACCCGGAAGGGCTTGATCCACACAGTTTTTGTTAAAAACGCTATATATAGCGTTTTTAACAAAAACTGTGTGGATCAAGCCCTTCCGGGTATTTTTTTTTGAAGATTTTTCGCGTGGACCCTTAAAAATGCATTTTAAAAACATTGAGCGGTTCGGATCGTCAAAATTTGATCGGGAAAGGTGAGGTCCGCACGGAATTTTGTTTGAGGGAGTCCTCAATGGATCGCCATCCTATATATATATATATATATATATATATATATATATATATATCCAAACCAAAGGCCATTATACCAACAATAATCAATTTCATGGCTTACCACATTTTGGGCCAATTTTCCCAATTTTACCCTCCAATAGTAGTTATTTTAAGTTTTTACCATGGGCAATCTTGTCTTTTAAAGCAATTTTTCCCATTTTCCATATTTACCTCCCAGGTTTTATATTTTTACCCTTTAGTCCCCAATTGTCTTTATTGTGTCCCAATTCTCATCCCGAGAAATCCCTTCGGACCAAAAATAAAGTAATTTCGCGCATAAATTTAATTTTTGTTCGCACCAAATTATACTACTAATAAAGATCTTTAATTTGGTACAAAAAATTAAAAATTCCAATATTTTAGAATTTTACATTGTTGACTTGTTGAGTTACTTTGCACTGTCCTTCGGATAAAAAAAAAAAAAAACTTATGTACACAATTTTTGTATTTATTTTTCTACCAAATTAAACTATTAATAGAGATCTTTAATTCGATAAAAAAATGAATAATTTATGCTTTAGAATTATATTTACTGCACGTACAGAGAAATTCCTTCGGATAAAAAAATAAAGTACTTCCGAGCATAATTTAAATTTTTGTTCGCGCCAAATTATACCACTAATAGAGATCTTTAATTTGATACAAAAAATTGGGAAATTTTACACTGTAGAATTTTATATTGTTGGTTTGTTGAGTTGTTTTGCATTATCCATCGGATAAAAAAATAAAGTACTTCCGCATATAATTATTTATTTATTTTTGTACCAAATTATATTACTAATAGAGATATTTAATTCGATAAAAATTGAAAAATTTTGTACTTTAAAATTTTACATTGTTGGCTTGTTGATTTGTTTTGTAATATCCTTCGCATCAGAAAATAAAATACTTCCGCATATAATTTTTTATTTATTTTTGTACCAAATTAAACTACCAATAGATATCTTTAATTCGATAACAATTGAAAAAATTTGTACTTGAAAATTTTAGATTGTTGGCTTGTTGAGTTGTTTTGCAATATCCTTCGCATTACAAAATAAAGTACTTCCGCATATAATTTTTTATTTATTTTTGTACCAAATTAAACTACTAATAGAGATCTTTAATTTGATAAAAAAATTTAAAAAATTATACTTTAGAATTTTACTACTAATAGTCAACTATAACTTTAATGAATCTATTCATAATCTACTTCGGCTGCTTCAATAATGGGCATTAACTTCGTGCAGAGCACGAAGCCTCATACCTAGTATATATATATATATAAGCAATAATCAACTAACTTCTTAATTTAATTTGGGTAAATTCACCTACCTCCCCTGAGGTTTCTGACAATTATAGGGACTTCCCCTAAGGTTTCTGAAATTCCACTGACCTCCCCTACTTTTGAAAATAAATGTCACATATCTCCCCTCCATTAACTTCTGTTAGAAAAGCTAACGGAAAATGCTGATGTCAGCGCCACCTCACTCCCCTCTTTTTATTTTAAATCTTAAAATGTTTATAACTTTTGTTTTATATATTCACTTTTTATGAAATTTATTTATTTAAAATCTACTCGAAAAGATCTATAAAATGAGATCCATATTCAATGTGAAATTATGAAAAAATAAAATCTTAATTTTCAATGTGAATTATCATGCTACATAATTTAAATTTTTCAATGTTTAACTCAAAACTTTAAACCTCAAAATTCTTACAACTTTTTTTGTAAGGTTCTGAGCTCGACTCCTATGAAGAGGAGGTCAACCCTTGTAGTTTACTAACATCTAACAGCTAACTCTATTAGTGAATATCAAATGGCAAAGAAAAAAAAAGACAATATAATTAAAATTTGCATTGAAAATTTAAAATTTTATTGGGACAAAGTTACCATTAAATAGAAAAATGGACTTACAAATTTACCATGTTCATTTAATTAAGAATATATTTGGAAAAAACAAAATTGTTAAACAAGAAGATTTTATTATGTTTCGTACTCCCTCTGTTCCAAATTGTTTGCCCCCCTTTTGGGGGTGCGTGCATTTTACACTAAAAAAATAACGTGTCTATGATAACTTTTTTTGAAAAAGAATTACACCAATTTTTTTCTAATTTTGACTTACACATTGAAAATAATTTAAATTATGGAACATTATAATTAAAATTCACATTGAAAAAATAAGATTTTATTTTTTCATAATTTCACATTGAATATGGATCTCATTTTATAGATCTTTTCGAGTAGATTTTAAATAAATAAATTTCATAAAAAGTGAATATATAAAACAAAAGTTATAAACATTTTAAGATTTAAAATAAAAAGAGGAGAGTGAAATGGCGCTGACATCAGTGTTTTCCGTTAGCTTTTCTAACGGAAGTTGACGGAGGGGAGGTATGTGACATTTATTTTCAAAAGTAGGGGAGGTCAGTGAAATTTCAGAAACCTTAGGGGAAGTCCCTGTAATTGTCAGAAACCTCAGGGGAGGTAGGTGTAATTTATCTGGCAAGATTTTATTTTACCTAAGATTCACAACTTATTCCCCTAATTCCAATACACCAATAGTGATATAGTCATAGCAAATAAATTCGGCGATGAAATTCTTCATTCCAATTTTGATTCCACAGCACGTTTCTATTTTTTCAAATTTCTATACATGATTCGGTCATAGCCTATTCCTCGTCCTTGATTTCCTTCATTACCATTAATTACCCTAAATTTCTATATATGACGACCTATTCGTATGCTATATAAACCTAACGTAGTAAACGTAAATTTTACGTACTCTGTAGCGGCCGGGTTCACAGGGGTCAGCAGAGGCACCCCCCTCCACATCACGGAGAGCCAAAAAGATCACTATCTTAGAATCTGCAAAACCGAATGCAGATGGATCCGCCTCAATGGTGCCGAACGAATGGTGCCCTCGGCGAGGAGTGCGGATACATGGTCCTGGACGAATACAGGTTTGAACGATATCTGCCGAACGCTTGATGCCAAAGACATGGGGCTCACAAGCTTGATTCCCAGACATCCCTCGGGAGATCCGCCGATCGACGCGCCGAGCGCCCGAGGGGCTGGGCCGCACGCTTGCCGAGTCGGTTGACCTCGGTAACGTGGGCTCGGATTATACCCGGTTTAGTGGAAGTGTGTCGGGCACGCCACACAGTCCATGATGAGGCATTAAATGCGGCAGTCACCTACTCTGCCACCGCCGCCTGCAGCAGCACGTGGGTGATGGGGAATGTCTCAAGCTGATTTGACTACTCGAACCCACGTGCCGTGACGGCAGCCCAGACATGGCGTCTGGGGCTAGGGCGAAGGTCATATCACCTGTCATTCCGAGCGTGAATGACAGGCGCGTGAAGGGCGCCGAGCGCGTGGGGCGCACGCCCCTCAGCCTATAAATACCCAGCCACAACTACCACAATGGGTATTCCTCTCTCCTCATTCACTACCCTCATAACTCTACCTCTTCACTTCTTTCTCTAAGATTTCTGGTGCATTTCTCCCCTCCGGTGACTGACTTAATCATCGGAGTGCCTTCCCGGACCACCACCGTCCGGGCTGGGCACTGACGTGGTTATCTACATGTGCAGGTTACCATCTCCGGCGAGCGGCAGTGGCTCAGGCGTGCATTGCCCTTTCCACCGGTGCCCTTCTCACTCCAAGAGGTTCATAGAGTTCACTCCGGCGAAGAGACCCCCACATACTCTAAATAGTTTATGGAAATAATATCTCAATTTTAAGCAAACCATGGTTCGAAACCGAATCCGAACCGCATTTTAATGGTTTGGATTGGTTTGGTTCTATGCCTTTTGTGGGTTGGTTTGATTCTCCAAATTCATAATCCGTAGGTAGTGGCTTGGTTCGTGGTTTACTACGAAACCGAACCAATCCGGTCCATGCTCACCCATAAAATTAACTAATCGATCTCTATCTATTGTATGATAGAGTTCGTAATATAGAAGTCATCTTATGTATGGCGAACCAATTGTGAGAATAATCTATAGGAACCTTTACGTCCAATTAAAATTGATGCAAAGTCTCGAATAAACTGATCTCATTAGAGTTGGAAGTGTTAATGAGGTTTAAAACCAAAGACTTAGCTAGACAAACGGTTCAGTATAGTGTAATAGAGAGTAGCCTTCTCGTGGATCTAATAATGCTTAAAAATTTAATATAATGACTTATTCTCGTGGTTACTAAATTTGTTTCATTTTTAGTGTCATAATTTTGGTATTAACATTCGGTACGACGAGAGAAAACGGGAAAAAATTAAGACAGTAAATATCTTTTTTTAATTATTTTCATCTTTCTGCGAACGGCAAATTGGCCTACAGTCCAAGTTTATGGGCATAGTGAGTGTTTAATCCGCTCTAACTTTTTATAAGGTCTAGGGTCCACACGTTTAAAAGTACCAACGGCTAAAATCCACAAATTTTAATACAAACAATTTCATGGACAAAAATACCCTAGGATTGTGCGCTCCTCTCTCACGCGCGCTTCACGAACGCTCCTCTCACTCTCGCGCTTCACGAACGCTCCTCTCACTCTTGCGCTTCACCCCTCCAGTTCACGCGCGCTATTGATATATTCATATATTCACTAGGCCCTGACAAAAGTAGCTGGTTCAAACCGTAGGAAGCATGGTGACAAAAGCAGTCGGTTGACATTGGAAAATGCTAAAATGGTTTAAAAAATGATATGGGTATACTTAATTTGCACATGCACACTAACGTGATGTGGCAAACAATGAGAAGCCTTGCACCCCACATGCACACCAAGGTGGGGTGCAAATTAGGGGTACCCATAACATTGTCTGCCACATCCCCTTGATGTGCATGTGAGGTGCAAATTAGGGATACCCATAACATTTTTGAAATGGCTTTGCTGCCACGTAAAGTTATTGGTGTCAACTTAATCCTACCGCGTTGAATTGGGTGAATTGGGACATATTGAAAAGTGTGCTTCAATTAATTTCTACAGTACATGAAACAAGGGAATATACAACCCATTTATGGGTACGCCACACTTGGGCACCCCAAGTGCACACCAGCTCATCTCAACCGTCCAAAAGTATTTTGGACGTTCTAGATTTTTTACAAACTATTCACACAAAGAGTTTAAACTATTTGCGCAAATAGTTTGGTTAAAATTTGGAACGTCCAAAACGTTTTTGGACGGTTGAGATTGCTGGTGTACACTTGGGGTACCCAAGTGTGGTGTACGCACATAATTTTCCAGGAATATATGGTGTGAAAGAGCATATATATTTTTTTAGATAAAATCCAATTCTTTGTATTTAAAAAAATCCAAGCTAGAGATAGTTATCTCATGTTTCATTCCGTCAAGATATCGTTATATCTAGTTTTTTTATTTTTTTATTTTAGATACAGATATTGTTTTAGCTGAGATACCGTTATCTCATGTCTTAATATACAGAGCCTATACAAGCTGAGATATCGTTATCTCTAATTTTATTTTTGTAGACAGATATTGTTTTAGCTGAGATACCGTTATCTCATGCATTAATATACAGAGCCTGTACAAGCTGAGATATCGTTATCTCTAGCTTTGTTTTTGTAGACGCATATATTGTTGTACCTGAGATACCGTTATCTCATGCATTAATATACAGAGACTGTATAAATTGAGATATTGTTATCTCTAGCTTTATTTTTATGTACAAAATCTATTTTAGAAGAAATACCGCTTTCTTTTGCGTTGCTTTTTTTAGAAGAAACATTGATTTGTTTAAGAATTATCTCCTGCTATATTTTTGCAGATAAAGAGACTGTTTTAGTGACTGAGATACCGTTATCTCATGTGTGTATTTTTGTGTCTAACTTCTTGCTTTGGTTTGTTATAGGCAGTGGCGACTCCAGGAGTTTGGGTGCAAGGCGTCAATAAAAAACATAGATATTTCTACCAAAATATATACCCTAGACAGCCAAATGGTTAATATTTTAGTTGAGATATTGTTATCTCCTATTCTAATTAGCTGGGAATAATTGTAAGCTCCATATCATGATATCACCGAAATACAAAAGAAAGGTCTAAGCATATCCACCTTTCGGTTTATTATTTCCAGAAGTTTGCCTTTGGGGTCAATATCTGACTCATAAAATTTCTTTGGCCACACTATTTCTTCTCCAAAAATCTAGGGGGGGGCAAGTGTAACTTTTCTAAAAATTCTTCACAAATCAAAATGGCATCTGGTTTCAAGGGGATAAGCCCGTGGCAGCTGCCTCTATTTGCGACCAATGCTCTCTTTGGCATTTCTGTACTTCTCGATTTGTAGTTCTATAGTCTTTGCGATTTCTGGCTGTGTTCTCTTCTCCATTTTCTGGGCAGTTCTTCACCGATCACAGCCGCCGCCACCGCAATCGCCGCCGCCGCTGCAGCTACTGCCGCCTGCTTGTGCGTTCATGGATCATTGATGTACGGAACCGATCGAGACTATGTCGGATTTCTGTTGCGAAATTGCGCCGGAGATAAGATCGTCGAAAGAGAAAATTGTGTCAGTGAAAATTATTTTCGGTGGGAGCCAAGATGAGTTGCGCGACAGCCCATAAGGGGTATTTTTGGCACCGACAATGGTAAGGACTTCCGAAGTTAAAGAGTATTTAGGTGGATTAAAGGGGTAACAAATCCGTTGCTAGAGATAACGATATGTCTAGCGCAAAGCACGAAATTGGAACGGTGAAAGTATGAGAATGAAAATATGAGAATTTCACGATTACAGTTTGAAATTTTCTATTGTAGAAGCGTAAAAAATGTATTGTAAATTAATGAACTGAACATATACACGCGGGAAAAAGTTTATAGACACAAATATTTGTACCAACAATTATTACAAACTCCCTAGATCAATTCCCTTTTGTTTGGGAATATATATTTACTAGAATAAATTGATCCACACAAAAGCTTCAAATCTTTTTGGAAGTCACCTAGCTAGAAGGCAGACCATGTGGAACATCTTAACCTGTATAATTGTCCTCTCCTCTTTCCAAAACTATTCAAAATCAAATATGGTGTAATTATCAAATTGAGTTCCCTCGTGACCTGTGGATATGATAAATAAATTGGTTTTCTCTGGAAGCTAGGGGTGCTGCGCAGCGTGCTGTACAGCCGCACGGCGCAGCCGTGCCGACAACTTTCTGACGATCCGATACGTTCACCGGATAGCCCACATCGAGTACTATAAGTGTACAAAAAATCAACTTGATCGGATAACGTTAAGTACCTAATCGGAACACAAATAGCTTGAAAAAAATGGGTTTAATGATTTGGATCCAGTGTTTATGTACATTTGTGTTCCATTTCATTTCAATCTAGTTGTGTTCCGATTAGGCACTTACCGATATCAGATCAAGTTGATTTTGGTACACTTATAGTATTCGGTGAGAGGTATCCAGTGAACGTCTCCAATCGCCGGAACGCGACCGGCGCGGCCGCGCCGTGCGGTGCACAGCACGCTTCGCAGCACCCCTAGAGTCCGGTTTCTCTTCTATCAATTCTGCCTTTTGGTCTGTTTGTTGTTTTTTAAATTATTATTCGACGTGTCGAATCATGAATGGTCAAAGTTAGGATAATGTGGTAGTACAAACTAACTGTCGACTGAAATTACATTCTCAGAACGTCGTATCACTCAACTTAATCCAATTGGCATGAAAATGAAAACGTCACGATTCAATGTGTTGATTCCATAAAACAAGGTCAAAGGCTAGGGTTTGGATATATAATCGAAAGAGTAGCGGACTGTTGAAAATAGTGACATGGAAAAGAAAAAAAAAAGAAAGAAAGCAAATTTACTTCAAAATTGCTAATCCCACTTGAGGATGATGAAAACATCTCGGGGTAAAACAAGAACGGTGTTACTGCCTACTGGCATAAATTTTTTATAAGAAAACATTCTTTACACTAGCGGTGTAAACCAAAATTTACTGCAAATCGATTGCACTGCGCCATGTGTTCATGTTCTACCTTTTGGGACCACTGTTTAGACACATGGCGCAACGTAATAAATTTGGAGAAAACTTTGATTTACACCGCCAGTGTAAAGAATATTCTCCCAATTTTTATTACATTATGTGTATGCGATCATTCAATGCATGTGAGTATGATACAATGCAAGTAAGCATTTTCAGTTAGACAAGTAGTTTTCAAATTCTTGCAAATCTGTCAATTTTGTTTGAAATCCTCCAAACAATAACACATGATTGCTTTGTCCAATCTTTGATCCCGTTTTCCCAACAAAAAAAAAAGGGAACTTTGATCTTGGTCCACGTTTGTGATTTTTCTCCATTATTTGTGGGCCAATATCCAGCAGGAGATGATAAGTAGTTGAATCAACGGCGAAGATTTGATCATATAATACACCCATCATAGAAAATGGACAAAACTGCATTAAATAGAAATGGACCGCTTCCTAAATGACTCTCTATTAATGAAGAGGCAAGGATTCAGTTTCACGTCAGGTACACAAAAATTGTGGACCCAGAGTTTTAGCCATAGCAGTGAACCCAAACAATGTTTTTGGTTTAAGTCCAGAGAACTTTATAATTGACCAATTTGTAATAGTAACAAATGTCATGGATATAACTAGGGGTGAAAAAAAAACCGACGGGACCCGAACCGACCGAAAAACCGAAAATTCGGTTCGGTTTTCGGTCGGTCCAGCCTGGGAAAAAACCGAAAAAACCGAACCGAAAAAACTGAAATGCATCTCGGTTCGGTTTCGGTTTTCCGGAATTTTTGTTAGACCGAACCGAACCGAACCGAAATACCCTAAAATCATCCCGATTTGGACCGAATTACCCCGAAACCACCCCTATTTGGACCGAAAACCACCCCTATCTCGGTTTCCTGAAATTGACCCCGCAAAAAATAACAAATCACAGCCGTCCATCTCAATTTTAATGCCGGACCGAAAAAACCGAAAAACCCGAAAAAAACCGAAAAAACCGAACCACCCCGAACCGATCGGTCCATTGTTTTTTTCGGTCGGGATCGGTTCCCGGAAAAATCACCCCGAACCGATCGGTTCGGTCCGGAACACCCCGAAAACCGAACCGAACCGACCGATTTTCACCCCTAGATATAACATTACTAACACAGTACTAGGGCTGTCCAGCGGATTATCCGATCCGCCAATCCGACCAATCCGAACCATCCGTTGATCCATCCGTGAATGTTCGGTTCGGTTCCGGATCGAGAATTTCTTATCTGACGGTTCCGGATCCGGATCGGATCGGATCGGATCTGATCCGCTCGATCGGCTCAATCCGCTCAATAATCCTTCTTTAATCTGTCAAATCCGCCCGATCCGACTCGATCCGATCCGATCCGTAACCGATCCGTGAATGTTCGGTTCGGTTCCGGATCTTAAAAACCATAATCCGCTCTGAGCGGATCGGATCCGATCCGTATCCGATCCGTGGACACCCCTACACAGTACTCAGAGAGCCACTAAGGCCATACTCATCACGACATTAAAGAAATATTCATTACGCTACGGATGTACAGTAATATAGAAAACCGGCTCCATGCCAAGCACAATTATCATAACTTACAACGTCACAATATCATAATCTATTGCAATTATAAACAAGTACATCCACCCAGGGCGAGCCCTGGCATTTGGGTTGCCCTAGCCGAACTCTGAGTTTGGTTGCCTTTATACTATTAAGTCATAAAAATAAAAAATAAAAAAACCACACAAGTAAAGGAACAAAGCAAAATCGAGGTTATATTATGTTTTTTGCTTGAATAACATTAAAAAATATTCAAAACCAAAATGTAACCCTGGTTAATCGACTGGTGCTTTATAATTAGCACGATTCGATTCAAACAAAACAACTTCTCCTTGCATTTTTTTAAGCAGATTCTTCGATTAAGTCATCCTGTTTTTTTTTTTTTTCTTCCTAATCTATTAAATAGGGGAGGGAGAATGAGAGTCGATCCCGGGATATAGTGTGGGGCATCCGAAAGCTCTACCGCATGAATTATAACCACCAGTTGCAGTCATTGTACTTTAAGTTACCCAAAATTAAGAGTAGGATAATGGACTTTTATATTTTAGACTCAATGGGCTTAAAGTGGTTTTAGGCTAATGCAATATAATTATTTTTATTATTATTCCTAACAAAAAGGGGGAAAAAAATTGAATGCCTGGGATGAGATTTGAACTAGAGACAAAGGGGAGTTAGTAGCTTTACAAACTCCACTACACCAAGGCATCACTTTTGTAATAAACTAAGAACTTTTTATATTTATATATAACTTTACTTTTTTTTTTTTTTGGAGTTGCCCTGCCCTAGCACAAGGTCTTGCCAGGCTTGGGTCAGGGCCGGCCCTGCATCCACCTCAAAGGCCCGACAAACATACCAACCACGTATGCACTCAATACGTGGAGCTGTGATACTCGTCCTCGTTCTCGATCTTAGCATAGAGCATACTGTAGGAGAGGTCAGCACGCAGACCCCCATTGACTTAAGTCAGAGTTGATTGACTAATGAAGTACTGACGGGTGTCATACATCTGACACCATTCCCCGCGTGACATGGACAAGCCCCGCAGAACTTGTCGTGCAGGGTTGCTAGAGCGGGTTCACCCATTACGAGGTGCCTCTCTAGCGTGCAAAAAAGACCCGAAAAGGGAGATAATTGGTTGATTATGGCCCATCCGGATAAGGAGAAAAGCCATAACCCAAACGACTAGTGCGGCACAGAGACATGGGCGAGAACGCGAGAAATTAGTCTATTTAAGCTCAGGTAATTCTACCTGCTACAGTCTAAAGGCAGGACCCTTGGGGACCCATGAGGCGTGATTGCGGTATAGACACGACCAAACAGGTTACGACCTTGCCCTAACGAGAATAAAGGGAGATCTAGTGGTTTGGCGGCTATAAAAGAGCAAGAGGTTCACTGCGCGATGGGTGGAGTACCGCACCACCGCGCAGGTCAGTTGCGTGGTATGTGACGTCACCCGCGCAGCTAGGTTGTACGGAAATTAAAGGACACGTGTTTTCATATTATAGGATGACAGCTTGGCACCTAATCATTGGTCTAAGTTGCCTATAAACATGAGACATTCCCTTTCACAATTCCTAGAGGGTGGTGATTCTTGACAAAGCATATGTCATCCTAGAGAGAGGGCAATCATAGAGTGGGAAGTAGAACATTCTTCATTGTGAGATCATCCCATTCTCTAGGTCACCAGGGTACCATATGGATTAGTCTGAGAGCAATCTATTGCCTTAGTCTTTTTTGTACACACCTGCTCTGTTCTTCACCCTTCTTCTATAACACTTCATCCCCATGTATTGTTTATTGTTGACTATCCTTACCTCTCTAACTCATTATTCTCTTTGAATATTGACCAAGCAAAAAACCATCACCTACATATACCAAACATCAACCATACGAAAATGGAGGTCAAGTATCAAGACTGATGGAGTTTTGTGCCTTGAATTGACGTTTCGAAGAATGCATAGAAATTTGTCGCGAGCAGTTTGCAATTTTGGACCAAGGTTTTATTTCTGGAAAAACGGCCTAGGCGGGATTTAGGGCCGCCCAGGCAGGATTGATAGATTTGGGTTCTTCGATTTTTCTGAAAATTCTGTCTAGGTGGAAATCAAAATTGCCAGGGCAGTTTTTGGCCAACTTCCGTACGGAATACGTGTGGCTGCACGTTTTTTAGGATTTTGACTTAATATTCTGTACTTTCTTATAAATAACAGTCCTTGGGGCTGTTAGGGCTTGGACTTCTTGAGTGAAACTGTAACGCCCCATGTAGACCACTGGCCCAGTACCCTGATTTGATCCACTAGCCACACCACATGGCCCAAAATGCTTAAGCCCAAGGTACTAGTAGTAGCCCACATGGTTTGTTATATATCCAAGATAACTCATCTAAACAACCAATGTGGGATTAAACATCATCTACCCCTAAACCTGGGGTATTACAATCTTCCCCCCTTAGGGATGCAACGTCCTCGTTGCATAGTCCCAGTAACCTCCCCTGGTGTCCGTGGTGGCAGAGCGCATCCTACCCACCACTTGGACCAGGGTGGGGCTCTGATACCATTTGTAACGCCTCATGTAGACCACTGGCCCAGTACCCTGATTTGATCCACTAGCCACACCACATGGCCCAAAATGCTTAAGCCCAAGGTACTAGTAGTAGCCCACATGGTTTGTTATATATCCAAGATAACTCATCTAAACAACCAATGTGGGACTAAACATCATCTACCCCCAAACCTGGGGTATTACAGAAACCCTTTGAGGGATTCCCCATGGGGTTCCCCGTAGTGTGTTAAGGTTTTTTGGTTGTTCCATTGATAGTCTTTAATTCATGGGATTGGATATTAGGGTATTTGTGTGTCTCTTTTGTGTTCTTGAAACGTTTGATGCTCTGTAGGTAGCTCTTCAGAAATTTGTCCCTAGATATCTGTTAGGTGCTTCAATTAGAGTTACTGGTATAGCCAACTCCTTGTGTATTTCTCCCATTCATTGTGAATCCTCTCTCACTCTTTGCCCGTGGACGTACCTCTAGAACTTCGTGACTAGGGAGGAACCATGTAAATCTTTATGTCCTTGATTTTCGCTTTTTGGTTTGTCATAACAAACTAGTATAAGAGCTTAAGGTTTTTAATCGAAGGCTTTATTTTCCGATGTGTCTTGTTTTTAGGTGATCGTATCGATTGCAAATATGACGGCTCGATACGGAGTTGAGAAGTTTGGTGGGTATACTACCAAAAAAAAAAAAATTGATCTTTAGTGACAACAATTTTGTCACTAGGTTGTCACTAAAAGTGTGTTGCTAAAGTATTCAGTGACAACTTTTTATTGAGTTGTCACTAATCTTGTATTAGTGACAGCTTAGTACAAAAAGCTGTCACTAAATACTTTTTAGCAAACATACTTTTCGTGACAAGTTGTTTTCACTAAAACTCAATTTTTTTGTAGTTAAAAGCAACAGTGTCAGTCTATGACTTGTCGTGTTGTGTGTTTTGCTTGTTCAACAAGGATTCTTCAAGTTTTTGTTAGAGGAGAAGTGGATGATGTGCTTCGAGAGGTTGAGGAGGAGACTATGATTGTATTTGAAACAACACCTTTATGCATTTCGTATGAACGAGGTACGCTCATTAAAGACTATTTTGATTAATTGATTTGGATTGTTTTTTGTTATCCTCCATGGCCCTCGGGACGTTCAATCTCTGCGACAAAGTCATCGACTTCTATCAGGTCAACGAGCTCAGGCGCATGGACCCCGGCAACCACGGGGTCAATCTCCATCACATCTGAGTCTAAGGACCAGCCCACGGAGAGATTGGGAAGGTTTGTTTGAGCGACCTCAAGGGACGGCGGAGAAGTCTCGCTGGGGTTGACGGGAGGGATCTCGACGGATGCGATGGCAGGGTCGGGGGACGCCCCCTAGCCTAATGTGGTAGCGTCGGATCTAGTCTCGGCGGTGCACCTCATCTTTTCTTCCAGCTCTATCCAACGCTCGTGGGTGATTGCTTGGAATGGGGCTACGATCTCGGGGATGGCTCGAAGGGGTGGTATGGTAAAAGGGGGCTGACAGTAGAAGCCCTTTCCGAGAGCTCTAAATTCCTCTCAGACCAAGATGTCGTTGATGAAGTCTCTCTCCTCAGATTCAATCAGCATGTCGTCGGTGGATGAATCTAAGGAGTCCGAGCTCATTCAGTTGAGAACCTACAGTGCACAGGTGGAATAACCATTAGCGATATACACAGGTCTGAATACCAAAAATAATGAAGGGGAGAGTCTTGGCCCATGCCGAGCTCCTTGGAAGGTATCATCTAGTCTAAAACCGACCCATGAAGGTTTAATCTCGGGGATCCTAAGGTGCTCTCAGTTCTCGGGAAGGCGAATGGCTCTTGGGTTAAAGGGTGTTAGGCATACTCGACCCACTCTCAGAAGAACAGTTTGAGTGTTCTTGAAGCCCAGAATCCGGCGGCCGTCATGCACCGCCGCCGGGGAAACTCAAACAGAAACAGAGTAAAAGCCCCAAAGCCCAAAACCTACCCAAAAAACTCAAAAAAGCAAGCAAGAACTTCGAAAAATGCAGAAAAACAGGAGAGAATCGAGAATACCTCAAGTTTTGGTGGAAATCTTGGCCTGAAAACCGTTTTTGGTGATGGAAAACGACGAAGAACGACGGCGGCGAGCGGCAGTGCAATCATTTGAAGTTAGAGAGATAGAGTAACAGTGACTCTATCTCCTCCCCTCCTTGTATTTATAGGGGAGGGGTTAGGGTTAGGCCCCTATTGAATAGGAGCCATAATGGCACCGGCTCGGGAGATGAAGAGTCACGCCACCGAGACCAATCAGAACCCGACATCTATCAACCACATTCAAACCGTTTAGGCGTGAATCTAGACATCGTTTCTCGGACAAATCACACAGCGACACGTGGGAAATAATGTCATGGTATGTCAGAGATTCCTGAACCATTGCGTACGAATCATCACATCAGACGTCCTTTCATATCCAGACTTGTGATGTGACGCTCCGAGTCGCAGCTACCCCTACCGATTCTCAGATGTGTGGACCTCAGATATCAGTAGTAGAGGCTCGGAGAAGACCGGGAAAGGGCGAACGAATCCCCAGTCGCTTGGCTCGGCTTGATCAACTCCCCCAGTAGCCGAGCGTCGACGTGTGGAAGTTGATGGGGCTATTGTAGCGACCAGGTCCACGAGGGCCAATAGGTTCCAGTTAACGCCCCAAAAAGGGTAAGGGGTCACCTCCTCATAACCTACAAAAGCAAATGCAGATTGAACCGTCTTGCTCTCGCCGAACCAAATATGCTCTTGGCCCTCGATGGGTGAATCCAATTCTGGACAAATATGGAAATTAAGGAAAGCCTTGCCCCCGGACTCACCTCAGACAAATGGCTCTCGGTGTGGCCTTTGGATGGCCCTCGGGGGCTTCATCGCTCGACATCTTGGTAATCTACACGGCTAAGTGTCCCATAAGCCGAGTAGATTGACGTCGGTCTTGTGGGGCTTGGGGATTTCCTTAGATCGGCGATGACGTGCCTGACACGCTGGGCAGCTCAGGATGGATCATTAAATGCGGCAGTCACCTACCCTGCCTTCTACACCTGTACGAGCACGTGGGTGATGGGGGATTATGCTTCGACGAATTGACCCTTCAGACCCATGTGACATGACGTCAGCCGAAGCGCGGTGTCTGCAACAGAGATTGTGGTCACATCAGCCGTCATTCCTGGTACGGATGGCGCACGGGGGGCGTGACAGGCACGCCCTCCTCCGCCTATAAATACCAAGCTCGACTACCATACTGAGCATATCTCTCTCTCTCTCTCTCTCTCTCTCTCTCTCTCTCTCTCTCCTCATTCAATACTGTAGACACCCCGATTTGAACCCGGGATGCGCTCGAGCATTCCCGATGATGAAACGGACCAATCACGACTACCCGAAACTGGTGAAAATGGCTTGAACTTGATCAAAATCAACTAAACATCGCCAAACAGTCCAAAATCACCTAAAAATAACCAAACCAAGCAAAACCATCAACCTGCCACCAGCAACCTTGAGCGCTCAAGCTATGGACCTTGAGCGCTCAAACCCAAAAATTCCACCTTGAGCGCTCAATCCCATGGCTTTGAGCGCTCAACTCTGATCCCAGTCAGGAATCTGCAGAGTATCTCATCATGAGATTTCATGCAGGGAGGAGCGTCTAACTGATTGTATACGTCTTGTACATGTATAATACATCCTACATTGCCCTAATCTACTCCTAAAGCTACTCCTTACCCATTTCAAATACAAAACCCACTCTCCCTCTCTCCTCTCTTCTCTCCCACTCACTCCCTATAAAAACCAGCCATTGCCCACTGGTTTGGGAGACAAAAGGACACACACTCCAACCCTCTTACAGCCCTTAAAATCGTTCACCACTTTCTCTCTCTACAAAACCACTCACTCACAATCTAAACCACTTACAAAAACCCTCCTTCAAGCTCTAAATTTGATCTTTGATCATCAATCAATCACATACACTGTCTCACTCATCTAAATACCAACCAAAACGTCCAAAATCAACCACTATCAAGCCAAGAATCAAGCTCAAGTTACAATCATCTTCAAAAGGTAGTCAAACATGTGAAAACCACACTGTTTTGGTCTTTCTGAGGAAGACAAGTAGGTCCAAGCAAGCTTTCTGTACTTGCATTGGGCTTACAGGGTCTAAAACAACTGAACAAAACGCTTTTTAAATTTACAGTTGCAATAGGGGTTGAGCGCTCAAGCCCAGTTCTGAACAGTCTCTGTTCTGCTAACTTTTGTACTTTCTCTTGGTTTTGATCGTCATTAAATAGTTAATTATGTTCATGTCACTCATAAAACAGCCTATTTCTACCTCAAAATCACATGCATGATTGTAAGTCAACTATTTTATGATGATCAAATATCAAAATCTTTGCAAATCTCATAGTTAAGAGTAAAACAGTGACTGTTCAACTTCAAACATCTATAATCTGTATATTTATGGTCCTGAGAATCATCCGAAATCTATTTTTAAGTCAGAAACCAGAAAGCCACTTTATGGCTTGAGCGCTCAAGGTCATGCCTTTAAGCGCTCAAGGTCATGCCTTTGAGCGCTCAACATGTTCTAAGGCCATTTGCTGATCGCTAGTAGTTTCGATGACGGATCATGTTTAAACTTCTTTCTGGTGTGTGTGAGTTGTTGTACTCATGTTTATGATCTGAATCTCTCTCTCACATCCTATTTCAAGCATTTCCCTTACTAATTTGTGGTGATTCTCCTCTTTTCATCATTCTTTAAGAGATCAAGCCATCTGTTTTCACCTGATTCTCCATGAAAAACGTTTTATTAATGTTTGATCTTGTAAAGAATGAGAAAAGAAGCTGTAAAAGGGTCAAACTCACAGAAATCAGAAACTGGTTTGAGCGCTTAAGCTCACCACCTGGAGCGCTCAAGGTGATTTGAGCGCTCAACTCTCTTTCCTTGAGCGCTCAATCCCTGTACTGGGATCCAAGTTTTAAATTAGTATCTTATGTTCTATAATCTCTCGTGTCGAAGTACAGTTTCTGTTGTTATTTACTTCTGTGAATATTTGTTGTAATTTTATTTATTGTTATCATCATCACCCCATGTATATCACGTGCACGAGCATCCACCGTAGATTCGTATCTTTTGTGTATATATTGTTGTTATGTGATTCCTATCCTCGATTCCCCGTCTACATGGATAAATCGAATTTCAAATATTTTCAAAATCCCACAAAATGTTGAATAGAGACCGGTTCACGGACCGGGCGAGAGGGGTGCCGTAAAACCCTTCCCCTCTCGTAACCAAACCCCCGAATCTGAGAAATCTTTGGTTCCGCCATGACCAGTAAAATCTTTTTTTAATGGGCAAATGAGTCATTTTTTTAATCGGTTTCTCGGGTTCGGACCTCAAATCCGGGTGGCGACTCTAACAATCACAATCTTTTCAAACGCAAAACCGAACCATCCACGGGCCGTCCACAAATACCCTCTTAACTCACCTTCTCTCTCTAAATTTCCGGCACACTTCTTCTCCTCAGGTTACTTAACCATCGGAGTTCCTTCCCAAGCCACCACCGTTCGGGCTAGGCACTAACGTGGTTGTTCACATGTGCAGGTCTCTCTCTCAGTCAAGGAGTTAGGGTTCAGGTAAAGCTTACTCAATCCATCACCTCCAGTTTGACACCAGAAGGGCCAAAGAGGTTTTTCCAGCGAAGCCACCCCTACACTATATCTAATAAGAGAGTTTAAAGAGAATTTAAGCTCTAGAACTTCTTTTGTAAATAAATTCGTGCATATATTGAGAGATGCACGAAAAACAGTTTGAGTTCTATCTATCTCCTTCCCCCCAAAATACTCTCCTATCATTATATTCTTTCTCTTGAGTTTCCATCTCCGAACCCTAGGATTTGCGGTGTGGATATCAAGAGAGTAGGCCTTAATAGTCTTGTCTACATGGTAAGAATAGAAGACGGTGTTTGCGTTCTTGTTCGTGGTTGTGGTTTGTGTTTATAAAGCAAGTCTCGGTTCATTGATATTTGAAAGTTCGAAGTATTCCATTGCGCTTCATTATATAAGTCTTGTGTGATTTACATACTTTCGATGGAGTTAACATTAATGTTTCACAAAACAGACTTAAATTCAAAACTGACTTAGACTTATTGTGTTTTACGAGGCAGGTCACTCTATCACAACACATCAACTCAGAAGGCCAACTTAAGCCAATTTTCCAAATTGTTAATGACACTCCAAAAAGGGAGTGCCAATATCCCCTCTTTGATTGATATGCCACTCTCCTCTTGGAGTGCCATTAACAATTTACGGAGTGTCAATATCAAATCTCTAAAAAAAGTTATGAATGGTGCTTGTTAAAAATTATGAATAATCACTTATTTTGTTTTTCAAGCTTATTTGACCAAAAAAAGTTAGATTATTTTAACCTCTAATTTGAAGGTTGTTTTTATTAGTTTAAGTTATTTAAACATGAATAGACAAAAAAAAATCCTAAAATGATTAAGTTATTTTTACTCAAGTTATGGGCAATACAGATATCTATGTTACAAAAAGCTACTTAACAGCTTATTTAGGCAAACAACTAAGAGCTATTAGTTGAAATTGTGTGGACCCCGCCACAAAATGATGTCTTGCTTATCAAAAAGTGCATTGCAGAGGTAAATATGACATCACTCTGTGTGGTCCCACACCATTTCAACCAGTAGGAGGGAGGGTTTTGTTCACTCTCTTTTATAACTTATAAAAAGCTAGAACAAATATTTTTACAATTATTATTTTAATTTTTAATGCAAATAATCTAATAAGCTAAAATTTAAAAAACTATATTATAAGTGCTAGCAAACGGGCCTAAGTCCAGAGAACTTTTGTTGCCACAAATTTGCATGTTTAAAACACTAATTGAACCTTGAAAGTTTTAGTATAATGCTATGGAGGTCTGGTACAATATCAGAAAACAAACCCATAAAACTACCTATTGGATGCATTTTAGGGGTAGTTTTATGGGTTTGTTTTGGAGGCGGGGGCCCTGCTGTGCACAGCCGCATGACACCGTGCCATGCGGCTGGTGCACAGCAGGCCCCCCCATTCCGTTTGTTTTCTGGTACCAAATACTTTCCCAATGCAATGTTTTTGGTTCAAGCCCCGAGAATTTTTGTTACCGACCAATTTGTACGCTACCATAATTACCCCGAAGATAAAGAGGCAAAAACATGTGCTTCCTTTCATTGAGTATACACCTAATGTTGTACCCATAGTTTTTTTTTTGTTCTTCCACTACGGAACCAAGAGAGTCAAATCTTTGCCCATCCTTGATCCTACTCAAAAGCAGGGCGGTCGGTGAGGCAGAATGATATTCCCATCCTAGATCTCTTCACCAATAAGAGTATTATAATCCCTCTCACTGAATTTAAGATTGACACAAATGGATATACATAAATTTAATGTCTTCCAACATTCATGATTCGACCTCTGTTATTTACTACTATTTTCGGTTTATTTAGTTTGTATTTATTTATTTATTTATGTACCTAGATCCTAAAACCTGGACAAGCAATTGTCACTTGGTACAACACCCCATTTGCCGAACGGTTATTTAGTTTCCATGGAATACATTGTCCATTGTTATTGGTGCATTATATAACAAGTTAACAACGCTGTTATGAGTACACCACATTCACGTACCACATATACACACCAACGCATCCCAACCGTCCATGTCAGAAATTAATGTTCCGGATTTTAAATAAACTCTTCGCACAAATAGTTTATTCAAAATATGAAACGTCGAAAATGCATTTGAACGGTTGAGATGCGTTGGTGTGCACTTGGAGTACGCGAGTGTAGTGTACCCCTATCATTTTTTATTATATATAAACCCCAGCAAGCACTCCTCTTGACACACACTTACCTTCAGTTTCTTACACTCCTTAAATACCACTGCATGTGGAGTATCAAGTTTTAGAGAGAGAGAGAGAGAGAGAGAGAGATGAGTACCCTTTTCTTCCTCACAGCTCTCCTGCTGACTTCCACAGCCACCGTGACCTCATGCCCACCGTCGGATCTAGCAGCATTACTATCCTTCAGAGCAGCCCTCCACGAACCCCACTTTGGCATATTCAACTCCTGGACTGGAACCGACTGCTGCCACAACTGGTTTGGTGTCAGTTGCGACCCGACAACCAAGCGGGTCGCCGACATCAACCTCCGTGGCGAGTCTGAAGACCCGATCTTCGAAAAGGCACACCGGACCGGGTTCATGACTGGTTCGATCTCTCACTCCATCTGCCGCCTGAACCAACTCTCCAGCCTCACTGTAGCCGACTGGAAGGGCATTTCGGGAAATATCCCTCCTTGCATTTCTCAGCTGCCTTTTCTTAGAATTCTTGATTTGATTGGGAATAAGATATCGGGTGAGATACCGGCCGATATCGGCAGACTGAGTCGACTCACCGTGTTGAATTTCGCCGATAATAATCTCACCGGCTGGATACCCCGGTCGATAACAAATTTGTCCTCGTTGATGCATTTGGACCTGAGGAATAACCGGATATCAGGTACGATCCCGACTAATTTCGGTAAGCTCCGGATGTTGAGCCGGGCTTTACTAAGTCGGAACCTACTCACCGGGTCGATTCCTTACTCGATCTCGTACATATACCGGTTATCCGATCTGGATCTTTCTTTTAACCAAATATCGGGTACCATACCCGAATCTCTCGGGAAAATGGCGGTTCTCTCCACTTTAAATCTCGATGGGAACCGGATCTCGGGTCAAATACCGCCCACATTGATTAACTCGGCTATTAGTATACTGAATTTGAGCCGAAATGCGGTTGAGGGCACTATCCCTGATGCTTTTGGCCCGAGGTCGTATTTCACTTCGATGGATTTGTCGTATAATCGTCTTCGGGGTCCGATCCCAAAATCAATTACGACCGCAACTTATATAGGTCACCTCGATTTGAGCCACAACCATTTGTGTGGGCCCATTCCGATGGGATCCCCGTTCGATCATCTTGAAGCGTCGTCGTTTGCTTACAATGATTGTCTATGTGGGAAGCCCTTAAGAGCTTGTTAAGTGAAGGATTCATGAGATGACAAAGTTTACGGACATATATATGTGCGCCGAATCGATTTCAGATATTCTAAGAAACAATCGATTGAATATTTGTGTCTGAATTTGTAAACGTAGATCTATGTACGCAATATTTCTCTGAGATAAATTTAGAAAGACTATATGCACTCTATTGTTTGGAACGTATAGAAAATATGGAGTGTAAATATCATTTTTCTGATCTCTCTGTTTATTTCTTTAGGTAAAATATGTATTTTCTGACTTTCTTAGTTAGAGCATCAGTACCTGGCTACCTACCTTTGGGAATGGCTCTCTTTAGCTCAGGTGGCAAGGCAAATTCCAAAAAGTGCTCGCTTCAGCTTCGGTAGATTCTAGACTTGAGAAATGCTACATACACAATTATCTAACAGGAATAAGGGGCATTGTTGTGAAGGGCTCATTGCAGGGATGTAGTGAATTTCATCCGGTTGTCCATATCGGCAATGACCGCTCGGATTTGAATATAAACAATGATCGGTTTGGAACATTTGGAGCTCGGATTAGCCGAGCATTGTTTAGATTCAAATCCAAGCGTTCATTGCCGAGATGGATAACCGGATGAGCTCACTACACCCCTATAGTGAGTCCCCTCACTACAGGTCCCCCAATTCGCCAACCAGAACCAACTCCTCACATACAATGGAGGCCACCTTATAGTTGTGTGTGGACCTCACGTGTATGTGAGGGGTAGTGGAACATTGGGTTGTGATTGGATGGTTGTCTGCCAAGTATTTTTTATTGGAGAAAATGAACAGTCACTCGCTTTTCTTTTCTTTTTTGGAGAAAGAGAAAAAATTTCCATTAACCACCAAACAAATCCTAATACAACCTACTAAAAAATGAAAAATAAATAAATAAAAAGAAAATACAGAAAATACCCAAAAAAACAAGAAGAAGTAGGATCCGGAGTTGTCACGCCGCCATCGCCGTTGCCGCCATCGATGTCAGGAGTCCGGATCTGGAAACCCCAAATCCGGCTCCCCCTTGTCCAAAAATCGGGTTTTGGCCACCTAAAGGAGGAGGAGAGAAGCTCGCACACGATGGGGGGTTGCCAGAAACCATGGGCAAGTAAAAGAGGAGAGGAGTGAGGAAGGAGGTGGAAGAGTTGCGGTGGGGGAGGGGGGAGGGGCAGCGGCCGCTAAGGTTTGGCCTAGAGAGAAGCTTCTCCCATACACCTCTCCCCTGCTCTCTCTCTCTCTCTAACTTTCTCTCTGCCCGTACTCACCTACTGCTTTTTTTTCACTCGCTTATTTGAGCGAGGCACTGTTCATGGGGCAACAAATTTTGTATTGTTTCTTCCCTGACAGATTTGAGTACTGCAATATAAAGGCACAATGTTCTACAATAAATTATACTTCCTCCGTCCTCATTGTAGGTTCCTCGTTCCATCTTAACCGGAAAAAAAAAATCGATTATATTTTTCAATTAGTAATAGTTTTCATACGCATTATGGACCTTGTTTGATAGATCTCAATTAGTTCTATTAAACAAAGTTTTCAAAATCACCTAAAACATTATACTCCCTTTGTCCCTTTTATAGTGTTTAACTTTTCATTTTTGGTTGTTTCTTAGTAAGTGTGTATTTTGAAAAGTGAGTGGGTACATTTCCTATTTTGCCCTTAAAAGTAGATTCATTTTTTATTGAAGCGGTGGGACTTTGGTTCAAGCACTTCTAACCGTTCGATTAAGCTGAAATTTTGTGGGGCCCCTCAGAAAAAGGTTCTAAGAATAATGAACGGTTCGGATCACTCGTGTGGGACCCAAAAGTGGGTCCCCGAGAGCGCTTTGTACATTTTCTGTACATGCACTTATGTACCCGTAGCATCTTCCCATAAAGATGGGGTATTTTAGGAATTAGATTGATAGGAGGGGGAGGGGTAAATTAGGAATAATTTAGATGTTATGAAGGAGATGGGTAGAATGGGAAAAATTGGAAAATTCTTTGTTTGTATTTTTCCAAAAATGGGTTAGAATTATAAATTTGTGTTTTAAGTTTTCAGTGGGTTAAACTTAGCCAAAAGTCGGTTGTTATAGAATCACCCAAAAGTTGGTGAGAGAGAAAATAAGTTGGAATTACGAGGCTACACACTAAAAAGGGACGGAGGGAGTCGATTATAAGATATTACAAATTGAAAAGTGGCATGAACTCCCACAAGGGACTGTAAAATGGGGATGGAGGGAGTATTACCGGGTGACAGAAGTAGAATTTTAATTTAGCGGTGACAAATAAGTATTTATTGTATATAAACACTATTAGATGAAGCATATTTATTTTGGTTGAAAACTTATTGGGCCTAGCTTATTTTATTTTGTTGAATTATTCTGACTAGTCGGCTCCCACTTTTGTGGGTCTTCTCCCATCCAATCCCACAGCGTGTCAACCTCTATTCATTCAATCCCTTTTCACGCGCATGCATCAAAATTCTCTCTCTTCACTGTCGCGCGTCATCATTACTCTCTTTTCTCTCTTCCAAAGTCTGAAGTCTCTGAACTCCAAACTGAACTACGCTAGTGGAAAACGTGACAAAAACTTAGAGAGAGAAAACAAAAAAAAAGGCATGGAGAAAACAAAAAAGTCTGAAGTCTCTTAACTCCACCCTCTAAGAGGGCTTCTTATCTCTCCTCTCATGATTTGATAATTTTTTTTTAATTCTCTCTCTCTCTCTCTACTACTGTATATGTCAGAAATATTGTACATTCTGCAAGTACTTCAAACCTCTTTTTGATTTAAGATTTGAAAATAAAATAACTTATGTTATACACATTTATTTTTTAAAACTTTAAACAATTATAACTTTTTTGTGCATATCAAAAAGTTATATAT
The DNA here is from genome assembly GCA_963854785.1 of Vaccinium vitis-idaea. Classification (NCBI taxonomy): domain Eukaryota; kingdom Viridiplantae; phylum Streptophyta; class Magnoliopsida; order Ericales; family Ericaceae; genus Vaccinium; species Vaccinium vitis-idaea. The sequence continues at coordinate 38,748,223 of OY978216.1, forward strand.
ATATATATATATAGGATCATGATCTATTGAGGACTCGTTTTTAAAACATTTTTTTAAGGTTCCACACGGGAAATGGGCAAAAAAAAATACCGGGAAGGGCTTCATCCGAGCATTTTTCGATAAAACTGCGATTTTGACAGTTTTATCGAAAAATGCTCGGATGAAGCCCTTCCCGGTATTTTTTTTTGCCCATTTCCCGCGTGGAACCTTAAAAAAATGTTTTAAAAACATCCAACGGTTCGGATCCCGGCCAAATGACCGGGAAGTGAAAATTCCGGACCTAAGATAGGTCCGGGTGTCCTGACCGGAACCGGACTCTATATATATATATATATATATATATTGCAAATCTACTCAATGAGATCTGAAGCAAGATCCATTTTGAATATGAAATTGTATACATGTAAAAAAAAGTTATTTTATACACATTAATTAAGAATTCACAACGATTTTGAGCAATTCACACCCTCCAAAATAAATAAATAAATAAATTCACACATCACAACTCACTCTCCAAAATACAAATTCACACTCCAAAAAAAAATAATTCACACCCCTCAAATGCAGAATAACCAACAGATGAACCACACCTGCTAAGAACTAAACCACAGAAAACAACAAATAAGGAACAATAACAAACAGATAACCCATAGAAAACAACATATAAGCCATAATAACAAACAGATAAATCAGACATGATAAGAACTAAACCACAGAAACCAACATATAAGGCACAATAACAAACAGATAAACCACAGATAACAACGTATAAGCCATAATAACAAATAGATAAACCACAAAAATAACATATAAGCCACAATAACCCAACAAATAAATTATTTTGGCTAATATATATGCAAAAAAAAACCAACATATAAGGCACAATAACAAACAAATAAATCACAACAAATAACATATAAGCCACAATAACAAACAAATAAACCACAAAAAATAACATATAAGCCACAATAACCCAATAGATAAACTATTTTGGCTAATATATACGCATAAAACCAACATATAAGGCACAATGGCAAATAGATAAATTAAACCACAGATAAACAACATATAAGCCACAATAACCAACAGATAAACTATTTTAGCTAATATATATGCATAAAACCAACATATAAGGCACAATGAGAAACACATAAACAACATATAAATCACACTAACAAACAACTCTCTGTATTGAACAGATAAGAAATATTTGTCAAAAACAGTTCTCTGCATTGAACAGATAAGAAATATCTCTCAAAAAACTCTAATTTGACAGAGTAATTTTATTATTCAATAACAAAAATGTACAATTCACACTCTAAGATTTTTTTTTTTGTGTGTGTGCATAATTTCATATCCAATATGGGTCTTGTTTGATAAATGTCGTCGAGTAGGTTTTAAAAATATTTTTTTCCAAAATCAGATATATAAATTAAAAATTATAAATATTTAAAGTTTTAAAAATAAAAGGAGGAGAGAGAGAGAGAGAGAGAGAGAGAGAGAGAGAGAGAGAGAGAGAGTATGTTGGCAGTAGAAAGAGAGAGGTGAGGTGATTATGATTATAGAGAGAGAGTGAGTGGGCAGTTGAAATCTATTAGAGAGAGAGACAGAGACAGAGAGACTATCAATTGAAAGAGAGATAGACTGGGCAATTGTAGCATGACAGCATCTCCGCGAGCACAAGGCCTAGGGAGAAGTGAAAGACAAAATGGGGTTTGGACGGAAGCCCCCCCCCCCCCCCAAAAAAAAAAAAAAAGTGGGGGCGGCTTGGAATTTCCCGTTATAGGATCCACTGACCTACCAATTTAAGTTAATTTTCATGGGAAATTATACAGTCTGCCCATTGGACGGATAATAGTGTAGAGTACATGTGTGTAAGTCTGTCCTTTCTTTTAATGTGAGACAATGGAAAGGATTTGTACTGATGTGATGACAGCCTTGGACAAAATGAGAATAATAGCCCTCTTCTCAATTTTACCCGGTAGAACCTGCTAGGCCTGATTGGATGGTGCGTTTCTACCCTTTGCAAATTTCTTCGGATAAAAAAATAAAGTAATTCCGCTCATAAATTTTTTATTTTTTTTACACCATATTAAACTACTAATAGAGATCTTTAATTCGATACAAAAAATTTGAAAAATTACGTACTTTGATAATTTATATTTTTGGCTTGTTCAGTTGCTTTACAATATCCTTCAGATAAAAAAAAATAAAGTACTTCCGCACATAAATTTTTAATTTTTTCGCACCATATTAAACTACTACTAATAGAGATATTTAATTCGTTACAAAAAATTTAAAAACTTACATACTTTAGTATTTTACAATTTAGGCTTGTGAAGTTGCTTTGCAATATCCTTCGGATAAAAAGATAAAGTACTTCCGCGCATAATTTTAAAAAAAAATTTCACCAAATTAAACTACTAATAGAAGATGCAATCCCTGGGAATCTGAAAATGACCGTGTCGTACCGTATCAAAATTAAATTTATAAAAACAAGGAATTAACCCTTACTCAGAAGAATAGTGGCTAAGCCTGAGTGTCGATCTGCGGAGACAATTTGGCTAAGTTACGTTACTTTTGATTAATTTTTAATTTAATTGGCTAAGTTACGTTACTTTTGATTAATTTTTAATTTAATTCGGAAAAAGAGATTTGAGTGATTGGTTTTTGGAAACTAAATTAATTTAAGGAACAAGTAATGAAATTGATGAAGAACGAATGGAGGAGAAATCTAGGGTTTCGAATCAACCCTGACCACGTAACTAAGTTATGTGTAGGCTAGGTTTATCATTTGAATCGCAATTTGTCAAGAAGATAACTATGTTGTTAACAGACATGGACTATCCCATAGCACGGACCGTCTCGTTGGCACAACCCGTCTCTTTCACGGACTGTCTAGTGGCACGATCCGTCTTACGAGCATAATCCATCTCAGTTACCCAAGCACAAGCGTAGAAAATCATTGTTTAACTAGAAAGAATTAAAACGATTCCATCTGATCATAATGAAAACATGTTCTAAGTTAAACAATTGATTCGAGTTAATAAACCTAACGCCTACACATACACAGAGTTACTAAGAACGAGCTTCATTTTCCCCCCTAGAAGGTGTTTAGCCGGCCATGGAGGTGGAGATGAACACTTAATTTGATGAAGAACTTGAAGAACCCATGGATTGGCTTGCTTTTCTCCTTAAAAATATTCTAGGACCCCCAAAACGTTCAGAGTAGTTGCCTATTTACAACAAAACCTTAAAAAATGTGGTCAAAACCCTAATCCGTGTTTGACTCGGCAAAAACCGCCCGGGTGGCTTTGATTCCCGCCCGGGCGGAAATTCTAGATTGCAGCCTCAACTTCCCAGACACGCCCTGGCTTCGTCCGAACTTGAAATGACGCGATTCTTGAACCGTTGCGAAGCTCTATATGTCTACTTTGTGTTCCATGCCTCATATTGACTCCAATTAGCACTTTTAATAGTTCAACACTCTCCAAAGCCTACAAACACGATTCAACCATTATAATTCATCAAGTAACTCTATGATTGGACTATTAAAATCTAAATTAAAGGATAAAATGGGTATTTTTCAGCACCTATCGGACGAGAAGTAGAAAAAAGAGAGTAAATTAGAGGGAAGAAGAAGCCAATCTTATAGCACTATGAAAGGAAAGGAAGACACTTATTTTCATAAATTAGCATCAGCAAACAAAGAGCTCCCATTGTGCCCTTCCACACATGGGCGGACCCAGAGTAACGGATTTGGGCTTTCACCTTTGTCTTTCGATGAGAATGATTGAATCTTTCACACAAAGTGTCTTGCATTTCATGTATTGCTAATACCTCTGTCATTGCGGATTGGAACGGAGTTCTCAAAACAAGGCATATCGACATTCGAAAGTACCGGATTTAGCGTTTCAAAGTGTTTCGAAAATGGCTGATTTTGGGAAACTCAAAGAAATGGAGAGAGAGAGAGAGAGAGAGAGAGAGAGAGAGAGAGAGAGAAGTAAAGAAGAAGAAAGAAAGAGCTATTGAGATAAAGTTTCAGGCTCTCTTTGATATCTAGGAAAAGAAATGAAAGGAGAGGAAAATACCTTTGTTTGGGTTGAGAGAAAAAGGAAAATACTCTTTACTTTTATTTTCCTTTCTTTTCTTTTCTTTTCCAGGGTACCAAACAGAGCTTCAATTTGTAGGGGTTAGGGTTTGAGTTGCTTTAGTACTGGTGTGGAGAGAGAGAAATATGAAGGAGAGAGAAAAAGGGATAGATGGGGGGATGTGGAGGCCTCTAACGTCGTTTTTGTTGCACCATTATTGTCCATGTCAGCATATCCCGTTAGTGAGTTAACGGATTGGGACGGAATGAGTAATTTTGAATAATAGAGAGAAAGTTTAGGAGTAAAATTGATTTTTTTGAAAGTTTGGGTGGCGATGTGACATTCAGTATAAAGTTTTGGGGGGCATTTTGAAAATTTTCCCACTAAATAAGGGTATACAAGGAATTTTACAAGTAAAAATGATGAAAACATAACCGTTCAAAATGAAAATGGATGAAAGCTTATATGGTGCCCAAAAAAAAAGATAATTATTTAAAAACTCCATATACTAACCACACTCTCAGGTCTACTTTTATCATGAGTTTGTTTGATCTGTGATACCCGGATATCAATATGCGAGAATATATTATTACCAGCATAAGCGAATAAATTGCCCCTACGCCATCTTGTACTCACGATCTCTATATGGAGTATTTATCTCTTGTCTCGTCTTGTCTCATCTCGTCTATTATAATCGGATAGAAAACTATTTATACAAATATCCTCCGTTGACAATACCTTAGAATATATAATATGAACATTGATATAATACGAATGTTGTTTAATAGATTCAATTAGTGATACAAAATTAAGATACCAAAATCACATATAACATTATGAGTTAAAATATGGGTCCATCTATTGCGGCTTACAGAGTTGTCAATAAGCGAGAAGAAGGGGAAAAAAAAAGACACTCTCATTAACTTATCACACATTTTAATAAACTTTTCTAACATAATAAAAAATAATTTTTTTAACCTTAACTACAGTCCAATATTCTTCCTAAAATGTTTAATTAATTTAGAAATGACAATGGGTTGTAGCAAAAACCTCTTGCAACGGGCCCTTATCTTTACATTTCTCAATAGACCCAGCCCATAGTATTAGTTTTCCCCAAAGAACCCATTTACATGGGCTGGTTCGACCTTGAGGCGGTTCATTTGAAGCCCGTCCAATTGTGACAACAAATTAACAAGATTATACCGAGAGAGAGAATTGAGAATTGGGACGCAATGGCGCAAGCTTTCGTATCGTTTTGGAGGGTTCTCGTCGGCGCCCTTTTGTACTTGGTGTTCAGGATGATTAGGGCTAGATATCTACGGGTTGGCCAGAATTTCATTCCTGCCGAGTCAATTCGAGCTAACAAGGATCAATGTTTGACAAGCAGCAGCAGCAGCTGTAGTCTTCCTGAAGATCTGGTGATTGATCAAATCCTCTCGAGATTGCCGGTCAAATCTCTGATGCGATTCAAGAGTGTTTGTAAAAGATGGTATTCTTTTCCTACAAACCCGAGCGCGTATCTCAAACACAGTACTACTTGTAATTCGCTGGCCAGTTGGAATGCTAACATCGGCCCCATGTTTGAGAACATCTTCTCGTTACGTTTTTTCTCATTGGCCTTCCAACCTGTGAATCTTAATTTTGGGTTAGACAGGAAACCAGATCTAGTTTTAGGTCCCTGTGACGGCTTATTTTGTCTATACTGGAAGCATCCTAGGGATTTTTGGACATCCTCCCGCTGCGGACTATTGCGTTATGGAACCCTGCAACCAGGGCATTTAGCATTCTCCCCATGTCCAAACTCGACCACCCACCATATAAGACAATGATGAGTTGCATGGTTGGGTTTGGTTTCGATCTCACCACTAAAAGTATCAAGGTGGTTAAATTTGTGGGTTTTGACGGAGACACCAGTTATGTTAATTGTGCTGAAGTTTACGACGTAGGCTCTGGTTCTTGGAGAGTTGTCCACGTGGATGATACTGTTCAAGCGATACTTGATTTAGATGATCCAACCCACTGCAGGTATAATACCAACGATGGTGTTTTTCATTGGTACGCGTACCGGTGGCGCGGATTCAATGAGGTCTCTGAGCTACTAGTTCTTTCGTTTGACATGAGTCGGGAGTTGTTCCACGTGACATTGATGCCGGACAAGTACAACCCAGTCAACCCACGCACACGGCATCCAACTACGAAATTGAAGGAATGTCAATTCTCATTGTCAAGGGACTCTCTTGCGGTCCATTTCTCTTTATTTGTGGCTGGCCACGGAACTGTTGAAATATGGGTAATGAAGAAGGACTTCTACCATGGGGTCGAGGGTGGGGAATCCTTCTCATACAGTTTGTCTCATGAATTAACTGTAGAACTTCCCTATACCCATCCCTGTCTTTCAATGGGTTTCTGGAATAAAAATGAGCTTCTGCTGTGGGAAGTAGACGTGAGATCTGAAAGAACCCCGTTCTTGTATGACATTGTTACCAAACAGGCTAGGGATTTGGCCCATTTGGGTGAGCTGAATTTCTTCACGTACAAAGAGAGCCTAGTTTCAGTAAACGGAGGATGTGGAAATAACAAAGGTTGCGTTTCTTTCCTGTGATTGATAACGACATAGGCTCTGGTTCTTGGAGAGTTTCTTTCCTGTGATTGATAACAAAGGTTCCAAGAGGTATTTCTTTCCTGTGATGCAACATTCATACCCACGGCATGTACAATAACGACGATGGTGTTTTTCGTTGGCACTCGTTGTGCAGGTTCCATGGAGTACCCCAATTCTTGTGTGACATCGTTACCAAACAGGCTAGGGATTTCTGGGCTGAATTTCCTATACAAAGAGAGGCTAGTTTCAGTAAAGAGTGGTTGTGGAAATGACTTCTTTATGTATAAATGAAATCAGTGTTCTTTTGTTTTCTTCCATTTGGCAGAGCACGGTTGTGGCTATAATGTTCCTTATTTAAGGTACAACTAGCGAGAGGGCTCTACATTGTTGAATACTTGATCATTTGTAATTTTTGGGATTATTTCAGTAAAGTCATAATGTTTCCGTGTAGGTGTATATATAACTTTAACTTAGCCTAAGTTTGTAATACATTACAGGCTTACAGTTTGGGGTTACTTTTGGAGTTTTTTGGTGGTCATGCTGCAAGTACTATCACAGTAGAGTGTTGAATTCTTTTCGTTGGAAATTTTGTAGACCCCAAGATTTTCAGTGTACTTGACCATTTCTTCGTAGCACTCAGCTTGCTTGGTGAGTTACCCCATATGTCTCTGGTTAAGTTGTCTGGTATCTTCAAATCCGTCATTGTTGAGAGAGAGGGAGAGAGGGAGAGAGAGACGCGATTTCAGAGAGAGAGAGAGATGGATTACTTTTGGGGAATGCTTACCGTGTGAGAGGCGTATATACTGCTTCAGTTAGCTGGCGCGACAGTGGATATTTCAAGTGTTTTGTAATTGTAAGGTTACTTTTGGTAGATAAAAGTGTGGGAAACACTTATGGGTTCCCATTTTTTAAAGTCATTTGGTCAACCTAAATTCTGGACAATCTGGTTTGCACATTCTTGACTTCATACCATTTGGTCACCTAAATCCTTCCTATATAAAAAGAAAATCCTCCCATTCCTCCTCTTTCGGCCTCTCTTTCAGTTACCCTTTATGCCCTTCAGTTTGTTGGTTATTTTCCGCCACGTCTTTGGGTGCATTTTCCCAAATGGGCCATAGTCGTGGTGACCAATGTAAACATATTCGCACTGGGAAAACCTATGGGTACACCACCTTTGTTAACAAAAAAAAAAACTGATTTTAACATTGGTAAGACCTCTATCGATTCTGCGCCCAGTTTCTTATCAGTAAATTGGGCGCAGAATCGATCGAGGCCTTACCGATGTTAAAATCAGTTGATTTTTTTTAGAGACCCAAAAAAAAGCGTTTTAAAAATATTGAGCGGCTCCGATTATTCGTGTGGGACCCGAAATGGGTCCTACAAAGGTGGTGTACAATTAGTGTACACAAAAATGGTGTACATCTAGCGGGACTTGTGGGAGAGCTTGGCTTTGGCTATATAGAGGTCGATTTCCATATGCTGAGCAGTGAAATCGACGATGACCACCGTACGCCTCCATCGATGGTCCTCTCCGCTAGACTACGCGTGCTCCGGTGAGTAACAACCACCGAAGTTTTGTTCTTTTTGCTTTGATTATGTAAGATTTTGTTCTTTTTTGTCGTGACGAAATTTAGAAGAATAAGGATTTAAGGGAGGCTAATCATGGTGATGAATCTACTCCATTTTTTTCTTCATTCACTCTTTCTCGTGGTGAATCTGATGATACTTTTCGATCTTTTTCTTCATTCGCTCTTTCTTTTTCCTGATCTTTGGTAAAACAGCTCTGGAAAATTATGATCGCCATCATTGCTCCACCACCCAGAACAACTCGAGAGAGAGAGAGAGAGAGAGAGCAAAGCTGTTGATTTTGCAGGGAGACATCATGGCCAGTTTGCAGAGAGGGGCCAACTATGCGTATGGAGTCATTTCATCTGGGGTACGTTAATACGCATACAAGTTGTTTTCTCATTTTTGTTGTTCTCTTCGCAAAGAATATTGCAAATCAAATGTTGGTTCTACTATTTTTTTGCAATTTACAATATCATATGGATCAGAAAATAAAGTACTTCCGCTCATTATTTTTTAATTTTTTTGCACCAAATTATACTACTAATAGAGATATTTAATTCCACTCCAGATCCGATGTCCCCCTTTGGTGTCCCTCTACGGTGTCCGACCCCTCCAAATGCTGCCAAGTGGAACACACTAACTCCCATACCAAATTCATTAAATCTGTTAGTAGAACACTTTCTTCGTTACTAAAACCCAACCAAAGTCTCTACACCAAAACTCCTCCCTTCTCCTTCCAAAACTCTGACCGCATCTCCAAACCCACCTCCCCGGAATCTCCAAACCCACTTAGCCGGAAATGAATGGTCTCCCAAACCATTGAAACTCAACATGGGTGAAGACAAACCCACAAAGAATCAAACTCGTCGGGATCCTCCGCCGGTGACCCCAGTCTCCGGCGAGCCATCAAACTCGTTACCTCTCTTATTTCTCTCTCTCACTCAATCAGAGTATTCTCAAGAAAAAATGGCAATCGATACGAACCAAGCTCAAAGACCTCCTCTCCGGCCTCACATCCATCGAAAACTTTGACGCCTGCGAAAACCCATCTCTCTCCGGCGATATTTTCCCGGCGATAATTGAAACAATCAACAAATGCCTCGTCGACCTTCACTGCGATGCCTTGACTTGTCTTACAGTGGAAAGCTGCTAATGCAAAGTGATTTGGATATAATCAATTCGAAAATCGATCTCCATACGAAAAATATTTCAGGTATTTATACAGCTGGAATTTTTAGGTGAAGGATTTGTTGTCAAGGGTGAAAGTTGGAGTTACAGAGTTGAAAAACAAGCTTTAATTGCTTTTAATGAAGTGATAAAGGAAGATGAGAGGTAGCTGGAGGTTGGGGGTTTTATTGGTTTTTAACGGAGAATATGGTTGGGTTTTAACGGAGTAAGTATTTTGCTAACAGAGTTAATGAATTTGGTGGGGAAGTTTATGTGTTCCACGTGGCAGCATTTGGGGAGATCGGACACCAAAGGGGGACAGCGGATCCGAGGTGATTTAATTCGATACAAAAAATTTAAAAAAAAAATACTCCTTTTGTCTCAAAATAATATTCATTTTGGGGCTGTCTGCTATTTTTTATTGCTTATATCTTTTAATGTGAACCTCAAAAAATATGCATTATGGATCTTGTTTGATAGATCTTAATTAGTTCTATTATACAAAATTTTTTAAATCATAAAAATTATTATAAATTAAAAGATATAAGCAGTTGAAAATGGCACGCAGTCCCAAAAGAGACTATCATTTTGGGACGGATGGAATATATACTTTACTCCCTCCGTTCCCTTTTAAGTGTAGCACTTTTCATTTTGGGTTGTTCCTAAATAAGTGTGATGTTGAAAAGTTAGTTAGGTACATTTCCTACTTTGCCCTTAAAGTAGATTTCTTTTTGAAAAGTTAGTGGGTATTATTATATTGATAAGGGTAAGTAGTGAAAAGTAGATGTAAAAGTTGTAAAAATTGATGTGAGAGAAAATAAGTTGGAATTACGAGACTACTGATAGGTGCGTAAATGTTCACATTAGCGCCCCTTAATTTATTCTTGCTAAGTCTATTTATTTTGTTATGCTTGGAGTTTAAAACGTTATTGCATATTGTAGGTATTTGGAGTCTTTAATACAAAAGAAGCGTTATATCTGATTTTAGCTGGTGTCAGATAGGAGCCCATAATCAATTAAGTTAAGCCAAGTGGAACCAATTACAGTCAAGAATTACGGAAGAGTAGAGAGGACAACACACATGTTTTTTTTTTTTTTTGATAAGTACTCATTCTTATAAAGCCCAAACAAAAGAAAACAAAATCCAAGGGGCATACCTCAGGCCATTACAAACCTAAGCAACACACATAAAACCAAAGGCTTTACACAACTCTACAAATCACCCTAATGCTGAAGGATCAGGATGGGCAATGCCCCAACTTCTACACAAATTTACATTCTCTTGGGATGGATTTATCATCCTAAGAGAGCTGAAAAAATCTCTAAGATCATTTACAATGTCTAATGTAACCTGATCCATGTCTGCACATTGTCCTTGAAAAATTCTCACTGTGTTCGGAAAGGGTTCTAAGAACCGGTTCTCACCTTTTTGGGGATAGGCACCACATGGCTGACACTCATTTTTCTCATTTGTGAAAATTTTAAGAAACTCTACTCTAGTTTATACCTTGTGCGAGATGGGTTCGTGGAGTCCACTTAAAAAACCCGCACAAATGATCCAAGCCGTTCATTAATTCCAAAATTATTCTTTGAGTCATCCAGAAAAAAAACAAGTCAATCATATAATTTTAAATACTTCATCAAGTTGTCTAACTTTTTTTCAAACATTTGTCAAGATTGAAGATCCTAAATTGTGAATCACAATTAGATAACGGATCAGTCATTTATAATTTTTCAAATGAGCTAATTTTTTGGGAGTAACTCAAAATATTAATTTTAGAACTAACGGACAGATTGGATAATTTGTGTGGGTATTTGAAGTGGACCCCACAAACTCATCTTGCACAAGGTATAAACTATAGTAGGGTTTCTTAAAATTTTCACAAATGAAAAAAGTGGGTGTCAGCCATGTGGGGCCTATCCCCAAAAAGTGAAAATTGGTTCTAAGAACCCTTTCCTAACAAGGCATCTCTTATTCCTCTCCATCCATAGAGCATACACAGCAGCTGCAAGGGAGCACCTCCTACTAATATTTGCAAAACTCTTCCCCGAAGCATGTAAAATAAGCCAATCAATAACCAATTCCAATTTGTCCGGCAAGCCTTGGACCAAATTCTTACTCATTAGACGTTGCCACATCGAAGAGGAAAAGGGGCATTCAAAAAACAAATGAGTATGGCATTCCACGTGAAGGTTGCACAATCTACACTTATCACCCACTCTCATGCCCCACTTAATGAGTTTGTCAGTTGTATTGAGCCTGTTTTGAACAACCAACCAAAGAATGAAAGACCATTTCGGGACGTGGGGACCATACCAAATAACCTTGTGCCACCTCTGGATAGGAGCCTTGTGTCTGATTGCATCCCAGGCAGAACTACCTGTTTTGAACTACATGAGGAAGCCACCTGACATAATCCTCTATGTTAGGATCTGGGAGCAAAGTGGAAAGAGTATCAGCAATAATATCTTAAGTGACACTATTCCTAGCCCTTGGCCATCTCCATTGTCCTAAGTGAATAATGGAGGAAACCTTGGCATTCAAGGATCTGCCCAAATTATACACAACCCTTTCCCCATATAAAGAAAACAAAGGGCCAATAATTATCGAGCTACAGGAAAGTAGACTCACCATTACCTATTTTGTATTGAATCAGATGTTGAGAAATAGGTCTAATACTCAGAATTTTCCTGATGGTCCAAGATGCATCAACAAGAACTTCCATGGGACCATGAGCAGTAGACAACACACATGGAATTGGATCTTATAATTATACTCTTTAATGTGCACGTGATCATTTGGCTTTGATGGGGCCTAAGCAAATTGAATGCCTAGCTAGCAATTGCATGCTAATTCAATCAAGGATTTGGAGTTTGACAAAAGAGAGATTGTGCTCTCAAATTTCGGCTGATATGGGTCCAAAGATTTAATGAAAATGGGAGTTGTAGGGGAGGTCAGTGCGCGACCCCCGTTGACCAGAGTCAATGCTGACCATCCAATGGGATGATGACAAGTGTCACCCAGGTGGCACCAATTACCGCGCGGCACGCCCCGCGCAAGTCTCCACGCATGGGGGGGCGCACTAGCGCAGGATCTCCTTGTGCAAGGCGCCTCAGCGGCGCGAGGCCCAACAAGGGCAGCGTTTGGACAGCCATGGGTCATCCGAACAGGAGAAAAGCCCATGGCCCAGATGGCTAGCACGGCCCAGAACGTGGGCGAGAACGCGAGAAGCTAGTCCAACTTAGCCCAGGTAATTATACCTGCTGCGGTCTAATGGCAGGACCCCGGGGGCCCCCTGAGGCTTGACTGCGGTATAGGCCGACCGAACAGGTCACGACTTGCTCTGACGGGAATAAGGGAGATCCAGTGGCTTGGTGGCTATAAAGGACAAGAGGATCGCTGCTAGGGGTGAACAAAGGAACCGGAAGAACCGAACCGAACCGGCAAACCGGTTTTTAATTTCGGTTTTTAAATATAGCTGGTTCAGTTCGGTTTTGAAGACTTCTAAAATTTAGGAACCGGTTTCGGTTCCCGACTTGAAATTTTAACCCCGGTTCGAACCGAACCGAACCGGTTTTATATATATTATATATAAAATATATATTATATAATACTCTTACTACAAAAACGTAAGGGGCTGGGAATCGAACCCCCGCCATCTCGTGGGGAACAAACTTCCCTTACCAATTTGGCTGGCCAAGCCGCTGTTTAGAAGTTAGGAAATAATTATATTTATTACAATTATTGGTGCCCTCATTTATATATATATAGCCACGAGAAAACCCTTTAATCTTCTCACTTCCCAAGTTTTCCAGTATCATCTTCAAGCGGCGCCCCTCTCTCTCTCTCTCCGCGTCCCTCCCTCCCTTCCTCTGAAACAACGATGCAACGATGCAATCGAGTCAGAGCCAAAGTCATAGTCCGTCAAGATCGGATACAACGAGTCCACTAGATCTGTTCTCTCTTCTCTTTTCTCTCTTGATTTGTATCTATCTATAGATCTATGTGTGTGTGTGTGTGTGTAGATAGATAGATATAAGTCCAGATCTATGTATGTTTGTACATATATATGTATTGAGTTGCAAATTTAGATCTGTAAATGTTTGTATGTATACACACACACACACACACACATACACATATATATATATACAATACACTTCCTGTCAGGGCTCCTGTATTTTAACAAAATCCGGACCATCAATCTGGGCCGTTGGATTAGATCCAACGACTGTGGGAGAAAATAGCATTCGCGGGTCTAAGTTTGGGTAAAAAGAGCTCGCGGGTCTAAACAACTAGACGATTCTCCATCTCCAGCAAGTGCCTCTCTCTCTCTCTCTCTCTCTCTCTCTCCCTCTTTCGATCTACCTGAAAAACCCCTTTCCCCTTTCCCCAACTAGACGACTCTCCATCTCCATCTACATCGAACAACCAGGTCTCTCTCTCTCTCTTTCTAGGTTTGATCCTCTATCTTTCTCTGTGTTGCGATTTGTTTCTAGAAACCCTAGATTTTTCAAAAAAGGTGAACGTGGGATCCTCTATCTCTCTCTATGTAACAATATGGTTGTGGTTGTCTTATGTAGTGTCTGTGTGTGTTTCCTTGTCCTCCTCTTCCTGTGTGTGTATGTGTCTTTGTGAACCTTTGTAATGGTTTGTCTCATTATTAGTGAAATTTTTGAATCATGGGATTTCTCAGCTGGGGGCTTTATTTATGAGTTCTTAATTTGATTGTTAGATATACTGTATTCATAATTTGGTTATTGAAATTCTGAAGCCAAATGGTCACATTTTTGCTGTTGTTGCCCCTCTTCCTTTGCAGAGTTCGAAAGAGAAAAGTTTTTTTTATATGATATTGTTGCAAATGGTCGAAATGGAATAGTCTACACTTGGCTTATGGTTTTATTCACCGAAACATGAGAATTTTTTCGTTTTTAGTGATATGAAGAACTTGATTGGTGAAGCTTTATGCATGATTTGCCAAGAAAACTTTAGCATGACTGTGACAGGTATATATTAGTAGTTTGTTTCTTTACTATTGATCGTGTTTTGAATCTTGGCAGGCCACAAACTCATAGCTGACAAGATTCATGCCATCCCGCAAAGATGTAACAAGTGCTACATCTGACCACCAGAAAAAGAGGATAAATTGTCAGTCTGGAAACAGTTCCTCGCTATTGCGTAGAATTTGAAACAAACCCAACTACCAATAATTCCAATTTAATGATCTAAAACAAGCTCCACATCCAATAAGAAAGCCTTAGCAATATGGGGACCTATAATCTTCAATAGTATTTAAAATGAGTCGCCACAATTTAAGCAATCCCATAAGGGTACAGGTGAAGATATGCTTTAGCAGTATGATATGCTTTCAAAGTGAAGAACAAAGGGTACAGGTCCTACAAACAACATCAGAATATGTAGCAAAGCAATAAAGACAATAATCCTACATTCGTTGTGGAGGAAACTGAAAGCGGATATAATCCTACATCCGAATGGTTTTTCATGTGTGCACATAAGAAAATTACTTTGCAACCATAACATAGGCACAATTAGCTATTGGATGGGGTAAAAGCAACAAATATGTGAAATTACCCTCCAACACAACGCGAGACAAATCGAACAACGAAACACGGAGAAATCGATTTCAGAGCAATAGGGAAATCCTTTTTTTTTTTTTTGAAAAACTTCGAACTTTTATGAAAAACTAGGGTTTCATAACCCTGGAGAAATCGAAACACACAACAATCGAACGATGGGGAGAGAGAGAGAGACCTACTGGAGTGGTTCGTAGTCGTTCGACTCCTCTAGGGTTTCGACCTGAACAAGAAAAGGTCAGGTTTTTTTCAGATTAATCGAAAAAACGAGAGAGAGAGAGAGAGAGAGAGAGAGAGAGAGCTACAATCTGGTCGAGCAAACAGCTGAGTCGAGGTTGAATCGTCTTCTTCAAGCTTCTCTTCCTTTCGCCTTTCTCTCTCTTCTCTTTGTCGAAGACGTAAAATGAGAGTGGAGGGGTGACCTGGTTTGTAATATGACCCAGGTTTCAACCCGCGAAACTTATTTTACCCGAATTTTGACCCGCGAACTCAGCTTCTTCCCACAGCCGTTGGATCAGATCCAACGGTAGAGAACAATGGTCCGGATTTTTTGCTCCATCCGGTCGCCTGGACTGGAAGGCTACTGTATATATATATATGTATTAGTTTGTAGATCTGTAAATACTATTGTGGGCACCCGAGACCTCCGCGAGAAACCTTGAAAGTACTAGAACACGCGTTCGTTAGAGTCGCCACTTGATTTTAAGGTTAACCAATCAACCGAATTCAACGTATAAAATTCGAGACAACCGGTCCGTCATAACCAGAGTGATCTTGGTTCGGGAGCTAAGTTACGGGATGGGAAGGTTTTATTTGAAAAATGCACCCATCCCGCCTAATTAAAATGATTAGTCTCTACTCATAATTAGGGGATTTTAAAAGAAGATTTAAAGTGATTTAAACAATTACGGGAAAGGGAACAAGGAAAAATAAATAAAATTAACGATGCATGAGGCTAGATTTATAGAAAGAAATATTGCCGAAAAAAGATAAAATAGGCGAAGACTGAACTTCTTTTGATCAACGTCCGGATGCTCCCCTCAAAATCACGAATTCGGCGAGTATAACTCTGTTCACCGCGAAAAGCACTTTATTTAGCTAATGCTTCGAAAAACTTGGATTAAGGACAAAGCGTTAGGTAATTTTGGAGACTAAGCTAAGGACCAATATTTTTGGGATTTTGGTGGCTGATTTTTGAAGAGGGTTTTTCTTGGGTTTTGGGAAGTGAAACACTAGAGTAAAGTTTTGGATGCAAAGAATAGGTTAGAACAAGGTTTTTAGGCTAGGATTTCTTGAGGTTTCTTGTTGTGTGTTCAAATGAGAGGCTTAAGGTCTTATTTATAGGCACCATGGAAGCTTCTTGCACTAATTTCTCAACCAAACTCGGACGGGAGGCAAGTAAATTCAGCATGGAAACCCATACTACATCTGCAGAATTTGTCTAATTTCTGAGCAAAAAATATGGCGGCCGCTATAAAAAATATGGCGGCCGCTACTTTTTAAAAAGTCAAACATGGCGGCCGACATTTTTTGTGCTAGCACCGACAGTTTTATTTGGGCTGAAACTTGGGCTTGTGTTTGGGCTTCTTTTGGGCCTTTTAATGGGCTTTGGCTTGGACTTATTTGATGGGCTTTATAATGGGCCAAATGGATTGATTTGGGTGTGTTTGGTGGTCTTTTTCTTAGTGGATGGTAAATCCAAGTTCATCGAAGCATTGATTTAAATAAAATAAATTTCGCGACGTCGTCAGTAATTTTTCATCATTGGGGATACACCTGGACTCTTGCTTAGGATTCACGGATAATCAAATTGGGGTGTCTACAGTTGCCCCTCTTTGACAGCACTCAATTATCATTGCGGGATACGAGTGAATGTCAAAGATAAAGAGACAAACCCAGTTGTTTTTCCGTGTCTTCTAAGCGCAAAACTCAATAAAATCAATCAAAACAAGTGATCGGGCTTGCAAGCTGCCTACGTTCCCCGTTATAGGGATCAGACCAAACGTAGTTCACATGGGGCATTCAAAATCATCAAATGATTCATTGGGGTTTTCTGGCCCATTGAATCAAGCCTTGGGTTTTCCTGGCCCGTGGCAACAACAAAATTCAATAATGGGTTTTCCTGGCCCATAATGCCCTGGGTTTTCCTGGCCCACGGCGAAAACATTCAATTCAATAATGGGTTTTCCTGGCCCATGGCGAAAACATTCAATTCAATAATGGGTTTTCCTGGCCCATGATGCCTTGGGTTTTCCTGGCCCATGATGCCTTGGGTTTTCCTGGCCCATGGCGAAAACATTCAATTCAACACCATTGGCTTTACTGGGCCGTTGGTAAAATCACTAAGTTCACCATGGATTTTCCTGGTCCATGGTAAAGGTATCAATTCAAAACCTCGGGCTTTCTCAGGCCTTTGGTGGATCAAAATCATTTTTCAATCAAAATTGGACCTCGGCCCAAACAGACTTTTCAAATTCAAACAAAATTGGACCTCGTTCCAAATCGATTCTTCAAATTCAAACAAGATTGGGCCTTATAGCCTGAGTGTTTTCAAATTCGAACAAGATTGGGCCTCAGACCAAGTGGATTTTTCAGAGGCCCAAAGCTGGCCCAAACAATGAAACCCTAGGGTTTTGAGTGCCGCAGCGTTACAATTATGTCCGGACGAGAAATCAAGTCTTCCTTCCTCTGTACGACTCTGTTTCTCAATAAAAAGGGATGTACGGCTCACTGAGATTCCAACCAGTGAAAATGTTTACAGACGATGCGTACGAGTTCTGGCTCCTATTTGTCCCTCTCGCCCTAATCGCTTCCGGTGTCATTTTGACATTTCTGCATCCTCCATGGTTTGGTTTGGTCACTGACCCAAGGTTCATCGCGTACGGCTTCTACATCTTTTGCGCCCTTTGGTGTGTGACGACAGCGATTTACGGCCCTGATCACCAACAGTTGTCAGGGATGCCAAGAAAGAGGAGTGAAGCTTCTTGGTCTGACGAACTCTAGGCGGCTGCCCCTGTTTCTGGAATGAAGCTTCTTGGTCCAGCGAACTCTAAGCAGTTGCCCCTGTTTCCGTGTGATTTTTCTTTTTTTCTTTTTTTTTTTTTGTATTTTTCAAATTTTTGTTGTTTTATATTTTCTAAGAATGTAACAAATGGTGCAATATATGTACAAGAATGAACGGATAATCCGTTTTTATTAGAACAAAATCTCCGCCCTTTTTTATTGAAAACATGAAATTTTTTAAATTTTAATCCGCATGAATTCAATATGAGCATCCAAAACCAAGATAGACTGAAATAGGATTCTGATGAATCAAATGTGTACTTGAAAGTCCTAGGACGCCTGAAACATTTGCCAATACCCTCTCTTTTGTGGCAGGGGTGTTTTAGCTGGACTGGGGTACCTCTGTTAAGCATGCCCCAGGTTCCACTGCTTGCAGCTCTTCTAGCCATGACAATGATGAGGATGATGATGATGAGCAGGAGGGCGAGGAGGAGGCAGAGGTGGAGGGTGAGGATGAAAATAAAGACATAGGCCCTGAGCTTCTAGTCAAGAAAAAAAAAAAAAAAAAAAAATCATCCACGACCTTTTAGTTTTTTTTGTTTTTTTGTTTGTTCTGTTTGCTTGTTCACAACACAATGGTAGATGATAGGTATGATGATGCTTGGCTCGAACTCTCCTTTTGCATGTTTGTAACATCAAACTCCGATCAAAATAGTGGATGCTGTAACTTTGCGATTTGCTCAGCTTTCAAAAATCTTGTCTTCATTACAATTGATAAGTAGGATGAGAATGACTCCTATTTGAGTTCTGATCATATTTGTGAGCTGGATGAGCACGACTTCGATGTGAGTTCTGGTTTGCTTGTGACACGAGAAGTCGGTTTAGGCCAAGAAATGGGGAAATTCAGCCAAGTTTTGACAGAATACGCCTTCTGGACGCAAGCATGGTTCTACATAAGGGCGATTTGGGATAGATTTGTCCTTGGTTCTAGAAAAAGAGATGTGAAATGGTTTGACAAGGAAACAAGGGGAAAAAAGAGAAAGCACACCCAATGAAGAGAATGAGAAGCTAGACCTTTCATTACTTCGTTGAGCCCAAATAAATGTCTTGTCCCTTAATCTATTTTGAAATTATTTGAAAAATGTTTACTTCAGAAGCAAGTTTCATCTCGTTATGTGTGAATTCAAACATCAATAAAACTTGGCACTAAAAAGCATTTTCTCGCACATTTCTCGATAATTTCCATATGATCAGCTGATTCATGCTTACACCAATCCACAAAATTCCAAGTATCGTACAATGGACCCTTGATCAAACATGTCAAGAAATTGATGAAAATGAACCCAACGGAACCAACCAATTGAATGGGCCGAACCTCGGATCAAGTTTGCCTACGTATCCTAAGCAAGGGAATCAGGCCATAACATAGTTCGAGGTTAAGGTTCACTCGGGTATTAACACTCTCCTTTTATGTTCTTCCTTTTGCCTAGTATCTCCCTTTCGGGTTTTCGGTCTAGCGAGCTTTTTCAAATTTTTAAACCCTAAATTTTGCCTAGGTCACCTTTGAAGGTTTTCAACCTAGCGGGTTTTTCATGCTCTAATTTTTGTTTAGGCCGCCCGCCCTTGCGGTTTTCGACCTAGCGAGCTCTCTCAAGGGTAGTACTTCTTTAGTTGGTCATGCCGCTGAATTCACTCTTGTCCAAGTCCATGATACGTACTGCCCTTCTAATCAAAATGTCTTTGATAATGTAGGGCCCCACCCATGTTGGCTTGAATTTTCCTCTTGAATCGTGGATGGGTGCTCAATATTTCCTTTTTCGAGTTCCATAGCTTGAATTTCTGTCGAATGCTCTAACATCAACTCTTCAAATCTCCCTCTCATCCCTTCATCTCTTTTGGTCCACACTTGACTGACACTTCTTGTTTGATAGGCAAAATAGAATATATTCCGTACACCAAGGCATAAAGGGTTACCCCAGTGGACCTGCAAACACAGAGTGAAAGGCAATTGGTTTGCGGTCGATACGTTAAGGAGTTTGAATTTTTTAATCTTTCAGCAATTCCAACACCTCATTTTTTAAATATGCATTGTGCTTGGATACGATCTTATGGGGAACTCCAAATCGACAGATGATGTTTCATTCAACAAATTGTGCAACCCGTTTGACCCCTTAAGCTTGATTTCTCCGTTGACATAGATGCCCCATACTTTATGCCAATTTTACACAGTCTGCTTCCAATGATAGCCTTGCCCCAAGCATGTTGTCACTCTTATGTGGACCACTTTATTCATGATCTTCAATGTCCCATTCAGATCTTTCTTAGTTTGTGCTCGATAACGTTGATTTCAAGACCTTGAAAAGACATCTTTTGAAATCTATCGACAGTTCGATCAGTCACTCGCGTTTCTCAGAAGACAATATGGAAACAATCTGAACCATGCGAGGATCCTTTTTGGTACTAAGATTTATTGAAATGAGCGAGCATGCCCTTCTTCCTCTTTCTTAAGAAAAAGTTTTAATTCTTGAGGAATATCTTTTCAATTTCAAAAGATTCTTTAGGATCAATAAAATTTGTTTCGGGCACAAGAAGATAATTAAGGTCTAGGCTTTATTTCATTGATTGGAAACGTCGGTTACAAACTCAGACTCAAACTCAAAAAGGAAAAGAATGTTTGGGCGGGCCAACTGCTATGTGTTTGATTGACTCAACAAAAGACTGGGAAACTGACTCAGACTTGGACTCATTCTCGTCGTTATTAGCAATTACAACAAAAGTTTGATTTTTGTAATCTCCTACAGCATCATTACAAGGCCGGAGCAGTCCACACAATCTTTTGCACCAAACATCATCAGAGCATCATCTTGGCATATACTCATGGGACCAAACTCTTTCTCAAACAAAAGACCTAAGTCAGCCTGTTCCAGATTTTCAATCCAGTTCCATTGTCTATATTTGTTTCTTTCCCCTTTAATGCCATACATCTTGAAAATCAACCATATATACCAGTGTTTTGATTGTGGCAACAATTATATTGATAGCAGCATTGAGAAAGTGGATGATGGTTTTGGTTGGTCGGGTGAGGATAATATACTGGCTAGGGTCAAGGTGTGACATAGGTACTTGTCTGGTTGAGTTTGGGTTGTTGTTGGTTGTGGTTAGGCATGGGGTTGACTACAACATTGGTTTAGCGATTGGGTGCAGAAATGG
This sequence comes from Vaccinium vitis-idaea, assembly GCA_963854785.1. Lineage (NCBI taxonomy): Eukaryota > Viridiplantae > Streptophyta > Magnoliopsida > Ericales > Ericaceae > Vaccinium > Vaccinium vitis-idaea. Next base: position 38,769,460 of record OY978216.1, read on the forward strand.
TTTTATTGTCAATTTGGATCTCATGACGGAGGCGGGAATAGTTATCGGTAGGATGGCCATTTGTACGATGGAAGTTGCAATATTTTGTGGCGTCGTAGCGAGGTGGAAGGGCGTTAGGTGTTGGCATAGGGTCCAGAGGTTTTAGGATGCCTCTTTTGAGAAGGCATCCATAAATGGTTGATAGGGGGACTCCTAATTGGCTTGTGAGGGGGAGGGGGTTGGTTGTTAATGGTGTTGACTTCAAGTGTACGATTGTTGTTACCAACATAATTGCTACTGCTGCCAGAAAAGTTTCCTCCACTATTTCCATACAAAGAGTTACTGTTGCCATTGTAGACCCGTTCTCCTCTCTGACTCGAGTCTTCTTTGTCCAACAACCCCGAGTTCATAGCATCCTCGATTGAGATTCCGGCTTCGAATAAACTTTCAAAACTTGAGAAGTATTGTGTCACCAAGTACTTGGAAAATTCTGGAATCACGTTCTTGATGACCATTCTGATTTGTTCCTTCTCGTTAGGCCGGTCAACCATTTTTGCTGCCTTGGCTCTCCATCAGGCTATAAAGTCGCTGAAGGTTTCTTTGGGGTCCATCTTTTTAGCCTCCAATTCTCTTGAGGTCACTTTAAGTTGGACATTATAGGCATACTGGTTGATGAAAGCATCCCAATGTCTTCCCAAGTGTTCTTCTCTGAAGGATCCAAATTCAAGAACCATTGAAGCGCCGTGTCAGTCAACGTTCGATGGAATAACTGTGCCAATTGTTGCGGCCTGATCCCCATTGGCATCAAAGTTCTGGCATAGTTCATTAAGTGTGTTTTCAGATCTCCAGTGCCGTCAAACTTCCCAACATCGGGCATTTTGAACTTCTCTGGTAGCTTGATAGTAGGGAAAAGACACAACCTGTCCATATCCACCATTTGGGTACCCGATTCTTTTGAACGGATGACAGTTCGCTTTAACTCTTCAATTTGATCTTGAAGAGTTTTATACTTATCAGTGGTTGGTTGCTCAACATTCAGCTGGGGCCGTGGTGCGGCAGCGGGAACTTCTATGTTTTGCCGAACCGGCTGCGGTTCTTCTTCATACCAAACCTCTTCCTAAAGTTGGTTCATTCTCTCATTGTCAAATGGTGCTCTCTGTGGTGTCGGATTTTCTGGCATGAGCATTATCAAGGTCTTGATCATGTTTCTCATATCTTCTATGGACTTTTGCATCGCAACCATGTTTGCCCTCATCTCCTCCATCTCATTTCGTTCGGCCATTACTGGTTCAGAAACTGGAACGGCGACTGGAATAAAATCTGGAACGGGGGTATCAACTAGATCAAGTATTGGACCAAGGATTCGGTCCCAAATGAGTGTATTCCTTCTTTCCAGCGAAACGTGACAAGCAAACTGACAAAAAAAATGTGCCAAGTGTCAAAAGTAAAGACTAGGGTTGAACAAAGGAACCGGATGAACCGAACCGAACTGGAGAACCGAGCCGAACCGATTTTTTTTTTGGTTTTTTAGTACACCGGTCCGGTTCTCGGTTCTGAAAATTTCTGAAATTTAGGAACCGGTTCGGTTCCGGTTCTTGAGCTTTTCGTCCCGGTTCGAACCGAACTGAACCGGTTTATATAATAATATACCCTGAAAAAATATAAGGGGCAGGACTCGAACCTGCATCCTCGCGTATGGGAGCCACGTACATTACCACTTGGCTGGACAACATTCCTGTTTATGAAGGGGATACTTATTTTATATATTACATGTTTGACTTATGACCTATATATACACCACCTAAACATTTCCAGCCCCAAAATCTTATTCTCTCCTGCCGTCTCTCTCTCTAGAAATGCAGAGCGGCGGCGAGGGCTTCTCCTCTTCCTCCTCTCTCTCTCTCTCTCTCGCCTTCAAACGATCTGTGGCAAATGAAGCTTTCAGATCTAAAACTTTTGCCTCAAAAAATTGGTGGTCGATCTGTGGCAATGAAGCTCTCTCTCTCTCGCCTCCAAACAAACAAGGAGAAGAAGTCGAACGCAAACCATTGCAGAAGTTCAGTATGGGTTTTGTTCTTTCTCTCTTGAGTACTCTTGTATTTTGTATATGCATCTCTATCAATTTTGTATATTAAGATCTATATCGATTCTTCCCTCCTTTTTTCCTTTTTTTTTCCGATTCTTGTTGAGTTGTTCCACTGAATTTTTTCTTCCATCAAGAGAACCGAACCGACCACGGAACCGAGACGAACCGGGATGAACCGAACCGGAACCGAACCGATCTCTAAATAACCGGTTTCGGTTCTCTCCCTCCCCCGAACCGGTTTTTCCCGGTTCTGTCGAAAACCCCCAGGAACCGGACCGAACCAAACCGGTTACAGCCCTAGTAAAGACTAAGACCATTTTTTTTATACTAGAAACGCCTTCGATGATCGGTTTTTATTGAAAAAAAGAACTCCTCCTCAAAAAGGATGAAAAAGGTAAAATTGAGTACTTGATAAATCCCCAATATATTCTAGAAATTTTCAGAAATCTTAAGAAATCCTAATTTTTTTATTTCTCTTTTTTAATTTTGTATATATATATTTTTAAAGTGTTATTCTTATTATACAAAAATAAAAAGAAAGGGAGGTGAAAAGAAAAAAAAAAGTGGTAAAAAGAGATGGTGAAATGAAAAGTGACTGTCGTTTTTTTTTTAAAGATTTTTTCCTCTTTTATTTTTTTTGTTGTGGGATTAAAAATTAGGATTGCATTAAATTTCTGAAAATTCTTTTACTATATTGGGAATTATAAAGTGACTCAAAAGTGACTAAAAAAGAAATGAAAAATGCCTTCTTTTTTTTTTTTTGACTACTTTTGAAAACCCGCATTTTTTTTTTTTTTGAAAAGAAGACCCTCCTCCTCATTAAGAAACGGCAATCTCCTCCTCTTTTTCCATCATTTCGGCATAATCCCCTCTAATTTTCAACTGGCAACCTGTACAGTTTATGGGGTATATAGTGACACATAATCCAAACAAGGTTCCTGTCCTAATTTTGGATAGTTTTAGGGAGCACTATATGCAGAAGGCTGTTAGTCTCAAAGGGTACCGCGGCTCAAAGTCACAGGCGTACCTCCCATTGCCAAGTATCGTGCAAGGCAATGGTCAAACAGTACTTATGACTTATCACAACCAAAGGCTTGTTGGCTTCTTTGACATAGCCCAAGTATGGTTGCCCGCCCAGGATATCGAATAATGCCGAACAGGGTTTATCCATACATCGATGCACGTGCAATGCAAGAAAATCACTTTAAAAACTAAATTTAAAATCCCATAAAAAAAAATTTCGAGTCTAGCTCTCGTTTCTCCCCAGTAGAGTCGCCACTGTGGGCACCCGTGACATCCGCGAGAAACCTTGAAAATACTAGAACATTGCGTTCGTTAGAGTCGCCACTTGATTTTAAGGTTAACCAAGCAACCGAATTCAACATACAAAAATCGAGACAACCGGTCCATCGTAACCAGAGTGATCTTGGTTCGGGAGCTAAGTTACGGGATGGGAAGGTTTTATTTGAAAAATGCACCCATCCCGCCTAATCAAAATGATTAGTCTCTACTTATAATTATGGGATTTTTAAAAAGAGATTTTAAAGTGATTTAGACAATTACGGGAAAAGGAACAAGGAAAATAAATAAAATTAACGATGCATGAGGCTAGTTTTAGAGAAATGAAATATTACCAAAAATTAATAAAAGGGGGCGAAGACTAAACTTCTTTTGATCAACGTCTGGATGCTCCCCTCAAAATCACGAATTCGGCGAGTATGAACTCTGTTCGCCGCGAAAAGCACTTTATTTAACTAATGCTTCGAAAAACTTGGATTAAAGGCTTGGTTTTGGGTAATTTTGGAAGATAAGCTGAAGACTAATGTTTTTGGGATTTTTGTGGCTAATCAAAAAGAAGATTTTTTTTTTGTTTGTATTTTTTTTTTTGTGGATAACTAAAAGAAAGGAGTTTTGGTGTTTCAAAGAAGCTGATGACAAAAAGGGGTAAAATAATGACTAGGAACAAGGTTTTTTTCCTTTTTCTGGAGGATCTTTCTTGGCAAAAGGCTTCTACTATTTATACATACAATGGAAACTTCCTGTAGTAATTTCTCAACCATAAAATGGATGGAGCTCATTGAAATTGTTATGGAAGCCCATCCTAAAGCTTCAGCACATTGTCTATGAATGTGGCTAGAAGTTGTCAGGCAACATTTACAAAGCCAACTTTTTTTTGCTTCCACCGACAAGTCTTGGTTTAAGCTTATTTTGGGCTTAAAGGGTTAAGTAAATAGACAAATCCAATTAATCGAAGCATTAATTAAATAAAATAAAATTCACGACGTCGTTAACAATTTTCATCATTGGGGACGCATCCGGACTCCTGCTTGAAATTCACGGATAATCAAAATTGGGGTGTCTACAACTATTATTTTCCTTTTCTTGATCGTGTAGAATGATAGAATCAGTAGATGATTGTGAATGTTTGATCACCTGTGGTGCGATCTCTTCTCTTTGTTTGATGAACCAAACCGACTTTTGAACCGGGAAGAACCGAACCGGAACCGAACCGACCTCTAAGCAACCGGTTTTGGTTCCATGTTCCCTCCGAACCGGTTTTTCCCGGTTCACTCCAATTCGCCCCTGAACCGGACCGAACCGAACCGGTTACACCCCTAATCGCTGCGCGGGGGAATGGCTCGCCACCGCGCGGGTCAGCTGCGCGGTGGATGACGTCACCCGTAAGGTCAGGTTGTACGGAAAGGATACGTGTCGTCGTATTATAGGGTGACAGCCTGACGCCTAATCATTGGCCCAAGGTGCCTATAAATATGAGACATTCCCTTTCACAATACCCAGAGGTTGGTGAGATTTTGGCAGAGCACATGCCATTCTAGAGAGAGAAAAGGGTAATCACTGATTGAGAGGAGAACACTCTCTCTAAAAATCAGTCCCCATCTCCTAGGTCACCAGGGTATCACGGATTAGACTGAGAGCAATCCACTGCCATAGTTCTTTCCGTGCACACCTGCTCTGTTCTTCGCCTTTCTTCTAGACCACCTTATTCTTCTTTCCTACTGTGTATTTACTGTTGACTATTCATACCTCTCCAGCTCATCATATTTGACTAGAAGCAAGAACCGTCTCTTATAGGAGTCAAACTTGGTGGCTGGATGGGATATGCACTACAGAACAGACTTGGGAAGTAAAAAAAAGGCATGCTCATTGGTCCTTTGTGGATAAATTGAGTGCATTATAAAAGGAAGGAAGGCTTGTTTTTTAGGGGTTTCAACATCAGAGAGCTGCATGTTTGCATGCACGTACAACACATAAAAGGAAAAAAAGAGAGAACAGAGGAGGCAAATCAAAGCACTGCTATCATTTGGTCCATGTCTCCGTCTATCAGAACCTCAATGATTTTCATTCCAATGGCTGGCTAAACCCCTCATCTAGGGGAAAATGAAACCCCATACCAAGTAACATTTTTTAAGGGTAGGCTTATGTTTATTTATTCGAATCGATTGTGTAACTAAGAACCCTTTTCACTACAATCGAATGAATTGATTTTTATGCTTTCAATCTATTGAGTATTTGTACGCATTCTTTTCAAATACGAGTTATGCAATGGCTTACTGCATTTGTGCTTGAGTGACTGAGATGGGCTATGCTCATAAGACGGATTGTACCACTGGACAGCCCGTGAAAGAGACGGGTTGTGCTAGCAAGACGGCCCGTGCTATGGGATAGTTCATGCCTATTAACAACACAATTATTTTTTTGACAATTATGATGCGAATAATAAACTTAGCCTACACATAACATTGTTACGCGGTCGGGGTGGATTTGAAACCCTAGATATTTCCTCCATCAGTTTCACTTAAGTCAATTACTGTTTTTCTTTAATTTAATTATTTTGAGAATTAAAACCAATCAATCAATCTTTTTCTGAATTAAATTAGAAGTTGATCGAAACTAGCGTAACTAAGTCAATCTGTCTCTGCGGATCGACCTTGAACTTAACCGCTATTCTCTGGAATAAGGAATAATTCTTTGCTTTTATAAATCTATTTTTGGTACGGTACGACACGATCAGCTACACATTTAAAAAGAGAATGAGGGAGTAGTATTTTACATTTTTACTTGATGGCTTTAAAATAAATATAAAAAAATATGTGATGAAGAGAGATGTCACCGTATAAAGGAGAAGACGATCAAGAGGCTATTGTGGTAATTTTATGTAACAAATTTAAATCACTTACTTTTGTATGACAGTTAAAGAAATAGATTGTCTAGGCAGGGAAAACAACCATGGAATTCGTGCCTACCGTCAGCCCATTGGGCGTATTGTAGATAGACCCAATTTTCATTTGCTTTGGACTCCCTAAATACTAGTCGAGCCGCCCCACGTATGACTCGTCAAAAGAAAAAATATAGTATTTTTTCTTTGAATATAACCCTCACAACCTAATTCACATAATTCTTCATAGTATCCTTCACTTTCGCTCTCAATCCGCCAAATGACAATTTTGTTGAGGCTAGTAAGTATGATATCTTAATGTATGGGATTTGTCCCAAACAGTCCTTGTCCACCTACGTCGGATACAGCTTTAAGGGACAAATATTTCATCTACTATTATGGATGGATGAGTGTTGTACTTATGTAAAGTGTTAAAGCTTTAGGGTGTGTTTGGAACTTGAGGATGGAAAAAGAAAGGAAGAGAAAATAAAAAGAGGAATGTTAGAGGGAGAGTCAGAAAGAAATTGAAGAGAAATTGAAATTGTTTTCTAAATTTCTCCTTGTCTTTCTCTAAAGTAAATGGAAAGTAGATTATTAAAATTTTCTCTGTCTTTCCACTTCTTTCCCTAAATTCTAAACACACCCTTAATTAATCACTTCGGTTTTTGTATGTTGATAATGATAGTTGAAACCTAAATGATATATCGAGTGATTTTGGGAGCAAAACACATTAAGTTTTCAATGTGGGATTGAGAAAATACTTAGGGATCTGGAATAAAGGCGGTTAGAAGTCAATTGACGGCCGGCTTGGCCCTTGTCCTAATACGGGCTTGGTTTGGTTTGGTTTGGGTTTGGTAAGGTTCAGCTGATCCATTTTGAAGAATTTTGAGACGATTTTTTTTTTTTTTGTGGCGAAAAATGGGATTCTTTAGGGATTAAAAATAAGTGTTCTTTGGGCTAAAAATGGGATTCTTTAGGGATTAAAAATATGTCAACTTATGGGCTTGAAAAACAACTCAACGCGGAATAAAAATATTCTCAGCACAAAAACGAACATTTTGAAAGACTTTGCAACTCAATAAAATAATTTGAGGAAAATCAAAGCAAATGGACTAGAGATAAGTTAACTCGAGACATCTATGCATCAAGTCGACTCCATTGAGACGATCATGTCATCATTGGCCAGTGGCTCTGCAAAAGGTCTAAGCATTAACGACTATCAAGATGAGGTGTCTACAATATTATAGTTTCGTTGCTTTCTTTTTTCTCTTCATTTTCTTGTAGCATATATTTTAAACAGTATGGATGAAACAAAATCAGTTTCATTCCCAGACCTCAATTTCATTATTCCCAAATCCTAAATAATAATTCTCCCTCTACGGTTCATGCAGTGTCCTCCAAGTAGTCCAGATCAGGTACATTGGGCCAACACATCAAAGCCCAACCCTTCCAGCCCAGAACTGATACCTTATCTTCATGTGCTACCGGCCCAGTTGAGCACTCCAACTTTTACCAGGACACTCACAAGCAGCAATTAAATCTCAAAATGAATATGATTGGTGTGGTTCGAGATAAACTTCTCTAAGGATGATTTGTGCCATTGGCTTTTATCCCCACCGAGCGTATGTTGCAATAATCTAAACTGTTTATCTTGTAGAACTTGCAAAATAATGTATCCATGCAAAAAATAAAAATAAAAAAATCAGCTTGATCGAACATCGATAGGTATGTCAAAAGTTGAATTTTGGTTTAAAAAACAGACGGTCTAGATTTCGTCAATAATTTTTAAGTTAAAATATCCCGTCCATTTTTTAAACCAAAATTCAACTTTTGACATACCTATCAATATCCGATCAAGCTATTTTTTTTTTTGCGTGGATAAATTATTTTGTGGGCCTTAGAGCATCCTTATCAGGCTCCCTATAGGAGAGTCAACCCCCTAAAACCCCCCCAAATATCAACCTCTCTATTCTCCCTCAAATTATTTTTGCTACAGTGCCTACTCAAATTTGAGTAGGCACTGTGTAGACACCCCGATTTTGAACCCAAGATGCGCTCGAGCATTCCCGATGATGAAATGGATCAATCGTGACTACCCGAAACTTGTGAAAATGGCTTGAACTTGATTAAAATTAACCAAACGTCACCAAATAACCCAAACTCAACCAAGCATTGTTAAACCAAGTCAAACCACCAATCTGCCATCAAGAACCTTGAGCGCTCAAGCTTGAGGCTTTGAGCGCTCAACCCTGGGAAAAACACTTTGAGCGCTCAAGCCCACGGCTTTGAGCGCTCAACTCTGATCCAGTCAGCAACTTGCAGAGTATCTCATCATGAGATTTTCTGCATGGGAGCGTCTGGGGTGATCTTCTATGATCCTTATACGTACAATACACTCTACCAACTCTAAAAATACACCTAAAACTACTCCTAACCCACTTTCAAATACAAACCCACTCTCTCTCTCTCTCTCTCTCCTCTCTTCCCTCCCACTCACTCTATAAAACCACCTAGCACCCTTGGTTTGAGAGGACCGATTCTCACACTCCAGCATTCCCAATTTTCTCCAGAAAATCGACCACCTCTCTCTCTCTCTTCAAAACCACTCATTTCCCATCAAAACCACTCTTCAAGTCTAAAATTCGATCCTTGATCATCAACCAATCACATACATTATCCAATTCACCCAGAATACTAACCAAAAACATCCACAATCATCCATTCCTAAGCCCAAAATCAAGCTCAAGTTTCCAACCAAGTTCAAAAGGTAGTTAAACATGTGAAAAACTCACTGTTTTGATCCATCTGAGGAAGACCAGTGAGTTCAAGCAAGTTCATTATACTTGCATTGAACTCACAAAGGTCTAAAAATTGTCTAAAAACAGTTTTCAAATCTGCAGTCATAGCAGGGGTTGAGCGCTCAAGCCTCAAGCCTTGAGCGCTCAAGCCCAGTTCTGAATAAGTTCCTGTTTTCCTAACTTTCGTGCTCTTGTCTGGTTTTGATCATTGTTTAAGAGTCATCTATGTTCATGTGACCCCCAAAACAGTTCATTTCTATTTCAAAATCACATGCATGAACATTGGTTCGCTATTTTTATGATGATCAAAAATCAAAACCTTTGTAAATCTCATTTTTTTAGTATAGAATGGTGATTGAATCACCTTAAATTGCTCCTGTTCAAATATGCTGAAGGTCCTGAGAATCATCAAACACCCATTTTCGAGTCAGATATCAGAAAGCCAGATTATGGCCTGAGCGCTCAAGGTCATTCACTTGAGCGCTCAAGCTGTTCTTGGGCAGTTTGTTGATTGATAGTTGATTCGATGATGGATCAAGGGTTAACCCCTTTCTGGTGTGTGTGTATTGTTATATTTGTGTCTGTAGTCTGAATCTCCCTCTCATACTCTATTGGGTGTTTTCCCTTACTAGTTTTGTAATGATTCTTTTCTTTTCATCATTCTTTGAGAAATCAAACTTATGTGTTTTAATCTGTTTGTCTGAGAAATGTGTTTATAAATGTCTGATTTTACAAAGAATGAGTAGAGAAATCATAAAGAAAAGGGTTAAATTCACAGGAGTCAGGGACTGGTTTGAGCGCTCAATCCAGGAGCCTTGAGCGCTCAAACTGGTTTAGGAAGGTTGAGCGCTCAAGCCATCATCTTTGAGCGCTCAACCCTCATTCTGGGATTCAGATTACAAGTTGATCAAATTGAGCCTCATGTTCATAATTTCTGGTATTGTCGCACAGTTTCTGTAATTCCTTATTCCATGTAAATATTTGTATTATTTTCCTTTATTATTATCGTCAATCACTCACGTAAATCATGCGCACAAGTATCCACTTTAAATTTGCATTTTATGCTCTCTCATTGTTTGCGTGATTTCCATCCCCGATTCCCTATTTTGTGAATAAATTGAATTTCAAATATTTTCAAAATCCCACAAAATGTCGAGTAGAGACCGGTTCACGGACCGGGCGAGAGGGGTGCCGTAAAACCCTTCCCCTCTCGTAACCAAACCCCCGAATCCGAGAAATCTTTGGTTTCATCATGACTAGTAAAATCTTTTTTTTTTTAATGGGCAAATGAGTCATCTTTTATCGGTTTCTCGGGTTCAGACCTAAAATCCGGGTGGCGAGTCAAACAATCACAATCTTTTCGAACGCGAAAACGCACCGTTTTCCGGTGGGCCGTCCACACACTGTTCATGCACTTCTTGTTTTTTTTTATTGTTTTTGCCAGTTGCTTTTTGGTGAGGCTTCTGATGCGTCCAGAAGAGAGAGAGGGAGGGGAACAGGAGAAAGGTGGGGGGGGGAGAATATTTTAATGGCTAAAGGTACCACTTTAGTACTACTTCATTGCACCGAAAACTACTTCACTGCACCACTTTAGTACTACTTCATTACACGTGGCTAACAATTTTTTTTTTTACACATTTGAGGGGAATAGTTTAATATAGTAAAGTTAAAATAGAGAGTCTGATTTTGTGAGTTTTTTGATAGAATGGCTTGCTAATTTATAAAAGGTGTTTTTGAAGTTAAATTTGGTGAAAATTTTTGGTAGGCTGATAATGATGCTCTTAGAAGATGAACGGCTCAGATTATTGTCATGATCGCACGGTGGAACCCACAATGGGTGGCTCAAACTGCCACATCCATAAATAAGTTTATCCCTCACCTTAAATCTATCATTATGATCCGAGTCAGCTTCAATTACTATAAATTATAGTGTTTATGGATAAGTTGATGGGAAAATTATTTTTACTTACATTGTACTACGTAAAAATAAAGAAATAATAACTACTATGAAAATGGAACAATTTAGAGAAACTTGAGGTGTTATCTGAATAGTACTTGAAGAAATCATTTCTCTTTCTTTTTCTTTTTTTGAACTGAAAAAAAGTTATCGGATCCTATACGGGACGGAAGAACACTTTTAAGCTCATTCACCCTTTTTATCTAGACTATCACCTTCGGTATTGAAAAAGATCATTTCATGTAATATTAAATTGTTGAGTGTTGTGCTTGGATAAAAAACTATTCAAAACTCTAAAACCACACACGAACAATTGCACGCCCACAAGCATTTATGTATGAGCTCTGTTAGGGGTTCAATACTCTTGCGTACAACACTTGTATACACGTGCATGTGTGGTACTAGCAAAAGTTGAATAAGATTTGCATTTCTCTTCTAATTTCGTCCATCCGTGCATGGTTTTATGTGTTTTGTACTAGTTAAGAAAATTAAACATTTAGGGACCAAATTGACATAGAATGCCTACATCGGAGCATAGTCGGCTTCACACTATGCCATGAGTGTTCACTTGAACTATTGAACACCTCCAAAAATATTTTTTGTTTAGAATACATGTAGTAATATTTATAAATTTTATTTTAGTTTTGCTCTTTCTGAACACCTAATCTAAAATAATTTGAACACCTATGCATAAATATTTGAATACCTAACCTAAAAAAAAAAAATTTGAACAACTGGTCCCAAAAAATTAGCCAACGAACCAATCCAATGTAAACAACCCAATTATAAGGCAATAAGCCATAGGCAGCTCCATAGCTTCCGATAGATGCATTGTCAATTGAATAACCTATAAACTCTTTTATATTATATATATCTCGGGTTTATTTGAACACTTAGGGGGTGTTCCACTAACTAGTTTTTTTTCAAATACTAGTTTTTCCCAAAAACTGAGATAGGTCATCCTCTCACAATACATTACATAAAAAGGTGTGAACCCAAAAACCAAGACAGTTTCAAAACAAAACTCTCTTAGAGGAACACCCCCTTAGTCTGACAATTTGAACATCCATCAATCTAGGAAATTTGAACACCTAGTATATTACCTTAAAACAAAGTATACACTTCTAATGACAAAAATTAAAAATAGAGAGAAAAAAAGTATCTATCGATATCAAAATTGTGCTTCGGATTTTCTCATGAACAACAATCAACTCTATATCTTCAAAAATAAGAGCATATGTTAAAAAAAAATATGTGGACCTATTCATCACACAATTTCCTACAATAAAAACTAATGTGTCTATGCGCCCATTTAGTTTTGGCCTAATATATAGAATTCGCTAAGAACATGCAATTATGACATCTTATATATTTTTGTATTTATTGATCGCATTAGTCACACTAACATGCAATTATGACATCTCTATTAGTCACACTAATAGAGATAGTAGGGTTAAGATAACTTTTTAACACCCTTTTTAAAATTTATGGAGCTGCCATTGCATAGGAGACCATTACTACGTATATACACTTATTAACCAATTCGACCTATTGCACTTTTAACACCCTTTTCAAAAAAATTGGAGCTGTCATTGCATAAGAGACCATTACTACGTATATACACGTATTAATAATATGTGCTTCTTCCGTCCTCTACCCATTTTTAGAACTTTCATAATATTAATTTTTATTTTTTAGAGAACGTGAAAGAGGTTAATTTTTAAAAAAATAATCCTGGAAAATGATCAAATTAAATTTTTTTTTTTTCTATCAATTCCTGTGGAATCAGCTCATAAGGAGTTTGGTCTCAATTTTTATAGGGGGCTATTGAACGGTTGGATTGTTATTAGTGGCGGAGCCACCGTGGGCATGGGCCCTCACTGAACTTTTTGTCTTTCAGTTTTTTTTTTTTTTTTTTTGTAGGTTTAGTTTTACTAGAATCAAATAATTATTGTTTTTAATGTAGTTCAATCACTTAGTTCGCACAACTACGCAGATATTTTGTTCAAAAACTAAAGTGAAGATTGTCTACTTTATATAGGATCCATGTATATGTGGACGGCCCACCGGAAATGGTTTTGGTTTGCGTTTGAAAAGATTGTGATTGTTAGAGTCGCCACCCGGATTTGATGTCCGAACCCGAGAAACCGATAAAAATATGACTCGTTCGCCCATTTGAAAAAGACTTTACCGATCATGGCGGAACCAAAGATTTCTCGGATTCGGGGGTTTGGTTACGAGAGGGGAAGGGTTTTACGGCACCCCTCTCGCCCGGTCCGTGAACCGGTCTCTACTCGACATTTTGTGGGATTTTGAAAATATTTGACATTCAATCTATTCACGAAAATAGGGAATCGGGGATGGGAATCACATAACAACGGTATATACATAAAAGATACGATTCTACAGTGGATGCTTGTGTATGTGATCTACATGAGCGATGATGATAACAATAAAGGAAAACACAACAAATATTTACAAAGTAAGAAATAACAGAAACTGTACAACAAATTCAAGAAATTGTGAACATGAGACTTAATAAACTGATTCACAACTTGGATTCCAGAATAGAGATTAAGCGCTCAAGGGTGATAGCTTGAGCGCTCAATCATCATTCTTCTCATGCATTTTCCTTGCTGGTTTTTCATGATTAATCACACTTGAAACTCATTGACACTTCAGAAAGATTAATTGAACGTTTTATTCACCCAGAAATGACTCAGGAGTGCCAAATTAGAAACTGTCCACAAACCAGTTTGAGCGCTCAAGGATTATGGATTGAGCGCTCAAACCAGTTTCTGGTTTCCATGAATTCAAGCCTCCTCACTACTTCTTTGCTCATTCTTTGTAAGATCAATCACTAATAAACCCTTTTAATGAAGAAACAAACTAAAACATGCAACTTTGATCTTCCAAAGAATGGTAAAAGAAGAAGACCACCACAAATCAACAAAGGAAAACACTCAAAAAGAGTATGTGAGAGAGAAATCCAGATCACAAACATAAATATAACAACACACACACACCAGAAAGGAATTAAACTGTGATCCATCATCGAAACAACCAGCAACCAACAAATGGCCCTAGAACAGCTTGAGCGCTCAAAGGGATGACCTTGAGCGCTTAAGCCATAATGTGGCTTTCTGGTTTCTGACTTGAAAATAGATTTTGGGCGATTCTCAGGACCCCCAACTTATTGAAAAAGAGTAATTAAGGATAATCCAGTCACTGTTTTGCACTCAAATATGAGATTTGCAAAGATTTTGATGATTGATCATCATGAAAATAATCAACTTACACTCATGCATGTGATTTTGAGGTAGAAATGAGATATTTTGAGAGTTTCATGAGTATAGTTAACTATTAAATGACGATCAAAACCAAGAGAAAACACAAAAATCATCAAAACAGAAACTGTTCAGTACTGGGTTTGAGCGCTCAAGGCCCGAGGCTTAAGCGCTCAACCCCTGTTGTAACTACAGATTTTGAAAGTGTTTTGTTTGATTATTTTAGACCACTGTAAGCCCAATGCAAGTACAGAAAGCTTGCTTGGACCTACTGGTCTACCTCAGAAAGACCAAAACAGGGAAGTTTTCACATGTTTAACTACCTTTTGAAAATGATTATAACTTGAACTTGATTCTTGGTTTGATAGTGGTTGATTTTGGACGTTTTGGTTGATATTCTGGATGAGTAAGGCAATGTATGTGATGGATTGATGATCAAAGATTGAATTTAGAGTTTGAAGAGTGGTTTTTGTGAATGGTTTGGATGGTGACTGAGTAGTTTTGTAGAGAGAGAGAGAGAGGATGTTTTCTGTGGAATTGAGAGAGGTGGAGTGTGAGAATTCGTAACCCTTTAACCGGGGGGGGGGGGGGGGGGGGATTGATTTTTATAGGCAGTGAGTGGCAGGGAAGAGATGAGAGAGAGAGAAAGTGGGTTTGTGGGTTAGGAGTAGTTTTAGGTGTAGTTTTAGGATGGTTAGAGAGTGTATTGTACGTATTAGGATCGTAGAAGATCACCTCAGACGCTCCCATGCAGAAAATCTCATGATGAGATACTCTGCAGATTCCTGACTGGATCAGAGTTGAGCGCTCAAAGTCGTAGGCTTGAGCGCTCAAGGTGTTTCCCAGAGTTGAGCGCTCAAGGCTCTTGGTGGCAGATTGATGGTTTGGTGTGATTCAGCAGTGCTTGGGTTGGTTTGGGCTGTTTCGATTGTTTGGGTGATGTATGGTTGATTTTAATCAAGTTCAAGGCATTCTCACAAGTTTCGAGTAGTCATGATTGGTCTGTTTCATCATCGGGGACGCTCGATCACATCCCGGGTTCAAAATTGGGGTGTCTACAGTATACTAGGTTCCACTTCAATAGTCAAAGTCATTTTTTAACGTCTAACTTTTTAATCATTTTTGTAAAAATAATATCTCAAACTAGATATCCATAAGTGCTTAATCAAACTATCTAACCCCGTTCGGCTAAGGGGTGTGTGTTTTTTTTTTTTTGGCTTATTGCGACGTCTTAGCTTTTTAATCATTTTTAAAAAAAATAATATCTCAACTAGATATCCATAAGTGCTTAATCAAACTATCTAACCCCTTTTGGCTAAGGTTTTTTTTTTTTTTTTTTTTGATGCAGCAGAATTCACGAGAAACTAGTTAGTGTACTAGTTCAAACGTAGATATGTCTCGAATCCTCAAGAGTTCTTGAATCCACAAGAATAAAGGTAATAACTCTGAATTGTTTATTGAATTAAAGGTACCGAATAATAGAGGTTACATGCCTTTTTATAGGGAAAACTACCAAACTGTAGCAAAAATTTACTAAAATGTAAAACATCCCGAAAATTGGGGAAACTCCCAAAATTGAAAACTAGAAAGAAAAATAAGAAATTCCTAATTGGAAACAACGTAAATGGAATTACACGCTAAGAGTAATTCGTAATCTAATTATTACCTAAAATAGCAAAATTACTAAATTGAAGGCCTAAACGAAGGAATTTGGCCGAAATCCACCATCAGTCACAACTTAGAGTGGTGTGTATTGACCGTAGCGCGATTCTGCTTTAGCCCACCAAGTTTGGGCCTATTCCAGGCTCGTCGATAAATTGCCGAAATTGACAATTTTCAATTAAGAGTTGTTTGGGCCTCCTAGGATTCGACCAGTCCAATTGATCATAGAATTCTTCGCCTTTTAGATGGATTTATAGGAGTAGATACGTTGTTTGTGAGGCGGAGCGGCAATGGCGTGGCCCATAGTGTTGTTCAATGAGCTGTGAGAGGTCTGGTTTTTTCTACTTGGGAGTTTAGACCTCCTTTGTGGCTTCTGTCCCCTCTCCAAAGGGATGGTTGCCCGTTCTGATTTGTAGGAATTTTTTATCATCTATATAATGGATTCTATCATTTGACAAAAAAAAAAAAAATTGATCATAGAATTGGGCCGCTACTTGTTTTACGTCATTTTTTTTTTGTTGCTATTTTGGCTTATTGTGCTTTTCGAGACAGGTCATATTCTCTCACAATACATCAACTAAAAAAGTCACAAAAACACAAAAAGCCCCAGAATGGGACCTAATTTAAAGCAAGACACATGTTATTCGATCAATTACTTGTGAAAAAATAAGAATGAGAGCTCAACGATGGATGTTAATATTATTCGATCAAAACACTATGAAAATAAGAATGACTTGGTTGAATTGTTACAAAATAAGTGCCAATGTTTATGATCATCAATGTTTATGGTGCTGGACAAGATACAGCTAGTTCTTGTTCATAATGTGTAGACTAAACCATGGGGGTATTACCTAAAGGATCACATCTAAACAACAAATGGTCTGCCTTCTTCAAAGGAATGGGATTTGGCTATATATAAGGGTCAAAACAATCGAAGGAATGGCATTTGGCTGTGCATAAGTACCCTTTATTTGGCATTACATCAAACAGTTTATGAGCATTTTTTCATGTTTGGGCCAAACCCAGAATCACAGTCGTATAAGGAACACGTTCTTTCTTGAGCATTACATCAAACACTTAGCGAGCATCGGGTCCCAGGGCTCATATCTACTTCTACGTGGATTTAAAATCTATAGTAACTTTTAAGCATAGCCCAAAAACTTCATCCAAAATCCAAAGCTGACCATCATCCACTTCCATTGTCACTACAACTGGACCACCTAGTAGTTCTCTGGGTACAAAACTAGAAGCTACTTCCTCTGTCTTACGTCAGAGATGGCAGCGTCGTCGTCGTTTTCTCTATCACCATTCTCTTTTTCCCTCCTTCCCTCTCATCTACTTCACCTTCACAACAACAAATCAGCCGTTTTTGTCTCAATCCAACTCCCCACTTTCAAAAAGGTAAATACAAGTGCTAACAAAAATAGTGATTTTTCCTTTTTAGTCTTTTAATTTTATTCTTTTCTCTTTCTTCTTGCATGTTGTCCATTTAATCCATTTATCCACACTATAATTTGAAGCCGTTTAATTTGTATAAAACATTATTTTCATTGTACTTGTAAAAAATTAGCTCGTTCAGATATAGGTAAGGGCTTTTGATTTTGGTTCCTAAATTCGCAGGGACAAAAATTGAAAGATCGATCAAGCCTTTACCGATATTTGAATAAGTTAATTTATTGTAAGACAATGTTTTAAGGACCCGACTTGGGGTACAGAAAATTTGGAACAGAAAATGTATCGAGCTGCTTGGGGGATCCGCTTTTGGGTTCCACACGAGCGATCCGAACCGTTCATTATTCTTAAAACATTTTTCTGAGTGAACCCATTAAATTTCAGCTCAATCGGACGGTTAGAAGTGCTTAAACCAAAGTCTCACCGTTTGAATAAAAAAAAATTGGATTCAAACGGTGGGACTTTGGTTTAAGCACTTCTAACCATCCGATTGAGCTGAAATTTTATGGGGCTTCTCAGAAAAATGTTTTAAGAATAATGAACGGTTCGGATCTCTCGTATGGGACCCAAAAGAAGGTCCCTCAAGCAGCTCGGTACATTTTCTGTTCCAAACTTTCTGTACCCGTAGGTAACAAGTTGAACAGCTCCAATCATTATTATAGGACCTGCAATATGTCTCACGCAATTTGGTGTACATTGAGTCTCTAAATGATATGCCCATAGTTGGGCCCAGTCACATGTTTCTATTAGGGCTGTCCAGCGGATCATCCGATCCACCAATCCGACCAATCCGAACCGATCTGAACCATCCGTTGATCCATCCGTGAATGTTCGGTTCGGTTCCGGATTGGGAATTTCTTATCTAACGGTTCCGGATCCGGATCGGATTGGATCCGCTCAATAATCCTTCTTTAATCTGTCAAATCTGCCCGATCCGACTAGATCCGATCCGATCCGTGAATGTTCGGTTCGGTTCCAGATCTTAAAAACCATAATCCGCTCTGAGCGGATCGGATCCGTATCCGATCCGTCCGGATCCGATCAGTGGACACCCCTAGTTTCTATGCCCATAGTTGGGCCGAGCCACGTGTTTCTTTGACGGCGGGTCCGTTACCGTGTGAGAGAACATAGCGTTAGCCTTGGGACAAATAAAGAAAGGGATGTGACACTTGAAACAATTAAATACCATTGCTAACAAAAATAGTGATTTTTCCTTGTCTTTTATTTTATTCTTTTCTCTTTCTTCTTGCATTTTGTCCATTAAATTCATTTCTTTCATTTTGGACAGAATCTTATGCACCATGAGAGGCCAGTCGGAATTTCGTGTCATGCAAATTTCTATTTGTTTGTCGAAAAAGGGTAAAAGGGTCCACAAAGTGAAAGTAATTATTTGAGCAGAACCATGATGCCGCATAAATTTCTATTTGTTATTTAGGAAATGGTAAAACGGTCCACTAGTGAAAGTAAATATTTGAGAAGAACCAAATGGATAAGCTAGAACGAGGGCGTTCATTATGCAATCTTCTCCGGTGAATCCCGAATTTTCTTGATGATTTCGGTTGTTGATTTCATAAGATCTGATGAAATTTAAAAAAAAAAGGTTAATCCCACATCGGTCATCATCGCATGTTTAGATAATATTCATTCAAAAGAACTGAATGGCCAATATGATTTGAAAAGTGGAAATTTACATATGTTATGGAATCATGTGTGCTTATCAGTGTTTTGTTAATGTAACCGTTTGCATAATTTTTGGGCTTAGTTGACTCTATAAAATTAACGATTAATGTCCTGATCATTATTTGAATTTTAGGTGGACCACGCAGTATAACGTTATACGACAGCAAGGTCCCTAGGTTTGGGTCCCAGTGAACAAAACAATACCCAATCCAAGTGTATCTTGGATTTGTTTATAATATATTTAATGTGTAACCGTTTGCATAATTTTTGGGCTTAGTTGACTCTATAAAATTAACGATTAATGTCCTGATCATTATTTGAATTTTAGGTGGACCACGCGGTATAACGTTATACGACAGCAAGGTCCCTAGGTTTGGGTCCCAGTGAACAAAACAATACCCAATCCAAGTGTATCTTGGATTTGTTTATAATATATTTAATTTGTTGAAAAGTTACACACTGCCACATAAGCAATTTAAAAAGTTATATATTCTTTTCGAAGTTTTTTTTAATCAAGAAGATTCGTTGATAGTATTTTATTGGTGCGATTAGTCTTTTACCTTACTCGTTAGAGGTCATTAATAAATTTTGATCATTGATTGCCAAGATAAGCACTTGAGATTCGTATTCGGTCAAGTCCAAAACGAGGACAGAAAAAAATTCATTACCTTTTGAAGTCGTATGTTTAGATGATTTTATATTTTCTTTTCAATTTATTGTTTAACGTATTTGATAAAACTCTTCAAGTTTACAATTTTTGCTTCTCCTCCTCAAGAGAGACTACCTTAATTTTTTAGGTTCGTTTTCCAAATTTTTCGTAAATCTGCATACAATTAAATCAGACAGCTAATGTTTAGGACCTTTAGGTTGGTTGTAACCCCCCCAAAAAAAAACCCGATAATCTTGACCCACCATTGGAGTTTTTCGCTTTCTTTTTTCTTGAATGTACTTCTTTATCGAGTATATATAATTTCTTTTTTTTGGGGTCCAGAAAAAAAAAAGTGTATATAATATATATAAAAATGAGTATATATAATATTAATCAAAACAAGGTCTAAGAGATGTAAACTAAGGTCCGGTCAAATCTTGCTCCACTCTAATTGGCTACAAACTTCAGTATTACTAATAATCAATAATGGCTGGTAAAGTATTTTATTATTTTCATAGACAATTAAGGAGGAGCTAGACCCCACGTGCATAGTAATATCGCCCCGTGAAAATTAAAAATAGCACGAGGCTCCCACCAATTTTTTTTAAAAAAAAACAAAGTAATAAACAAAGTACGTGTACACCGGATTGTGTTAAACCCATCTAAAAATTTCACACAAATAATCAGGACGGTCTAATTTGTTTAAAACATGTTTTTAAGAGTCCTTATGAAAATTCAATTTATTTGGACATCGGTAAGAGATTAATCAATTTTCATCTTCAAATTCGTCGAGGCAATAATTGAATGAATTGATTAAGTCATTAACGGTATTCAAATAAGGTAAGTTTTTATAAGAACCCTTAAGACAATATTTTAAATAAATTGAACAGATTCGATCGTTAGTGTGAGCCCGATAAATTTCACACAATCTGGTGTACATCAAGTGGTGTAACTATCAATGATCTCTTTGATTGTGGGGCTGGCGAAGGTCAGATACGCAATCTTTATCCATCTGGTTTAGAAAAATTATTGATAGAAAATCCCAATGAAGATCTAATTGCAGGATTTTAAAATCCTACCAATTTGGTTTGGACAAATGCCTAGACAACTGCAGACAGTTTTTGATACTTCCTCCGTCCCAATTTGTTGTGTCTGTTTTCCTTTTTGAACATCTCAAAAAATTGATTATATCTCATAATCTATAATGTTTTTCAAGATCTTGAAATCTTTTTTTAACAAAAATAACTCAAATCTATCAAACAAAATTCATATTGAATATAAAAAAAACATTATAAATTATGATATAGGAAATTTTTTGAGTCGTCCAAAAAATGAAACAGAAACAACAAATTGGGACGGAGGAGTAATTTATTGTAGGATTCTAAAATAAGATTATTGGGCCCTTTCAAAAGTTTGATAATTTACTTTAATCTTTTCAAAATTGAACTTTCTTCATCCTAAATCTAATCCATCAAAACTCAGATCATTTAACAAGAAATCCGTCACAAATGTTCTTGGGATGACAAACTTAAAAACACATAACTAATGAGGTTTTGTTCTGTTCGACATAGCTTAAATCACAAATGTCCACAAATGTAAGGAAGACTAATGTATAAGGGCATCTTTATCTGACACACTAAAAAAAACATCAAATTTGACATCAAAAATACCTTTTATAATTTAGCAAGTCACTTTTTCAAAAAATTCACAAAATCAGACTCTCTATTCAAACTTTAGCAAGTCACTATATCAAAAACTCACTGAATCAAACTTTCTATTCAAATTTTTACTATTCCCTCTTTCCTCCTCTTTTGGTGAGTGAACAGTAGATCACCAAATTTGAAGTTAAGAAATCTTCAAATTGGTGAGTTCATTTGGTAAGCCTGATTTTTGAGGTTTTGGAGGAGTTTGCTGCTCCTGATATTGATGGTCTAATAAGGATAAAGTGGATTCGAGTTCCATCAACATCTGTAAAAGAGAGAAAAAAAAAAAAGAATCCAAATAGGAGTAATATAAATGAAGAAAGTCAAAGTATCATATATGTAGAATAATTCCCTATGGAAAATGCTAATGTATGTCCAATAGACACACGTTAAGGTTAGAAAAGTGTATTGAAACGTGTAAAAAGTGTATTGAAAAGGGTAAAAAAAATGTATTGAAGTGTGTGATTTATTTGTTTATTTATGTGCTTATTGTGCGCCCATTACGTACACTTTAGAAAGACCCTTTGAAAATTAATATTTCGTGCGTAGTCTCTCCGGTTTTGTTCAGTTTGGGTTTTGAGGGAGGGTTTTTGGGATAATGAGTAGAGAGAGACAGAAAGAAATTTTATTGGGGACCGTGCAAGGTGGATCTCGAGATCCAAACCAAACAAGGTGTCCAAGTTTTATGGAGGTTTGAAAAAGAAAAAAGGTAAAGAAAGAAATATCAATGAAAAAGGAGAGAGGGTGGAGTCACTTTGGTAGGTTGAGAAGTGGATGAGAATTGACAATAGCTGCAACGCCAACCACAACCTCACTGACATTTCATGTTATTCGGGTATTCATTTTAAATTCCATTTTTCAAAAAATAAGCATGAACTCAGCTATACTTTTCTTCCCTTTTTATATTCACAGTTCACCTTAAATACAGAAAGGGACGTGACACTAAAAACAATTAGTAGAATACAATTTCTAACAAAGTTAGAAATCATTTCCTTTTAGTCCGTTTTTTTTTTTTTTTTTTTTCTCATTGATATTACAAGTTACTATCTATTTAACCCATTTCATCCATTTAGGACAAAGTCTCTTTATGCCCCGCGAGTGGCCACTCGGAATCTAACGTCATGAATTTCACTGCATAAATTTCTATTTCCTTATTGGAAAGGGGTAAAGGGGTCCACGAAGTGAAAGTAATTATTTGAGCAGAACCAAATGGATAAGCCACAACAAAAACAAGACTAATAGACCGCCAAACGTGATTGGACCAAATTTTGGGGCGATGATAAGCCCCACTTGTAGACGCGGCTCAAAGCCCCATCTCTAGACGTGGATTCTCCGGTGAATCCTGAATTTTCCTAATGATGTCAGTTGCTGAATTCACAAGATCTGATGCACATAGGGGTAAGGGTTAAATCCCACATCATACCATGTTTTGAAAATATTCATTCTAAAGTAATTAAAGAGTGGCCAGTATGATTCAAAAAGTCGAACCCTTATATATGCGTGACACAATTATGTGTTTATCAGTGTTTTATTAATGTAATCATTTGAATATATTTTGTGTTTAGTTGACTCTATAAAATGATTTTTATGACCTGGCGATGGATTTTGAGTGGGCCACACGCAGTATAACAAAACAGGTCTCTAGGTCTGGATCCCAGTGAGCAAAATAATATTGAGAAATGTTATCGTACATGGATACACCACTCATACACATTAAATGCACACTAAGCTATTGTCGCGGATGAATAGAAACTCACTATGGAACCCACCAAAAAAATGAGTTTCTCCGCATCCGTCACGTTAACTTGGTGTGCATGAGTGGTGTATCCATATTTTTTTTCCAACAATAACCAAATCCAAGAGTATCTTGGATTTGTTGATAGTATATTGGATTTTTTTGAAAAGTTGCATAATATTGCCACCTAAGTACTTCAAAGATAAAATTATTAGTATTTCACCTTACCAGTTGAATACAATAAGCAAAATTTGATATCTAATTGTCGAGATAAGCATTAGAGATTTGGAATCGGTCGAATCCAAAATGAGGACTGAATTAAATTCATCATTTTTTGATATCATATGTTTAGATGATTTTGCTTTCTCTTCTCAATTTTTGAATTGGTCGAATCCAAAATGAGGACTGAAGAAAATTCATCACCATTTGATGTCATATGTTTAGATGATTTTGCTTTTTCTTCTCAATTTATATTTCAGCGCATTTGATAAATCTTTTCAGGTTTGCAAGTTTTAAACTTTAATTCTTCTCCAAAGGCTTCCTTTTTTACATTGGTTTTGGAATTTTTTCTTAAATCTGCAGACAATAACCAAACGGCTCACAGGACTAGCACAAAGGAAGCAAGACATGGTTGAGATAATCTTGACCCACCAAATCCAGTTTTTTTTTTTCTTTCAAAAGTTGAGAGGACTTACACTACTCTATATCAAGGAAAGAGAAAGGGGAAAAAGACATTAACCACTCCTTAGGGCTGTAAACGAAATGAGCCGTTTGTAAACTGTTCGAGACTCGACTTAGTAAAAACTCATTCGAGTTAAATTTGGATACTAAACGAGTCGAACCTGAGCTTCAACTTTAGGCTCGTCTAATAAATGAGCGGAACCTGAATATAACATTATTCGGTTCGATTACGTACGCTCATGAACATGGAGTTATATGTATATGTCAAAAGACTTTCACATAGTATAACATTAAATATGTATAAACTTTTACATGGTAGCCCATTTTTTTGGGAGAAAATTTTTGCATGCGCGTAATGAAAATTTTATATCTTGTGCATGTATAAACTTTTAAAAATACTATAAACTGAAAGTTTAATATGATTTTAGAATTTTTTTATGTACATATTAACTTATTTATGTATTGTGGACGTCGGCCCACACCGGATTTTAAAAACTTGTTTTTGAAAATAGGAGTCGCCACCCGGGTTTTTGGAAAATGGTTTAGGACCTGAGAAACCAATTCAAAAATGATTTAGAAAATAGTTTGAAAACCAGAGATCGTTTTAGATTCGGGAGCCAGTTACGAACGGGGAAGGGTTTTAATGCACCCCACTCACCCAATTAAAAATCTGTCTTTACTAAATATTTGTAGGATTTTTTAGAAAACATTTTAATGCTAAACTTTAATCAAATAAGCAGTTTAATCAAGCAAAGCAGATGATAATAATAAAAACAAGTAAATAACATGCCAATTAACATAACAGCAAGTAATAAAATAGAAGACCAAATTTCCAAACTGTTTTGTAAAGAAAATGATTCAAAAATTTCGGATTTGGAAAAGAGTGCTATGCGACACTCTATCTGTACCGTGCAGCACAAACAGAGTGTCGTGTAGCACTGTTCAAGCAGTAAACGGTTTTGAAAACTTGATTTTCGAGGGAAAAACAGAACAAACACATACATGATATGAAAAATTGATCAGAACAGAAAAACCATGTTTTTGTATTTAAAATGTTTCTCCTAAATTGATTACACCTTATGATCCAATGATTTTACCATAAGGTATATTCTCGGAGATTTTTTATTTAACAAACAAAGGAAAGTTTATCAAATTTGGCTAAAACATGGATCCACCAGGCTAGGTATTAGTGAACCACCTTGAACCTGGGCTTCACCTCCCCTCAGAATATCAAAACAGTAAATTTTCGATTAAAGGGACCGAATTGTTACCTTCAGGCTAAACCGATTCGAAATGAATTCCAAGCTTCAAACTTAAAAACACATATAACTAATAAGGTTTTGTTCTGTTCGACACAGCTTAAATCACAAATGTCCACAAATGTAAGGAAGACTAATATGTATAATAAGGATAAAGCAGTCAAATGGGCATTATCTCCTAATTAAAACATGGTTCATATATTTTCTGATTGTTTTAACGCAATTATGCAGATAGCAGGGAAGGCTGAGTGTCACTTCCGTGACATCTTTTTGTTGCGCAACATGATATCGGAAGTATCCAAGCTGTCTTTTTGCCAAATCACAAAGGTTGCACGTTAGTCGGTCCAACGAACTCATATTCTAGCAAGGCAAGCTCTGAACCTTTTTGTTTATGATCACCCGGACAGCAGTGACATTTTCTGCTTTTGTTTAGCTTGTGTTTGTTCATTTACTGCTATCGTTTAGCTTGTGTTTCTTGGCCGATGTTATGTATCTCTCATGGTTGGTTGTTCTCTTTAATTTTCTAATGAAATTCTTCCTATTTCTCAAAAAAAAAGAGGATAAAGTGGATTCAAGTTCCATCAACATCTGTAAAAGAGAGAAAAAAAAAAGAATCCAAATAATGTAAATCAAGAAAGTCAAAGTATCATATATGTAGAATAATTCCCTATGGAAAATGCTAATGTATGTCCAATAGGCATACGTTAAGGTTAGAAAATTGTATTGAAATTTGTAAAAAGTGTATTGAAAAGGGTAAAAAAATGTATTGAAGAGTGTGTGATTTATTTGTTTGTTTGTGTGCTTATTGTGTGCCCATTAGGTACACTTTAGCAAGACCCTTTGAAAATTAATATTTCGGGCGTAGTCTCTCCGACTTTGTTCAGTTTGGGTTTTGAGGGATAGTTTTTTGAGTAATGAGTATAGAGAGATAGAAAGAAAATTTTACAAAAGACCGTACAGGGTGGTCTCGATCGAGACCCACACCGAACAAGGTGTCCAAGTTTTATGGAGGTGTGAAAAAGAAAAAAGGTAAAGAGAAATACCAATGAAAAAGGAGAGAGGGTGGAGTCACTTTGGGTAGGTTGAGAAGTGGATGAGAATTGACAATAGCTGCAACGCCAACCACAACCTCAGACATTTCATGTTATTCGGGTATTCATTTTAAATTCCATTTTTTAAAAATAAGCATGAACTCAGCTATACTTTTCTTCCCTTTTTATATTCACAGTTCACCTTAAATACAGAAAGGGACGTGACACTAAAAACAATTAGAATACAATTTCTAACAAAGTTAGAAATCATTTCCTTTTAGTCTTTTATTTTTATTTTTTTTCATTGATATTACAAGTTAGGCCCAGTTTTCCAAAAGATTTTAGCACCCAGGTGCTAAAATCATGATATTTCAAATAAAAAAATGAAGTGGTTCCGTGTATCGTTTTTCGATTTTCTTCGCACCAAATTAAAGTACATCCCTCATGATTTTAGCACCTGGGTGCTAAAATCTTTTGAAAAACTGAGCCTTACTATCTATTTAACCCATTTCATCCATTCAGAACAAAGTCTCTTTATGCCCCGCGAGTAGCCACTCGAAATCTAACGTCATGAATTTCACTGCATAAATTTCTACTATTTTCTTATTGGAAAAGGGCAAAGGGGTCCACGAAGTGAAAGTAATTATTTGAGCAGAACCAAATGGATAAGCCACAACAAAAACAAGACTAATAGACCGCCAAACGTGATTGGACCAAATTTTGGGGCGATGATAAGCCCCACCTGTAGACGCGGCTCAAAGCCCCATCTCTAGACGTGGATTCTCCAGTGAATCCTGAATTTTCCTAATGATGTCAGTTGCTGAATTCACAAGATCTGATGCACATAGGGGCAAGGGTTAAATCCCACATCATACCATGTTTTGAAAAAATTCATTCTAAAGTAATTAAAGAGTGGCCAGTATGATTCAAAAAGTCGAACCCATATATATGCGTGACACAATTATGTGTTTATCAGTGTTTTATTAATGTAATCATTTGAATATATTTTGTTTTTAGTTGACTCTATAAAATGATTTTTATGACCTGGCGATGGATTTTGAATGGGCCGCGCAGTATAACAAAACAATAACTAAATGCACACCAAGCTATAGCACATGGATACTGTAGTGGGCCGAAATCTAGCAATCCAAATGGGTCTCGGTTGGTGAGCCCGGAAGGGTTTGAGCCCAAATGAATCTCTAGGCCAGCCAAGGAACAAAATACTATGGGCCGACCGAGCTTGGCCCATCCGAGACAAATCGGCGTCTCGGCCGACAAACTGTGAACCGGACGAACCATCCAAGACGGATTGCATCCGAGATGGTTAAGAAGGATAATTGGGGATTTCGGTGACAATCTTCGTGACGTCACCCGAGGCGGTTAACACTCGTGACAAACTTGGGAAGGCAAATGTGCGTGCCACGGCTGTCCTTACGTCAGCGTGACATATGCCGAGCGGTTATGCTACGTGTCATAGCCACATTGGAGGACGCGTGCATGCAGGACTTGTGAGATCGGCTCGTGACGCTCAGTGATGTCATCCAAGCCGAAATGACGAGCTTGCCCCTGTACTTGGGAAGCCTATATAAACGAAACGAAAATGCCCTAAAGGGGGAGACAACATTTTTCTCTCTCTACTTTTACTCTCAAAGTTCACCTTTCTTCTCCGATCTCTCACTAGATTGTCGGAGTGCCTTCCCTGGCCACACTCCGGCCAGGTTGGGTGCTAACGACGTGTGCTAAGTGTGCAGGAGCCTTAGAGGAGAGAACTCATCATCCATTCGTTGCTCACTCGGGTCAAGGATCGTTCAAGAGGCGTTGCTGGATTTTTGAGGACACCACAATTGGCGACTCTGCTGGGGACGCAACCCAGAATCTCCGGTGTTCCTCCCCAGATCCACCACTCTTTTCTCTCTTCTCATTCTCAATCCTCCTGACTCACTATGGGTGGCGAGCAAAACCAACCAACTCACCCAACCATTCCAACTCACCAAAATCCCTTTACTCCAACCCACCCTTCTTCCTCCAAAGATCCCAAATCAACCCCCCACATCTCACTTTATGTTCTTCAGGGTCACGATGGACTCACCCCGAGCCCAGACTCACAAGAACTCACCATCCAACAACTCACTCGCCATCTCGAGGAGCGAGATGCCGAGATGCAGGCAATGAGAGCTCAGATCTCTAAACTGACCGAGACGGTAAAAAAGAAAGCTGCAGTGGAAGCTACGGCAACGTCATATGGTGGGGTTTCGGGACAGAGACGCTCGGCCAAGGACCGCATTGGTAACCCCAATGATGAGAGGGCTCAAAGCAAGGCTCTCGTTCTTCGGCACGGGAAGCCGTCGACTGAGCGCCTCTCAAGGGGGAACCAAGGTGGCTCCTCTCGGCACTACTCCTCACAAATTTCGGAGTCAAGTGCCCACTCACCATACTCACATCTCTCAGCATCTCACGAAACAGTCTACTACTTCGAGGATGGCCAGTACAAACCGATCTATCTCCGCAAAGATCCGAAGGAGGCCGAGCGCTCTTTTGGCCAAAGGCACCATATGACACCTCCTCAGCCAACAAACTCTGTCGATCTCAGAGCTCGGGCAGAGTACTTGAAGAAAAACGCTCCACAGGAGCCAAATTTGACGATTATCCGAGATAAAGGCGCGGGAAAATCGAAGAGCTAGCTCACCATGACGACGCTGGGGGGAAAAGGAGGGAGAAGGGACACCGAGAGCGGTCGCGTCCCCGAGAGGAAAAAACAACGTGCCACGAGCGTCGCCATGATGAGCATCATAAAAAAAACACCGAAAAGCATCCCCGAACCAGTGAAGGGTTTACCGTGCCCTTCCTTCCCCCTCTACCGTTTCTTCCTCCACTGCCGAGCGCCGACGAACGACTAAAACAGCTGGCAAAATCTCCTTTCACGAAGGAAATCGCCTCGGCAACATTGCCTGCTGGGTTCACGCTGCCAAAGTTCAACCGTTACGATGCCCTCACGGACGCGTACAACCACCTCATTTACTTCAGGCAGATTATCAACCTCTACACCTCGGATCAAACTATAATGTGTAAGGTGTTTTCGACGAGCTTAGGGACTCTCGGGTCCCTATAGTTCAACAAGCTTGAGGAGGGATCCATTGGAAGCTACGAGGCACTGGAGCGAGCTTTCTTGTCGCAGTTCGTTACAATCAACATACAGAAGAAAGAGGTAGACTCCCTTCTCGGATTAAGAAAGCGCCCGGATGAAACTCTGCGCCAATACGCTACTAGGTACTGGGAGATGTTTCACCAGGTCTAGGGTTGTGATCAGACCCTTGCCGCAACCCACTTTAAGCATGGTTTGGAGAGTAAGAGCCCTATCTTCACAGATCTGATGTTACACCCACCAAAAAACATGGACGACCTAATGGAACGGATAAATAAATATATCGAGCTTGAGGAACTCTTAACCGAGCGTGATGCTCCAACCTCCTCCTCCGTTCCAAGGGTTATCCATGTCTCGGGTAACCAGAAGAAGGCCGTAAACACCATCAAAGCAGGCGCAGCAAAGAAACCTGCTAAGACGAGCGACTTCATTGCCGAGCGCACTGTTTTCACCGAGCCAATCTACATGCTCCTCCGGAAAATTGAAAATGAAGGGTTCTTTCACTGGCCGGATCACAAGATGGGAACTCACGACAAAACCAAGGAAAGGAAAGTCTACTGCACGTACCACCGAGAGCAGGGTCACTACACTACCTCCTGCAAGCCGTTCAAGGCATATTTGGAGACTCTCGTCTCAGCTGGAAATCTGGATGCCTACATTGACCAGGACAAAACCCTAGCTCGGGCTCAGAGCCAAGGGGCAGCTGCTGCTGGTGGTACTCAGGAGGATGTGGTGGTAATGCATGTGATTGACGGTCCAGTTACAAGAATGTTGGAGGCTCGAGTGTACAAGGAGATCGAGCAAGCTACCAAAGCATTGGAGGTACTCTCAGTGAAGCAACAACCAAAGCGGAAGCTCCCAACCAAAGGTTCTCAGTGGACGATTATGTTCACCGAGAAGGATCTAGAAGGGGTTCAGTTCCCTCACAACGATGCTCTCATCATTACACTCAAGGTGGGGAAAGCAAAGGTGGAACGGATTTTGGTAGACCAAGGAAGCGTTGCCGAGGTAATGTACTACTCATTGTTTAAACGGTTCGGATTCACCTATAAGGACCTTAAGCCTTCTGAGGTCCCTCTCGTTGGCTTCAGCTGTACACCTATGTACCCGCTCGGCACAATCACTCTCCCTGTCACCACTGGCTCGGTAACCCAACAAGTAGACTTCATTGTTGTAAACTCCCCGAGTCCCTACAACATCATATTGGGAAGAAACTGGCTCCATGCTATGAAAGCTGTGGCATCAACGTACTACCAAGTGCTACGATTTATTGGGGCGAAAGGAAAGCAAGAGGATGTGAAAGGCGATCAGATAGCTGCAAAGAAATGCTACATCTCAACCGTAGGCAGAAAGGAAAAGAAGAAACCAAAGCAGGTGCAATGGGTGGAGGTACCCGAAGCGCCAGTTTTGGAAGATGTCGGCAGACCCGCCGAGGCAAAATCAATAGAAGACCTCGTTACAGTCCCAATCAATGAGAGTGGAAGCCATTTTTTCCTAATCGGGTCCTCTCTAACCGAGGCCGAAAAGGAGGAGATGGTTACTTTTCTCAAGGCAAACATTGAGGTGTTTGCTTGGACTCCGTACGAGATGCCTGGAGTTGATCCGAGCTTCATCAAACATCAACTTAATGTTGACCCATTAAGACGCCCAGTCATTCAAAAGCTGACGAGGTCTTCCACTATTCATGCCGAGGCGGTTGAATCGGAAGTTGATAAACTACTTGAAGCCCGAGCGATCCAGGAGGTCCAGTACCCTACATGGCTGGCAAACACGGTGGTGGTCCCAAAGAAGAACGGTAAGATGAGGGTCTGTGTGGACTATACGAACCTAAACGATGCCTGCCCAAAGGACTGTTTCCCAGTTCCTTGGATTGATCAATTCGTAGATACTACGGCAGGACACGCTCGGTTAAGCTTTATGGATGCATACAGGGGCTACCACCAGGTCTTCATGGATACAGAGGACATGGAAAAAACTGCTTTTATCACACCGAGAGGTCTATACTACTACCGAGTCATGCCCTTTGGGCTGAAGAACGCCGGGGCCACCTTCCAACGAATGGTGTCTCGGATGTTCAAAGATCAGCTCGGGGACACGATGGAGGCTTATATCGACGACATGGTGGTGAAAAGCGTATTGGAGAAAGACCATATCGCTGACCTTGCCAAGATGTTCGCAGTACTGAAGCAGCATGGCCTAAAACTCAACCCCGAGAAGTGCTCTTTCGGGGTTGGATCGGGAAAATTCCTAGGCTACTTGGTGACGAGAAGGGGTATTGAAGCAGATCCGAGCCAAGTTACTGTTATACAACAGCTCGTTTCCCCGAGTACGATCAAGGAAGTCCAAATGCTAACAGGGATGGCGGCAGCTCTCAACCGCTTCATCAGCCGCTCGGCTGACGTATGCCGTCCTCTCTTTCAATCGATCAAGACAAGTAAGAGGAAGTTCCAATGGACAGAAGAATGTGAGAAGGCATTACAGCACTTGAAGACGTACCTTTCCAAGCCGCCGTTGCTGGAGACACCTCGGGAAAACGAAGATTTGTCTATCTACCTTTCAGTCTCTCCACACGATGTCAGCTCGGTACTAGTCCGAGCAGAAGGAACCGAGCATCGACCGGTGTATTATGCAAGCAAGACACTGACTGGAGCCGAGACAAGGTACCTACCTCTTGAAAAAGTTGTCTTCGCTCTCGGAACTGCATCTCGGAAGTTGCTCCCTTACTTCCAGGCTCACACAATCATCGTCCTCACTAAATATCCGCTAAAGGCCCTGTTTCGAAGAGCTGATCTTTCAACACGGGTCTCGAAGTGGTCATGTGAAATGGCCAACTTTGACATCCAATATCGGCCGAGAACAGCTATAAAGGCGCAGGTGATAGCTAACTTCATAGCCGAGCTAACACCAAGAGAAGAAAAAAAAAAGAGAGAAGAACCCAACCCAACCCCACCCGAGCACCATACTGAATATGTGACTGACAAGATCTCAGAAGTGGGATCAACGGAGGAAACTGGACTTATTCCTAAACCTCTCTCGGAAGGAGAACCGAGTCAGAACGCGGATGAAGACCAAGCAACCGTGCCATTCTCTACTTGGCACATGTTCCACGGCAATGCTTGGAAGTTGCATGTGGACGGAGCTTCAAACCAGTGAGGAGCTGGAGCAGGTGTCGTACTAGTTTCCCCCGAGGGCGTTATTCACAAGAACGCAATCCCAATTGATTTCCCAGCTTCTAACAATGAGGCCGAGTACGAAGCCCTGATCGCGGGCCTACGGCTAGCCGAAGCAATGGACGTGAAGACCTTAATGGTTTACAGCGACTCTCAACTCGTTGTGAACCAGTTCAACGGCGAATACGATGCTAAGGATGAAAGAATGGCCAAATATCTGAGTATGGCCAGGAATCTAACCGAGCAGTTTGAAGAGATTGAAGTACACCAGGTGGGCCGAGAGCACAACGCCCATGCTGACGCACTTGCAGGTTTAGCCTCATCATGCAAAGCTTCTGAGCAACGAACTATCTCCTTCGGAACAATCTCAGCTCCGAGCTTCGACCCACCTCGGATACAAATTTTGAACATCGAGCTCGGACCAAGCTGGATGAACGAGTTAGGTTTTTACCTCCGGATGACAAGCTACCTGAAGACCGACGAGAAGCCCATCGCATTAGATGCAAAGCTGCAAACTATTGGCTCTCACCAACAGGCTCTCTCTACAGACGATCTCGGGCAGGACATACCTCATGGTGGTCCATCAGAATCAAGTCCATTCGATACTCCACGAACTTCATGCCGGCAGCGGGGGCTCCCACTCGGGGGGACGTTCTATCGCCCACCGAGCCATCACTCAGGGGTATTGGTGGCCAAAGATGAAGGAAGATGCTGAAGAGTTTGTTCGGAAATGCCACAAATGCCAGTTGTTCAAGCCAATGATTCACCAGCCAGCCGAAGACCTTCAACCAATCACTAGTCCATGGCCTTTTGCCCAGTGGGGGTTGGACATCATAGGAGAGCTTCCACTTGCTCCGGGAGGATTTCGCTATCTTATAACTACTACAGATTATTTTTCTAAGTGGGTGGAAGTCGAGCCTCTGGTTTTCATCACCGAGGCGAATGTGAAGAGTTTTCTGTGGCAGAACATCATTTCTCGGTATGGAGTTCCGTATGCAATCGTCTCGGACAACGGGAAGCAGTTTACTGGAAAGCAAATGAAAGACGTATGTGACAAGCTCGGGGTGCGCTTCTTCAACTCCACGCCTGTTTATCCTCAAGGTAACGGCCAGGCCGAAGCGTCTAACAAGACGGGCACGGCTGGACTCAAGAGAAGGCTAACTGCTAAAAGAGGAAAATGGGTCGAAGAGCTTCCTCACGTTTTATGGGCATTCCGGACTACACCGAGACGTTCCACCGGACAAACTCCTTACTCTCTCGCCTACGGAATTGAAGTTGTTATCCCTATCCAGAAGGGGCTACCAACAATCCGAACCGAGTACTTTGATGAAACCACCAATGACACGGCCTTGAGTAACGACTTGGACTTGGCCGAGGAGAAGAGAGATGCGGCTCGGGTGAAGTTGGCAGCCTATCAGCAGGAAGTTGCCAAGGGATATAACAAGACGGTTCGGTTAAGGACATTTTGCCCGGACGACTTGGTTCTCAAGAAAGTTACGGATAAAAACAAGAAAAAGAAGCTAATGCCCAATTGGGATGGTCCCTTCCGAGTCGTTAAGAAGGTGGGAAAAGGAGCTTATCAGATTGAAGACATGGATGGAAAGCTCGTGGAAAAGCCTTGGAATGCTTATAATTTGAGAAAATATTATGCTTAAGGGTACTGCTCTCGGATGATGAGTTTCAGGCTTAGAACAATTATGAAGAAATTTTGATGTATCACTTTCTCGGAAGTCTATCAATGAAAAGCCTTTTGATCTCAATTATTATCTTTAACACATTAAATCGTGTTTCGGTATTTATACCCAACGGCTTCGGCCAAGGCACATGAAACATATGGGTTATCCCATACGACCTCTCGGTATCACCGAGCTAATCTCGAGATCACTCGATTTAACCAAATTAACACACCTATTTGGTGGTACTAATATTAACGTCTCGACATTGTGACCGTGCTGGTTAAATTGATTATAATGAAATCGGTTTCATGAACCGAGCCAACCAAAAAGACCCTCTGTGGGCATATCCACTCATAAATTGACTCGGTTTATCGAGCAAACGAAACTCTTCCTAGGGGTATTGAAATCACCAAACTGTCTCTCAGAGGCATGTTTAAACCGAACCTCTAATATTACTTTCGGATTACAACACTTGTGAAAATTTACTCAAAATTTTTACAAGTCTTATTATGAACATTCATCTATCTTCAATTGACTCGGCAAAATATCCGAGACGATCTGTGAATAGTTTTGAATAAGCTTTCATGCCTTAGAAATATTTTCTCAACATTCATCTCAACTTAGGCCAGGGGTATTCAGCTGCCCTAAGCTGAGATGAACAGGGGTATTCCTATAAATATCTCGGAAATAAGCATTCAAGAAGTAACAGAAAAAACATGAGACAACCATCCATTTGCATCCATTCACAAATTACCAGAAATGGCTCGGTATAAAATTCCACCGAGCCAAGATCAAAGTGAAACAGAGAGATAGTTTGGGGGGAGAAAGAGAGGTATTGTTTCAAACATCACAAAAGGCCTGGCATATAATTCCACCAGCCTTACCCAAAACAAACCACAAAAATAGTTCAAGGGGGGGAAGAGATAGAAATATTGTCTCAAACAAATTTGCAAGGCCTCAGTACTAATCATCCTTCCCGAGCTTCTGATTGGCAGCTTCGGTACCATTCTCGACATTTTCTTCTGCGCCCTCTTCAGCGTTCTCAGCAGCTTCCTCCTCTTCTCCGTCTTCCTCCTCCTCCGAAGGGATTTCGATTTTGGGATCTTCCACCTCAAGGACAGCTCGGAGAGCAGATTCAGCAGGAACGCTTCCAGCTTCCAATCCGAGCTCATACCCTTGGCCACCCCTTTGAAGTAGTAGATTTTTGCTCCCCTTCGGAAACCATTGTTCTGGATCTCGGCGACCTGACCTCGGTAGTGTTCGACGATCTGGACCTTAGCCTCTTCAAAACCGGTGGTGTGGGCCTTGGATAGCTCCTTCTCGTGCTCCCCTTTTTGCTCATCCATTTTTAACTGCAAATTCTTCAATTTGCCCTTCAACTCGTCAAGCTCGAACAGCTGTAGCTTAGCAGCAACAAGCTCGTTCTCGGCATTTCTCCTCCTTTGCACCTCATGCTGATGTTTTTGCTTCAGCGACGAGTACGAGTTGGACATGGAAGCAACCTTTTGGTGATAGCCCAGCACAGATTGACTAGCCTGAAATCACAAATTACAACGGTCACGGTATACTCAAAATGACGCAAAACGAAAGTAAGGCTCGGGATAAGTACTTACCAAGGTCAGATGGGAAAACATATCGACGATGTTACCCTCAAAATCCGAAGGGACCAACTTCATATCCTCAGGAAGGCAAACCCCTTGGAGTACGGGTAGCCCGAGCCTGGGATTAGCTCGGACACTGTCGGAGATGAGTATCGGTTGACCTTGCTTGACCTGAGGGGCAGAGATAAAGGGGATGGGGGAGGAAGTTTCAGCAGTTGCATCTTTAGAAGGGGCATCCTTCTTAACAGAGACCTTCACGAGAGAGCTTTTGCCGGCAGCGGGATTTTCTTTCCGAGCATCATTTGGCGAGCTTGATCCTAGCACGAGCCTCTGTTTCTTAAGCTCGGCCGCATCAATCTCTGTATTAACTGGGGCTCGCTTGGTTTGACTCAGTTTGCCTTTAGCCGCAACGACGGTTTTCTTAGATTTCTTTGATGGTAAAAGACTCGGGAGTTCGCCGAGATTGCCACCCATTTCTTCTTCTCCCTCTTCGAACTCCTCCTCAAGTGGCTCTCTGATCCTACCGACCAAGTCTTGAATTTGGGTTTCGTGAAGATCAACCTCGGTCTCCGAGCTCACCTCAATCGCCTCAACGAACTTCCCCTTATAAGACGCCCTCTTTCTCTTCGTGCTCGGACCGGCTCGCTCGGCCTCAAGCTGTTCCTTAGTCTTCTTCTTCCTCTTTTGGAGATAGGAAGTATAGGTCGGCTCGTAGCCTAAAAGGACATGAGCGAACCTGTCCTCCTTTGGCACAGCATAGGCAGCCTTGATGTGGTCATCATTTTTTGCCTTGAGCAAACGGGCGGAAACGGGGGAAGGTTCTGCAAAACAAAAAGAAGATCTTGGTAAGTGCAAGTTTACAACGTGCATGCGAGTAAAAGGTCTAAAGGATATCTAAAACAAGGCAAACCTATAAGCTATCATGTCTCGGTACGGGGTAGAGACCATCGTCCTCGGGACCAAACTCGAAGTTCCCCCAAATCTCAACAAAGTCGTTAGCCCCGCGATTGGAGTTGGGGAGGTGATCAATTAAATAATCACGGGGATCCTTCGGTGTGCTCCGCAGAGAAAGGAATCTCCGACCTAAGGGGCTGCTCCGAGAAACGTCGTAAACCCCGATCAGGTCAAACAGATTAAAAACTAAACCGAATCTCTCTCGAAGAAAGTAGACTCCGTTGATGATTCTAAAAGAGTTCACGGCTAAGAATCTGGGGGACAACTTATATTCAAAAAAGAATTGACGAAGAAGAAGGTTCATAGGGAATCGAACCCCCCCTTCGGTAATCGCTATTAGGGGAAGAGTGATGTGATTTTCCGAGAACGTGATGCGATCTTGGGAGACCAAACGGACCTCCACGTCACTCGGAACATCATACTCCTCACAAAACGCTTCGTATTCCCCGGGCTCCCCGCTGAAAAAGTGTAGGTAGGGATTGGTTTCATTTTCAGAAGTTTTCGCTTTAGGGGCGCGAGCATCTCGAGGATTATTCTCGGACTACGGATTCTCGATGGGCAAATTTTGGGCAGAAGGCTCGGTAGAAGGGAACTCGGTCGTGCGCTCATAAACTGACCCGGAGTTATTGATTCTCGGCTGGCGGACCCCTATAATCTGGATATCGGGGAGCCTGACCGAGGCGCCGTTCCCATCTCTATTTCTTCCCGGATTGACGGATTCGGTGTGATCGCTACTGATCTCACCTTGGTTAACCGAATTCTCGCTCCCGGATCGAGCGTTCGGATTAACTTCTATGGGATTAAGGGGAGCGAATCCCTCATCAACTGGACCTATATCTGCGGACGCCATTTCAACGTCTGGACAGAGAGCTTGTCCAAAAGGGTAGCTATAGTAATTGTAACTGTGCACTGGGGACTCGAAAGGGCCTATCCTGTTTGAACTTCCCGAGGAGAGGATGATCGGCTCCAGGGTTGAAGAACCTGGCAAAGGTGCACGGGTGAAATACAGTTAGCCATATAACTGATAGTGGTAAACCTGGCTCGGGATAGTTCCGAGACAAAGAACTTAACTAACCTAGGCACGGTTTATGTGCTTCGGGGAAACTAGGCAAGGGGAGGGCCACTGATGGCTCGGGTTTCAAACTCGGTCAAGGTCCGGATCTCTTGTCTCGGTTGATAAACAAAATTGAATCCTAAAACCCATGGGTGGAAAGATCTAAAAGAGACCAGAAGAGTCACTGGGTTGGTCCCAGCAAAGAACACGAAGAACAGTAGAACGATTAAGTTCTCTGTTCATCGCAACTTCTGCGATCTCTCAACAGATCATAAAAACGTTTTTTTTTTTTCGTTAAACAAAAATTACACCAATCATCTCAGAATGGCAGAATGACGATGAAATCAACATTTGAATATGAGCACCGATGAGATTTGGGAGGAAAGTCTTTACCTGAGTTACACCTGAGAAGAATAGCAGCGGCGGCGGAGATGAACAGTCACAGTGTTTTCCACCAATCGAAGGTTGAAAAAATGAAGGAGCACGGCGGACAACGACGGAGTAATGGCTGAGGATGGTGATCTTGATTTCATCGGAGAAAATGGAGTCTCAAATGCTTCGAATGCGAAGAGAGAGAGAACGAGAGTAACCGTTTCTCTCTCTACGTCTTCTGCTTTTATAGAGGGGACACAGGTTTAAATGATGGCGCGGGAAACGAAATGGTTTTTGGTGGCGCGAGTAATGTCGGGACAGCTGGCATTGATGTGACCCGCCGAGCTCATCCTCTGACAGCTCACGTAAGCGTGTCTCTTCGAAACAAAACCCTAATCCATGTGAACGTGTCTCGCCCAAACTTCAATCACCATGTGGAGCAATCCGAGGGTGTCGATGAAATAATCACGGCTGGGGCTCGGAAAGAAGAAATACTACGGATGTAACCCTAACCTCTCGGTTGCGCTCCGCGTATGCTTCAAGTTAACACATCGGCCCGCACAGGACGGTCAACTCCTTTCTCGGAATCAAGTGTCTCGGAAGAAGTTGAGGGGCTATTGTAGTGGGCCGAAATCTAGCAATCCAAATGGGTCTCGGTTGGTGAGCCCGGAAGGGTTTGAGCCCAAATGAATCTCCAGGCCAGCCAACGAACAAAATACTATGGGCCGACCTAGCTTGGCCCATCCGAGACAAATCGGCGTCTCGGCCGACAAACTGTGAACCGGACGAACCATCCTAGACGGATTGCATCCGAGATGGTTCGGAAGGATAATCGGGGATTTCGGTGACGATCTTCGTGACGTCACCCGAGGCGGTTAACACTCGTGACAAACTTGGGAAGGCACATGTGCGTGCCACAGCTGTCCTTACGTCAGCGTGACATATGCCGAGGGGTTATGCTACGTGTCATAGCCACATTGGAGGACGCGTGCATGCAGGACTTGTGAGATCGGCTCGTGACGCTCGGTGATGACGTCATCCAAGCCGAAATGACGAGCTTGCCCCTGTACTTGGGAAGCCTATATAAACGAAACGAAAATGCCCTAAAGGGGGAGACAACATTTTTCTCTCTCTACTTTTACTCTCAAAGTTCACCTTTCTTCTCCGATCTCTCACTAGGTCGTCGGAGTGCCTTCCCTGGCCACACTCCGGCCAAGTTGGGTGCTAACGACGTGTGCTAAGTGTGCAGGAGCCTTAGAGGAGAGAACTCATCATCCATTCGTTGCTCACTTGGGTCAAGGATCGTTCAAGAGGCGTTGCTGGATTTTTTAGGACACCACAGATACACCACTCATACACACTAAATGCACACCAAGCTATTGTGGCAGATGAATCTCACTATGGGGCCCACCAAAAAAATGAGTTTCTCCGCATCTGCCACATTAACTTAGCGTTAATGAGTGGTATACCCATAATTTTGTTGATAGTATTTTGAATTTTTTTGAAAAGTTGCATGATATTGCCACCTAATTAAGTACTTCAAAGATAAAATTATATACTGTCTTTCACCTTTCCAGTTGAATACAATAAGCAAATTTTGATATCTAAATTGTCGAGATAAGCATTAGAGATTTGGAATTGGTCGAATCCAAAATGAGGACCGAATAAAATTCATCATTCTTTGATATCATATGTTTAGATGATTTTGCTTTCTCTTCTCAATGTTGGAATCGGTCGAATCCAAAATGAGGACTGAAGAAAATTCATCACCATTTGATGTCATATGTTCAGATGATTTTTGCCTTTTCTTCTCAATTTATATTTCAGCGTATTTGATAAATCTTTTCAGGTTTGCAAGTTTTAAACTTTCGTCTCAAAAGGCTTCCTTTACATTGGTTTTGGAATTTTTTCTTAAATCTGCAGACAATAACCAAACGGCTCACAGAACTAGCACTGTGGGGGTGCCTTCGCCGGTGTGAGCTCTCTGAACCTTCTGGAGTGGAATAAGTAGTGGTGGAAAGAGTGGTCCACGCCTGAGCCTTCGGTGCACGCCCGTGGTGATAACCTACACACATAGACAACCACGTCAGTGCCTAGCCCGGACGGTGGTGGGCCGGGAAGGCACTCCGACGGTTAAGTCAGTCACCGGAGGGAGGAAATACACCGGGGATCTAGAGAGAGAAGTAGAGTTATGAGGGTAGTAAATGAAGAGAGAGGGATCCCTTTGGTGGTAGTTGTAGTTGGGTATGTATAGGCTGAGGGGCGTGCGTCCCACGCGCTCGGTGCCCCCCGCGTGCCTGTCATTCGCGCTCGGAATGACTGTTGATGTGACCTTCATCCCTTCCATAGACACCATGTCTAGGCTGACGTCACGGCACGTGGGTTCGAGTAGTCAGATCATCTCGAGATATTCCCCATCACCCAAGTAGGTGACTGCCGCATTTAATGCTTCATCATGGAATGTGTAGTGTGCCTGGTACGCCACCACCGAACCAAGTAAATCTGAGCCCCCGCGTAACCGAAGTCGACCGACTCGGCACGCGGGTGGCCCAGCCCCTCAGGCCCTCGGAGCGTCGCTCGGCGAAGATCCCGAGGGTATTCCGAGAGCCAAGCAAAGAATGTCATGTCCTCGGCACTTCTCGCTCGGCAGACTTCGTTCAAATCTATATTCGTCCAGAACCGTACATCCGCGCCCTTCGTCGAGGGCACCGTATGCTCGACACCGTCGAGACGGATCGATCTGCATTCAGTTTTGCAGATTCTGAGACGGTGACCCTTTTAGCCTTTGAGACGCGGAGAGGGGCCTTTGCTGACCCTTATGAACCCGGCCGCTACAATAGCCCCACCAACCCCTACGCGCTGAGGAACGATGAGTGTGGGAGGTTATTTGTCCTGAGCTAGCGGTCGGAAAGACTGGCTCGGCATTCGTTTTGAAGATGATCGGGGGACCGCGTTCAGAGAGTTGCCCCGTGGTTGGGACGGCGATGCTCTGAGTCCCTGTTATCCGAACGCTTGAGGGTAGTTAGGGCTTGGAACGTCACATCAAACAGCGATGCAAAGGGACGTCTGACACATTAGTTCAGGAATCTATGACGCAAGACGGTGTTGTTGCCACATGTCGCTACGTGGTTGGTCCGAGCGCCGGCGCATGGATTCGCGCCCAAAGGGTTTTGAATGTTGTGGACAGGTGTCACAATCTGAGGGAACAACCCCTCGCCTCCCGAACCGATGCCATTATGGCACCTATTCAATAGGGGTCATCCT
Source organism: Vaccinium vitis-idaea (assembly GCA_963854785.1). Lineage (NCBI taxonomy): Eukaryota > Viridiplantae > Streptophyta > Magnoliopsida > Ericales > Ericaceae > Vaccinium > Vaccinium vitis-idaea. Next base: position 38,810,829 of record OY978216.1, read on the forward strand.
CTATAAATACACGGGGGGAGGGAGAGAGAATCACCGTTACTCTCTCTCTCTTTCTAGCATCAGAACCTCGCGCCACCGCCTCCCACCGTCGTGCTCAGCCATTTTCTTCGCAAAAAATCGATCTTCAGCTCAAGATCTTTCCCCAAATCCAAGGTATTGTGTTTTCCTTCAGTTTCTCTCTGTTTTTCTGCAGCTTTTGCACGTTTTTTCTTCATTTTAGATGGTTTTTTTAGGGCTTTGCTTTTCGTTTCTATTTTGTTTGAGTTTGCCGGTGGTTTATGCAGCGGAGCATGGCCGCCGGATTCTGGGTTTGAAGAACACTCAACATGTTCTTCCGAGCGCCTAACCATCGTACGCATTGTCATCTGCCGAGAGCTATTGAGTGGACCGAGTGCGTATTTCCCCTTAGGTCTGGCCAAGAGCTTGTAGACAGGTTGGGCTCTCGGGATAGTTGACACCCCGTGGGGAGCTCGGCAGGGGCCGAGAATCATCCCTTTGCATTTTCTTGAAATCAAACCTGTGCATATTGCTGATGGTTTTTTCACCCGTGCACTATAAGTTTTCACCTGGATGAGCTCAAACTCTGCGGACTCATCCCCAGACGACGTCCTCGCCGACTCTTAGTTCCGTGATTTTGTCCTAAGCATCCTCTTCAGAGAACAGCTCAGGAGTCTCGGGAGGGATTATAGGAGTCAATCGTCATCTGTCCCCCCACGGTTCGGAGGAATAACCTACGTAGCCCCTCTCCAAGCAATAACTCCCGAACGCTGGATGGAGTTAGAGGAAGAAGCAAGGCGGGCAGGGAGTGGTGCCCAAGCCTCCACCTCCGAACAAGGGGTCGTGCCGAGCCATCCTTTCGAGGGTGCAGACCCATCGTCGTCCTCTCCAACAGTCGATCCCCCGTCCCCCTTGGTAGAACAATCCGAGCTCCCCGATCTCTCTGAGGGATGGTCCTCGGACGTCGAGGTGGTGGAGATAGACTGGACCACTGCCGGGTTCGAGGCGCCCGAGCCCGTGCAAGTCGTTGAGGTAGATGAATGCCTCGCCCCGAGGTCACCGGCGGCAGGCAGCGAGCTCTTCTCCAACGGCGAGGGTTCGATTGAGGAGCCCATTGCCGAGGGGGGAGATGAGGAGCCCGTTCCCGAAACCGAGGTCGCGGCCGGAGGGCAAGATCAAGATCAGGAGCCCGAAAATGCCAAGGGTATCGAGGAAGTTTTCACGTCCGGCGGCGTGGAATACGGCCCTGATTGGGAGTCAATCCCTCCGAGGAACCCGAAGCATGGGACCTGCAAGTACGTCCGGGACTATTTCGACGGGACCGTAGGGAAGTTTTCCCTGTTCCGAAGGGATTACGACATCCCGGAGGATCTGGAGATCTCTCGGCCCTCGGACAGAAAAATCCACTACTGAGAGGGGCAAATCACCGTGCCGCTGATGGCGATCTGTGAAAGGGGGTTGAGGTTCCCCATGCCCCGACTCCTTCAGCAGTTCCTCGATGTATACGAGCTCGCCCCCCATCAGGTTGCCACCAACGTCTACCGAATTATCTGCTCGGTGGTCAAGCTGTCGGAGCAACACAACATCCCCTTTTGCCTCAGCGACCTTATGGCCGTCTACGTGGTGCAGCGGAGTCCTGCCTACGGGAGGTACTACTTTGCCAGGTGCCCCAAGTATCCTCCCCTCATCGGGAATCTCTCAGATTCAGAGAGGCATGCCTGTGAGCTCGTGATTGTGAAGGGAAACTACGAGAAGGCCCTGGGGATGAGTCTTGGGGGTCGGTACCCTGGTGTCGGGGGAAGCCTAGTAAGCCCGAGAGCACATGCTTGCACTTTTTCTTACTTGCGTTAATAAAAATTCATCTACTGCTTTTATCTCGCCGAACACTTATATCCTTTTGCTTGCAGGGTGCGGGAAGCTGACAAAGAAGCTTGCTGAGGACGCAGACGACGACGTCATCGACAGCATTTTCAAGATCCCGAATCGCATAGCCCCCGGCATCCTCGGCTACGTGCCCACCTATAGGGGCTTTCTGAAGAAGGGGAAAGAGCCCGTGCCGAGGACAGCTCCTCGCCGCGTGCAACACTTTGACCCCGACCTTCCTCGTGCCGATCTCGCAGGCCGCGAACGCGTGCCAAGGATCTCTAGCCCCCCCCCCCCCAATCTTTCATTGTAGGAAGCGGCTCTGAGGGCCCAATGGCTGGTGCCTCAGCGTTAAGAGAGGCTTAGAGGAGGGACTGAGCTGAGAGGAAGAGGAAAGAGGCCGAGAAGGAGGCCACCAGCCAGCCCGGCCTCACCACCGGAGGTGACGGGCTTCAGAAAAGACCCAGGACGGCCGAGGGCACTGTCATCAGCGAGGAGGCTCCCAAAAAGGCCCCCACGGGTCCACCGCCTCCTCCCCGCGGCGCACCGGCTAACGTATCTTCGAGGGAGGCTCGCAAGGACAAACAAGCCCCGACCTCGACACCCGAGGTTGGGCTCTGCCAGATTGATAAGGACGAGTCGTGGGTCCCCGCAATCCAGACCTCGCGCGGCGAGCCCGTTACGAAGCTCGTCAGTGTTCGGGAGAACAAGAGAACGACCATGACCCTGCTCAAGGCCCTCGCCCTTCCAAGAGACATGCAGGCCGTGTCGAAGAATACGCCGGACAATTATGCCGACCTCTGTGCCCAGATCGTGAAGGTAAGAGTTTCTGACTCATGTTTAGTTCTTCTCTCCAAGTTTCTATTCTCGGGTTTTGGCTTACTCGTCATCGATTTTCTATTTGCGCAGGCTGGTCAGTCCGCCTTAGCCCTCGGTGACAAGGTTTACAACCTCTGGGAGGAGAAGGCCGAGGTCGAGAAGAGGCTCGAGACCGGGTAGAAGGCTCGAGCGGAGCTGAAAAAGAGTGTTGAGGCCCTTGCTGCCGACGGCCTGAAGCTTGAGAAGCAGCTGGCGGAGGCACGCCGCCTTCAGAGGGAGGCTGAAGAAAGGGCTGTGACTGCCGAGAGCAAGGTCACGGCCGCCGAGGAGAGGGTCGTTCAAGCCGAGAGGGATCTCCAGCATGCCAAGACCGAACATGACGAAATGATGGCTGCTGCAGATACCAATGGCTACCAGAGGAGGGCGGACGAGACCCTGAGGAAATTTGCAAAGGAGGCCAATGATAACGAGGAGAAGGCCTTCCAAAAGGGCTATCTCCTTGGTCGCTCCAACTGCTGGCCCGAGGCCTTTGCTGCGGCCTACGATATCGTCTCCGTCCCCTCCGACTCTGCTCTTCGGTCTTCCCTTCCTCCACTTCCTGCGGCTGTGATCCCGGAGATGCCCTCCGATGATGAAGAGGAAGCTCCTGAAGGCAATGACGCCGAGGGTACCGATGCCACCGATCCCCCGGTCGACAACCCGGTCGGGGATTCCACTACCGAGCCCAACCCCACAGAGGCCTAGTCCTCTTGTAACAATTTTTTTTTTTGACCGGACTGGCACCGAACGGTTGTGCGCAGGCCAGATCCGAGTACTTTGTAATGTATTTTGGTTATGAATGAATGAATGTCTTCTTCCCTTTCATTTCTGGTTCGATGTTTTCAATGTTTGCATCTGAAATTTTTTTCACAAGTAATGGCTCTCATGGGTGATAAATTGTAACCACCGAATTATAACCACCGAAACTGGTAATAAATGATAGCCCCTGCTTCGGCGGGGAGCCATGATTGAATGACATAGTGGCACCCAGCCAGAGCATAAGAGTTGAAAAGTTTTCCTGGCTCCGCTTGGAAATTAAGGAAGAATAGCCCCTGATTTCAAAGCTGAGCCGAAGGACAGTGCGCGCCGAGCGAATAATCGATACAATAGCCCCCAGCTAGTTCAATAGGTAGGTCCCAAGACTAGGGGCATTTCCCCGAACGCTTATACATGTCAGCGCCGCTCAACCGGGCACAATCATACGTTCCACCGAACGCTACTAATTATTTTGCCGAGTAGAGATAGTTGTTCAACCGAACATAAACGATCGTTCTTTCGAACAGGGTCGGGTCGTTCCACCGAACGGTAGTGATTGAGCTAAGGCCCTTTAGCCGAGGGCAATTACTTGTAAAAAGTGAGAATCAAAAAATGACAATAACCAGAGGAAGGTTCTTATCATTAACATTTTAATCCCCAGGAATTACAAAAAGCTACCAAGGACACGATAATCGTGAAAATGATAAACATAAGATCCTAACCATAGAATTTCCTTAATTTGGAAGCGTTCCATGGGTTGCTCACAGCCGTGCCGTCCATCTCGGCAAGCTTGTAAGCCCCATAGCAAGCTTTGGCCACAATACGGTAAGGACCCTCCCAATTGGGCATGAACTTCTTCTTGTTTTTCTTTTGGACAAACTCTCGGAGGACGAGATCATCGATGTTGAAAGGGCGGATGCAAACATGCTTGTTATACCCCCGAGCGACCTCCTGCTTGTATGTAGCGTATTTGATATGAGCTTCATCTCGGAGATCCTCGATTTGGTCAAGCTCGGAGGCTAGGTGTTCATCATTCATGGCGGGATGGAAGACTTTGGTTCGGGCGAAGGGAGCAACAGCAGCAAATGGAAGGACGGCCTCCATCCCATAAGCCATGGAGAACGGCATTCGGCCAGTCCCTCGCCGAGGGGTTGTTCGGTAACCCCAGAGGACCTTGGGGAGTTCCTCCACCCACTTCCCTCGCTTGTTGGTCAGCCGGCATTTCAGGCCGGAGGAGATTGACTTGTTCGAGGCCTCGGCTTGACCATTCCCCTGAGGGTAGGCCACGGTTGAATTATAGACGTGGATATTCTTCTTTCTGCAAAGCATCTTAATGGCCTCGGCGACGAACTGGGTACCTTTATCAGAAATAATTGCGTAGGGCACGCCGAACCTGGAAATGATGTTTTCCAGATGAACTGCTCGACCTCGGAGGCCGTGATGTGGATCAAGGGTTCGGCTTCTACCCACTTGGTGAAGTAGTCTGTGGCCGTGATTAGGTGTCAAAAGCTGTACGGGGATAAAAATTCACGTAGCCCTGGATCACGTGCTTCCTTGATTCAACCCTAAATCTACAAGACAGAAAAAGGGTTAGAGCACCTTTGCCTCTCGTTGGCAAAGGCCCTCCGATGCCTAAGTTAGTATCACGTACTTGAACACACAAATCACTCAATGCATATGAAAGCAATTCACAGCGTACCTTTTGTCATGGTTCTTGTCTCGTATTTATAGGTGTAGATGTTCATCATCCTTAGACATCTCGTGCCCCCTGTTTCCTTATTCTCTTTAGGAATCCTTTTCCTAATAGGACTTTCCTATTAGGGACGAGTTTCCATGTCCTGCTAGATCTCGTCTAGCACGGGTCTCTCTTTCCATATAGGATTCTTTCCTATATGAAGTATACTCCTAACCACATTAGGACTTCCATATTAATCCCTTGTTTCACGGGATTGCTCCTTATCTCATAAGGAGCCGCTGTAGAATATTCTGGAATGTCTCATCGCTCTACTTGTGGTGGTGCCGTGCTTCCTCATAGCTCGGATTAACCCGTACATAGCTCAGCTCATCACGCCGAGCTGAACTATGTATTCCAGAATGCTATTTTAAGCTTTACACGTAGCCTTCCTAGCTCGGCCATACCAGGGGCATCCTTTATGCCTTACGCCGAGCTAGTGCATCCTGATTTATTAGTTTACTCTTTACTAGTTCTAGCCTCATTCGTGGCCAAACCTGCTCGGCACAGGGTTTAAGGACTCCTTATGTGGTGCCGAGCTATTCACCCTCTCGTGGTGATCAACTAAGGCACGTGTTATGCCTAATAGTAGGGTAATCGGATTTTACCCACTCCAATTGCTCCCTAGCTCTGCCATTGCTACCACTTGTCAGCGATGCGCAGAGCTTCAATGGTCCCTGGTGCATCTCTTGCACGCCTTCCCCCTCTCGTGGGGAGTAGGGTCACTCTTGCATTAAATGCTAAGTGACCCGTTGGTCACCAGATAAGCCCAAAGGACGATTTGGGGTGACGTTTCTCGTATGTCACACCCTACTTTATGGGGTTTTGGGCGGGATAATGATTATTTCTCCTCCCCCCAAAAACCCTTATTCCCTCTGATAACTCTTCCCCTTCTCATTTCTGCAACCAATTTCTTCTCCATTTTTCGTCAGAGAGCGTCTTCCGTCGGAGAGTACCATCCTAGTTTCATTTCCTCACGTAAGTGGTTTTTTTTACTCCCGTTTTGTCTGATTTGTCTCAGTTTTCCGTTCTTCTTCCATCTCTTCCCCAGGGTTTCAACGGTGAAACCCTAATTCTGTAAAAATGGGTAGGCATAGGGCCCTCCTTAGCAACCCCCAAAACGTAGTGGATTTCCGCCGGCAATACAATATCCCCGCCGATGTCCAATTCCGGCTTAATAGATCTGAAGACTTAGAGGAAGAGGGTCAGGACAAAAATACCATTCACCTCCCCCTGATCTTCATAGTCGAGGGCGGCCTTAGGTTCCCCCTACACCCCTTCTTTCGCGAGGTCTGTTCTAGGTGTCAATTGAACCCTATGCAACTTTGTCCCAACTTTGTCAGGGTGGTCATGGGCACAATCGCCCTTAACGGGCTGCTTGGCCTCCGCCTCGACTAGTGGCACTTCCACTATCTCTATAGTGTAGTCCCTACAGTCGACAACAACTACTATTTTAAGGCCAGGGACCCCAACCAGAAGCTCATCACCGATCTGCCAAATTCCTCAAAGGGAGAGGCAGATGACTATCTCGTAGTCACTGGCAATTGGGAGCCCAGAGATGCCGAGGGGAGGACCATTGGCTTCACCTGCCCCACTGCTCCAGGTCGACTACGTTAGTACTCTTTTTGTTTTTCAGTTGGTTCATTCATTGTCTTTCTTGAAACTGCAATTAACCATCTCTCCATGTTGTTTTGCAGCGGACAACCTCAATCACGGTGGTCGTTTGATTCACAGCAAACTCCACCGCGAAGATATTGCCAAAGCCCTTTACTTTGACGGTTTTGCACCAACCCCCGTTGGTCTCAGTCGTGTAGCCCACGTGCTGCTGGGTTACACCCCATTCTACTGGGGTAACATCAGAAAAGTTGGAGAACCAAGAACAAGACACCCTTGGCCGCCAGCTGCTCCATTGATCGTAACACGCCAACCAGCCGAACAAAGAAGGACTCGTGCTCGCAGAGGCCGAGATAGAAGGAGGTCAGCACGGTCTCAAGCCCCAGAGGATCTTCAACAACAGGTAACCTTTGCCCACATACTAGAAATACCAACTGCTATCCCTATTCTTGTCCGAGCTGACGGTGAGCCCAGCACGTCTGGAAGGGTATCAATAGAAGAGGGGGGAGAAGAAGAAGAAGGAAGAGGGAGTGAGTTTGATCATCGCGTGATTGTACGCTCACTCGCTGAGCAATCCGCCCTACTTGCTGACTCGGACGACTCTCCGGGCTACTCTCCTTCTCCAGATCGAGAAGAGATGCCTTGCCAGCCAATCAACTTACTCGATGAGCTAAATCTCGGCGGAGCTTCACTTGCTCCACCAACTGTACGCATCATCACTCCTTCTCACACCTCGCCCCTTTCTCACGCCGAGAATCAGAGGGACAAGAGGCCAATTGAGAGTCCTCAGCACACCCAGCCTCCCTTGCAAAGGAGGAGGATTGGGGACACGGGCCCGAGCCAAACATCCCCTGATTCGACACCCCTGGTGCAGCCCTGGGCCCCGGTGCTCGCCCGTCCTGACGGTACCCCTGTAAACATGATCGACAAAATCTCCTCCACCGATGTGGCGTTTGGCATCTCCAGAGCCGCTCTTCTCCCTAATGACATTGAGAGAGAGAAGAATAGCTCGTTCGATGTGCTCATGAAATCGATCTTCCAATCGAGTGCCAAGGTAAAGGAAATTCCCCCATTTTCTTCTCGTTGTGCTTAGGATTCCGTCCTTCCTTATGTCTTGTTTCCTGCTTTTCAGATCATGCAAAAAGCGTCTGTGGGTTTTAAGAGGGCCAAGGATGTCGAGAAGGAGCTGAAGAAGGAACAAAGGAGAGCTGAAAGAGCTGAGAAGGAGAACGCACAGTACTCCCAGTCTTTGAAAGAAGCTCAGGCTGAGACGGAAATGCTAAAGGGAGAGAACGCTGATCTGAGAAGGAAGTCGGAGGAGATTGAGCGTGGTCTTCGTGAGCAATTAGCCGCAGCGGAGGCCAGAGCAGAGGCGGAGTACGACCGAGCTGTTGGGGTGATTACTGACAACTACCGTGCTCAAATGCCAGTAGTGAAGGATGCAGTCTGGGAGATGGCTTGGCGGAGATGCCTCAGCAAGCTCGGCGTAGATGAGTCATCCCCTCACTGGACTGATATAGAACTGCCGAGCGAGATGGCAGCTGCTCAAAATCGTCCCGCCGACCGGTCACCTCCAATTCCTGAAGCTCAAACTGGCCACCCCCCCCCCCCCCCCCCCCAAGAGCAAACCCCCTCAGAGGGAAACATAGTTGATCTTACTGGTTCCGGGGAAAGTGAAGGCATTGCTGAAGGTAATCCTGACCCCAATCTTGCCACCGATGCTGGACAGCACGGTGAAGAGACTTGATGCATGTATGATGTTATTTCAAACTTCTGTTTGTCGAACTCTAAATGACTTAGCCCTGCGTGGCATGCTCGACCGTGTGTGGCCTAATTGATATTTGAATTTTGCTTTTTCTGGTTCTGATGGCTGGTCCTGCGTGACCTAGTTCGGCCGTATGTGGCCAATGGTACAAAGTGTTTGCTGTTTAAATTGCTATGGTTTTTCGTACTTAGTACCTTTCGCAATATTTGCTGCACATCCAAGTTTGTTCATACTTAGAGTTTTTTGTTGCAATATGCTAATACTTAGAAACTTTATTGCAATATACGTTGCAAGTTGCAGTTTTCGTTACAAATCTAAGTTTCTTCACGTTTCTTCATAGTGTTCGTTGCACATGTCTAAGTTTCTTCATACTTAGAAAGTTTGTTGCAATATTCGTTGCAAGTTGCAGTATTCGTTGCAAATCTAAGTTTTTCGTACTTAGGAACTTGTACCAAGTGTCCACATACTTGGACTTTTGCATTCATCGTTACAAATCTAAGTGTTTTCATACTTAGAGTTTCTCGCAATATTCGTTGCATATATACACACTATCTGCTCCCCAATAGGAATCCAAATTGGAAGCAATCTTGGGTTCATATTTAAACAACATCACAGTATGAAAACAAACGAAATTTTATTCATGCTTGAAATAATGATAAAGGATTTAACTTACTCATGTTGGTGATTGTACTCGTAATCCCAACTAGATATAAAAAACAGGTGTGATTGTATTCGTAATCACACAAATAAATTACTGGTAGAACTTTCTTAGGTTCTGGACATTCCATGGCCGTGGTACTGGGTTTCCATCCAGGTCGGCCAAACGATAAGCCCCAATGCCAGCAATTCCCACAATCTTGTATGGGCCTTCCCAGTTTGGTCCAAGCTTTCCATCAGTAGACACCTTGGTGTTAGCCAAGACCTTTCTTAGGACTAGATCTCCAATTTTGAACTCTCTTGGCTGCACCTTCTTATTGTAGCTCCTTCGTAGCTGCTCTTGATATGCTGCTAAGGTGATAAGTGCACGCTCCCTTCTTTCCTCGGCGAGATCGAGCTGCTCGGCAAGGGCTTTATCGTTGCCCCCTGACTCCACGAGAGTTGTGCGAATGGTTGGTAAACCAATCTCCAAGGGAATCACCGCCTCTGTCCCATAAGCAAGGGAGTACGGCGCCTCTCCCGTAGATCGCCATGGGGTGGTCCTGTATGCCCAGAGCACGGCTGGAAGCTCATCAAGCCACTTTCCCTTCTTCCTCTCCAACCTCTTCTTGAGACTTTTTAGGATAGTTTTGTTCGAAGCCTCTGCTTGCCCATTGCTCTATGGGTAAGCTGGGGTGGAATAATAGTTTCTGATGCCGTACTGGGCACAGAAAGCTTTGAACTTTTTGCTGAACTGGGACCCGTTATCTGAGATGATGGAGTAGGGTACTCCAAACCTTGTGATTATCTTGTTCCACATAAATCTTTCCACCATCGCTTCTGTGATTTTGGCAAGAGCTTCCCCCTCTATCCATTTAGTGAAGTAGTCAGTGCCAATAAGTAGGAATTTTCGTTTCCCCGTCGTCATAGGGAGAGGACCCACGATATCCAAACCCCACTGAGCAAACGGCCATGGGCTAGTTAGAGGTAACAGATCCTCTGCTGGAGCTCGGATGAGAGGGGAGTATCTTTGACACTTTTCACACTTCTTGACAAAAGCTTTTGCGTCCTCCTGCATGTAAGGCCACCAATATCCCTGGGATATCGCTCGGTGGGCAATGGACCTTCCACCAGTGTGTCCTCCACAAGTTCCAGCATGGATTTCATGGAGGAATTTCTGGACAAGAGCTGGGTGTATACACAATAAATATGGACCAAGGAAAGATTTTCTGTAAAGCTTATCTTCTGGAGAAAGCCAAAAGCGTACTGATTTGGTCTTAACTTTGTGTGCTTCCCTCTTATCTTCTAGTAAGGTCCCATCTCGTAGGTATGCCACTATTGGGTCCATCCAGCTCATCCCAAACTCTGTCTCCATCACGATTTCCACTGCTCGGTTCGCACAAATGATCCACCGCCACAGTTCGGCGATACTCCATCTTTATTGCTGACCCTAACCAAGCTAACGAGTCTGCATGCGCATTCTGGCCCGAACTGATTTGTTGAATGTGGACTTCATCAAATTTGTCAAGTAGATCCTTGGCTGCTTCTGAATATGCAGTCATCTTTTCGCTTTTCGTAGCGTATTCTCCTGAAAGCTGGTTAACAACCAATTGTGAGTCACAAAATACTCTTAGCTTTTTTACCTTGAGTTCCAGGGCACTCCTTAATCCGGCGAGTAGGGCTTCATATTCTGCCACGTTGTTAGTGGCACTAAATCCCAGCCGTAGTGCTTGCTCCAGAACCAACCCTTCAGGGGAGAAAATCACTACTCCTGCTCCAGATCCTTTGTTGCAAGCTGACCCATCAACGTAAAGCCTCCATTCTTCTGGATCTAGATCAGCCATTCTCATTGGCTGCTCGGGATGACTCAGTTGCTCCTTCTCATGGAGAGTCGGTGGGGGTGGAGCTACTGTTGGAGTGAACTCCACTACAAAGTCAGCCAAAATTTTCCCTTTGATTGTCGTTCTGGGCTGATAATCAAGGTCAAATTTGCTCAATTCTATTGACCACTTTGAGATTCTTCCAAAAAAGTCTGCTTTCCTAAGCAAAGCCCTTAGTGGGTATTCAGTAAACACAGTAATGGGATGCTGCAAGAAGTAGTGTGGCAGTTTTCTTGAAGCAGTGACAAGAGCATATACCAATTTCTCCAACGGTAAATATCGTGTCTCTGCGTCCAAAAGGGTCTTGCTTACAAAATACACTAGAGCCTGCTCTATCCCCTTTATCCGTAGGAGAACCAAACTGACTGTGTGCTCGGATACCGCTAGATATAGTATCAACCGCTCCCCAGCTTCTGGAGTAGAGAGCAAGGGAGGAGATGATAGATAAACCTTTAGCCCTTGGAAAGCCTGCTCCTGCTCGGCTCCCCACTCATACCCTTCTCTCTTCTTCAGAAGTTGAAAGAAAGGCCTACACCAGTCTGAGGACTTACTGATGAAACGGTTAAGGGCTGCTGCCATCCCTGTTAGCCTTTGGACCTCCTTCGTGGTCCTTGGGCTTTGAAGGTTCTGCAAGGCCGTGACCTGGTCAGGATTCGCCTCAATCCCCCTTTTAGTCACTAGGTGGCCTAAAAACTTCCCCGAGCTGACCCCAAAGGCACACTTTGAGGCATTCAGTTTTAACTTGTAATCTCTCAGAATGTTGAAAGTTACCTTTAGGTCGGCTAGGTGATCAGACTTCAATTTGCTTTTTACCACCATATCATCTATATAGACTTCTATGGTTTTACCGAGCTGATTTTTGAACATCTTGGTGACCAACCTTTGATAAGTTGCTCCAGCATTCCTTAACCCGAATGGCATGACCTTGTAGCAATAGAGGCCTCTTGGCGATATGAAGGATGTTTTTTCTTGGTCGGGCTCGTTCATAACTATTTGATGGTATCCTCGATATGCGTCAAGGAAACTCATCCTCTCATAGCCTGACGTGGCATCCACAAGTTGATCAATCCTGGGAAGTGGAAAGCTGTCCTTGGGGCAGGCTTTGTTGAGGCTGGTGAAGTCCACACAGACTCTCCACTTCCTATTTTTCTTTTTGACCACAACGGTGTTGGCTAGCCAATCCGGATAGCTCACCTCTCGTTTGGCATCCGATTCTAGTAGGCGATCTACTTCTTCAATCACAGCGTCGGCGTGTTGTGGTGCCGACCTTCTCGCCTTCTGCACAACTGGTTTGTGCTGAGGATCCACGTTTAAATGGTGGCAGATCACCTCAGGGTCTATCCCAGGCATCTCCTGGGGAGTCCATGCGAAAACATCGATGTGGTCCTTCAGGAAGGCAACCAAATCCCTTTCCTCTTGCTCGGTGAGGGTCTCGCCGATCAAGAAATATCTTTCTGCGTCATCCCTTTGAATCTTTATCTTCTTCAACCCCTCCACCATCTTCTTGGTGGGATCACCTTCAACGTCCTCCAAGGTCGGCTGATCTGGAACTTCCACTGTCTGTACCAACTCGGCTCTTGGGGATTTCTTTAAAACCATGTTGAAGCACAAATCGGCTACCTTCTGATTTCCTCTGATGCACTCTATACCATCCGCTCCAGGATATTTGATCTTCTGGTGATAAGTTGAAGAGACCGCCCTCATTTTGTGCATCCAAGTTCTCCCTATAATCACGTTATAGGAGGACGGCAGATCCACCACTAAGAAATCAGTTTTTAGAACAACCGATCATGCTCTAACAGGCAGCGAGACCTTTCCCATAGGCCATACTGTCTGTGCACTGAAGCCAACCAACGAAACTAAACATTTCTGCAATGAGCTCAGTGAGAGTTCCATCTTCTTGAAAGTATGGTAGTACATGATTTCTGTGCTGGCTCCCTGGTCAACAAGAATCTTCTCAACGTCATATTCCCCTATTCGTAGGGTGACTACCAACGCATCGTTATGGGGCACCACCACTCCATCTAGATCGTTGTTGGTGAAAGTGATAGGGACCTCTGTTACTCCTTCCGCTCTCGGCCTTTTCTTGCCGAGCTTCATAACTTGTTTCGCCTGGCCGTTGATTCTCTGGATGTGTCTTATCTCGTTGTTGGTATAAGGGGCGACTAATCCATGTATCATATGGATTGTTTCCTTTGGACCTTTCTCGTAGTCCATCTCTTCTACCAGCTCAGTATCATTCCTATTATCCGCCAAAAATTCCTTAAGATGGCCTTCTGCCACTTTTTCATCCAAAAACTTCTTGTACTCCACACAATCTTCACTCATGTGCCCCCAATCTCTGTGATAGCTACAGTGCTGATTGGTAGCCCTCCTCTTCTCTGGGTTCCCAGTCATCTTTGGGGATCTTCTGAACCACTGCTCATTCTTGATCCTGTACAGCATCTTGTAGATTGGGATATTGAAAGTCGCCATGATGCTGAAGTATGACTTGGGGTCTGGGTCAGCTTTGTCCTTCCTCTGTTGTGCATAATCCTTCCTCCCCGTTGTGAAATCCTTTTTGTATACCCTTGATTCCACCGTCTTCTTCTCCGGGAGCTGAGGTTGTCCAGCCACGATCTTTCCCCCTGCCTGCAGGACGTCATCTTCTACCCGTGCATGCTCCTGAATTCTCTCCATCAGTTTGGCCACAGTCTTGACCGGATGCATGGTAAGCGATTCTCGTAGCTTACTATGCACGGGCAAACTCGTCTTGAAGGTTGCCAGTGCATATTCTTCACTGCAATTTTCAATCTCGTTGAAAGTTTCCCAATAACGCTTCGAGTACTGCCGCAGAGTCTCTTCATCCCTCTGTCTCATAGGGATAAAAATCCACATAGCCCTGGATCACGTGCTTCCTTGATTCAACCCTAAATCTGCAAGATAGAAAAAGGGTTAGAGCACCTTTGCCTCTCGTTGGCAAAGGCCCTCCGATGCCTAAGTTAGTATCACGTACTTGAACACACAAATCACTCAATGCATATGAAAGCAATTCACAGCGTACCTTTTGTCATGGTTCTTGTCTCGTATTTATAGGTGTAGATGTTCATCATCCTTAGGCATCTCGTGCCCCCTGTTTCCTTATTCTCTTTAGGAATCCTTTTCCTAATAGGACTTTCCTATTAGGGACGAGTTTCCATGTCCTGCTAGATCTCGCCTAGCAGGGGTCTCTCTTTCCATATAGGATTCTTTCTTATATGAAGTATACTCCTAACCACATTAGGACTTCCATATTAATCCCTTGTTTCACGGGATTGCTCCTTATCTCATAAGGAGCCGCTGTAGAATATTCTGGAATGTCTCATCGCTCTACTCGTGGCGGTGCCGTGCTTCCTCATAGCTCGGATTAACCCGTACATAGCTTAGCTCATCACGCCGAGCTGAACTATGTATTCCAGAATGCTATTTTAAGCTTTACACGTAGCCTTCCTAGCTCGGCCATACCAGGGGCATCCTTTATACCTTACGCCGAGCTAGTGCATCCTGATTTATTAGTTTACTCTTTACTAGTTCTAGCCTCATTCGTAGCCAAACCTGCTCGGCACAGGGTTTAAGGACTCCTTATGTGGTGCCGAGCTATTCACCCTCTCGTGGTGATCAACTAAGGCACGTGCTATGCCTAATAGTAGGGTAATCGGATTTTACCCACTCCAAAAGCCGTCGGGAGCTGTGGGAGGATTCCAACGATGTCGAGCCCCCACTTGGCGAACGACCATGGGCTTGTGACAGGTTGTAGTGACAAGGTAGGCTGGTGGAGAAGCGGGGAGTGCTTCTGACACGCCTCACATTTCTTGACGTAATCCTCTACGTGCTTCCTCATTTTGGGCCACCAGTAGCCCTGGGTGATAGCTCGCTCAGAGAGAGTGCGACCTCCCGAGTGGTTGCCACAACTTCCCTCATGGAGTTCGCGAAGGACGTGTGGTACCTCGGCGTCGTGCAGCACGCGGAGATCAGGGCCAATGTAGGTGCGGCGGTAAAGCTGACCGGACGGAGAGAGAAAGTAGGACGCGGACTGGCAGCAAATTCGGTGAGCCTCCTTTTTATCCGAAGGGAGTGTCTGGTCTCGGAGGAAGGAGACCACGGGGTCCATCCAGCTTGGGCCAGAGGCGACGATTGTCATGACGTCTTCGGCGCCCCGACTCGAAGCTTAGGACCGCGATCTCCCCAAGAGTGATTGTTCGTGTACCTCCGAGTTTGTTGCATGCCGATCCGAGGGCAGCAAGGGCGTCGGCGTGAGCGTTCTTGGCTTGGCCGATATGGGAGAAGTGGACAGCCTTGAAGCTGTTTTGCAATTCCAGAACATGGCTAATGTACTTCAACATCCGAGCGTCGCCAGAGCCGTAATCTTTGTTCAGCTGGTTCACCACTAGCATGGAGTCACTATAAACCTGTAGTTCATCCACCCCCAGAGCGAGAGTAAGGCAGAGTCTGGCAATTAAAGCCTCGTACTCGGCTTCGTTGTTTGTAGCTGGGAAACCGATGCTCATGGCGCACTCGTGGAGAGTCCCCTCGGGGGAAATGAGCTCAATTCCAGCCCCTGCCCCTCGGCTGTTCGACGCACCATCTACGTGCATGCGCCAAGACTCACCCGTGTAAATGGTAGCCATGCGGGGAGGGGAGCGCTTGAGGACGAACCCGGACTGCTCGGTGACGGTAACATATTTGGCTAGCTCGTCTCCGCCTCCCTCGGCGATAGTCTCCTTTTGTAGCTCGGTATCCAGCTTCGGGGTAAGTTCGGCGATGAAGTCTGCCAACGCCTGACCCTTAATCGCGTCCGGGGCTCGTACCGGATGTCAAAGTTGGCCAATTCCAAGGACCACTTGCAGATCCGATCCAAGAGATCTGCCTTACGCATGACGGTCTTCAGGGGATACGCCGTGATTACCACGACTGTGTGGCTCTAGAAGTAGGGTAGGAGCTTTCTCTTAGCAGTTATTAGCGAGAGCGCCAACTTCTCAATTGGCAAGTACCTTGGCTCGGCCGGGAGCATTGTCTTGCTCGAGTAGTAAATCGGAAACTGCTCCAAACCCTCCTGCCGAACCAGTGCCGAACTAACGGCGTGGTCGGAGATCTTCGTCCTCCCTCGGCATGACTAGCATGGGTGCTTGGGACATATAGGCTTTAAGCTCGGCGAGTGGGGTGTCGCACTCGGCTATCCAGAGAAAGCCCCTTTTACTGGTCTTGATGGATTGGAAGAAGGGTCGGCAGGCGTCGGACGACTTGCTTATAAAGCGATTGAGGGCAGCCACCATCCCCGTCAGCCGCTGTACCTCTTTGATTATCGACGGCGCTCGGAGTTCTGGGGTCGGCCTCGATCCCTCAGCGGGTGACGAGGTACCCCAAAAATTTTCTTGAGCCGACTCCGAACGCACACTTTTCCGCATTGAGTTTCAGATCGTGCCTCCTGAGGATGGAGAAGACTTTGCCGAGGTGGGAGAGATGGTCTTCTGCGAATTTGCTTTTCACTACCATATCATCGACGTAGGCCTCCATAATGTCGTCGAGTTCCCTGGCGAACATTTTGGAGACCATCCTTTGGTAGGTAGCCCCAGCAATCTTCAGGCCGAAGGGCATGACCCGGTACTAGTAGGTTCCCCTCGGCGTGATGAATGCAGTCTTCTCAACGTCCATGACGCTTATAGCGATCTGATGGTACCTGCGGTAGGCGTCCATGAAGCTGAGCCTAGCGTGTCCAGCTGTGGCATCCACCAGTTGGTCTATCCGGGGGAGGAGAAAATAGTCTGTCGTACAAGCGTCATTGAGGTTAGTGTAGTCCACACATACCCTCCACTTCCCGTTCTTTTTCTTGACCACCACGGTATTTGCCAGCCATGTGGGATACATCACCTCCCAGATAGCCTTCGCCTCAATCAGGCGATCAACTTCTTCAAAGACGGCGTCGGAGTGAATAGCTGAGGACCGCCTCGGCTTCTGCACCACTGGCCTCCTAGCCGTATCAACATTGAGGGCGTGCATGATGAAATCGAGGCTTACACCCAGCATCTCATACGGAGTCCACGCAAAGACCTCAATGTTATCCTTGAGGAAAGAGACCAAATCGTTCCGCTCGGGATTGGAAAGGTCCGAACCGAGCATGAAGTATCTGGTGCCCCCTTCGTTGATGGGCACCTTGACCAATTCTTCGACAGACTTGTCCTCGGCCTTAGAGCCAACGTCATCAAGGACTGGAGTGCACTCGGGTACCTCAATCCACTGCACCTGCTTCGGCGGCCTGCCTTCTCTTCTGTCCTTCTGGCGAACGGCATTGACAAAGCACCTCTTTGAGGCCATCTGGTTGCCCTGGATGGTTTCTTGGTGCCCCGACGTGCCAATGAACCGGACGCACTGGTGGAAAGTCAAGGCGATCGCTCCCATTGCATGGAGCCAGCCTCACCCCAGAATGGCGTTGTAGGGGCTCAGGGAATCTGCCACAGTGAATTCTATCTCCAAACGCATTGACCCCGACCAGACTGGGAGGGTGATGCTGCCGAGCGGATATACTGGAAACCTAGAGAACCCGACAAGGGGTGTGTCGGAGGGGGTAAGCTCATCACGCGTTCGCCCAATGGCCTTGTAGGCCGAGTAGTAAAGGACGTCGGCGGAGCTCCCCTGGTCTACCAAGATCCGCCTGACATCCACGTGGTCGATACTTATCTCGATTACCAGGGCGTCGTCATGTGGGAGTTGCAACCCGTCCAAATCCTGTTCGGAGAAGGAAATAGTGTACGGGTCCATAGATTCCTCGTATTTTCGCTTCGGTGCCCTGCCGAGCGTCATTACTTGCATGGCCGCCTCCATCCTTTGCAGCTCTGTATGCATTGCGTCGGCCTGGGCTTTGCCGACCGGGCCGTGGATAGTGACGTCCACCCCCGGGCGCACTCTGTCCCCGGGCGCCTGTTGGTTCGGAGGTGGTGGCAGGATAGCCTGCTAGTTCGGTTGAGGAGCAGCCCCCCTGAGCACGGTCGGCGTGCGTTTGTGGTCTATCCACTCCTCCATGCGTCCCTCGGCAACCAATCGCTCGAGGTGTGCTTTAAACAGTCGGCATCCCGTCGTGTAGTGACCCACCTCATTGTGGTATGTACACTTCCCTTTTTGGGTAGGATCCGACCCCATCTTCTCCTCCGGCCAGTAAAACCAGCGCTTCCTGCCGATCTCTGCTAGCAGCCTATAGATTGGCATGGTAAAGACGGTGGTCTCGGCAATATAGTCGTTGTCATTTCGGGGAGGCCTTTCCCATCCCCCTCCGCCATTATTGTTTCTACTGGCGTCTCGGGAACCCCTGTTCCCGTACCCTCCCCCTTGATCACTTCTCCCCTTCTTCAGATTGTTCACTTGCTTCTTCGCTTCCTTCGGCACACCCTTTCCGGTACTTCCCTTCGACGCTCGGTCAAAGAGTAGCTCCTCGAGCTCCCGGAAGCGGTTCACAATCTCCATTAGTTCAACCATGTTTTTTGGCGGCCGGACCATGAGCTCTTTAAACAGGTCAGAGCGGTCGTCGAGTCCATTTTTGAATGAAGTGGAGGCGATCTTCTGGTCACAGCCTTCCACGAGGCTGTACACCTCCCAATACCGGGCGATGTACTCCTTCAGGCTTTCATCCGTGCCCCTCTTCATGTTGACAAGCGCGTCGAGCATCTTCGGCTGTGTATTGTTGGTCACGAACCGAGACGTGAACGCACGCTCAAGCTCATCGAAGTCGTTTATAGACCCCGAAGCGAAATGGCTATACCAAAGGAGCGTCGTGGTCCCCAGGCTCATGGAGAACGTTCGGCACATGAGGGAATCGCTATGGCCGTAGAGCTCGGAGACCAGGCGATATTGCTAGACGTGCGTAATCGCGTCCGTCGTTGGCTCATACTTGTCAAATTTGGGGATTTTGAATCCGCACGGTGGGGTGGCCTCGGCAATCGTCCGGGAGAAAGGTGACTGCTTGGCCTTTTCCAACCTGGAGTCGGCAGAGCAAGGGCAGTTGAGGTTGACCGCTCGGTATTCCCCATGGGCACGCTTCGCCGACCCAGCGGCTCGGTGCTCCATATCGGGCCCACCCG
Source organism: Vaccinium vitis-idaea (assembly GCA_963854785.1). Taxonomy (NCBI): domain Eukaryota; kingdom Viridiplantae; phylum Streptophyta; class Magnoliopsida; order Ericales; family Ericaceae; genus Vaccinium; species Vaccinium vitis-idaea. The sequence goes on from OY978216.1 coordinate 38,830,017, forward strand.
CGTGCACGTTGCTCCTCTCAGAGGACAGTCTTTTGTTGTGTCCGCCTCGGGCCCTTGCCAACTCTCCCCGAGGACGACGGTTTCTGGTGTCGGGCTCGGCATGGTAAACCTTAGTTTCGCCCGTGTGCGCATTGACGAGCACGATGCTGCCACCGTCGTTCCGCATCGTGTATCTGTCTCCAGGTTTAAGGCCGTTGTTCTCATTTCGGCCATCCCTGTTGAGACATCAATTGGGTCGTCAACCGCGTTCCCCCGTGAGCCATCTCCCCGAGCGGTTGGTGCACCATTTTGGGCGCCATGCCTATCCACCGATTGGCGATGGCGCCGATAACCTCCCCGATCATCTGATCGGTTATGGTCATGGCCACCACCCCGCTCTTCGAGCGCTCGGCCTTGGCTATTGCGATCCCGGCGCACCTGCGGGATGTCTGCCGGACCCTTTCCTTTGTCATGTTGCCTTTCTAGCTCCTGGGCATATTCCGCGTCCCCTCGAACGTCTGGTGTCCAAGCGCTAGATGTCGTGGCACTATCTTCAATGTGGTCGGTCCGTTGAGACTGCCTGCCACGTGTATATTGCCAGCGCGAACGCGCTGTTTTCGACGGGACAACGAGCGCGCAGCCTCGATGGTGCACCTCCACGACCTGTCCGAGACGGGAAAAGACTAGGGCCCCTTCCCTCATCGTTAGTCCTTGTGCTCAGCTGTGGTGTCCGAGTCCGAGTCCGACCGCCGGACCTTGACGTTGTAGGTTGATTTCTGGCCTGCTTCATGGCCAGTACTTCTTTCCTTAGTAGCGCCAGTTCGGCCTCTATGGTGAGAGGAGGAGGGGGAGGAAGAGTTTTCGTGCATGCTGGAGTCGTGAGGTTATCGAGGGAGAGAACGTTTTCGTCCATGCTGAAGAGAATGTTGCTGGCTCCGGCATTGCTGGGGCTGGCGCCGTTGGTGGCCACGGTGACTATTCCATCTCTGTTGATGACGGGAGAAAGGGTGAGCCCCAAGTCGCTCCTAACCTGATGGTATCGGTACCGGTCGGCGGAGCTGCGGAACTCACCGGCGGGACCAAACGCATCAAGGCCTAAAGTGAGGTTGGCCATTCGAGCAGTATTTGAAGGGGTTTTGGGGGACAGCTGTTTGGAAAGTGGAAGAAACACCACCAATTTATACAGAGAGGCTGGGAGTAGTTACTTTCCGTCCCCAGTGGAGTCGCCAATTGTGGGGGTGCCTTCGCCGGTGTGAGCTCTCTCAACCTTCTGGAGTGGAATACGTAGTGGTGGAAAGAGTGGTGCACGCCTGAGCCTGAGCTGCACGCCGGTGGTGATAACCTGCACACGTAGACAACCACGTCAGTGCCTAGCCCGGACGGTGGTGGTCCGGGAAGGCACTCTGACGGTTAAGTCAGTCACCGGAGGGAGGAAATACACCGGGGATCCAGAGAGAGAAGTAGAGTTATGAGGGTAGTAAATGAAGAGAGAGGGATCCCTTTGGTGGAAGTTGTAGTTGGGTATTTATAGGCTGAGGGGCGTGCGTCTCACGCGCTCGGTGCCCCCCACGTGCCTGTCATTCGCGCTCGGAATGACAGTTGATGTGACCTTCATCCCTGCCACAGACGCCATGTCTAGGCTGACGTCACAGCACGTGGGTTCGAGTAGTCAGATCATCTCGAGATATTCCCCATCACCCACGTGCTCCTGCAGGCGGCGGTGGCAGAGTAGGTGACTGCCGCATTTAATGCTTCATCGTGGAATGTGTAGCTGATAGGCGCGCAATATCTCAAGATATAAGCGCCTAAGTAGGGCGAATTAGCGCATTAGAGGCGCGATTTATTCCATTTTCCACTTGATGCGGTGTTGTCTCTTGTTTTTGGTGTTTGTGTTTGTTTTGTAGGAAACAGGCCGGAGGAGCACGGGAAAGTGGCAATAGGACATCGGGCATGTTGGGAACCGGTGGGACCCAAGCAAGGACAACCAAACAGCTGGAATTTCATTTTAGCAGGCTCGGTATCGATACAGGACTTCTCCTGTATCGATACCCAAGTGCTCATACGCGAACAGAATGTCTGGGTATCGATACAGGTTTTTAGCTGTATCGATACCGAGAGGCTTATAATCAGCGTTTGACTTTGCCACGTGTTTTGACTTCGGAAAGGGATAAATACCTCGTTTTGAGGCCGAATTAGAGTTCGAACTTTGTTAGGTTTTTCTTAGTTTTTGGCAGCCGTTTTTCCTTTGAAGATTCTACTTTCTGGGTTATTTTTGCATCGAAGTTTTGGAGTTTTTCCGCTGATTCTCGCTTTGCTTCGGTAACGTTTCTGTTTATTCACTTTAATCTCAGTTCGCGGGGGTTTGTCCGCGTTCTGAGACTCGAATCTTTGTTTTAATTCTTATTCAAGTTTAATAGCATGTTTTATTTCAGAATTATGTTATCTGTTATGATCAATATGAGTGAGTAGTTTCAAAAGTATGGTCGCGGGGTGATTAACACGCCGTGGCCAGGGACGGATTTGTTCTTACTCCGATTTTTACACTAAAGAATGAAAAGCAATTTTAGGTTATTAAAGAGCTTCCGTTGGACGAATCTGAGTCTCGTTGGAGCCTATGTAACGCGAGGAACGGGGGACCAAAACTTGTTTTTCGCTGTACATGGGTGACGGCGACTGCGAGGATTCGCATCTTTCGGGGTAACCTTTTCTCTCTAAAATCAACCGTTCTCTTTGGAACAACAAATGGAGCAGGAAATATCCGGACCTGGTCACCGTGTTATGAATCCTACGACCGTACTTCCTTTTAATTAATTTAAGTAAAATCAATTCTCTTAGTTTAGGTAATTTCACCAATCAAATCACAAGGGTGGCCACCTAAGAGCCGTGTTAAACTAGCAACCCGAGTTTTTAGTAAGCACTTTCCACCTTCTCTGTGGATTCGATTCCGGTCTTACCGGGTGATAGGCGCGCAATATCTCTAGATATAAGCGCCTAAGTAGGGCTAATTAACGCATTAGAGGCGCGGTTTTATTTCATTTTCCACTTGATGCGGTGTGTCTTTGGGTTTTCTTGTTTTTGGTTGTTTTGTAGGGAACAGGCTGGAAAGAGCGCATGAAGTGGACACATGGTGGTCAGGCACGTAGGGAACCAGTGGGGCCCCAGTGGGGACGGCCAAGCAAGCTGAGGAAGCAAGTTAGAGGGTTCGGTATCGATACAGGTCTTTTCCTGTATCGATACCCGTTTCATCATACGCGAACAGAACCTATGGGTATCGATACAGGACTTCTCCTGTATCGATACCGAGGGCGTTATAATTAATTTTTGACTTTGTTACGGATTTTGACTTCGGGAGGGGTATAAATACCCCGTTTTTGGGGCTAAGTAGGGTTCCACGAATTGTTCTTAGTTTACTTACTCTTCGAAGTTCGGCTACAGTTTTACTTCAGCACTCTACGTTTCAAGTTTGTTCTGGATTTTCAGAATTTCAGCTTTGGATTGGTGTTTCGTATTACTAATTAAGATCAATTTCTCCTTGCAATCTACGGTATCGTTTGCTAACCTCATATTTAATCTTTCAAGCATGTCTAGATCTAAGATAATTTTGATTTCAGCAATTTATTTTAACATGTGTGAGTAGTCGTATTGAGTGCGGCCGCGGGACAAGGTGTCCCGTGGCTAGGCTGATTCATATTCCACCTCGGTGCCGAATCACTTTAATTGATGCGCAGTTTCTGAATACGGAATTTTTCTAGCAAACAAAACCCGGGCATCGCCCATTCTAAATTGCGCAGGAATTGGTGACAAGTGGTGTGCACTTGTTAGGAACTATTTCCATATTTTTAAACCTATTAATTAAATAATTGTGGCCCGAGTGAATGTGGATTAGACTAGTTGCGGGCACCGTAGTGCCCACGGCTGTGCTCTCCTGTTTAAATTCAGAGTCAGTAATTAAATTAGTTCAATTCAGATAATTAATTAAACCAATTGAGCAAGGGGTGGCTACCTGAGAGCCAGTTACAAACGTATAGCTAGCATTGTTTGGGTCAACACCGTAGACCGTCTCTGTGGTTCGACTCCGGTACTTCCGGATTTATTGTGCTGCACCGGTCGATAGTCCTACGCTTGGGACGAAATTCTAAGTTAATTTATTAATCACCCGAACGGTCAAGCATTTTTGGCGCCGTTGCCGGGGACGGTGACGTGTGTTCAAACGGTGTTAGTTTAGTGTTTGTTTAATTTTAGTCGAGTCATCATAGGTAGAGGTAAGCAAGTCGTACGTAAGCCTGATCCTCTCTATTACCGTGATCGTACTAATCGTTTGGTTAAGATAGAGAACAGGTCGAGTCAGTCAGAGTCTTCAAATTCTTCGTCAGAGTCAGTAGAGAGTCGGTCAGAGTCCATTCCCATTAGTGGACTCTACATAGATTTACCTTTCGAGTCAGTTAATTTAAGTAATCCGCTGTATCAGTCAGAGTCAGAGTCAGAGTCAGTTTCCGAACCAGAATCTTTTGAGATGGGAGACCAGGAGGTAATTCAACAACCGTCGTTGAGGCAACACTTGAATCCCGAGAGGACCACTCCTCCCGGGCCGATTGTGTTTCCTCGAGAGACACAGGAGGCACGCAATGCCTTCACTGTAAAACCCGGTGTCCTGAATAGCCTCCCTAACTTCTATGGGAGAGAGTCTGATGATCCGTACGAACATGTGCGGACGTTTGAGGGGTTAGTGCGCAACCTGGCGTCTACTACCCAATATGACAATGCCTGCCTCAAGCTGTTTGAGGCAACTTTAAAAGATGGCGCACTTAGATGGTTTAGAATGCAAAAGCCTCAGTCCTTCACCACATGGGCGCATGTGCGTGACGCGTTTTACAGAAAATATTTTTCTGAGGCTAAAACTAATAGTTTAAGGCGTCAAATTCAAGGCTTTAGGCAAGAGAGGGGAGAGTCCTTTGTGAAGGCATGGGAGCGTTTCAAAGATTTGCTCCTAAGAATGCCACACCCTGGTTTTGAGAAGATACAGTTGGTCGAATTCTTTCACCTGGGTCTCAACGCTGAGACAATCCAGCACATAGAGTATTCGTGTAAAGGGGACGACTTCTTGTCCAAAACTGCGGATGAGTGTTGGGATTTTCTGGATGATCTAGCAGATAGGCAGAGGGCGTTAGAACCCTCTGATTTTGATCGGTCCGGACCTTTTGGGTCCACTGTTATCCCCGTTACCATTCGTGACCAGCGACTCCAGGCCCAGGTTGAAAAAATGGCGCAAAAGCTAGAGGAATTAGAAGTTAGGCAGACTCGTCCAGTGCATGAGGTCAGTATAGAGGAAGTCTGTGTGTGGTGTGAGTGTAAGGGGCACATTGCAACTGCATGCCCCGGATTTTTAGCCGCTAAGGGAGCGGGTCAGAATAATCAGGAAGAGGTAAATGCTGTGAGGAATTGGGACACATACTCAAATACGTATAACCCGGGATGGAGAGATCATTCCAAAGACTGGTGGTCAGACCCTAGACCCGCAGGTGGAGGTCAAGCGCAACCCCTTGCGCCGCCTCCGCCGCAACAGTTTCATCAGTCCCAAGCACCCAGGCCCCCGCAGGGCCAAGTCATTCCTTACAACTACCAGCCACAGCAAGGCAGGGGGGAGGTCCATCCACTCGTGGGCCGCCCCCAGGTTATGCACCACCCCGTTTTGAGGATTCCATGAATTCCCTAATGCAGTCTCAGCTGACATTTCAGACTGATACCAGGCAGCAAATTGGGGCCCTTACGGCCCAAATGACGCAACTCACTACGGTGATCAGTCAAATGCAACAAGAGAAGGGTAGGTTTCCGGCCCAAGGTAGTCAAGCAGGTGCCCATTATGTGGGAAATCCTTCAGGTCCCAATGTTCAAGGGAAAAATCAGGAAGAGGCTAAGGCAGTTACCATTCTGAGGAGTGGGAAAACCATTGATAAGACCATTCAGCCAACACTAAGACAGGCTCCACCCCAGGAGCCAGTTATTGAGCCTGAGGTCATTTTTGATACTGCTGAGGTGCCTCGGGAGGTAGTAGAAGAGAGAGAGGAGTCACCTGAAGTGGTGGTGCCTGCAACTGCGGCCCTCACGACTCCACCACCGCCAGCTGTGCCAGTAGCTCCATTTCCCCAAAGACTGGCGGTGAGACCCAAGCAAACCATGAACACTAAGATGATGGAGTTGTTTAAGAGAGTTCAATTCCCCATCACCCTGATGGAGGCAATTGAATCCTTTCCCCAGTGTGCTAAGGTTTTGAAGGACCTCTGCACACCTAAGCGCAAGAGTCAGAACAACGTGGTTCTGACGGAGCAAGTGAGCTCCATTCTTCAGACTGAGATCCCTGCCAAGTGCAAGGATCCAGGGTGTCCCACTATTCCCATAGCCATAGCAGGTCAGAACTTTGACAAGGCATTGTTGGATTTGGGAGCGAGTGTTAATTTGCTCCCTTATTCAGCATACTTGAGATTGGGCTTAGGCGACCTTAGTGAGACTCCAGTCACGCTACAGTTGGCTGACCGGAGTATTAGAGTGCCCAAGGGAGTGGTAGAGGATGTGTTGATCCGGGTAGGGGAGTTTCAATTCCCCGCTGATTTCATTGTTTTAGACATTAGTCCCGGTCGTGAGGCTTTAGAGAAGACTCCCATCATCTTAGGGCGTCCTTTCCTAGCCACCTCCAATGCTGTTATGAACTGCAAAACTGGCAAGGTCCAGTTATCTGTCGGTGAGGAGAGAATGGAGGTGGATGTGTTCAGTGTCAGTACGTTAGAGGATGAGGAGGAGTCTGAGGAGTTGTGTCTGATTGACACGTTAGTCCAGGAGCATATCGATACAGTCCTGTATAAGGACCCCTTGGAGGTTGCTCTTACCTCCGAGGAAACATCATTTTTGGACTCAGCAGAGGTGGTGAGCTTTTTAGAGTTGCTAGGTGTCGATGAGTCATGTGAGGAGATGTGTGGGGTCACTCATGACCCTATGTTTGAGCCATTGGGCGACCCTCCGCCCAAAGTTCTTCCGTCATCTGTCCAGCCGCCTAAACCAGAGTTGAAACCTCTACCGAACACGCTTAAGTATGCCTTTTTGAAAGGCAATGATACCTATCCGGTTGTGATCTCCTCATCCCTCGAGGAAGATCAAGAGAGGAAACTGCTAAGTATGTTGAGAGAGCACATGGGCGCGATTGGCTGGACCATAGCGGACTTGCATGGTATAAGCCCAACGGTGTGTACACACCGCATTATTCTTAAGGAGAGTGTAAAGCCTTCCAGGCAACCTCAGCGGCATCTTAACCCCAACATGAAAGACGTGGTTCGGGCTGAGGTGCTTAAGTTGTTAGATGCGGGGATCATATATCCAGTTGCCCATAGTGAGTGGGTGAGCCCAGTGCAAGTAGTGCCTAAGAAGGCAGGAGTGACCGTGGTGACCAATGATGAGGGAGTTTTAGTGCCGACCCGAGTTCCCACAGGATGGAGAGTTTGCATAGACTACCGGAAGCTCAATGCGAGCACCCGGAAAGACCACTTCCCTCTTCCTTTCATTGATCAGATTTTAGAGAGGGTAGCGGGTCGGGCCTTTTATTGCTTTTTAGATGGTTACTCGGGGTATAACCAGATTGAGGTCGCTTTAGAGGACCAGGAAAAGACCACTTTCACATGTCCATATGGAACCTATGCTTACCGTTGCATGCCCTTTGGGTTGTGCAATGCGCCTGGTACCTTTTCCAGGTGCATGATGGGGATCTTTAGTGATATGGTGGAAAGGATAGTAGAGGTGTTCATGGATGATTTTTCGGTCTTCGGAGATTCATTCGATGGATGCCTTGAAAATTTGGGAAAAGTTTTGCAGAGGTGTGAGGAGAAGCACTTGGTGCTTAATTGGGAGAAGTGCCACTTCATGGTTACCCAATGGATCGTGTTGGGACACATTGTGTCCTCTAAGGGTATTGAGGTGGACAAGGCCAAAATAGATTTAATCCGAAATCTCCCAACACCTAAGTCTGTTAAGGATGTGCGTTCATTTTTAGGACACGCTGGTTTCTACCGGCGGTTCATTAAAGACTTCAGTGCTATCTCCCGTCCGTTGTGTCAGTTGTTGGCAAAGGACACACCGTTTGTGTGGTCCGATGCTTGTGAGGGGGCATTTCAGATGTTAAAGCGGAGTCTCACAACTTCGCCGATCGTGCAGTCCCCGGATTGGAGTCTTCCCTTTGAGCTGATGTGTGATGCTTCTGACTATGCAGTCGGAGCTGTTTTAGGGCAGAGGAGAGGGAAAGACCCGTGTGTGATATATTATGCCAGTAAGACTTTGAATGAGGCGCAGATGAACTACACCACCACCGAGAAGGAGTTGTTAGCGGTGGTGTTTGCGCTAGATAAGTTTCGGTCCTACCTAGTAGGTTCGCAGATCACGGTTTTTACCGATCATGCGGCCCTAAAGTACTTAATGACTAAGCAGGACGCGAAAGCTCGCCTCATTCGGTGGATTCTGTTGTTGCAAGAATTCCACCTGATTATCAAGGATAAAAAGGGGGTAGAGAATGTAGTGGCTGACCATCTGTCTCGTCTGGAATTCGAGGACCCCACCTCGAATCTTCCCATTAGAGATTCTTTTCCGGATGAGCAGTTGTTCGCCGCTAATGAGTGCCCGTGGTATGCTGATATTGCCAATTATTTGGTAACTGGGCAGATTCCTCCCCATTGGTCTACCCAGGAGAAGCAGCGGTTTTTGAGGAGTGTCCGACAGTATATATTCGATGACCCATATTTGTTTAAGTACTGTGCGGACCAGATTGTGCGTAGATGTGTCCCCGAGTCTGATCAGAAGGGGATTATAGAGTTCTGTCATAGCGAGGCTTGCGGTGGTCACTTCTCTGCGAAGAAGACCACCGCCAAGATTTTACAGTGTGGTTTTTGGTGGCCGGATATGTTTAAGCTTGTTCATGCGTTCTGTAGGTCATGTGACCGTTGCCAAAGGCTTGGCAAATTGTCTTCACGTCAGGAGATGCCCCTCCGGCCCATTCTTGTGCTAGAGGTTTTCGATTGTTGGGGCATTGACTTTATGGGTCCATTACCTATGTCGCATGGTTACGAGTATATTTTGGTAGCGGTGGACTATGTGTCCAAGTGGGTGGAGGCGATACCCACTAAGTCTATGGAGTCGCGAGTCGTGCTAGAGTTCCTTAAGTCAAATATTTTGTCGAGGTTTGGCGTGCCACGCGCCATTATCTCTGACCAGGGCACGCACTTCACGAGTCGGTCGTTTGAAAAGTTAATGGGGGAGTATAGAGTCACTCACAAGGTGTCCACTTCGTACCACCCCCAAACTAATGGGCAGGCCGAACTAGCTAATAGAGAGATTAAGCGAATATTGGAGAAAACTGTAGGTGTGACTAGGAAGGATTGGTCCACCAGGTTAAATAATGCGTTGTGGGCCTATCGCACTGCTTATAAGACCGTGTTGGGTGCTTCACCCTATCGGCTTGTTTTCGGTAAGGCCTACCACCTACCAGTTGAGTTAGAGAAGAAGGCTTATTGGGCCCTCCAGGAAATCAATTCGAGTTTAGATGTGGTGGGTGCGCATAGGAAGTTACAGTTATGTGAGCTCGAGGAGCTTAGAAATGACGCGTATGAGAATGCTAGTATTTATAAGGCGAAGGTTAAGGCGTATCATGATAGGAATATTCAGCGCAAAACCTTTAGAGTTGGTCAGAAAGTATTGCTCTATAATTCGCGTCTCCATCTTTTTCCCGGAAAGTTGAGGTCCCGTTGGGAAGGTCCCTATGTTGTGGTGCAAGTGCATCCGAATGGTTCAGTTGATGTCCGTGATTTTAAGGATGATAATGTGTTCAAAGTTAATGGGCAGCGTCTGAAACCGTTTTTGGAATTTTTAGAAGTGGGAGAACCTGATGAGGAGTTGGTCGATCCTGTGTATTCGGACGACCCAGTTACTTAGGCTTTTTCAGCCAGGTTTTGACGGGTAGCTCACGCGTACCATGCTTTTCATTAAGTGTGGACCCGGCCCCTTGCATTAGGGGTACCCATCATTGACTTGGGTATTTTTAGCTTCGCACGCCGCTATTAAAATAAGGATCGTGTGCCCAGCTCCGGTTAGTAAGGGCATGTTATGCATTTTAGTTTTAAACGAAAAAAAAAAAAAAAAAGTTTTTAATGGTCCGGTATAGCCACCTAATTTCTAGCCTTAAATTTGTGTATCTGGGTTTCTAACAATCTTATTGCCGTGTCTCGGATAGTCATAAAAGACGATTGGCTCTGATTTCTTTGAGGAAAAACCTTGAGTAATTTAACCTGTTGAGTCATGACTTACCCGGGATTGTTCTGATGACCTTCTCTACACAAATTTAAGTGAGAAATTAGGGAGAAAAGTAGTACCCGTGTCTTTCACGTGACGGAAGTGGTGGTGTATTTTCTTATTCTATATTTGTTTCTTTTTGGTTTTTCTGTGTACGCCCGGATACCACGTGTCGGGCTGGACTGGCGTGTTTTGCAGGTTGCACGGTGAGCGTACCTGAAATTCCTCATATATCGGCCGAGGTCATGGTGGTTGGCTGCCACCCAGAGGTCCAGTTCTTCCCCTTGTTCTTTATTTTGTGTGTCTCCATGCTCTGGGGACATAGCATGTTTCTAGTTGGGGGGAGGGTGTACTTTGTACATGTGTTTTGCGTTGCTAGGTAGTTTTCGGGGATACGGTTGTTATGCATCTTGTAGATATGCTTTGAGCGGATGAGATTTAGCTGATTAGTATGCCTGTTTAACTTGAATGCATGCATATATTTGGCTATTTAATTGAGCATGATGCATTGTCAAGCATGTGAATAATGTCCCCACATTGATAATTGCGTATTCTGAATAGCATTCCCATATTCTTTGTATTCATTTCCGCAATCGCATAAAATAATAGGCTTTTGTTCTGCAATTAAGGAACCAGATTTGTCTATTGTGCATTTGTGAGAGTGAATAACGTGCATAGGAGATGACACAAGGCATTCTTTGCATGATTAAACCACATATGAGTCCCCTAGACCAATCTTGAACCAGTCCGAGTCAGTTCCCGTGTTTAGCTTAGGAAACCGGTGTTTGGTTGGATTTAAGTTGGGGGGGAAGGCAAGCTCTGTGCATCATGAGTGCCGTACTACTGTGGGAAATTTTGTGTAACGGTGTGTGTGAGGGATTGATGTTGAAGGTGTCCGATTAGGTGTCATGTTTTGGAAACCAAAGCCATAAACCTTAACCTCAAGCCATTTCTCCTTGCAAAAAAAAAAAAAAAAAAAAGAAGAAGCAGGTTCGGTATCGATACAGCAAAACATCTGTATCGATACCGGTTGGCCCAGACCGGAACAGAACGTACGGGTATCGATACAGGTCTTTTACTGTATCGATACCGAGACCCATAAACGCGAATTTTAAAGGGATTGTCCGGTCATTCTTCCTCTTCCATCTTCTTCTTCAACCTTCTTTCTCTCTCTCTAACCCTAAAGACCCACGAAAACCTCCATAGCCAAACCTCCAAACCTCCAATAACTCCTTCAAATCTTACCCAAATTTCACCAAACTTCACCAAAACCTTCCTTTTCTCCATCTCTACCACATATACCTCTCAAATCCCGTCCAAAACCCCTATCTCTCCAGATCCGAAACCCTAACTTTTCCAAAACCAAATTTCCAAACATGGCACCTAGGAAGACTAGTGCTAGTGCTAAGGGTAAAGGGGCGGCTTCCTCGAGTGCCCCTCCAGAGCAAGCAACCGGGGGTAGGAGGACCAAAGATCAAATTGCCTGGGATGAACGGGAAAGATGGGAGGCTTCTATTGAACAAAGGGGTGTGAAGAACGAGCGCCACATTATTCGGGATGGGTTTCTCGAAAACGACATCACCGTACGAGCCATTGTGCGGCAAGGTATGTCATTCTGGTTTCAACCGAATCCTGGATATAACTTAGAACTTGTGAGGGAATTCTACAAATATTTTCAAGTTCCAGCATCCGGGACTGCATTTAGTTCCGCGACTCAGATTACCTCACGAGTAGCTAGGGTACCCATCACGATCACACCTGATATTATTGCTGCAAGTTTGCGATATGTGAGGCCGACTGTTGTTAACTACCCTTGCCCCGCTGAGGATTTTGTTCAACGTAGAGTGGCGAAGGCATTGTATGAGAGAATTAAAGATGCTAGTATCCCTCATCGGCCGGGCAAGTTTAAGCCGGCGTATCGATTTGCGAACCAGGTGGTTTGCTACAACCTGGACCCAAGGGCAACTGAAAACAAGCCCTCCGAGAGTACTGGGAACTTATTGTCAGTTTTCATGGATGAGGAGACTTTGTGTGATTGGGCATTATTTATTTACTCTAAGATCATCGATTTCCGAGATGCCCCAACACAGACTCGAATGCCGTTTCCTTGCTTGATTACGGCCATTGCTAGAGACTCGGCGTTGCAAGGGGCCAAATGGTTCAACAACGATCCACTAGTCCCTGGGCCAATTGACAGCACCATTTTTACTAAGAGCATAGCCCAGTCTCGAGGTACTAGAGGAGGAGCCTTTTTGACGACCGAACCACCCCCCAGCGCATCCAATACCACTTGGCTGCAGAAGATCTTTTGTCAGGGTGTTGCTACCATCCGAAGTCAACAGAAGCTTAAGAGAGAGGTGCGACAGAATGCAAGGATTCTGCAGCAGATGAATCATAGGGAAGAGTGGATGGTGGGGCGGATTGAGGGGTCGACCTCAGAGCCGTATGTTCCGCTGGAGTTACCTGAGTTGGAGGTCAGCGATGATTTCGCCGATGGTGATGAGGCTGCTGAGGAGAGTGAGGATGATGAGGATTGATTTAGACACTCGTGGTGCATGGAGCTGACTTCAGGGTAGGTAGTCTGATGAGGAGGTGTTATTTTATGTTGGGTGGTCTGTTAGTTTATGTTAGGAACTTGTTATTTTATGTGAGACTATTTCTGTTTTTTTTTTATTTGGGGTCTGTAATATAATTTGCATGGATTATGTTTTTGTTTTGTGGACTTGGTTTGGGTGGCGCTGATGGGCGCATTGACAAGTAGTAGACATGACAGGTCCGGCCAGTGGGTAGTTAACCTTGAGCTTCTATAGGCCGGCACCTGATTTTTGCGGTTACCTTTTCTTGTGCTACCAAGGTCATTATAATCCGAAAGTCCTTAGTAGATCTTGTGCACGTGTTTTATACTCTCGCTTATGCATGGTTGATAATGTTGTTGCTTATTCTGTGGAATCATAATTGAATATGCGTTTATTCTTGTTGAGCGTTGATCTTGATTGGCACGTGGTGACCAGTTGTTCGGTTCCGCGCAATTCGCCAAGCGCTTATATGGGATGTTGAGTGTTCTAGTGAGTGGTGTGACGCATTTGCCTTGTGGGGTATTCGTTTCACGTGTTGAGTGATGCTAATTGTTTTCAATAATTTGTCAAAGCATGCATGCATGTGAGTTACAGGCATATTGAGAGGCGAGTATCTGTTGCTATGATTAATGGTTGTTTCTACAGGTGGTATAACCATCGTACCCCCGTTGGTGTTTTGTGTAGTTCTTATTTCGTTCGTTCCTAGGGACTAGCAACGCTCAAGTTGGGGGGTGTGATAGGCGCGCAATATCTCTAGATATAAGCGCCTAAGTAGGGCTAATTAACGCATTAGAGGCGCGGTTTTATTTCATTTTCCACTTGATGCGGTGTGTCTTTGGGTTTTCTTGTTTTTGGTTGTTTTGTAGGGAACAGGCTGGAAAGAGCGCATGAAGTGGACACATGGCGGTCAGGCACGTAGGGAACCAGTGGGGCCCCAGTGGGGACGGCCAAGCAAGCTGAGGAAGCAAGTTAGAGGGTTCGGTATCGATACAGGTCTTTTCCTGTATCGATACCCGTTTCATCATACGCGAACAGAACCTATGGGTATCGATACAGGACTTCTCCTGTATCGATACCGAGGGCGTTATAATTAATTTTTGACTTTGTTACGGATTTTGACTTCGGGAGGGGTATAAATACCCCGTTTTTGGGGCTAAGTAGGGTTCCACGAATTGTTCTTAGTTTACTTACTCTTCGAAGTTCGGCTACAGTTTTACTTCAGCACTCTACGTTTCAAGTTTGTTCTGGATTTTCAGAATTTCAGCTTTGGATTGGTGTTTCGTATTACTAATTAAGATCAATTTCTCCTTGCAATCTACGGTATCGTTTGCTAACCTCATATTTAATCTTTCAAGCATGTCTAGATCTAAGATAATTTTGATTTCAGCAATTTATTTTAACATGTGTGAGTAGTCGTATTGAGTGCGGCCGCGGGACAAGGTGTCCCGTGGCTAGGCTGATTCATATTCCACCTCGGTGCCGAATCACTTTAATTGATGCGCAGTTTCTGAATACGGAATTTTTCTAGCAAACAAAACCCGGGCATCGCCCATTCTAAATTGCGCAGGAATTGGTGACAAGTGGTGTGCACTTGTTAGGAACTATTTCCATATTTTTAAACCTATTAATTAAATAATTGTGGCCCGAGTGAATGTGGATTAGACTAGTTGCGGGCACCGTAGTGCCCACGGCTGTGCTCTCCTGTTTAAATTCAGAGTCAGTAATTAAATTAGTTCAATTCAGATAATTAATTAAACCAATTGAGCAAGGGGTGGCTACCTGAGAGCCAGTTACAAACGTATAGCTAGCATTGTTTGGGTCAACACCGTAGACCGTCTCTGTGGTTCGACTCCGGTACTTCCGGATTTATTGTGCTGCACCGGTCGATAGTCCTACGCTTGGGACGAAATTCTAAGTTAATTTATTAATCACCCGAACGGTCAAGCATTTTTGTATTGTGCTACACCGGTCTCCGCCCTACGCTTGGGGCAACCCATTAATTTAGGTATAGGATTTCGGTCAAGCAGTAGCGTGCCTGGTACGCCACCACCGAACCAAGTAAATTCGAACCCCCACGTAACCGAAGTCGACCGACTCGGCACGCGGGTGGCCCAGCCCCTCAGGCGCTCGGAGCGTCGCTCGGCGGAGATCCCGAGGGTATTCCGAGAGCCAAACGAAGAATGTCATGTCCTCGGCACTTCTCGCTTGGCAGACTTCGTTCAAATCTATATTCGTCCAGAACTGTACATCCGCGCCCTCCGCTGAGGGCACCGTACGCTCGACACCGTCGAGACGGATCGATCTGCATTCAGTTTTGCAGATTCTGAGACAGTGACCCTTTTAGCTCTTTGAGACGCGGAGAGGGGCCTTTGCTGACCCTTATGAAACCGGTTGCTACAAGCACAAAGGAAGGGTTGCGGATCTGCTGTCCTGAAAACCATGTCCCAACTTTGTGTTTCGTCCATCCGAGCCATCCATCAGAGCAATCAAAGGCTCATAGTCGCAGATGACCATGTTTGGCTCAGATTTGTTTGGGGTGAGATGAAATCCAATCCGTTGAATGCTCGGATGGACGGGACATGGAGTTGAGACAAGGAATTCGGGACAGTGGATCTGCTTCCCAAAGGAAGCAAGACATGGTTGAGATAATCTTGACCCACCAAATCCAGTTTTTTTTTTTTTTTTCAAAAGTTGAGAGGACTTACGCTACTCTATATCAAGGAAAGAGAAAGGGGGCATAAGACATTAACCACTCCTTACAACATCTCCAATGCATTGTTTTTCCTTCAAAATGAATAACCGAAGTGACATATAAAGGGGAGATTTTGTAATTTATGTCCTCTTTTGCTCAAAAAGTTATACTTTTTGAAGGGACCCATCCTCCTTTTTGAAGAATTTGTTTTTCAAATCTACTTTTGGTTCTTCAAATTTGAAGAACCAAAAGTAGATTTGAAGAATGGATGTGACAAAAAGTATGATGGGTCCCTCCAAAAGGTACAACTTTTTAAAGAAAATGGGATATAAATTACAAAATCTTCCCTTGATATGTCATTTCGGTTTTTCATTTTGAAGGAAAAACAATGCATTGGAGATGCTCTTAGGGCTGCAAATGAAATGAGCCGTTTGTGAACTGTTCGAGACTCGACTTTAAGGTGTGTTCCACTTACTAGTTTTTCTCAAAAACTAAGACAGGTCATCCTCTCACAATACATCACCTAAAAAGGTGTGAACACAAAAACCAAGAGTTCAATTTGGATACTAAACGAGTCGAACCTGAGCTTCAACTTTAGGCTTGTCTAATAAATGAGCGGAACCTGAATATAACATTATTCGGCTCGATTACGCTCATGAACATGGAGTTATGTATATGTCATAAGACTTTCACATAGTATAACATTAAATATGTATAAACTTTTACATGGTACCTCATTTTTTTGGGAGAAACTTTTGCATGCGCATAATGAAAATTTTATATCTTGTGCATGTATAAACTTTTAAAAATACTATAAACTGAAAGTTTAATATGATTTTATAATTTTATGTATGTATGAACTTATTTATGTTTGAAGTAGAAATTTTATTTGAATTTCTAGACCTGTATAAGAGCATAAACATCTAATATTTTGTACTCGTTAAGGCTCGTGAACAAGTTCGTGTTCGACTCAAATTTAGGCAAGCTCGGTTCGAGCTTGGCTCATTAAATTTTTGATTGAGCTCGAGCTCAGCTTGAGTTCGCATAACAACTTAACGAATAAACCTAAACATTCTCAAATTTGGCTCGAGCTCGGCTCGAGTTCGCATAATAACTTAACGAATAAACCCTAAAGGCCTAAACATTCTAAAATTTGGCTCGAGTTCGCCTCGAGTTCGCATAATAACTTAACGAATAAACCTAAACATTTTAAAATCCAGCTCGCTTCGGCTCATTTACGGCTCTACTACTATTGCAACACTACCCCTATAGCAAGGTTTTAAACACTCGCTTCAATATATTGATTAGTCAAAACAGGGTCTAAAAAAAGACCATCTCCAACTGTCTCGCCATTGCTCCGGCGAGACCAAAATGGCGAGATTTTCTCCCTAAAATGGCAGCCAACAGCCACGCATTTTGGTTTCTCACTTTTTGGCTCGCCTTGTAACGCCCCGAAAATTGGGTACGTTAATAAATAAATTTCATAATTTATTTAAATAAAATGCAACTTCATTAATAATATTAAAGAGTACTTAAAATTTTTGCCGGAAAACTTAAAAGTAAACCAACTTATTACAACTGAAACGAATTAAATTCTAACTGTCTGAAAAACTTAAACATTTATTAAAAGTTCAACAGAAATAAGGACAGAGTCATCTAGCTAAATCCCTACTGATAAGCCACGGGCCCACCACTTGTTCCCCACCTAGCTGCTCCCTTGCCTCAAATTCAGCTAGCAGCACTTCATCTCCTTCTGTTCCTGGCATTGGGGACGCCAGGGCCACAAAAGTAGCACCGTGAGTGATTTAATTACACTCAATAGGGTACCCAATGCACTCAAACATATAAAACATAAATTTTAAAGCTTAGGACAGCCCGATTATCACATGTCTCAAAAATAGTGGATTCGGTGGATTCAAAATTCTCATTATCAATCTTGAGGTTTCACAACCCAAACCTCATGCACCTCATGAATTCGGTATCTCATACCAATTCATCAGGCTATTCGATATCGGCAGGGCCGGCCCCGATGTTTGGGTTGCCCAAGCCCGACTATAAGCTTGATTGCCCACTTAGTAGCTAAGTCATAAAAATAAAAAAGACATACAACTCATAAAAAAAATGTTACATTGTGCTTTTAGCTTGAATTACATCAAAAATATAAAAATCAAAATGTAATCCTAGTTATAGTGCCTTATGATTAAGCAAATTCTTCTTGATTTTTACTATATCCGAGAAAGATACGTTTTCCCTTCTCTGAATAATCAGTTCTTTTTAAGTATGTCGGGACAATGGCCGATTTCACATTCTTGGACCAAAAAATAAAGGTCGGGACCCAAGAGTCTGAGGAACCAAGAAAATTACATTTGTCTCTCGCAAGGAAAATTGACCAAATACAGGGCCAACCCTAATAAAAAATATTTATAAATACATTTAAATGATGTTCAAAAAAATTGAAACTTGGATTCTACAACCCCGAAAGACTAATAACATTTTTGTACTAGTTGTGTAAAAGGTATATTTTATCTACAATATAAATCCAACTGAAAAATAAGGTAAAAAATCAAATGCCAAAATTTTTTACTACTGAGACTTGAACCCAACCCACTGGGTAAGTGAGAGCATGCACAGACCAACCGCTCTAGCTTCTGCAGTGTAATAAAAACCGAAGTAATTCATATATAATATATATCTCTTCAATAATTTTTTTTTTTTTTTGGTTGCCCCTCCCCGGGGGCTTGCGGGGCTTACCCCGGGGCCGGCCCTGGATATCGGTTCCCATCCACAATATAAACAATCTATTGGGCTCCCATCCACCATGCCTAACTCTCCAGGCCCATGGCACGACTCAAATACCCCTGGGAGTATATTGCGATAATTGGCTCAAGACCCATATCGGATACAACGTCCCATCCCCACATTCGATGAACAGCCACGCATCTTTTAACCATTTATTTAATTAATCACGAAAATTAATTAACACATGATAAATGATTTATTAATTCCAGTAACCCAAAACATCACATGCATCTAATTATAGCCTGTAACTAAAAGTTTAATAAAGAAATTGAATAACTCATGCTAACAAGTCAATTATCTTTCCAGTCACTAAAAATAGCAAACGGGTTTCAAAAATCACGAAATTTTACAGCAATTATCTTTCCAGTCACTAAAAATAGCAAACGGGTTTCAAAAATTATGAAATTTTACAGTAAAATAGTTCATCAATTTTAACACAAGTTTACTGTTTTGAGCGAAACCTAAATCCAATCCTAAATGGAACAAAATAGTGTTTTAAGGTCAAACAGTGAATCTGTCCCGAAACTGTACAGTACAGCAAACTTTGAAAAATCATAACTAATTCTACGAATCTCGGATTGAGATGAGTTCTATATGAAAGTTGCTTAATTTTCCGAGATCTACAATTCTTCAGTTATAAGTTTTCCTCGGTTCTGACCCGAAATGGTCCGAATATTTTAAAAACAGAAACAGTATACATCTTTCACATATTTTTTACTTTTCACGCAAATCCAACCACACGATTCATTGACGATTCATTTTTCACAGAAACCACAACAAACTATAAACTTCCCTAAATAGCCCACAGTATATGATATAAACACAAATCATGTAGGCAGTATTCCTAAGTAAAAGTTAAGTTCCGAAAACCCTACCTTTCCTCCGTCGATTCTAACGCGTTAACGGAAATCGAAAACGTTGGAGAGTGCAAACAATTAATCACTGAGGATTTAGGATTTCTGCAACAAAATGAGAGAAATAAATAAATCGTGACGGAAAAACTTGTACGATTTTTATGAGAGAGAAAAAAGAAAATACACAAACCGGGAGCGCGCGAGAAGAGAAATTGCCGAGAGAGAAAAGAGGGGAAAAATAGAATTTAATCTGGGGGGAAAGAAATTGCTGAGAGTGAGAGAGAAATAATGGGGTATCAATTGCTTTAAGTAGAAGAACCAATTTGGGATAAATATTGGTAGAGTAGTTTAGCAAGAGTAGGAAAGTGAGAAGATAAGGGAAGAGAAAAATTAGGAAGTTGTTTAGGATAACAACTGATTATATATCTACACATATATAATTATTTTCAAACTAAGACTTTATCTTGTAATTAGTGATAATCTTGTAACAACTTTAATTAATTAAAAATAATTTATACCCACTTAATTATATACACAATTTACCGGGTCTTTATACGCCTGCCTCAGCGAGGCACTGTAGCACTCGCCCCAGCATCACCACAGTACGTGGTGTCGTCGTATGACTCCTCCAGCCGGTGAAAAATCGTCAAATTTAGGTAGGTTTTGGTCGGAATTCATGGCGGGGCAACCCGGAGGACCTACGGGCAACCGTGGTTGCAGCCATGGCGGGAGGCGATGATGATATTTACAGATCTAGATCTGAGACTGTGTGTGTGTGTGTGTGTGTGTGTGTGTGTGTGTGTGTGTGTGTGTGTTGATTTTGGCCGGATTCATGGTCGGTTTTGGCCGGTGATGGTAGTTGCGGTGCGGTGATGGTGGTCTGTGTGTTGTCGGTGATGGTGGTCACTGGTCGATGTCCCACAACGGCGATGATAATACAAATCTGAGCCTTTTCTTTTCTTTTCTTTTCTTTTTTGTTGAGTGAAATGGCTAGTCTGTTGGCTAGGGGTGATTTTTTTGGCTACCTATATATGCGTATGGCACATTTTGTAGTTAATTTGTTGGGGATTCTGCTGAGCCGGTTGGAGATGCGCTGAAAAGGAAGCAAATTGATGTCCCCATCAATTAATCTTGCTCTACTCTGATTGGCTGAAAACTTCAGTATACTAATCCATAATGCTGGCGTTAATAATTTTATAAGGAGGAGCTAGAGTGCTAGACACGTGCATTGCACAATAGCACCCGTGAAAAAAAGTAAAAAATAGCACGAGGCTCCCACCATTTATCAAAAGAGATCAAAATACGGCCTGAAAACGAACCAAACAGGACCAAGATTATTGGTAAGATTTTAAGATTCTACCAACTTAAGTTTAGACAAATGGTTTGACAACGGTCCGTTTGCTAGCATTTATAATTTACCTTATTTAGTTAATTTGCTTAAAAAAGTTAATGAAGGGTGTTTGTTAACAATTATTTGAATGATAAGATAATTAAATTTTCTAGCTTATTTGACGCAGAAAAACTAGATTATTTTAAGCTTTAATTTATTTTTATTTTTTTTGCTTACTTTAAGTTGTTAAATATGAATCAACAAAAAAAGAATCCTAAAGTGATTAAATTTCTCTAACTCAAGTTTCAAAGGCAATCTAGTCATCCAGATTCCTTTAACAAAAAAGCATAAACCGATTTTTTGGTTTATTCATTTTGTCTTTATTAAAAAAATTACATTTGTTAGTTTTGCATCAAGTTTTCATGGTTTATTGATTTGTCTCGACAAGACAAATCTAAAAAGTATAAAATTATGATCAAAACTCAATTTTTAAATTAGAAAAAAATTATGATCATAATTTTATACTTTTTAGATCCGTCTCGTCGAGACAAATCAATAAACTTTGAAAACTTGACGCAAAATTAACAAACGTAAAACAAAAAATTGAATAAAGGCAAAACGCATAAATCAAAAAACAAGTTTATTGCTTTTTTGCTAAAGGAAAAAGTTATTTGACAGTTTACTCAAGCAAATAGGTGAAACTGTTTTTTTTATAACTTATAAAAACTTATAACAAACAGTTTTACAAGTTATTTTAATTTTTTCAGTCAACAATCTAAAGAGTTAACTTATAAATGTTAGCAAACGGAGTCAACAATGTATAGAGGGAGAAAATTTTCAATGCCCCTGGTATGGTTGAGCAAGAATTTGGACCACACTAGCATGTGAGCTCCACTTTCTAGTATAAAAGGACCCTACCCAAATGTAAGGTATAGGGTCGAGCTCAAGTTATTATTCCCTAAGTCCCATAAAGTTGGTCTCCTACGAAACTACGTACAATTTTCAAACTTAAAAATAATGTATCTACAAAAATAATTTTTCGATTTTTTTTTATGCACAATTCAAAAGATCTCATCGAAAACGATTAAATAAGATCCACATTGCACAAAAAAATATGTCGGTAAATACATTATTTTTATGCTTGAAAATTGCACGTAATTTCATAGGAGACTAAATTTATAAGACGGGGGGAGTAAAACGAAGGGCCGAAGGCGTATGGACGTGGCTACTTCGCCTCCACGCTTTTAAATAATCTCATTTGAGTTTCTCATGCTTTTATTTAGGGGTGTCCACGGATCGGATCCGGATCTGGATCCGATCCAATCCGCTCAGAGCAGATTATAGTTTTTAAGATCCGGAACCGAATCGATCGGTTACGGATCAGATCGGATAGGGCGGATTTGACAGATTAAGAAGGATTATTGAGTGGATCGAGCGGATCCGATCCGATCCGGATCCGAAACCGTCAGATAAGAAATTCTCGATCCGGAACCGAACCGAACATTCACGGATGGGTCAACGGACGGATCGAATTGGACGGATTTGGCGGATTGAGCGGATCGGATGATCCGCTGGACAGCCCTACTTTTATTACTCCATAATAAACTCCTGGTGTCCCTTTCAAAAAATTTACCATTTACTTTAAAACTTTTCAAAATTGGACATTTTCATCATAATCCATCAAAACTCAAGCTCATTTAATATTTGGGCCAATCATAATCAAATTTATAAGTCTTAGGATCTTAAATGATAGGAAAATACTACGGGGATGTTTGGGAGCCTACTTTTCAGCTTTCATTTTTAACTTTTTGGCTTTTTGAATTATGGTCAGAATGTGTTTTGAATTTGAAATGAGTGTTTGGGAGAAATGTGCAGAATGCATTTTGCAAGAGGAGTAATGTTTGGAAGAATAATTATGAAAATGAGTTATGGATTGGTTGTTTACCATTTTGCCCTTGTTTATTGATTCTGGTATTAAAAATATTTTTAGCAAGTTTTTTGATTATTTGTGTAAATGAGTCCCGACCATTTTTTTCCCGATATTATTGTTATCTAGGCCAAAGAAACAAACATACACCGAATAATGTTTCCTAGCCTCCCTGTACATGTAAGCCTTGCACCACATGATCCCACTAAAATATTTTCCTAGTCATTGGATTTAACTTTGCTGTGTACACTAGTCAGTAGTCTCATAGCTAGAGACTTCTAATTCTTATCCTGATCTAAAACCCACTTTCTCCTCTCTCTCTAGATTGGCTTCCATCTCCCCACTGAAATCTCTCTCCACCCGGTCTGTGCCCGTCTCACGCTCGTCGTTGCGGTACAATTCTCTCTGTCTAACGCTTGTCGTTGAAGATCAAGGTGATAATTTTGATGATTTCAACCAAGAATACAACTATCTCCTTAGAATTTGTAAATAAATTCCATCCCTCTGTATTTCTCCTTCTATTATTAGTTTGATAATTTCTGATTTTTAGGGTTTCCCTATATTTTGCCCTTGATTTCATTTTTATTTTGGGATTTTGAGCCTGATTTGAGAGAAAAAATGGAATTTCTTTTTGGATTTGGGAAGAGAAATCTGAACTGAAGAAGAAGAAGAAGAAGTGGTAACGTAAACAAGGGGTAGAAATGGGAGACAGAAATTGTGGGAAAAGGAAAATGAGAAGCAGAAACTGAAAAGGAGGTCTCAAGCTCTTTTTGGCTTTTGGCTTGCAACATCAAAAATGGAAAATGTGTTCTGAGAGAACAGATTTTTAGAAAAGTCGGCCAAACAGGTAGAAAGCAAAAATGAGAATGAGAAAAGGCAAAAAAGAGGCGCCCAAACAGGCTCTACAATACACTCCCCTTATTTGAGTGTATATTATACACACTCCTAGAAAAGTTACGATTTTTTTTTTTATAAAAGTTACAATTTTTTTTATAAAAATTACGAGACACACCAAAATGTTACGAATCATATTGCTAAAAAGTTACGAAAAATTAAAAAATATTACGATTGCCAATGATGTAGCACAATCTGGATCATACAATAGGTGCATACACATCTTCAATGAATGTGTATCGTAGCCATTTCCTAAATGATATCAAAAACTCGCAATCCCGACAGATGCATCACAGGAAATACGTCACAACATTATTGAGATGGCAAACTAATACATTTAAAGTTTAAATTAAATTATCGGTAAAACTAATGAGGTTTTATTCTATTCAAATGCAACTTAAAAAATCATAGGCGTATGAGCGTGGATCACGCTTTTAAATAATTTCATTTGTGTTTCTCATTTTTTGGAACTAAGAACTCCTTCGGACAAAAATAAAAAAAAATTAGTTTTTTGGTTTTTTGGTTTCGTCTTTATTCAATTTTTTTTTTGTATTTGTTAGTTTCGCGTCAAGTTTTCGTGGTTTATGGATTCGTCTCGACGAGACGAATCTAAAGAGTATAAAATTATGGCCGAAACTATTTTTTTTTAATAAAGCCAAAATTAAACCAATAAACTGGTTTATTTTCGGTTTTATTCAAAAAAATATTAGTTTTGACCATAATTTTATACTTGTTAGATTCGTCTCGTTGAGAGGAATCTAGAAACCACAAAATCTTGATGCAAAACTAACAAATACAAAAAAAAATTGAATATGGACAATGAAAAAATCAAAAAACCACTTCTTCACTTTTTAGCCAAAGGAGCTCTAAAACAAGTTTCTAAGCCCTTTCGAAATTCTTCGTTGTGTTTGGTTGAGAGTTTTGAGAAGAATATTTAGAGAAATATTTTTGAGATAGTGTTTGGATGATTTTTGGAAATATTTTTGAGATAGTGTTTGGATGATTTTTGGAGAGAGATAGAAAGAGAAATGAGAATAATGATTGGAAAGAGGGGTAAGGGTAGATAGAGAAATGTGATTAATGATTGGAGAGATGAGAGATGGAGAAATAATCTTTTCGAAATTCTTTTTAGAAATGTGAAGTGAACACAGTATGACATTTACTTTTTAATCTTTTCAAATTGAACTTTTTCATCATTATCCATCAAAACTCAAAGATCATTTAACATTTGGCCCAATCATAATCAAATTTATAAGTTTTACGATCTTGAATGTACGATTTCATAGCAGTTGCAAACTTGCAATCACGGAAAGATGCATCATATATAAGAACAGAAAATTGGCTTAAAGGCCAAGTTTGGGGCTTTTAAGGGTGTTTAATCCCGCCTAACTTATTTTAGGCCTACTTGGCTAAATCCAAAAAATTGGTTTTTTGGTTTTTTTCGTTGTCCTTATTCAAAAAAAAAAATTGCATTTGTTAGTTTTCGGTCGATTTTTTGTGGTTTCTTGGCTTGTATAAAATTATAAGCCAAACTTAAAGTTTTGTGAATAAAAACGAAAAATAATCCAAAAAACAGATTTTTTGGATTATTTTTCGTTTTTATTCACAAAACTTTAAGTTTGACTTATAATTTCATACTTTTTAGATTTCTTTCGTCGAGACAAGCCAAGAAACCACAAAAAATCGACCGAAAACTAAAAAATACAATTTTTTTTTTGAATAAGGACAAAACCAAAAAAAACCAATCCAAAAAACTGGTTTTTTGGATTTAGCCAAATCAGGCCTTAATGCTTCTAATACATTGATGTGAAATTTTTTAGGGTTCAAGGACAATCCTAGACAAAAATACCATTAATGATAAAAAAAAAACAAATTACAAATCGAAAGCTGGTGTACAACCCGTTACTTTTACCTCTGCCTTAACCGAGTAGCCATTTGAAAGTGACAGGTCTTGCTTCACTTTTCCTTTCTTTTCCTTTCCTCTCCCTCTCTCTCTCTCTCTTGCATGGGTCAAGTCCTTGACCCGTCACTCTCTCTCTCTCTCTCTCTCTCTCTCTCTCTCTCCTGCGTGGGTTATGGGTTGGACAAAATTAATTTTGTCCCTTAAATTTTGGGATTGAGTTCAATTTTGAGGTTCAATTTTAGGGGGGTTAGGCTCTTTGGAATAAGTTATAGTGGGTTTAGGCATTTTGGGTTTAGGCACTTAGGGTGCACTTTCCAATTACAAGGTTTTAGTGATTTAGGCACTTTCATAGGGTACCCTAGGGTTTTAGGCACTTTCATATGGTACCCTAGAATTTAGGTTTAGGGTGCACTTTTCAATTATAGGGTTTTAGTGGTTTAGGCACTTTCGTAGGGTATCCTAGGGTTTTAGGCACTTTCATAGGGTATCCTAGGGTTTTAGGCACTTTCATACGGTACCCAAGGGATTAGGCACTTTCATTAGGTTTGGGGTTTAGGCACTTTCATAGGGTTTAGCAAGTTTAGGCACTTTCATGAGCTAGCGGGGACATTTTTGGAATGTGTAGGTGATTTGTCCTCTTAGCATGAAAGAATTAGTTTGTCCTATTTTCATAATTAACTCCTATATCATGTCCTTGTTAAAGAAAGACTCATATAAAAAATACGTCACAAACATTCTTGAGATGACAAATTGTATATTTTATAAACACATATAACTAATGAGGTTTTTTAAGTCACAAGTGTACAAGGAAGAGCAATGTGTAGCCAGGATAAAGTGGATTCAAATTCCATCAACATCTATCTATATACACCAAACAATGTAAATCAAAAGGTCAATTTACCATAAATGTAACTAGCATAAAACCCGTGCTATGCACATGGAGATTAATTTGATGATTCAATTAAATAACTTAGTGTGATGAACTTAATCCTAATTAAAGTACATAAACATACATAACTTAAAGAAATAAAGTAATTGATAGTAATTCATAATCCTAAAAAATTAAATCCAAAAACTTTAAATTAATATCATAAGAATATCTTCCAATACGACCAATCTCTATGAATTGAGAAACAATACATGTTGCTTAGTCCACATAAGAAACCCGATACGGCGTGTCGGGTTTTTTACTTTTGAAATTAGTAAAAGGAGATCAATATTATGAATTGAGAGACAATACATGTTGCTTAGTCCACCTAAGAAACCCGACACGCCTTGTTAACTTCATTTGTATCTCAAAACATTTCAACACTCTCAAATGGTCAATATACATTCTTATGTATGAGTATGTCCTAAGCTTCAAGAAAACCAATTTCACCTGCTCTGCTGCTAAATGCAAAAAAAAAAAAAAAAAAAAACCATTAAAATAGTACAACTGATGCATGCCATAATTTAAGTGATCCGAAACATGAAATACAAAAAAAAAACCCCGAAAATAACTCAAAAATATATCCACAAAATAAAACAAAGGATTGATCAATGTACCCCTAATATAGCCAAAAGCCATTGGTTTTAGCAGGATTCATAACTTCATCAGAACTTTTGCTCTTTCCCTCATAATTTTTTTTCGCAATTATTTCTTCTCTCCAACAATCTTGCCCCGTTCCTTTTTTTCTCTCATTTTATCTGTAAGTTAAGACACAATCTCCTCCTTTTTTTTTTCCCTCGACACATTCTTAAGAACCAAAGCAACCAAATCGAATTCCTATAAGTTGTGTTATACATATTACTGAAAAGAATTAGAATATAAAAGATAATTGAGCTATATTTTATCTTACTGCCCAAAAGAATTTAAAAAAATTCAAAATAATGAAATTCAAGTACCTTGGCAGTATTATGAGTTGAACTTTGCTTTTTGCTGAAATTCAAGTACGTGGAGAGTAGCATGAACCTGTGCTATGCACGAGAATTTGATCCACAATATACAATATGGTGTCCCAATAGGAAATATGTTTTTTTGGGGAGATTCCAAATAAAAGAAAAACATAAACAAATTAGAATACCGTTAACCCACTCCTAAAAATGGACTTGATTAACATGAAAAGGCAATTTAAGGCTTCAAACGTTCACAACTATTAACAAAGTCAACAATTTTTTTTATACCTCTATATAATTGGATTAATAGTGGAAACAAAATTTGCATAGAATGATATTATGCCTAAAAAAATTATATATCCAAACATATGGAGATCAACACCTTAAAAAAGCAATCAATAAGTCGTTTCTTGTGCTCAATACCATTCACGGGTCCAGGAACCTTGCTTTTCGCCCCTGCTTTTCACCCAAAATGACGTCATTTTGGGCATTTTCTTGGTACACCTTCAAAGCTTCCAAGTGCCCTATTTGGAAAGTTAATTTTCCAAAGTGCCTACACTCAAAGTGCCTAAAGCCGAAGTGCCTTAGTCCGAGTGCCTAAACTAACTATACTCTACCCTAAAGAGCCTAAATCCCCTAAAATTGAACCCCAAAATTAACTCACCAAACAGCACTTGGAAGCTTTGGAGAAAATGCCCAAGACGACGTCTTTTTTTTTTTTTTTTCATTCGTTATCACAAGCCGGAAAAAAAAATGTTGAAGTATCAAAGGTAACCTATTTGAGAATGCCATCACATTTTTTTTACAGCTTTATAGCATCCTAGTAGTGAAGTGTGGGGGTCTCTTCGCCGGAGTTAACTTTTTGAACCTCTTGGAGTGGGACGGGCAATGATGGAGAGGACAATGCACGCCTGAGCCGTTGCCGCTCGCCGGGGATGGTAACCTGCACACGTAGACAACCACGTCAGTGCCTAGCCCGGACGGTGGTGGTCCGAGAAGGCACTCCGATGATAAAGTCAGTCACCGGAGGGAAGAAATGCACCAGAGATCTTAGAGAGGGAAGTGAAGAAGTGGAGTTATTAGGGTAGTAAATGAGGAGAGAGGAATACCCATTGTGGTAGCTGTGGCTGGGTATTTATAGGCTGAGGGGCGTGCGTCCCACGCGCTCGGCGCCCCTCACGCGCCTGTCATTCATGCTCGGAATGACAGGTGATATGACCTTCACCCCAGCCCCAGACGCCATGTCTGGGCTGACGTCACGGCACGTGGGTTTGAGTAGTCAAATCAGCTCGAGACATTCCCCATCACCCACGCGCTTCTGCAGGCGGCGGTGGCAGAGTAGGTGACTGCCGCATTTAATGCCTCATCATGGACTGTGTGGCGTGCCAGACACACTTCCACCAAACCGGATATATCCGAGCCCCACGTTACCGAGGTCAACCGACTCGGCAAGCGTGCGGCCCAGCCCCTCGGGCGCTCGGCGCGTCGCTCGGCGGAGCTCCCGAGGGTTGTCTGGGAACCAAGCTGTGAGTACCATGTCCTTGGCACCAAGACGTTCGGCAGACATCGTCCAAACCTATATTCGTCCAGGACCATGTATCCGCACCATCCGCCGAGGGCACCGTTCGCTCGGCACCATTGAGGCGGATCGATTTGCATTCGGTTTTGCAGATTCTGAGATAGTGACCTTTTTAGCTCTTCGTGATGGGGAGGGGGGCCCTTGCTGACCCCTATGAACCCGGCCACTACAATAGCCCCATCAACTTCCCATGACGAGGGACGACGAATGTGGGAGTTGATTCGATCGGATTATGCGGTCGGCAAAACGGTGGTCGGGGAACCATGCTCGGAGGGTCGCTCCTGCGGTCGGGGCCCTGACGATCCGAGTCCCTTTATATTAAGCGCTCAGGATGGATAGAGCTCGAAACGTCGCATCGATGAGTGACGTAAAAGGATGTCTGACATGCCGTGTCAGAAATCTATGACGCGTGGTGACGTTGCTGCCACGCGTCGTTGCACGGTTGGTCCGAGCGCCGCTACATGGATTCACGCCCAAACGGTTTAAACGTAGTGGACAGGTGTCACGCTGCGATTGGGTGCCGCTTCGCCTCCCGAGCCGGCGCCTTAATGGCTCTTCACCCTTCCCCCTATAAATATAAGGGAAGGAGGGGAGAGAGAGCACCGTTACACCCTCTCTCTAGCATCAAAACTCAGCGCCGCCGCTGTCCGTCGTGCTCAATTGCTTTCTTCATGGAGATCTCGTTTTCAGGCCAAGATTCTTCCACCAAATCCGAGGTATTGTATCCTTCCCCTGTTTCTCTGCGTTTTGTGAAGTTTTTCATGCATTTTCGTTGCATTTTGGGTGGGTTTTTTAGTGTTTCCCTTTCTCGCTTTCTCTGCCTCATTTTGTTTGAGTTTTCCGGCGGTTTGTGCGGCGGACCACGGCCGCCAGATTCTGGGCTTGAAGAACACTCATCGTGTTCTTCCGAGCTCCCCATCATCGTACGCACCATCTTCTGCCGAGAGCTGTTTGAGTGATTCGAGGGTCTTTCTCCTTAGGTTTAGCCAAGAGCCCTCTAACCTGTTGGGATCTCGGGATAACTGACACCCTGTGGGGAGCTCGGCTGGGGCCAAAGCTCAACCCTTCATATTTTCTTGAACTCAAACCTGTGCATATCGCTGATGGTTGTTTCACCCGTGCACTGTAGGTTCTTGCTTGGATGAGCTCAACCTCCTCCGACTCATCCCAAGACGACGTTCTCGCCGATTACAGGTTCGGCAATTTCGTCCAAGACCTCCTCCTCCGTGAACAACTAAGGACTCTCGGGAGGGATTATAGAAGCCGAGTGCATTCCGTCCCTCCACAAGCAGGAGTACCACCACTGAACATAGCCCCCCTTCAAGCCATAACCCCCGAACGTTGGATGGAAATGGAGGTAGAAGCTAGGCGCGCCGAGAGCGGTTCTCAGGCCACTACGTCCGGTCAAAACATACCTTCGAATCCGGTCCCCGAGACGGCCGTGCCGACCGACGTCCCTTCATCTCCCACCATTGACCCTACTGAGCTCCCAGATCTCTCCGGAGACTGGGCTTCGGATCCCGAAGTGATTGAGATCGACAGGGAAACCGCGGGTTCGACGAGCCCGAGCCTGTCGAGGTTCTCGAAGTGGACGAGTTCTCAGCCCGGTCTCCGCAAACCGAGGGGCACACTCCTCGCAACGAGGGTGAGGACGAAGGCTCCTCGCACCACGATGCCGAGAATGAAGAGCAGGAGCAAGCCCCCGAAGATGAAGATGAGGCCGATGTCGAGGGGGGCGTCGAGTATGGGCACGGCTGGGAAACGATCCCGCCGCCGAACCCAAAGCACGGGAAGTGCAAGTACGTCGACACGTATTTCGACGGTTCTGCGGACAAGCTCGCCGCGTTTCGAAGGGACTACAATATCCCTGCTGATGTGGAAATCACAAGGCCCACCGACAACAGAATCCACTATGTGCAGGGGCAGGTGACTGTGCCCTTGATGGCCATTACCGAGGGAGGCCTGACTTTCCCCATGCCCCGGCTCCTTCGGCAATTCATGGATGTGTACGAGCTCGCCCCCCACCAACTGGTCACCAACGTGTACCGCATCATCTGCTCGGTGGTGAGGCTATCCAAGCGACACAACATTCCCTTCCGCCTGCCCGACCTCATGGCGGTCTACACCTGCGCGCGGAGTAAAAGCTACGGCCGCTATTACTTCTCGAGGCGCCCCGAGTACCCCCACCTCATCGGTAAACTCTCGGACTCGGAGAGGCATGCCTGTGAGTTGGTCGTAGTCAAGGGGAACTACGAAAAAGCCCCGGGCGAGGAGTCCAGGTGGTCCGTACCCTGGCAACGAGGACGCCCTAGTAAGCCGAGAGTCCATCCTTGCATTTTCATCTTTTATTTCTGTCATTGAGTGAACTTTTCTAACCTGCATTTGTCTCCTCTTTTTTTTTTTTTTTTTTTTTTTTTTTTTTTAGCATGCAGGAAGGTGACAAAGAAGCTTGCCGAGGACGCGGACGACGACGTCATCGACCAGATCTTCGCCATCCCAAACCGTACTGCCCCTGAAGTCCTTGGCTACGTGCCATCATACAAGGGCTTCTTGAAGAGAGGAAAGAGTCCCGTGAAGAAGACAGGTGATCGCCGAAGACGCCTCTTCGACACTGATATCGAGCGCTCCGACCTCTTCGGCCGGGAACGCTTGCCGAGGAGCACTCACCACCCACCCCAGGCTCTCGTTGCAGGCAGCGGCACAGAGGCTGATATGGCTGGATCTTCTGCTCTGAGGGAGGCTCAAAGGAAGGAGAGGGCCGAGAGAAAGAGGAAGTTGGAGGCTGAGAAGGCGGCGGGCAAGCAGCCCGGCCACGTCGCCGAGGGGGAGGGTCCGCCGAAGAAGGCTCGGGTGAATGAGGCTCCGGAGGGGTCCAAGGCACCTTTGCCAACACCACCTCCTCCCCAGACCACCCCGACCGAGATGCAGCCGAGAAGAACAACCTCCAAGGATAAGCAGGTGGTCTCCCCGCCACTCGGGGATATGCCCTCCCCAGTCGACGACGACGAGCCGTGGGTCTCGGTCATCCGGACCTCTCACGGCGAGCCGGTCAAGAAGAATGCCAGCGTTCAGGAGAGCCGAAAGATGGCGATGACCCTGCTGAAGGCCCTCGCCCTGCCGAGGGACATGAAGGCGGAGCAGAAGAAAACGGCGGATAATTACGCCGAGCTCTGCACCCATATTGTGCGGGTAAAACTCTAACTTCACACTTCGCATTTTTCCTAAGTCTTTTCCTTCGGTCTATTACTCAATTAGTTTAATTTCTTGCAGGCTGGCCAGTCGGCTTTGACTCTCGGCGACAAGGTGTACAAACTTGGCGTCGAGAAGACCGAGGTCGAGAAGAAGCTGGAGGCGGAGCAGAAGGCTCAGGCTGATTTGAAGAAGAGCGTCGAGGCCCTTGCTGTCGACGGCCAAGAGCTCGAGAGGCAGCTGGCGGAGGCTCGCCATCTTCAGAAGGAAGCCGAAGAGAGGGCCATGACGGCCGAAAGCAAAGTCACGGCCGCCGAGGAGAGGGCTGTTAATGCTGAGAAGGAGCTGTAGCATGCCAAGACCGATCACGATGAGATGATGGCCGCTGCTGATTCCAACGGCTACCAAAGGGGGTCGCGGGATACGCTGCAGAAGTTCGCCAAGGAGGCCAACGAGAACGAAGAGAAGGCCTTCGGAAAAGGTTACCTCCTCGGTCGTGCTGACTGCTGGTCCCAAGCCTTTGCTCAGGCCTATGACATCATCTCCGTGCCGGCGGATTCCGCCCTTCGGTCCTCCATCCCTCCTGTGCCCGAGATCGAGGTCCCGGAGATGCCCTTCGATGATGATGAGGAGGACACTCCCGAGGGCGGAGATGTCACCAACACGGAGGCTCCCGAAGGGAATGGTGCCGATGCCACTGCCAACAATCAGGACCAGATCCCCGATGCCACCAACACGGAGGCTCCCGATACGGGGGCCTAACCAGCTTGTTGTTTTCCTTTTTTTTTTTCTTTTATGTTTGAAGTCTATGTATTCGGGGCCGAGCCCCCTCATTTTTTGTAATGAATGAGAAAATGTCTTTCTTTCCTTCTTCTTCTATGTTTGCATCTGAATGTATGAATATTTATGTCTGAATTTCTTTCAAGTTATGGTTCTCGTTCATAACAAATCGTAATCACCGAAACTGGTAATAAATGATAGCCCCTGCTTCGGCGGGGAGCCAATGCAACAACGGCGCCCTACCGAAGCAAGAGAGTTCATAACTTTCCCCAAATGTTTGTATAAGAACGCGTCGAGCGAGTAACCGAAATAATAGCCCCCGGCTAATTCGACAGGTAGGTCCCGAGACCAGGGGCATCTCCCCGAACGTTGGTACGTATTAGCGCCCGCTCTATCAGACACGATTGTGTGTTCAACCGAACGCTAACAAATCGTTTTGGCCGAGTAGAGACTTTTGTTCAACCGAACATAGACGACCGTTCAACCGAACAGGGTCGGGTCGTTCCACCGAACGACAGTGATCTTGATGTGGCCTTCGTGCCGAGGGTAGTTACTTGTAGGAAAGTGAAAATCAAGATATGACAGTAACTATAAAGAAAGGATCTTATCATTAACATCTCGATCCCCAGGCATTACAAAAAGCTACCGAGGGCACGACAATCGTAAAAATGATAAACATAAGATCCTAACCATAAAATTTCCTTAACTTTGAGGCATTCCATGGGTTGCTGACTGTTGTGCCGTCCATCTCGGCAAGCTTGTAGGCCCCATAACCAGCTTTGGCTAGGATACGGTAGGGACCCTCCCAGTTGGGCATGAACTTCTTTTTGTTTTTCTTTTGCACGACCGCTCGGAGGACAAGATCATCAACATTAAAGGGGCGGATGCGAACGTGCTTGTTATACCCCCAAGCCACCTCCTGCTGGTAGGCCGCGTACTTGATGTGAGCTTCATCACGGAGATCCTCAATCTGATCAAGCTCGGAGGCCAGGTACTCATCGTTCGTGGCTGGATGGAACACTTCGGTTCGAGCGGAGGGAGCAGCAGCTGCAAGTGGAAGGACGGCCTCCATCCCGTAAGCCATCGAGAACGGCGTTCGGCCAGTTCCTCGCCGGGGGGTCGTTCGGTAGCCCCAGAGGACCTTGGGGAGTTCCTCCACCCACTTCCCGCGCTTGTTGGTCAGCCGAACGCTTGAGGCCGGCTGAGATCGACTTGTTCGATGCCTCGGCTTGGCCATTTCCTTGAGGGTAAGCCACGGTTGAATTATAAACTCGGATGTTCTTTTTCTTGCATAGCGTTTTAACGGCCTCGGTGACAAATTGAGTGCCGTTGTTGGAGATGATAGCATAGGGTACGCCGAACCGAGAGATGATGTTCTTCCAGATGAACTGCTCGACCTCGGAGGCCGTGATGTGGATCAGCGGTTCGGCCTCCACCCACTTGGTAAAGTAGTCCGTGGCCGTGATTAGGTGTTGAGCCTAGCATGCCCGGCCGTAGCATCCATATTGTTCATAGCAATTTGGTGGTACCCACGGTAGGCGTCCATAAAGCTGAGCCTAGGGTGCCCGGCCGTAGCATCCACCAGCTGGTCTATCCGAGGGAGGGGAAAACAGTCTTTGGGGCAGGCGTCGTTGAGGTTAGTGTAATCTACACATACCCTCCACTTCCCGTTCTTTTTCTTGACCACCACGGTATTAGCCAGCCACGTGGGGTACATAACCTCTCGGATGGCCTCCGCCTCGATCAGGCGGTCAACCTCCTCCAAGACGGCGTCGGAGTGAATGGCCGAGGACCGCCTCGGCTTCTGCACCACTGGCCTCCTAGCCGGATCAACATTGAGGGCGTGCGTGATAAAGTCGGGGCTAACGCCCGGCATTTCATACGGAGTCCACGCGAAGACCTCAATGTTATCCTTGAGGAAAGAGACCAAGTCGTTCCGCTCGGGATTGGAGAGATCTGAACCGAGCATGAAGTACCGGGTGCCCTCCTCGTCGATGGGCACCTTGACTAATTCTTCGATCGACTTGTCCTCGGCACTTGAGCCAACGTCATCGAGGACTTGAGTGCACTCGGGCGCTTCGATCCAATGTACCTGCTTAGGCGGCCTGCCCTCCTTCCGGTCCTTCTGTCGTACGGCGTTGACAAAGCACCGCTTCGAGGCCATCTGGTTGCCTCGGATGGTTTCTTGCTTTCCGGACGTGCCAATGAACCGGACGCACTGGTGGAGGGTCGAAGCAATCGCTCCCATCGCGTGGAGCCAACCTCGCCCCGGGATGGCGTTGTAAGGGCTCGGCGAATCCACCACGGTGAACTCTATTTCCAAACGCATCGACCCCGCCCAAACGGGGAGGGTGATGCTGCCGAGCGAGTATACTGGGAACCTTGAGAATCCAACGAGGGGGGTGTCGGAGGGGGTAAGCTCATCACGCGTTCGCCCAATGACCTTGTAGGCCGAGTAGTAAAGGACGTCGGCGGAGCTCCCCTGGTCCACCAAGATCCGCCTGACCTCCACGTGGTCAATACTTACCTCGATTACAAGGGCGTCATCATGTGGGAGCTGCAGCCCATCCAGATCCTGCTCGGAAAATGAGATAGTGTACGGGTCATTGGGCTCTTCATACTTCCGCTTCGGCGCTCTGTCGAGCGTCATCACTTGCATAGCGGCTTCCATCTTTTGCAGCTCTACATGCATTGCGTCGGCTCGGGCTTTCCCGACCGGGCCGTGGATCGTAACGACCACCCCCGGGCGCACTCTGTCTCCTTGCGCCTGCTGCCCTAGCGGCTGAGGTACGATAGCTTGCTGGTTCGGCTGGGGGGCAGCCCCTCTGAGCACGGTCGGCGTGCGGTTGTGGTCTATCCAATCCTCCATGCGTCCCTCGGCAACCAATCGCTCGAGGTGCACGTTAAACGGCCGGCATCCCGTCGTGTAGTGGCCTACCTCATTGTGGTATGAGCATTTTCCTTTTTGGGTGGGATCTGACCTCATTTTCTCCTCCGGCCAGTAGAACCAGCGCTTCCGGCCGATCTCTGCCAGCAGTCTGTATATTGGCATTGTGAAATACGTGATCTCGGCAACATAGTCGTTGTCGTTTCTGGGGGGCCTTTCCCAGCCGCCATTATTGTCTCTGCCGGTGTCTCGGGGACCCCTGTTCCCGAAACCTCCGCCTTGATCATTTCTGCCCTTCTTCAGATTGTTCACTTGCTTTTTTGCTTCCTTTGGTGTGCCCTTACCAGTATCTCCCTTCGACGCTCGGTCGAGGAGATGCTCTTCGAGCTCTCGGAAACGGTTCACAGTCTCCATTAGTTCGACCATGTTCCTCGGCGGCCGGACCATGAGCTCTTTGAAGATGTCGGAGTGACTGTCGAGTCCGTTCTTAAATGAGGTGGAGGCAATCTTCTGGTCACAGCCCTCCACGAGGCTGTACACCTCCCAGTAGCGGGCGATGTATTCCTTCAGGGTCTCGTTCAGGCCCCTCTTCATGTTGACAAGCGCGTCGAGCGTCTTCGGTTGTGTGTTGCTGGTCACAAACCGAGACGTGAACCCGCGCTCGAGCTCGTCGAAGTCGTTTATAGACCTCGGAGCGAGCTGGCTATACCACAGGAGGGCCGTGGTCCCCAAACTCATGGAGAACGTTCGGCACATGAGGGAATCGCTATGGCCGTACAGCTCGAAGACCAAGCGATATTGTTGGACGTGTGTAATCGCGTCCGTCGTGGGCTCATACTTATCAAATTTGGGAATTTTGAACCCGCGCGGTGGGGCTGCCTCGGTTATTGTTCGTGAAAAAGGTGATTGCTTTGCTTTTTCTAACATGGAGTCGGCTGGGTAAGGGCGGTTGAGGTCGACCGCTCGGTATTCCCCATGAGCTCGTTTTGCTAACCCGGCGACTCGGCGCTCCATATCGTGCCCGTCCGCGTGCGTGTTGCTCCTCTCGGAGAACAGCCTCTTGTTGTGCCAGTCCCGGGCCCCAGCCGAA
This sequence comes from Vaccinium vitis-idaea, assembly GCA_963854785.1. Classification (NCBI taxonomy): domain Eukaryota; kingdom Viridiplantae; phylum Streptophyta; class Magnoliopsida; order Ericales; family Ericaceae; genus Vaccinium; species Vaccinium vitis-idaea. The sequence continues at coordinate 38,866,691 of OY978216.1, forward strand.
TCTTCCCGACGCCAACGGTCCCTGGTGTCGGGCTCGACATGATAAACCTTAGTTTCGCCCGTCTGTGTGTTGACGAGTACGATGCTGCCACCGTCATTCCGCAGCGTGTATCTGTCTCCGGGCCTAAGACCGTTGTTTTCGTTATGGCAATGCCCTTCCGAGACCTCAACAGGGTTGGTGACCATGTTGCCACGCGAGCAATCACCCCGAACATTGGGTACCCCGCTCCGAACGCCATGCCTATCCACCGATTGGCAATGGCGCCGGTCACCTCCCCGATCCCTCGATCGGTTATGGTTACGGTCATCCCCCCGTTCTTCGTGCGCTCGGCCTTGACCGTTGTCATCTTTTGGGACGTCTGCCAGACCCTTTCCTTTGTAATGTTGCTTTTCCGCCTCCCGGGCGTATTCCGCGTCCACTCGGGCATTTGGTGTCCGAGCGCTAGATGCCGTGGCGCTATCCTCGGCGTGGTCAGTCCGCCGAGACTGCCTGTCGCGTGTATGTTGCTGGGGCGAACGCGCCGTTTCCGATGGGACAACAAGTGCTCCGCCTCGGTGGTCCACCTCCATGACCTGCCCGAGACGGGAAAAGACTGGAGCCCGTCCCTCGTTGTCAATCCTCGCGCTCGGCGGCGGCCTCCGAGTCCTCGTCCGTCCACCAGTCCTTGACGTTGTGGTTGGTTTCTGGCCTGCTTTATGGCTAGTACTTCCTTTCTTAGCAGCGCCAGCTCGGCCTCTATAGTGAGAGGAGGAGGTGGGGGAAGAACTTCTGTGAGCGCTGGAGTTGTGAGGTTGTCAAGAGAGAGAATGTTTCCATCCATGCTAAAGAGGATGTTGCTGGGACTGGCGTTGCTGGGGCCGGCTCCGTTGGTGGCCGTTCCATCCCTGTTGACAGTTGGGGGAGGAGTGAGCCCCAAGTCACTCCTGACCTGGTGGTACCGGTACCGGTCGGCGGTGTTGCGGTACCCGTCGGCGGGACCAAATGCGTCAAGTCCCAGTGTGAGGTTGGCCATTTTGAGCAATATTTGAAGATGTTTTTAGGAGGAGTTTTCTGGAGAAAGGGAAGATACACCACCAATGTGTTCAAAGAGGCTGGGAGGAGTGGCTTTTCCTGTCCCCAGCGGAGTCGCCAATTGTGGGGGTCTCTTCGCCGGAGTTAACTTTTTGAACCTCTTGGAGTGGGACGGGCAATGATGGAGAGGACAATGCACGCCTAAGCCGTTGCCGCTCGCCGGGGATGGTAACCTGCACACGTAGACAACCATGTCAGTGCCTAGCCCGGACGGTGGTGGTCCGGGAAGGCACTCCGATGATTAAATCAGTCACCGGAGGGAAGAAATGCACCAGAGATCTTAGAGAGGGAAGTGAAGAAGTGGAGTTATTAGGGTAGTAAATGAGGAGAGAGGAATACCCATTGTGGTAGCTGTGGCTGGGTATTTATAGGCTGAGGGGCGTGTGTCCCACGCGCTCGGCACCCCTCACGCGCCTGTCATTCACGCTCGGAATGACAGGTGATATGACCTTCACCCCAGCCCCAGACGCCATGTCTGGGCTGACGTCACGGCACGTGGGTTCGAGTAGTCAAATCAGCTCGAGACATTCCCCATCACCCACGCGCTTCTGCAGGCGGCGGTGGCAGAGTAGGTGACTGCCGCATTTAATGCCTCATCATGGACTGTGTGGCGTGCCAGACACACTTCCACCAAACCGGATATATCCGAGCCCCACGTTACCGAGGTCAACCGACTCGGCAAGCGTGCGGCCCAGCCCCTCGGGCGCTCGGCGCGTCGCTCGGCGGAGCTCCCGAGGGTTGTCTGGGAACCAAGCTGTGAGTACCATGTCCTTGGCACCAAGACGTTCGGCAGACATCGTCCAAACCTATATTCGTCCAGGACCATGTATCCGCACCGTCCGCCGAGGGCACCGTTCGCTCGGCACCATTGAGGCGGATCGATCTGCATTCGGTTTTGCAGATTCTGAGATAGTGACCTTTTTAGCTCTTCGTGATGTGGAGGGGGGCCCTTACTGACCCCTATGAACCCGGCCGCTACATGAAGTTTATTCAATTCTTCCACAAAGAATGTGTGGACTCAGCAACTCTAGTGCCAAGCACATCTAGCTTTGGAAGAAGAAAAGAAAAGAAAAAAAGACAGACAAATATTATGAATATGACGGTCGACTAATTACGAAATAACGAATTGAGAGAGTAACAGAAAGATACTTATCGTTGTTGCTAGTGATAATGGTAGATCTACTTTTCTTGACTTTATAGGTGTAGTCTATATTGTGGTTGATAGAATGATATTCTCTGCAAACCCATTTTCCATTCCATTTTTCATGCACCTGTTCAAATTACCTGCATAATAGCCAAACGTCATTAGGATTCCTGGAACGACAAAAGATTTGTACATACATGAGATAAATCTCAACTTTACTTCGATAGTAAAAATGTATCTAACTTTTCTCTTTTTTTTTATCAATGTTTTTGCGTTTTGCACGAAAGCATAATTCATATCTTTCGGGGAAAGGAAATTTTACACAGTACAAAAAAATATGAGTGATTGTTATTGCTGGATATGGGGAAAGAAGGTAGGGTATTTGTGGATGGGAGCAAATCAAGGGATAATATTTTAGAGTTTGAATATTACCGAATTACCTTTTAGGACCAGCTATAGAGTTTGAATCATCATGGAATATAATCGGACTAGTGAACGCCCGTGTCCGTGCCTGAAGGCACGGCTTGAGAAATTGATGCACATGTCCGTACTCATGCATGTATTCATTCTTTATGGTCCTTCGAATTTTATAGAGGGGAAGGAGAGGAGGTAGTGAGAAAGAATGTAGTTTGAATTTTCAGGGGGGAGAAAGCGTGGTAGACCAGTGGAGAAAAAGGTAATTAATATTTGGCTTATTAGTCTCTCCAAGATTCATGGAGGTTCTTAAAAAGAAAAGAAAAAGGAAGAAAAAAACAGAATAAAAAAGAAAAGAGGGTAGACAATTGACAACAGCTGCAAATTAAGCCAACCACAACCACATCTCTAATTTGTTTGGGTATCGATCCGTTGATTTTATGTTCAATTGAAAAATGAGTATGACTCAGCTATTTTTTCCTAACCTTTTTATATTCCAAATTCAACTTAATTTGACTTAGAGCATTGGTCGGCGTTGTATTTTATGTTCAATTGAAAAATAAGTATGAACTCAGCTCTTTTTTCTAACCTTTTTATATTCCAAGTTCAACTTAATTTGACTTAGATCATTGGTCCACGTTCTTCTAAACGGGAATTCCAAGTGGATGCCCCTCTCACTTAGCGTTTGTTTGGAACTTGTGGAAAACGAGAGAAAATAAAAGAAAGTTGCCATTGTTTGATTAAGAGAGAAAGAGGAGAAAAATAGCAAATTCTAGTATTGTGATCAATAGTGAAATTTTCCTCCCATTTTCTTTTCTTTTTCCCTCACCTTCCCTAAGTTCCAAGCACAGCATTAGTGACAAGCTAATATGTGGAGAGGAAGAAATGGCTGTATAAAGCACCAGCCAATGCATGTATATAATCCGTGGATTTTAGATTAAAAAAATACTTACTGACGTCGGTGCTGCTTTATAAAACTAAAATATGAAAGGTGAAAGCAAAAAAAATTAAGTATTAATTTTTTTTTTTTTTATCAAGAGATAGAAATTTTATAACCACCAACAACCTAATACAAATAGTCAAAGAGATAGACAAACACTACACAGATACATCCACAAGGCACAAACTAATTACTCCTTAAGAGATGATCTCAAAAAGGCCTCCATCACCGGTGTCTGGGTGAGGAACAAAAATAGTAAGAGCTTGCTTGGCAAGGAGATGTGCCCTCTGTACATCCTTGCATGTGTCTAGCTATTGAGATTCTGCAAAAAGTCAGCTTGTCTATCTCTGCTTGCAGGTTGTGAATCAAAAAAGTGTCATAGTGGTGAAACTCAAGCTTCCTCTCTAGCTGCATTATGGCATTAAAACAGTAAGTAAAAATATGAGCAATATTATAATTATGATTTAAAGCCCATTTAACCGCTTGCTGAATTGCTTTAATTTCTGTTTGGAGAGGGTTATTGGTAAAAGTTGAAATAGAGCTTTGCATAATGAGCCTTCCATCTGGGAGGCTAGCTGTGAACCCTAGACCACTCCATGCATTTCCTTCATTCCAAGCACCATCCACATGGAGAAAGCAAGTTCTTTGCATGGACCATGAATCCGGATAAGGTTTTAGAACAATGGAAGGAAAATTGCAAGAAGTTGTAGGAGATTGCTTATCCTTTGTGAGCAATTGGGAAGCTCTATGGAACCAGAGAGCATTATCCTTTTTCATTGATAGCACAACTTCTTTGCGAAAAGGAACATTAGAGAACACTGTGGGGGGCGCTTCACCGGAATGACCTCCTTGGTCCTTTTGGCACGGTACTAGGGGGGACCGGGCCGGACCGGACTTCACTGGGACCCTTGAGGTTCGACGGAGGGGGTGAGCGGAGCTTCTGGGGTACGCCGGATGGGGACCTGCACAAGGGAGCAACCACGTTAGCGCCTAGCTCGGACGGTGGTGGTCCGGGAAGGCACTCCGATGGCGAAGTCAGCAACAGGGAGAGAAGTATAGTGGAGAGCCAAATGTAGAGAGAGAGGGTGGTGTGAGAGACTTCTCGTGTGTCGTCATGGAGGTGGTGAGGGGCATATTTATAGGTGAGGGGGCGCGTGTCCCATACGTCCCTCGGGGGCCTCACGCGCCCCGTCCCTATCGCCACAATAAATGCATGAACCGGCGGACGTCCCCCAAGTGGCACCTCGTTTCCTCCCCAGGGTCGTCACCTAACACTGAGACCCCTATTTGTCAGATCCCACCATCTCCCCTGCAGACCTAGGCTGCAGGGTTTGGTGGCTCTCCATAAATGCGACGCAGGTGGGTGGGTGAGCCCACTTGGCGAGCTGCTCAGACTGTCAGGCATGCCTCGATCGGGCCCCTGACATCTGACGCGACCCTCCCCCGCCCCGCACCGAGGTCAACCGACTCGTTCCGGGAAAAGCTCGGGGACCGACCCACCGAGGGGGACCGCGGTCCACGCGAAGCTGGCCGAGCCTCTCCATCTGGGCTCCCGAGGATCGTGACCCCCTGGGCTCTGGGACCCCAGACGTGACGCTCACTGCCCCCCTGGGAAGCTGCCCTGCTGGGACAAAGGGTCCCGGACTCATTCGATCTGCTTTGGTGGAGGAGGCCTCCGGGACCCCCGCCCCTGCCTCCGGTTGAGGGGGCGGGGGGGGCAGCCGAGGGCTGTGTCCCCCCTGGATCCGGCCGCTACAATAGCCCCTCAACTTCATCAATCAGTGCTCGGCGATTGGGGGAGTTGACCAATCCGGGCGGCCGGCCGAGCCCATATCCTAGCCGAGGGCATGACGAACAGAACGCACCGAGCGGCGAGGGATTTCCCGAGCTCTACGCACGGGACGTCGCATCGCTCTGAAGTTGAAAGGATGCGTGATGTGACGTCGTCTCGGAGGTGACGTTTGGGCTTATCCAATGTCAGAGATTCGGTGATGTGGCGTGACGTTGTCTGCCACGTGTCGCCTCGGCATTCGTCCGAGGGTCGGCGCATGGGATTCGCGCCAAAACGTTTCAAACGGGGCAGACAGGTGTCAAGCCCTGAATGGCCAGCCGAGCCGCCGCGCCGTTTCCCGAGCCGACGCATCGTTTCCCCATTAAATGCGATGGCTGACTCTCCCCTCTCCCCCTATAAATACAACTTCGGGGGGAGAGAGAGGGCACTGTCACTCTGCCAACTTTGCCCCTCGCCGGAAAAAACTTGCGCCACCGTGGAAGTTCAACCGTTCCAAGGCCAGATCTTTCATCCCAGCAACTTCCAACGCCCAAACTCGAGGTAAAACACTTCATCCTCTCTTTTTCTTGCTTTATGGTACTTTTTCTACGCATTTTGGGCCGTTTTTGGCCCATTTTTAGCATTTCCAGACCTGCCCCTGTCTTGGCTGAGTTTTCCGGCGAAATTCACGGCGGCGCACGGCTGCCGTTTTCTGGGCAAGTTGAGTATTCAACGTGTTCTTCCGAGGACAGGTTGAATACTCATCCTGTTCTTCCGAGGGCCCACGGAAACCTCTCCGAGGGCTCGTTCCGAGCGCACACACCACTGGCGTCCAGCCGAGTCATCTGAGTGGGTAGGTCCCCTCGGTAAGCCGATCATATTCACAGGAGTGCACTTGCACCCTCGACCCCCATGCATATAGCTGACGGGTTTTTCCCGTGCACGTTTTATAGGTCCTCGGCTGGATGAGCAACGACCCCTTCGTCATTTCTGACAGCGACGAAGAACTCGACGAGGAGGCAGTTGCACACATCAGGGAGCTCGGTAATCGGTACCGGAACCGACCCCCGAGCGCGCTCAATATCCCTCCCCTCCAAACGATCTACCCCGAAAGGGTGTAGCAGGATGGAGGAAGAAAGAACCGACCTTGAAACCGAGGCATCCACATCCCGAGCGCCCGAGCATACAGATTCCCCGGGGGCCCCTGATTCGCCCGAGGTGGAGATTTTCGAACCCATCCCCGAGCCCGTGGAGATCGTCGATCTGGGGAACGGGGAAGAGGGAGGACGAAGCGGCTCATCAGAACCCGCTCCGCCCGAGACAGGAGAAGGAGAGGACCCACCACCGAGAGCTCAGCGCGCCGAGGCCCCTGCACTTGCTCTCGGGGAAAACTGGGAGGAGGTCCCACTCCCCAAGATAGGGGAGGACGAGTGCCGCTACATCAAGGAGTTCGATCCCGAGCACCCCCAGCGCTTGGTGGCGTTCCGGGAGAAGTATGAAATCCCGGCGGACGTGGACATAGAGCTCCACTTCGGTGACAGGATCGAATATGGGGATGACCATGTCACGGTCCCCCTAATGGCCATCACCGAGGGGGGGCTCCGATTTCCATTTCCGAAGATCGTCCGTCAGCTCCTCTACTACTACAACCTCGGGCCTCACCAGGTGGTGGTGAACGTGTACCGAGTCCTGTGCTCGGTGTTGAAGCTGGCCGAGAGGTACCACATCCCGGTCACCGTGTACGACATCCTCGGTATCTACCTCGTGGGCCTCAGCCCGAGATTCCGGCGGTACTACTTCGCCGTTCGGAACGAGTATGACCACTTGATTGGGGACCTCTATGACTCCGAGGAGCATCAGTACAATTATGTGACGGTGAGGGGGAACTACACATGGGCCCCCGAGGAACCGCACACCTGGCCCCTCAACCACCGCCGAGGGGACCCCGGTAAGCCGTAGTTATTTTGCACTTGCTTGATCCATGTTTGATTCCTGCCGAGGACTGACTTTTCTTCTTGTTTTTCTCCCTTGCAGTTTGCACCGTTGTCAACAAGAGGCTACTCGAGCTCTCGAACGACGACATGGTCCGAGCTCTCTTCGCCCACGGCCAACAGCAAGCCCATCTCCTTCTCGGATACGAGCCAAACTACCGAGGCTACTTGCACAGGGGAAAAAATCCGAGAGCGAGCAACCGCCGGAGGAGGAGAAGGGGAACTTTACCCGACGAAGGGCTAGAGCAGCTGTGGGGCCGGGAGAGACAGCCGATGGGCGCCGAGGGAAACACCGGGAGGCCTACCCTGCACCAGCTAAGGCAGCAGCAGAGCCGAAGATGCCCTGCACAGCCAGGCAGAGGGGGAGGCCAGGCGGGGGGCTTGCGGAGGCCTAGGGAGGAGCCCCCGAGGGCGGAAGACGAACCGGCGGAGAAGAGGCCCCGGGAAAGTGACTCTTCGGGTCCAGTCTCTCCCCCGAGGCCTTCCGAGACGCCCCTAGCTGAAGTTGCCCAGGGAGACCCAATCACCGGTCTTGCTGCTCAGCCCCCGACCCAGAGCCAAGGTCAGGCCCCCAGCCGAGCCCCTTCCCGGAGGTCAGCCACGGCCAGCCGCGAGGTGGGTGGCGGATCCGATGACGTTCCCCCTCCCGAGGCCTAGGCCCCCGTCTTCTCTGGCCGCGGCGGGGTGGTTCTTACGGTCGCTGACAGCGTCCAAAGGTCTCCCGAGACGGCCAACATCCTGCTGAAAGGGCTGGCCCTCCCGGCGGACATGTCCACCCTTGACGCCTCCTCCATTGACGACAACTTCCTAGAGCTCCACAGCAGCTTGGTCAAGGTACGTTTTACGTTTTCTCGAGGCATTTAATCCTTATATCCCTACGCTTTGAACTTACATTCTTCTTTCTTCCTTCCAGGCAAGCCAAGCCTCGATTGCCACCCACAAGAAGGCTGTGGCGTTGGCCAAGGCAGCCAGGACCGCCGAGGCCAAGCTGAGGGAGGAGCGGCAGTCCTCGGCCAAGCTAAAGGAGGACCTCGATGGCCTCGGAAAGAGGATGGAGGGTCTGAGCCTCGAGAAGCAGGGGGCCGAAGACCGCATAAAGGCTGCTGAGGATAGGGCCGACGCTGCTGAACGCGACGCCCGGTTGGCCGAGGAGAGGGCCAAAGCTGCTGAGGATAAGTTTAAAGATGCGGACAAGAGGGCCAAAGCAGCCGAGGATAGACTCGCCGAGGCAGAAGCGTCACACGCGGACCTCCTTGCCGCGGCAGACGCGAGCGGTTTCCAAAGGGGCGAGGAAGAGGCCGGGAGGCAGTACCTCAAGGAGTCCGAGGAGATCGAGGAAGCGGCCTTCAAGAAGGGCTACCGCTTCGGTCACAAGGACTGCTTCCCGGGGGCTTACACCCCTGCGGTGCCCCTCCCGACGCCGAGGCCAGGATCGTCCCTGAGATTCCGGAGCCAGAGGTCCCTCCGATGCCGATGGAAGAGGACGAGGTTGAAGACGCCGAGGGGCGCGAGGATTACACCGAGGACCCCCTATCTGCTCAGTAGGCAAAGTTTAGTTTTTTTTTTTTTTTTTTTTTTTTTTGGCTGGCACCGAACTGTCATGGTAATATGCCAGAATCAGGCTTTGTAATTTTGTAAACAGGTGTTCCGGGGGCCGGCACCGAACGATGCACTATCGCCGAGCTCCCAATTTTGATGTGAATGGATGAATGCCCTCTTCTTTACGCAATCGTTTTTAATTTTTCTAACTATGAGTTGAATAGTCTATACCGAGCGTAGGCGCTAGGCCGAGCTCTTAGTAACTAGCCCCTCTTCGGGAGTAAGCAAAGTACGTTTGCTTTCTGCCGAAGATAAGTAGGGAAGGTGATGATCGCAAGGCCTGGTAGTTGAACCTGAGGCCCTGCATGAGGAATTGGCCGAGACCAAACCCGTGGGCTCCACCGAGCACGGGTGGGAAAAAGCTCGGCTTAGGTGGGGAATCGCTTCGATAGCCCCCGAGGGCGGACCTAAGCCGAGGTGGCCTGTAGCCGAACACTAACCAACGTTCATCCCCCGAGCCCGTATTGGCAAGGGGGTTGGATGATAGCAAGGCCTGGTAGTTCAACCCGAAGCCTCGCATTAAGAATCATCCGAGACCAAACGGTCTTCCGTTCGCTCAACCGAGGACGGGCGGTCCACGGAGCGGAATATCGTTCCACCGAACATAGGTATTCCGCTCTGTATGAGGCGTTCCTTTGAACGTGGTGCTCCATCGAACAGTGAAGGGTACCATGGTGACTTCGAGCTCAGTGCGTGGAACAAACGATCAGGATAATCTGACGGGAAAAAGAAAAGTTGTTCATTGAAATTCGGCCCGCTCGGTTTACAAAGGATCTCCGAGGGTGGGTGATCATAAAAGAAAGTTGGGCTACCCATAAAACTTCCTAAGCTTGGAGGCGTTCCATGGGTTGCCCACAACCGTGCCGTCCAGCTCGGCAAGTTTGTAAGCCCCAAAACCGGCCTTGGCCGTGATCTTGAACGGGCCCTCCCAGTTAGGCATGAATTTTTTCTTGTTTTTCTTCTGTACTACCTCCCTAAGGACGAGGTCATCAATATTGAAGGGGCGCATCCGGACCTTCTTGTTGTAGCCCCGGGCTACCTCTTGTTGGTAGGCGGCGTACCTGATGTTGGCGTCATCGCGAAGGTCTTCGACGTGATTGAGCTCGGAAGCAACGTGCTCGTCGTTGGTGGCAGGGTGGAATGCTTCGGTGCGCGCCGTCGGAGCCGTTGCAGCGAGGGGGAGGACCGCCTCCATCCCATAAGCCATCAAGAAGGGTGTTCGGCCAGTACCCCGTCGCAGGGTGGTGCGATAGCCCCAAAGGACCTTGGGAAGCTCCTCGACCCATTTTCCTCGCTTGTTGGTCAACCGCCTCTTGAGACCAGCCGAGATGGACTTGTTGGAGGCCTCGGCTTGGCCGTTCCCCTGAGGGTACGCCACAGTTGAATTATAGACGCGGATGCCCTTCTTCTTGCACAACGTTTTTATTGCCTCGGCCACAAACTGGGTACCGTTATCCGAGATGATGGCGTATGGAACTCCGAACCTGGAGATAATGTTCTTCCAGATGAAGTGCTCCACCTCGGTTGCAGTAATGTGGATGAGGGGTTCTGCCTCGACCCACTTGGTGAAGTAGTCCGTGGCGGTGATGAGGTGTCTGAATCCGCCGGGGGCAGTAGGAAGCACTCCGACGATATCGAGTCCCCACTGAGTGAATGGTCACGGGCTAGTGACGGGATTGAGGAAAAGAGTGGGCTGATGGAGGAGGGGAGAATGTCTCTGACAAGATCCGCAGCTCCTGACGTAGGCCTCGGCTGACCTCCGCATTTTAGGCCACCAGTAACCCTGGGAGACGGCGCGCTCGGCCAAGGACCGTCCTCCCAAGTGGCAGCCACTGCTGCCCTCGTGAAGCTCATGAAGGATCCGTGGGACCTCTTCCTCGTGAAGGACACGCAGGTCTGGACCGATGTAGGTGCGCCTGTAGAGTTGGCTAGTCGCGGAGAGGAAGTACGAGGCCGTTTGGCACCGAAGTCGGTGGGCCGCCTTTTTGTCCTCGGGCAGCCGCTCGTCCCGCAGGTAGGCAACAAGTGTGTCCATCCAACTGGGACCTAAAGGAGCGACACCCGTGATGTCCTCCTGCCCAGGCTCAAAGCTGGGGGTGGGGACGTCCCCGAGGATGATTGTCCGGGAACCCCCAATGTCAAAGCAGGCCGAACCGAGGGTGGCGAGGGCATCAGCGTGGGCGTTGCGAGCTCGGCCGATATGCCAGAATTCAATCTTCTTGAAGTCCTCTTGCAATTTTAGGACGTGATTGAGATATTTGAGCATCCGGCTATCACCGGAGGCGTAGTCGCTGTTGAGCTGGTTGACCACCAATAAGGAATCACTGTAGACCTGCAACTCTTCTATACCGAGGTTCAAGGCGAGGCGCAGCCCCGCGATGAGGGCCTCGTACTCAGCTTCGTTGTTGGTGGCTGGAAACCCGATGCTCATGGCGCATTCGTGGAGGGTTCCCTCGGGAGATACGAGGACTATACCAGCCCCCGCCCCCCGGCTGTTGGAGGCCCCATCGACATGCATGCGCCAGGAGTCACCGGTGTAAATCGCCGCCGCCCTAGGTGGGGACCTTTTGAGGACGAACCCCGGCTGCGCAGGGGTGGGGTCATCAGTGGAGTCAGCTTCCTTCTCTTGCTCTACCTCGGCCTCCAGCCTCGGGGTGAGCTCGGCTATAAAGTCTGCCAGAGCCTGCCCCTTGATCGCTGTGCGCGGCTCATAGCGGATGTCAAAGTTCGCCAATTCCATCGACCACCTGCAGATTATGTCCGAGAGGTCCGCCTTCCGGAGCACGGCCCTGAGGGGGTATTCGGTAATAACGATGATCGTGTGGCACTGGAAGTAGGGGAGGAGCTTGCGCTTTGCCGTGACAAGGGCAAGCGCCAACTTCTCCAGTGGCAAATACCTTGTCTCGGCCGGGAGCATGGTCTTGCTGGAGTAGTAGATCGGTTGTTGGTCCGACCCTTCCTGTCGGACCAATGCCGAGCTCACCGCATGCTCCGAGACGGCCAGGTATAGGTGGAGATCTTCCTCCTCCGCCAGGGTAACCAGGAGGGGGGCCTTAGCCATGTACCCTTTGAGCTCGGCAAGGGCCCGATCGCATTCGGGGCTCCACCGGAACGCTCTCTTGCTTGTCTTGATGGACTCGAAGAACGGACGGCAAGCATCCGAGGACTTGCTAATAAAGCGGTTGAGGGCTGCCGCCATCCCGGTGAGTCGCTGGACTTCCCTGATGGTCGTTGGGGCTCGGAGCTTCTGGATGGCGGTGATCTGATTTGGATCTGCTTCGATCCCTCGCCGAGTGACGAGGTACCCCAAGAATTTCCCCGAGCCCACCCCGAAGGCACACTTCTCGGCGTTAAGCCGCAGTCTGTGAGCCCTGAGTACGGCGAAGACCCTGCCGAGGTGACTCAAGTGGTCCTCTGCGAGTTTGCTCTTTATCACCATGTCGTCGATGTACGCCTCCATGATGTCCCCAAGTTCCCTTTGGAACATCTTGGAGACCATCCGCTGGTAGGTGGCTCCGGCGTTCTTCAGGCCAAAGGGCATTACCTGATAACAGTAAGTGCCCCGTGGCGTGATGAAGGTTGTCTTCTCTACGTCCCCCTCGTCCATGGCGATCTGGTGGTACCCTCGGTACGCGTCCATGAAACTCAACCTGGCGTGTCCGGCGGTGGCGTCTACCAACTGGTCAATCCGAGGGAGGGGGAAACAATCCTTCGGACAGGCCAAGTTGAGGTTGGTATAGTCGACGCATACCCGCCATTTGCCGGTCTTCTTCTTCACCACCACGGTGTTGGCCAACCAGGTGGGGTATTGCACCTCCCGGATGGCCTCGGCCTCTATGAGTTTCTGGACCTCCTCCACCACGGCGTCCGAATGGGCTGCCGAGGACCACCTTGGCCTCTGTATCACCGATTTCCTAGCCGGATCGACGTTGAGTTTATGCGTGATGAAATCCGGGCTTACGCCAGGCATTTCATAAGGAGTCCACGCAAAAACCTCAACGTTGTCCCTGAGGAAGCCAACCAAGTCGTTGCGCTCGGGATTAGAGAGCTCGGATCCCACCATGAAGTACCTGCTACCGTCTTCGTTTATTGGTACCTTGATAAGGTCCTCAACAGCCTTCTCCTCGGCCAGGGAGCTGACGTCATCGAGGACAGCGGTGGACTCCGGCATTTCGATCCACTGGACCTGCTTCGGCATCCTACTCTCCTTTCTGTCCCTCACGCGAACAGCGTTTACGAAGCATTTCTTGGAGGCCATCTGGTTACCCCAGACGGTCTCCTGCTTCCCGGATGTACCGATGAAGCAGAGGCACTGATGGAGGGTGGAGGCAATCGCCCTCATGGAGTGGAGCCATCCTCGGCCAAGAATGGCGTTGTAGGGGCTTGGGGAGTCCACTACCGTGAAGTTGATCTCCAAACGCATCGACCCCGCCACGACCGGGAGGGTGATGCTACCGAGGGGGTAGACCGGGTGTCCCGCGAATCCAACCAGGGGGGTGTCCGCCGGGGTCAGCTCATCACGCGTAAGTCCGAGGGCTTTGAAAGCCGAATAATAAAGGACGTCCGCGGAGCTCCCCTGATCAACTAGTATTCTCCGGACATCTCTATCGTCGATTTCGACCTCGACGACTAGGGCATCCTGGTGGGGAAGCTGTAACCCTTCCAGATCCAACTCGGTGAAGGAGATGGTGTGGGGGTCCTCCAGCTCCTGATACTTCCGCTTTGGGGGTTGCCCGACCGACAGCACTTGCATTGCTCGTTCTATCTTTGCCAACTCGTGGTGCATCTCCTCGGCTTTGTCCTTACTCATCGGACCGTGTATCGTCTCGACGGCCCCGCCCCGGCCCCTAGGCCCTCCCTGCGGGGGACACTGCCCCTCGGGGGGAGGGGGCGGTCCATGCGCGGGTAGAGGTGTCCTGGTGCGGTCGATCCATTCGTCCAACCAGCACTCGGTTACCAATCGTTTCAAATGCGCTTTGAACGGTCGGCAGGCAGTTGTGTAATGCCCCGCCTCGTTATGGTAGGTGCACCTGCCCCTCTGGGAGGGGTCCGACCCCGTCTTGTCCTCGGGCCAGAGAAACCACCTCGTCCGGCCAATCTCTGTGAGCAGCCTGTAGATTGGCAGGGTGAAGACGATTTTCTCGGCCACGTAGTCGTTGTCGTTCCTGGGGGGTCTTTCCCATCCACCACCATTATCGTTGCTTCTGCCATTGTCTCGGTAGCCCCGGCCACCGTTTCCACCACCCTATTCGCCCCGTCCCCCCTTCTTGACGTTGTTGACCTGCTTTTTTCCTTCCTTCGGGGAGCTCTTGCTGATGCCCCCCTTCGAAGCTTTACTGACAAGGAACTCCTCTAGCTCGCGGTACCTGTCCACAGTTCGCATAAGCTCCGTCATGTCTTTCGGGGGGTGTACCATCAGGTCTTTGAACATGTCTGAGGAGTCTTCCAGGCCATTTTTGAACGACGTGGCCGCCACCTTCTGGTCGCAATTTTCAACCAGGCTGTACACCTCCCAATAGCGGGCGATGTACTCCTTGAGTGTCTCGTCCGACCCCCTCTTCATGTTTACCAACGCGTCGAGCGTCTTCGGTTGCGTGTTGCTTGTCACAAACCGAGACGTGAACGCGCGCTCCAGCTCATCGAAGCCGGCGACCGACCCTGGTGCCAGCTGGCCGTACCACAAGAGGGCGGTGGTCCCGAGGCTCATGGAGAAAGTTTTGCACATTAGGGCGTCACCATGTCCGTAGAGCTCGGAGACCAGCCGATACTGTTGTACGTGGGTGATGGCGTCGGTGGTGGGCTCATACTTGTCGAATTTGGGGATTTTGAAGCCCCTGGGGGGAATTACCTCTGCAACCTCAGCCACAAAGGGGGACTGCTTGGCTTTCTCCAGCCGTGAGTCGGACTGGCTGGGGTTTCGGCGGTTGAGGTCGACTGTCTGGTTCACTCCGCAGGCCCTTTTGGGTGGGTCGTTTGGCCTATGCCGAGCCTCGACGCTGTCATGTACATTGCTCCGCTCGGATGAGCGTCTCTTCGCGTGGGGTCCGCGAACGGCATGCAGGTCATCTCTCGCGTCGGGGTGCCCTACCCCCCTCTCGGGGTGATAAACCTTTGTGTCCCCCGTCCGAGTGTTGACGAGCACTATGCTCCCGCCCTGGTGGCGGAGCTCATATCTCTCCCCTGGGTTAAAGCCAGGGTCCCGGTTATTGCCACCTCTTCCCGCCGATGCTGGCTCCGGGGCCCCGGTCCTATCGCGAGGGCCCCGACGGTTGTCCTCGGGGAGGATCTCCCGAGCGCCCTGTCGATTCTCCGACCGATCAGGACGGCGTGTACCGGTTCGACCAACCGATCGGCTCTGGTGCCGACAGTCCCTCCGGTCAGCCGATAGGTCGCCGATATCAAGCTCGCGGGGTGCAGGTGTGGCTCCCGCGGGGCCCTTGCCCTTGTTTATATCCCTCTGAAGCCGGCGAGCGTATTCTGAGTCTCCACGGACGTCCGGGGTCCGGGCGCTTGAGGCCGTGGCGCTATCCTCCGGGTACTCAGTTCGCCTCGTCTGCCTCGTCCGGGCCTGCTGGTTCCTAGAGGAGGCACGCTCCTGGGGGATTACGAAAGCGTTTCCTCGGCTGTCAACCTCAATGACCGGACCGAGGCGGTCGAACACAGGGGTCCTCGTTCCCTCGCTTCTCGCGCTCGGTTGGGGCCTTCTGGTCCTTGTTCGGCCCCCAGACTTCGAGGTCGTAGGCTGATTTCTGGCCTGCTTCATGGCCAGCACTTCTTTCCTTAGTAGCGCCAGTTCCGCCTCTATGGTGAGGGGCGGAGGCGGAGGTAACGCCTCCCTCCGGGCGGGAGTGGTGAGGTTGTCAAGGGAGACGACATCGCCATTCATGCTGAACAGGACACTCGCCGTGCGGGCGTTACTTGGGCCGGCGGCGGTGGGAGCCACCGTAACGGTTCCATCCCTGTTGAGGACGGGGGAGAGGGTGAGCCCCAAGTCACTCCTGACTTGGTGGTACCTGCTGCGGTCAGTGCTGTTGACGTATTCTCCGGCGGCGTCGAATGAGTCCCTGCCGAGAGTGAGGTTCGCCATGCTTTAGTAGCTCTGGAGGAGAAGTGGAGGAGGTCTGAGCAAGGCTGAAGGACCACCACTAAGAGAAAAGAGAGGCTGGGAGAGATTAACTTTTCCCCAGCGGAGTCGCCAATTGTGGGGGGCGCTTCACCGGAATGACCTCCTTGGTCCTTTTGGCACGGTACTAGGGGGGACCGGGCCGGACCGGACTTCACTGGGACCCTTAAGGTTCGACGGAGGGGGTGAGCGGAGCTTCTGGGGTACGCCGGATGGGGACCTGCACAAGGGAGCAACCACGTTAGCGCCTAGCCCGGACGGTGGTGGTCCGGGAAGGCACTCCGATGGCGAAGTCAGCAACAGGGAGAGAAGTATAGTGGAGAGCCAAATGTAGAGAGAGAGGGTGGTGTGAGAGACTTCTCGTGTGTCGTCATGGAGGTGGTGAGGGGCATATTTATAGGTGAGGGGGCGCGTGTCCCATACGTCCCTCGGGGGCCTCACGCGCCCCGTCCCTATCGCCACAATAAATGCATGAACCGGCGGACGTCCCCCAAGTGGCACCTCGTTTCCTCCCCAGGGTCGTCACCTAACACTGAGACCCCTATTTGTCAGATCCCACCATCTCCCCTGCAGACCTAGGCTGCAGGGTTTGGTGGCTCTCCATAAATGCGACGCAGGTGGGTGGGTGAGCCCACTTGGCGAGCTGCTCAGACTGTCAGGCATGCCTCGATCGGGCCCCTGACATCTGACGCGACCCTCCCCTGCCCCCGCACCGAGGTCAACCGACTCGTTCCGGGAAGGGCTCGGGGACCGACCCACCGAGGGGGACCGCGGTCCACGCGAAGCTGGCCGAGCCTCTCCATCTGGACTCCCGAGGATCGTGACCCCCTGGGCTCTGGGACCCCAGACGTGACGCTCACTGCCCCCCTGGGAAGATGCCCTGCCGGGACAAAGGGTCCCGGACTCATTCGATCTGCTTTGGTGGAGGAGGCCTCCGGGACCCCCGCCCCTGCCTCCGGTTGAGGGGGGGGGGGGGGGGGGGGGGCAGCCGAGGGCTGTGTCCCCCCTGGATCCGGCCGCTACAAACACCATAAGGTTTCTATTTTTCCAAATTGCCCAAAGCAGAGCGATAAAAAAGAATAGGAGTTGTTTGTTCATGCGGAGCTGAAATATCCGATCCAAGAGCCATTCCTTGAAAATCATACCATTCGAAATTCCAAGAGCTGAATATGAAAAATCACTAGAGTTTCAGATCGAGACCGTATGACGACAGAAGCAAAATAAATGCGCAATGGTTTCTTCCTCAGAGTCACATAAAGGGCAAGTAGTAGAAAGGCCGATAAGATGAACAGAAAGGTCCCTTTTTACCGATTGGATACCTTTAAGACACTTCCAAATAAAAACCTTAATGCGTTCTGGAAGTTCCAGATTCCCAAAAGTGAATATATAAATTTTTAAGCTAAAAAAATGTTTGATAAAAACATTAAGAGCGCATGTAAACAAACGAGATTTAATTGTAGTACTTGAATTGTTCTCTGCCAACACGGATATGGACACAGATATAAATACGAATACGGACACGGAAATTTTTAAAAAAAATGGATACAGACACGGCGGGGGACACGGCAAAAATAAATAATTAGATAAATATGTATATAAATATATACACTTTTCTTGATATGTAAGATATATACACTATTATGCGCTCGTTGGAGTTAGAGAGTGAATATGCGGGACATGCATGTCGGACGAAGTGGTAGTGGTGGTTGTAGATTATTGGTTCCTCGTAAGGAATTTTGATCAAAATTTTAAATAAGTTCACTGACGGCAAAAGGAAATCAAAACACATATATTTTTGTCTTTTCTGAACTTTTTTTGAATTTTCGTTCATATTTTTATAATTTTCACTGAAGACAAAAATAAATCAAAACACTTTTTTTTTTCTTTTCCAAACTTTTTTGAATTGTGGTTCATATTTTTATAATTTTATAATTTCTTTTATCAAGATAAATCAATAATCTATCGTGAACAATCATTTTTTTTAAAACTACAAAAAAAAGTTTCAATAATAAGTCAAACCAAATCACCCCTTAATTTAACACAACCGTATCTACCCTTTCATAAGTGCAAGAAAGGCGTGATTGATTAGTATTGTCTTCGTGTTCAATAGCCCAGTACACAAAGTGTGTAATTTTTTGAACCAAAAAATAAATTTTTTCTGTTAATAATTATTTAAGATTTTGAGTTCCATATTAACAAAAAATAAATAAAAATCTTTATGGAGTATAGGACAAGCACTCACTTCATGCGGTGCAAAGGAAATACTTATGTTTATCTCTTTGCAAAGATCTTCAAAATGGTATATTCTCATAATTCTGTACGTAGCTTATCGTATAAATATTTTTACTAAAGAAGAAAAAAGAAAAATAAAGGATGTATTTGGCTAATTTTTGAGTTTTACATCTGTTTTTAGTCACGATTTGATAATTTTTTCGTGAACATATGTAGCAGGGACACATATTTATTTTGCAGTGAATATAAAGATAAGTAAAAGAAGCTGGGATTGAAGTTTAATTAATACTCCTAAATACAATTGTCACAATTAGAGGAAAAATGCAAATGGAGGCGCTTCTACGTATTTAAAAAACCAATCAAACGAAACCAGGTGATGCAGGGGGACTCACACGTCTACAAGGTCTGAGTCGTCTGACGAATGCATAGATAGGTTGGCATTAACGTGAACAGGCTAATACTAAACCATAGGAACGTGACGAGCGCGCAGTTCACTGGTTAAAAGAGCATTTCTAGTGGACTATATAAAAATGTTTGTTAAAATGTACACTTAAGTACATGAGAATCCTATTTTGTGTTAAGAACTTAGTTATCTAGATAATGAAGAATGCACTTCAGTGGACTACCTATATGTATATTCATTAACTTTAAGTATTTCCTTTCTCTCTCCTTAAAGTTATTCTCTCTCCTCCTTCCCTTCTCTCTCTCTATCTCTCTCCTTAAGTCTCTCCCCAAATTTAGATAGTGACTTGGGGCACTTTAGGGAGTGAGGGGTGGCACCTAGGATTTTAGGGAGTCATTTTGGAATCTGGGGGAGGCGCTGTGCGGTACGTATTGTGCACCATGTTGAGCGGCAAAACTACGTCGTTTTGCTCATTTTCTTGGTACATCCAAGGGCCCTGTTTGGAGAGTTAATTTTGGGGTTCAATTTTGGGGGATTTAGGCTATTTGGAGTAGGGTATAGTAGGTTTAGGCACTTGGATTTAGGCACTTCAGGTTTAAGTACTTCGTGTTAGGGTTTAGACACTTTGTAGTGGTTTTTTCTTCCTCCAAACAAGGCCCTTGGAAGTTTTGGAGTTGTGCACAAAAATCAAGCAAAACGGCGTAGTTTTGATGCACAACACGGCAGATAGTACCTACCGCATAGCACCCACCTCGGATCCCATTTTTGGTCCACTAGATACCATTTTTTGAGTTTTTCTTAGTTAACTAGTTAGGACACTTTAGAATACTCTTTTAGTTTCGTCCACTAGAGATGCCCTTAGTAGTACTAAAGAAGAGATTCTATTTAAACCCAAAAAAGTTCGCTTTATCCCCATTTTCTTTCCACGCCCATCTTAAAAACATAAAGTTATTTCCCAAAATACCCTCTTCTTCAACCTAACTCTAAACTACAGCTGCAAACGAGCCGTGCCCAGCGAGCTCGGCTCGTTTACGGGCTAAGCCCAATTAATTTACTTAACGAAAGCCAATTGTTGTTGGGCCTTTCTTGTTTTTTTTGTTTTTTAATTTAGATTTCGGTTATTATTTTTTATTTTTTCTATTCCTCTCGTCGAGATAAATCAATAATCAAAAAAAAATTAACACAAAACTAACAAACGAGAAAAAAAATTGAATAACGACAAAACTCAAAAAGCCTGTTTAGCCCTAAAGCCAAAGTTTGCATTTTTGGAATACTCAACCTTAGACTAGAAGTGCTAGATGGGTGAAGGAGAACTTACAGCCCGTTTGGATGAAGTATTAGTTTGAGAGGGATTAAATAGTAAGGGGTGATAAAATATTCGGGGTGATTAAATAAGAAAGGTGGACCCACAGTGAAGAAGTGATGATTAAATAGTTCATGGTTTGGATGAGGGATGAAAAAAGAGGGATAAGGAGGGTGGATGATGTAAAAACCTATTAAACGACTATTTTACCCTTGTCAATGCCCATGCATTTAAATAATTATATAAATACAAAAATGATTTTTTTTTTTGCCATAATTTAACCAAACTGCTATTGTGGTAAATATTTTAACTACTTCAATTTTTGTTTGCCATAATTGGCCAAACTCCTAATCACGATTTTATTAGCTAAGCAAATTTTTTTTTTATGTACATATCATCGAAACATGTTCGTTAATTTTTATTACAATTCTTTCTTTTTTTCATTGTTCCTAGTCAAACAATAGCACCAGTTTTTTTCCTTCTTAACATACTCAGATTGATAACCTAAATAGTTGATAGCAACTTTGAATTCAAATTTTTTTTCTCTCTCATGGTTGAGGCAGGATTTTGGTCCGAAATTGGAATTAAGGAGGGTAGGAAGGTAAAAGGGGGAGAATGAGAGGCCGGACTAAATACAAGCACCCCCCCCCCCCCCCTGCTTGTATTGTATTTAGTCCGGCTTGCCCCTGATTATTTAGCCGGCGGCTATTTAGTCGGGGGGCGTTTTTGGTTGCCAAAGCATGGGCTAAACTCCTCATCCCCCGGCTATTTAGTCGGGGTCCCTTGTACATCATCCAAACGACGCCTAAGGGGTTAGAGAGTTTTTTTCTTTTTTTTGCTGAGCTAACGAAAAGTACTGAGTATGTTACTTAGGTTTTAAATAGATTCACCTTTACGGCAAGTCCTATGAGTCAACGAGGTGGGTAGTATAGTCATTTCAAATCTTTGGCGCCCAAATCGGAATAACACCCACATACCGGGGGTAATACCGTAAACAAATCACCGGAATCTATTAATGAAACCATAATGCAAGGCAACATGAAAAGTTCTCCGAAATTGTCCAAGAAACATAATCAGTAGTCCAAATTTATAATTATTGAACAGGACAATTAGCCCAGTTGGTCGTGTAACCCCTTCTATAGGGGTGAGATTCTGGGTTTGACTCCTATGTAGAGGAGGTCAACCCTTATGATTTACTAACATCTAACGGTTAACTCAACTTATGTATATCGAATGGAAAAAAAAATTCACAATTATTGATTTTTGTCATGTAATTTTGAACCATTAATTTTTGTTTCCTCAAACATTGAGGAAACTTTTGGTGTTCTCTCTGCTCCCCAGTGCCAAAATCAAGAAAATTCCTAGATATCATGACTTCTCATTGGATACTACCCACCAGAAATAGGACCAGTTTCTCTCTCCTCCAGTTTCTCTCTCCTCCTCCTCCTCTGCCACTTTCTCTCTCTTCACTCCACGCCCCCCAACACCACCGCCACCACCACCTGCCATTACCACTCACTCCTCCCACCTTCCTTGCCTCCTCCTCCTCTCAAACTAGAAAACCCAATTTTAGAGCGAGAAACAAGACATACATATAGAGACATATACAGCTATTTATACAGAGAGAGAGAGAGAGAGAGAGAGAGAGAGAGGGGGGGGGGGGGGGGGGGGGGGGGGGTGTGTGTGTGTGTGTGTTTTTGTGTCTTTTACTATTCTGCTTTTTGTATTCTCTGTTTTCTGAGATGCTGCGTCGGTAAAATTATTATGCCAACAGTTAGGGTTGTGAAGTAAAAAATTCGAAGCAGAAAAATGAGTGCTCTGTGGTGCTTTTAGTTGCTGAAGCGATGGCAGACTATCAAGTCTTGAATAGAACTTGATGATTTCGTTTCTACTGTTCTGGAGTGAGATCTATCGAAAAGTGATCTGATTTCATTTGATTCTCTGTGAGTGAAGAAACGAAGGACGAGATTTTGAAGTGCGATAGTAGCTTCATTTCATCCTTATTTGGAACGAGATTTGAAGCGCGGATTTTTTTTTTTTTTTCGGGGTACGAATCAGAGCCAGCTTACGCGCCCCTCAACTGAGGTCTGAGGTCGATTAGAGTTCAAAATGGATTCAGATCGACAGATTCACCAATACAGTCACGATACTAATCAGCAGCAGCAGCAAAGGAATCATCAACCTGCGAGTTCTAGACTGATGCGGTATCGATCCGCGCCGAGTTCCTATTTCGCAAATCTAATGAACAGTAGTGGTCTTGGCAATGATGTTGTGGAAAACTGCGACGAATTTCTAAACCCTAGCCAAGCCAGTCCAGAAACAGAGCGGATTTTATCGAGGTTCATGTCTGGTGGTGGTACAGAGGAAGACTCGTCGTCTCACAGTCTACGAGGTATTCAACAAAATGCTTCAGTTAGCGAAGCATTGCAATCACAATTTCCAACGGATTCTGTGAAACACGGAGCTGAGATTTTTGGTCACGGTGATCAGCAACAGAACAGTAATTATTCTTCTGGTTCGCATATGATGTATCATAACTCAGTGGCTTCTAATTCGGAGATCGATAACTCGTTTAGAATGGGAAGTTTGCCTCAGATGAAAATCGGTGGTGGTGGTGGTGGTGGAAATTCTAATCTTATTCGTCACAGCAGTTCGCCGGCTGGATTCTTCTCCCATACTAATGTTGAAAATGGTAACCATCTTTAGCTTCTAGTATACATTTATTTCATATCCTGCTTAGAACGTACTAATATGATTGACATATATGTACAGAGAAATTGTTTTTCGAAATAATGCTTCAAGGACATGAAACTCTTGTACCTGAAGGTACTGCTTAGTACCCGGTGGACATGAAACTCTTGTCTCACATATTTAGTTGGACATTCACAAATTAGACACATTTTGTACTTTGACCTTAACATTAAATTTGCATCGAGACCCTATATGAAGTATAAAATTTCCTAAGGTACCATGTAAACACCACTTGTGTAACGAAATAAAGAGAAATATAGCAGGTAGTATGAGGATTTTGGTGAGTCCCTTTGTGGAGATGAAACATAGTAGATTCTTGAGATGGAAATAGAGGAATGTGACGCTTAGATATTGCACCCAGCATCTATACCCGACTCTACGGAAAATAGTGATCCATATTTTGAGTAAACAAAGGAAAACAACTTAAATTGGAAGAATTAGGAGCTAGTATTAATCTTGTGAACAATTAATCAGATATGTGAGCAATTGAGGTAGTTTAAGTCTGATTTTTAGTTGTGCGATCAATTGGGGTAATTTAAGTATGATATCCCATCTTGTATGTGTGATTGTCGATGAATCACTGCGAGAAAGTCTGTTGGTTGATAGTTTACCATAGCCGTTCGAGTTTTTGATTCTTGACTTTGTTTCCTTTACCAAGTTCATCTTTTAAATAGTTGTGTTGTGTGAACATAATTGAGAACAAACGCTGAAATTATTTAGAGCAATTGACAGGTTATGGTGCTATGAGAGGCATGGGGAATTTTGGAGGTGGTAATGGTACTAATGCAGAAGCATCCTTTCCCTCTCCAAGCAGATTGAAACGCCAAACCCAAATGGACTTCTCATCAGCCCCAAGTTCTTCTCCTTTAGGACGAATGACTCCTATCTTGGAAAACCGTAGCAAAAGCATGGAAATAACTGGTTTCCCAATCGGCTCTTGGGACGATTCATCAATTATTTCCGACAGTTTCCTGAAAGAAATTGAAGAAGACGATGACAGAAAGGCATTCTCTGTCATGAATAATGCATCAGAGAATCAGGTATTTTTGTTTTCTGTTCAAAAGTTATCTGATTTTACTCGACATGTTGATCTGACCATAACTACTCCTCTTTGCCAGAATGCTGAAGGTGGGAATCGACCTCCCCATATGTTGTCTCATCACTTGAGTTTGCCAACAAGTTCAGCAGAATTGTCTGCTATGGAAAAGTTATTGCATTTTCAAGATTCTGTTCCTTGTAAGATCCGAGCCAAGCGGGGTTTTGCCACTCATCCACGAAGCATTGCTGAAAGGGTATGGATTTCTTCCCTTTGGTCGCTGTTTTAGCTGCACACGTTATAAAACTGATGAAAAAAACCATTAATCTCTCTGTGTTCTTGGACTTCATTCTCTCTAATCAGTTGGTGGAAATGAAAATTCGCATGACGATGTTCATATTCCTCTATTTTTTTTTCAGGTCAGAAGAACCCGAATTAGTGAAAGAATAAGGAAATTACAAGAGCTTGTTCCAAACATGGACAAGGTAGAAGCTCTTTCACTTGGCATTTTTTCTCTTATTAATTGTATTCTAAACCCAAGAGCTGAATTTTTCCTATATGTCTTCTTTTGCAGCAAACAAACACATCAGACATGTTGGATTTAGCTGTTGATTACATTAAAGAACTACAGGGTCAGCTACAGGTATAATACAGCATTTTAGTTGAAACCCGTAGCGCCTTTGGAAAACGAAATACCACATTGATGAACTTCTAATTGTTTTGTTGCATTTGAATGTTTCAGATACTTACGGATAATCGAGCGAAGTGTACGTGTTCGAATAAGCAAAGGCAATAGCTCGAAACTCCGAAGGCACAGGTATGAGGAGTATAATTGCTTCTCTGTAGAAAGTAAGGAATGAAACCAGAATGAAGATGGAAAACAAGCTTTTGGTTCTCTTGGGAAGATAATGAGTTCATGTAATCTATGTACTGTACTACTAGTGTTCCAAATTGTTCATTATAATTTTGGTGTATTGATGCGAAAATGGAAGCTTATTTGTACAGTGATTCTCAAATTCAATGGGTCCCAAAAAGACACTAGCTCCATTGGTGTTTTTATCGTCTCTTTTCAAGATGGAAAAATTATGTAATGGTGACCCTGACGTATTGTGCAGGGAACAAGTGGGGTTCCCATCTGTCTTATTAAAACTTTTTTTGTCCAATAATTGACAGTGGCATTTTTGGTTCAATACTTCACCTTGAAATTCTGTAATGGTGACCCTTGAAATCAAAACTCTAACCTCCTTAAACCCTTGGGCACTACACCACCGTTTGGATGGAGATGAGTGAAGAGGTCCCGACATATCAAGTGATCCCTCATTCTATCCCCAAGCAATGTGGGACTAAAATACTTAACATGTAAAAACTTTAAACCCAACTCAAAACTACTACAATAGGTAATGAACGGACAGGTCCTAAATGTTATTAAATGACCGCTCATTCTATATCTAAGCAATGTGGGACAACTATTCTAACACCTCTCTCACGTGCAGCCGCATTTAGGTCTGTCACATGTGGCCATTTTTTGGGTCTATCATCTTGGGGTGTGAGCTTGATCTAGTTTTTGTTATAAAGATTTTGGGATGGATTGGGCCCGCTCTGATATCACGTGGAGAATTTATATCAAACTCAAAGTGTATGTAACCAAAAGTGCTGAAACTGCACGGGAACTGAGGAATAAGAACTTTTTCGGTACGTAAGATATGACCTAAGTGGGCACCTCGACTAATTTTTAGAGATCAATTCCATTGTCCACTAAGAAAGGGGCTCAATTAAAACTGGAGCAAAGCCTCATATTGGTCGTTTTCTCTAGTGGATGGGATGATATGCTGTATTGCAAGTGACTCTTATGTAATGGTATATGCTAAAGGGCTCTTCATTCCTTCGTCTTTGATAATTCAAATCTTACACTCCATCTTCATATGTGTTTTGTTCCAAAGTAAAAAGGTTTCATTCACATTATTCTGTAGGAATTTTCTGGTCCCTAAATTATGACCGTTACTGCTGTTTGGTTATTAAAGTTCACAATTTTCCTATATGGTCCCTGAACCTTTGAATTTGCCTATCCATTCTAATTAATAATTGTTGTCTGATTAACGCGACAACTATTCAAATACAGTATCAACTAAAAATGAAAACAATTTTCTCAATGAATCCTCTAATGTAGTTGCTGAAAACAATAGAATGGGTCATACTTAGAGCAATTGGCCTTACCGATTTTAGAGAAGTCTATTATGTGCAATTTAATTAGTTACGTTCTTGAGGCCAGGGACACTCTAATGCCCGAGTCGGTTATGATTCACGCGAAGACATGCATGTAGAGAGTCTTATCTTGTATGGCAATCGTGATGCTTGATTTGAAGTGGGTGGATGTTCAGAAGTAGAGAAAAAGGAAAGTGGTGGAATTAAATTTGGAAACTACGAAATGGAGAAAAGTGGAAGAAAAGAAAACTTTTGGGGAAGGAAAGGGTAGAATGAGTGAGCACAGCTGGATGAAATGGATGAACCACTTTGGTTGGTTGGCCCCTCAAGCATTTAAGTGAGTGCCATATCATGGATGACGTCATCATCTTTGCCTTTCTCAAACAATAAAGTTGAGAGAATTAAAGAAAAAATAAGTTTAGTTTCATGTGAGTGATTTGTTTCCAAATAATCTTGCAAGAAAGCTAAAATTACTCCCTTTTTAGCGAAAACTGCTTCGAGCTGAAAAGTTGTAGTTGTGGGGTCATACGACTTTTTTGGTCTGAACACAAAAAAAGTTCCAAAAAAGTTGTAGGAAAGTAATTTTTTTTATCATTTCTCATCCTTTCCGTACAACTAAATAGAGCGTTGAATTCGGATTCCTTGAATTTCCATGAATTCGGGCTTGCTAATGGAAGGTTTGAAAAGGTTGAAAGTTCTCATTTTCTTCAAATCGTTCTTATAAGTTGACACAAAATCTGTAAGTCCTTCAAATTCAGAAGTATGGCATGGATTTCTCTCTCATGCTGAAATTGGAACCCTACATTCACAACAAAGTTAGAAGTTCAATTTTCTAGGTTCAATGTACTAATAATTGTACTTTCTTTTTCATTCTCTTCTCTCTCTTTCAGAAGGATGGCATGGATTTCTCTCTCATGCTGAACTTGGAACCCTACATTCACAACAAAGTTAGAAGTTCAATTTTCTAGGTTCAATATACTAATAATTGTACTTTCTTTTTCATTCTCTTCTCTCTCTTTTTTTTCAAAGAGGGGAGGATATATGTAGTCTCATGTCCAAATTAAAAATTTTAAAAAAAAATTAATTGAGGTTGGAGAAATTTTCCAAAAAAGTACTCAATTTTTAACTAAGGCTAAGTTTTCACTATGGTATATTCGGTATTTTTTGGAACTGGGAGGCCTGTAGTGAGCAACTCACTACAGGCGTGTAGTGAGTTTGACAGCCGTCCATTCTTATTTTGAACGGTCCAGATTTTAAATAAATTATTGGCGTGAATAGTTTATTCAAAATCCGAACCATCCAAAGTACTTCGGACGGCCCAGATTCATTCACTACACACTGTGGTCACTACACGGCCCTCGCTCCCGTATTTTTGGACTACAAGTACTTGTCTAACTAATAAGTCATTCTTCTCACATAGATCAACTAATTTGACAACATTTTGTACAAGAATACCGAAAATACTAAGAATATCAGTCGAAACTCAACTTAAGCCACTGGGTCCACCTCATAAATTCAAATCTAAGACAGGATCCGATCTCTTGATAAAAAAAGTTCGATGTTTGACTTATTAATTGGAACCACGCAACTGGTTGTACATCAGTTGTTTTCTACATTCATCATATTCATGTCTCATTGAAGAAGGTGGTTTTCATTAGGGTGGACCTTTATGTCAAGGTACATTGTACCCACGGTGTCAAAAAGAGTGTCGGCTTCTAGAGGCCACTGAATCGTCTAGTCCAGCCTATGGTCCTACCAAGGGCCCTCTCGATTATCCAGCCCCTTGATTTACTAGCTCCTTGTCCATAGATTACTCATGAAAATCTGATTTTAATAATTCAGTATCCGACCCAAGAGACCAATCAATCCGAAACTAATCCGGATAATCAATCTCACCATTCACTAGTTGGGCCAAATTAAAATTGGCACAAAAGTTCCGTCTTGATTGACCCTACGCAGGATTTTTAACACATTTATAGGATTGACCCAAAATAGGAATTTATAAGTTCTAACACGATTATAGGACAAACCAAAAGCTTCCTGAACCCCGCATTGTCAGGTGACTACTACTGCAAGCGACATGATGTTATTTATTATCCTTTTTATGTAGCCTTCAAGCTACATTGCCTCCATACATGGAAACATCAACATGACAAAAGCCTCAAGCATAACTTGACTGCAATCACAAAAGCCATCATACAAGAAAATGTCAACATGGCAATTGACAAGGCATAAACATATATACAAATGCTGAATTTGTACACTACAGAGAAAATAGAATTATACAAGCTGAAATGAAGTGTTTCTGACTCATATTGTATATACATTAACCAAGACAACTTAAAACAAGACGGAAACAGAAAATCATATCCAATTGTTCGGCAGTGAAAAATCGTGGAACCTAAATGAGTTCTCTCCAGCAGTATCTCTACCAACCCTGTTTTCCGCAATTTCCCTCTCACTTGGAACTTCAGAAGATGAGGGAACAATCTGATTTGCACTTGGAGTGCTTGAGAATTGCATTCCCGGTGGAAATGGAAACGCTGATGGGGAGGAATTAACCCGGAACCTGGTGGTGGCCCCGCTTGAAGAAGCCAATGATCGGTCCCACAGGAAGACGTGGAGGGTGATAGGGACCCTAGCATGGAGGTGCAATGAGAGTTTTTGGCTGAGTGATACAGTATCAAAGCATCTGAGTGCACCTGTGGGGGAAACTATCCAGGGGAGTACTTTTTGGTTGGACACTCGGGAGATTACTAATAGTTTTGATGCTCTTATTGCCTCTTTGTATAGATTGCTGAGTCCTGATCGGGTTGAAGGTGCATTGTCATCTCCATCTATGACAGAAGAAATATAAATGAAACCCTGTAGCGACAAAGAGAAGATGAGAAAGACATGAAGGACAAGGCAAAGGAAACAAGTGAATAAAGGGAAACGGATTTCAGACGAAATTTTTAGACGTAAATCCAAGTTTGTCAGCCACATTGATTGGTGTTTTCACTCGAACTGAAAGAACACCAAATGAGACATCAATCATGTATGAAACTTTTGAACAGAATTACATTTGTATGTCATGTGGATGTCTATATTCTAATGGAAGTTCAATAATTATGTGGGCATGAAATAATTGGTGTTTTAGCTTGAAATGAAAGACCATGAAATGACACATCATTGTGTGTGAAACTTCTGACTAGAAATTCTGTTTGTACAGCATGCAAATGTCTACGTTCTAAAGAACTTAGAGAATGATATGGGAGTAACATTCTTGAAATCATCAGCCACGTTGATGGGTCAGTGATTTAAACTAAAATTCAAAAATTGCCAAATCTTTCTGGTTGAAAAATTTGCAGATAATATCTCAAGGCTTGACCTGTACTCATAAGATATTCTTGCAGATTTTTTCAAATGATTGTTTGTTGTTGTTTCTTTATTCAGTTTCTTTGTCCACTGCTGAAGTGATAAAACCAGAATCCAGTTCTAAGCATATTCTCTCAGGAGAGTTGCAAAGCAGATTTAGTTTCGATTTATTCTTCTCTCTGAACACCAAGATCTTCCATTTCTAAAATTATGCAGAACAGTTTTTCCCTATGGAGCTCTGAGATGCTTTCTTATCCTATGTTGCTATCTGCAAGCACAAAAATTAAATACTAACCTCTTCTGTGCGGCTAATGGCAAAACCAAGCTTCACGTCGGTTTCCTTGAGTTTAATCTCAAAAGGAATCTCTCCTCCAAGAGGAGAGTACCAGAGGCGAACTGCTCTGACTAAACCAATATCTACCCCGTGGTAATCCTCAAAACCATATAGGCTTGTATTCGCAAGATTTGTTAAATCCGATAAGGATCCGGCATTTACAGTAGAAGAAGCTGTCTCCCCGGATATCTATACCAAGATCAAAGAAGAAGAAGAGTGACATTTAAATTTATAATTGTTAGTTAATTCAAATAGCTAAAGCTAATATAGATGAAAACTTTGGGAATAGCTAAATTCGACTAAATGATGCGATCAAGTTGTGCCACATAACATATACGACAAATTAATCTCGAGTTCTAACTGCATTTGGATGCGTCAAAAAAGGGAATGAATAGTTTCTAAAGGGATGAGAACAGAAGAGGATTAATACTGGTGATGATGAATATGAGGGAACTCCATTAAGTATTTTAAACACTTGTTCCACATTTTAATTAACAAGTCAGAAGCCCCTCTTCCTCAAGGATGCCTCAGAACTAGAAACTCTTAAGTTATAGTCTGTCATTCATCATCCTTTCTGGTACGAAAAAAATAGGTTACATGCATACATAACTGATATGATACGAATAACTAATGTAAACATCTAAACTCCTTCAAGAAAGAATGTGTATCTTTCAACAAAGAGATCTTTAAAAGGAATGGATTCATACGTTATTTCTTTTCTCGAGCTAATTCAACTCCAATAGGTTTTTATTCTTTAGAAAATCAAGGATGAAATTAATGATTGTCAGTTCTCTTAATAAACAATTATGGTAATCAATGCTAATTCTCATAATAAGAGCCTAGGCTGCATAACCAGGGAGGGCTAACTCCCCAGCAAATTATGTTTTGTTACGCACGTTCCCAAACATGGTACACTTCCAAACTGGTAAAATTAGGGATCCAGACAGATGCACAAAGTTTTTCCAGAAAATCCACTTATTGAGGTAACAATTTAGCGAATAAAATAGAAAATGTAAAAATTTTGGTTATGCTCCTAAAAATTTGTGGTGTATGAACAATTCGAAAATACATAGTTCTGCTAGATATTTATCTCTTAAAAGAGTAAGTTTTAATGTTGTTATCCATAGAAGCCCCTACCCCTAGTGTACCACAATTTAGGCATGTGGCGTACTCTGTTCCCATTCCTCATACTGTTACAATTGGCTTTCTGGGTAACATATTGACACACGCATCCCTTGTAACCACCGCCATCAAAACTCATGCAGTTGCTCCATAACCACATAGTAATATTTTCAAATGGCACACTGCTTTAAGGCATTTGCCTTACAATGCTTTGAGAAATAAAGTACCTTGATAAGCAAGGATTCAGTCTGGATGTTCATGAAAACTACAGGCACCCCCGATGCCTGAGAGACATTAAGCCATGCATTTGCTCTAGCAAGACTGTCCTCCAAATCGTTGGGCCGAGAAGCAACTCTGTCTGAGGCTTTAGGGAGGAAGATGATGGAATGGAAACAGCTTGAATTGGGAACCGGTAGCGACTCTTGCATTCTCCTCTCCCATGGGTACGAGACATATCCATCTTGAAGCTTGGTCATAGCTAATGCATTCACCATCCTTGATGTCCTTGAAGCTGCAATGCAATTTGGTTATATCATTTATGAGAGGAAAAGGGTAGACAATAATAAGATACGAAGAGTGTAGAGTTCTAAAGCTTTGGTTTCTGAATCAAAAAGGAAAGGAAAAGCTCGCAAGTGAAGTAAGGGCTTCAGATTATGTTCTAAGGTGCAACATAGAAATTTTTTGAAGTCATTCTGCAATGTCAAGAAATTGTATGCAATTAGACAATTTCCCACAATAAGCCGTGATGTAGAAAGGCAATTTAACTTTTGAATTCACAAAGCACCTATCCACTGATCAAATAGACCTGAGACTCATATGAAGCCATTCACCAATAGATGTTGTGATGTTCAAACAATGTGAACAGTAATCATCTACAATCACCAGGCATGTTTGTGGTTCGCCACAGTTTTAACCAGCTGCTGTCATGAACCTAGCGGCCAGAGTTAAACATTCATGGAACAAAACAATAGAAAATCCATCAAAAAGATAGGATGAAGTGATGAGCCATCTAATAAACTACTGTAATGGTTTGGAGATCAGGAAAACCATAATGACTCTGTGCTTTCCATATCATTTTGAGCTACAATTGATCATTTCGCTGAAAGTCATTGAATCAATGAGGTGAATGACAAAGGTCTCGTCCTAAGCAGAATCTTGCCTCCAAGTGGCATGGGAATTACAATTTTTTGACTTAGAATAAGGAAGGTACAACATTAGTAAACATTACAATGAACACCTTTCCTGTTTAAGCATCAGCAAGAGCCACAGCCCGACATTCAATCGCACCTTATGCCCTGTTCTTTTCAGCTTTGGCAATCTTCTTTATAGTTTTACCTAGATTATGGTGCATTATTTACCCACAAAAAAAAAAGAGAGATTATGTTGCATTAACTGAAACGGGAAGAGAACTTTCAAATTCAATTTTGTTCACAGAGAAAATACCTTTACAAGCTGAGCTATCAGCAGCAGGACAAACCACTAACAAAATGGACTCCTGACATTCAAAAACCAAAGAAATCCACTCTAAAAGATGTAAACTACAGCTGGCAGATGGAAACTGATAGTAGTCCAAAAGACACTAATCACACAACCTTTGTTCAGCTCTCACAATAGTCCTTTTCCTACCTGGGACTAAGAAGAGCGAGAACTTTTTTCTTTTAACCAAGTGTCGGACTAGCTTACACTCACCCTAACTAATCCCGGAGCCTGAAGTTAAAAATTGAGCAAATCTCCAGCGACTACAAGAGTTCTTTGCTGGTAGTGGGGGTTCGAACATGCGAGCACTTTTTTAAAATGCATTGCGATCTTATCTTTATTCTTAAAATTTGTATCTTAACCGAATCCTAGAAGCGAAAAAATTGAACAAGAGAAAAAAGAAGAAATACTTGTTCATGGTACTGGAAATCCAAACAAGCAATAATCTAGTGGAATTTTAAGTAGTAAGCTGTACAAGTTTAGATTCAAAGTTGAACGAGTCTGGAAAGCGGTAAGTTTGAATTTTGACGTATAAAATTTTATGCATCTAAACAATCTCCAATCTAGTTATCTTACGTCAAGCTCAAATAACTTAATCTTCTACTCCCTCCGACCCAATTTATTTGTCCCTTTTTCTATTCTAACATGATAAAATTTGCTTATATTTTCTCGTTAATAATACTTTTTACATGAGTTATAAAAAACGGCTCTTTTTCGTCAAGGGATTTCGCTCATCAAGTTCTTGCTTGGTCTGTTAGAACACCACAATATTAGTCCTTTTGGGGTTAATGCTCTCAATGTTGAATCGATCATTCCATATCCTTTGACTTTTGAGAGGACGGAATGGAAGAAAAGTAATGAAACCTGCGATGGCTAAGATATTGCATGATAAAACTCAATTAGTTTTGTACACTTGTACTAGACAAAGTTGCAAAATCACAAAATATTATACTACAAGATTAAAGGGTACAGAAAATTTAAAAATGACAAACCACAAAAGCGACTACAAACTAGTACGGAGGTTGTATATAATTTGCCAGTCACAATGATGTATAATTTGCCAGTCTTTTATCAAGCCAAAAATCTGAGACCATGATAAAACTAGACCTTATTCCTTTTAGGAGCAACACTAATAACAGGACTTTAGGACAACTCTTCAAACAAGTATATCCAGAGCCGTTTGATGCAAGTATGCCCAAAGTTATGTTCTAAAGCTGTGTTCATATACTTTTTGCACTTTTAATTCACAAGAGTGTTATCAGACCCAACATGAGCAATAGGAGCTGGAGTGTTTTGGGCTCCGTTTGGAACTTGTGGAAAGTGGAAGAAAAAAGGAAAATGGGAGAAAACAGAGGAAAATTCACGGTGCATTGAACACTATTTTACCATAGTTTTACACAGAAAAGCAATATATTCATACGTGCGGGAAGTGCGACTCGTGTGAACAACCAGTGATACAGAGCTGTTTTACACACAAAAGCAATGTCTTCATGCGTGCGGGAAGTGCGACTCGTGTGAACAACCAGTGATACAGAGCTGTCAGAGAGTCAACACGCGCTCTAAGCAAAGTCAACCCCACTAATTCCAGAGAGCGAGAAACGCGTTTAACAAATTTACCTTGCAAATCAAGGCATTCAGCCTCCGTCCGATCAACGAATCCAACGGCGTAATTCGGATCACTTATCGACCTCAGCATATACTGCTTCCTCCCAGCCGACTCGTTTGGAACGATACACGCCTGTAACCAAGGTTTTATTTTAATTAACCGTGTCGGGAGTATGTAACGATAATGATAACGTAATTAGAATCGGGCAATACGCATGCAATTTTTTACTTATTGGGTGTACAAGCATCGGAAGACTCATTACTTATCGGCTGTTAAAGGCAGATAAGTGCAGATATTTAAAACCTTGCCTGTAATTCGGCGAACTCGGCAAACTCAGCCCTGCCGCGTCGGACTCGGACCAAGATCGACGTCGTCTTCGCCTTGAACGAGTTGTGAAGAATCTTCTGAACACCGGCCCTTCCCTTCTCGAACGGCGCCTTTACGAGCCCGGTTTGGTTCCCGATCATTAACTCTTCGACGATGTCGCCAGTCTGTAACATGTCGCCGGTCCACTCGTCGCCGGTCGAGCTCCCCCTTAAGCATTCGATTGACAGAACCGTTGAATTTTTAGTAGCTTCCGTTGAGTTGGATCGGTCCATGGTCATTTTTTTATCTTTCGATGGGTAATTGAAGAGGTAGTTTCCAGTCTAGAGAGAGAGAGAGAGAGAGTGGAGTTGCAGTGGGAGGACTCGAGCTTTGTTCTGGAGAGAGAAAGGTCTGGCGTCGGTATCTGAGAATTCTCTCTCTCTCTCTCTCTCTCTCTCTCTTTCTCTTTCTTCCTCTGTATGCAGTATATCTCTGTCCGTATCACGGATAATTCAAACGAAGGTGGGTACCAATTATGAAAGGTCAAACAATTGTGATAGGACGATGTGGGGGTGATAATTCAAATGGCTCAAAATTTGGGTAAAATTATTAAAAACTCATCTCTAACCTATATCCAAACCTTTACCTATTTCAATTTAATGCGGAGCTTTGCCGGGTCTTTGTATGCAGTAGCTGGAGGTAGGGTTGTCCACAGACTGGTTTTTTGCGGTTCCGGTTGAACCGCTCATAGTAGATTTTCATTTTCAACATCCGCAACCGTCCATGAGTGATTCGGTTGCGGATTGGTTTGATGGTTTGTAAAAACATGCGGATGAGAGCCGAAAATCATGTAAAAACATAAAATCAACATGTAAAACCAACTCCCATGAGTCCCTCCAACGTTAATTATATTACTTGTCATAAGTAGGGTGTCCACGGACCGGTTCTTGGCGGTTCCGGTTGGAACCGGAACCGAACCGCTCATGACGGATTTTCATTTTCAAAATCCGTAAGTGATCTAGTTGCGGATTGGTTCGGTTACGGATTGGGTGATTTGGGGGATCGGGTGATCCGTTGGGCACCCCTAGCTGGAGGGTTGCCGAACTTTCTCGCCGAAGCTTCTGAAGAGTCACTGGACTTGTCGAGCATCACCGGACATTCGTCAGAGCTGATTCTAACATCTCACTTATTTTGCATATATCCCATTCGTAATTTAAAAAAATAAGATGGGGTGAAAATTGGTTTTCCCATTGGAGATCAACTTACTCAAATTGGAGATTTAGACAATTTTTTACCCAAAGTTGGGTAGGAAAAAAAAGGCAAGGACTGGAAATATTCTAATGAGCGTGGTTTTAAATTAGTAAGATTATAACAAAGAGAATATCAAACAAAAAATTATAGACAGACGAGTAAATTAGATGCAGAGATTTGAATTTTCCACCATGGTACAAGAGAACATGTACGAGTTTGTTTGATTTGAGTTTTGAGTAAAGTTTTTGGGATATGAGTAATAAAGCGGGAGAGATAGAGAAATGAAAGTATTAATATGAGCAAAATTTACTCGGCTCATGTTGTGGGAGAAAGGAAGGTTTTGGAGACTCAAAATGAACACATTCTTTTTCAGATTTAGTTAGTCCCAGATTTGTGATGTGGAGCGTTATGAACACGCCACTAGCGTTTTTTTAAAAGGATTTGGAGTCGTGTAGACACTAAAATTTCGGCATTGCCTAATCACCGCCCGATTAATTGAGATGAATAAATTATCTTGATTAATTAAAAGTCAAACCATGGTCAACACTTTTAAATGAATATTGGGCCCGTCAAATTTATGGGCTTAGTCCTTTTGACATTTGTCGAAGACCAAAAATACATTGCGTTTTAGCCAAATGGGTCAAGAAATTGGGCTAGCCCAAACGTGCAGACCCATTCAGAAAAACTCTAAAAGAGAGTTAAATAATAAATATATTATTTCTCTTTTTTGGGTTAATTTAATTTCCTAAACAAAAAAAAAGAAGTCAAAATCTTCTTTATAGGAATTAAATTAAATTTTCCTGATTGGAAGTAAAATCAAATCAAATCCTCGTGATTGGAAATCACATCCTCTTGATTGGAAATCAATTCGATATTTTTTATTGGCAATTAAATCACATCAAGTCAATTAAGATCTTCACTTTGAGATATTTCCAAAGTTAAGCCCCTCTCATTGAGCCTATAAATAGAGGCTCATTTGAAGAATAAAAAAAAGAACTTTTTGTCTGGCATTCTACAAGAGCTCAGAAGCACTCTTCAAGAATTCAAGCACTCTTCAACATCTTGAAGAAAATCATCAAGCACCAAGCACCAAGAACAACATGCCGATTTCTTCGCAAGTTCATCAAATCAAGTCATCCAACAACTCAAATCATTCTGGAGATCTACAGCCATGGAAATTCCAAAGCACTCTCAAGCAGTTCTCAAGCCTTCTCTGCAAGTTCTTCTCAAATCCCTCAAGTTCGTGTGGAGGATCAACAAGCACCCAAGCTATGTGCCGATTCATCCATAACAACAACGGTCTATGCGTCAACTAGTGAAGATCATCCTCAAGTTCACCGTTTGTTCGAGATAAAGCTGTTCAAGCCCTCGATCAAGCTTCGTTATTCAAGCTTCTCAACTCAAAGATCTGAAAGAACTACAAACCGGTTCAATCCTACGACAAGCTTCTATAGCCGTTAGGTTGCGCCATCAACTTCGGAGATCGAATCAGAGGAATTATTCTTTATTGTAAAGAATTTAATAGAGATTGTACATGCATTCAATTCAAATCAAATCAATAAAATATATTTTGTGCATCTTTTTCTTGTCTTTATTGCAGGACTCGAAATTGTGTGTTACAAGTCGTCACCTAAGTTTTTATTTGGAAAAATTAGGCCAAACTACATAATACTTTGCCTTTTTTTGACAAAAGGACACGCTTTTTTTTACAAAAGGACACGCTTTTTTTTACACATATGGGAAGGACATTGCAAACCAATTGACATTCATGGGAAGGCCAAACCACCCCACTGCCTCTATAACCACCACCACCACTTCCATACCCTCTACCACCACCCTTGCTACCACCTTTTCCACCGCTAAGATGAGTGGAGCCGTCGCCGGAGCTCAGCTTGAGCATCACCGGAGTCGCAAAACGTCTTGGAGTCACAAAACATAGACCTGTGAGTATTTACAAGTTTTCTGTACAGCGACTCTACCCACCACCAGTGACCATCGGTGACCCCTCTCTCTCTCTCTCTCTCTCTCTCTCTCTCTCTCGCCTCTGCTTAGCGACGACCTCCATTTGTGAGATTTCAAAACTAGTGAATGTTCATTAGTTTTTTTTACGGCGGCGTTAGTGATGGCCTCGACCTCCTCCTCGTCTTTCTCCTTGTTTTCTGTACGGCGGCATCATCATCGTCACTTGCCGCCGTCGTTTTCGAACAGATCAAACGTCGACCTCTGATTTGAACGGATCAGACGTTGATTTTTTAATATTAATGAAGTTTCACTAATTTTTTGGGTCACCGACCAGATGTGAGAGTCGTGAGTCGGAGACTCGGAGATGGGAATCCCTGAAAGAGGTTTCCTGGAGGTGGGGTGGAGGTTGGCTAGAGGTAGAAGATGGGAGTGAGGTTTTAAGATCAGTGAGATTTTACTAACTAATGGAATAATGATATTTCACTAACTTTTTGATTAGCGAGATTTCACTAACTTTTTGATCAACGAGATTTCATAAAAAAAACTTTATCATTTTATGGACCACAGTAAGCTTTCACTAGTTTGAAGAGTTGGTAGCTGTCTAGGTGGTCAATTTTTTGAATTTTCTCTACGAAATTAGAACTTCTAAAAATTTGTGACATTTTACTAATTTTTTGGGTAGCCGGGAAGTGGTCGGCCGGAGATGGGGTGGTGGTCGGCCAGGAGGCAGGAGTTGATTTTTTTTGAATTTTCTGTACAAAATTAGAACTTTTTAAAATTAGCGACATTTTCAGTATTTTTTTTACTTTACATTTAATTGCAAAAGTTCATTGTCATTCACTTTAAAAATGTCAAATATTTTGAATTTTTGTCTAAGTGACCCTTTTTCTTTTGAAAAAAGATATATTACCCGAGAAACCATTGATCTTGAAAATTTGAATGACTCTCGTGTCTCTGATTTGAAAAGGATACAGTCTAATGAAAATAGAGTATTCTTTGGCTTCGGGAGCTAGGTTACGAGAGAAGAAGGTTTTTACGGCACCCCTCTGACCTGATATAAAATTGGTCTCTACTCAATGCTTATGGGGTTTAGAAAATACTTTATTGCTTAACTTTGTTCACAAAAGGCAAGGGGATAGCAATACATGAGGGGATTTATGCTAACATGGTATGCAAACATGGATCATATACAAAACGATAAAAAATGATATGAACTAACCACTTAAGTAAAAAACGAAACAAGACAATTCCAGAGGATCATAATAAACCCAAATGTTACAGAAAACATTACCATATTGATATTGCCGGGAGAAATAGAATTTTGAATTTTCTTTACAAACCGCCACCATATGGCCATGGGCCATTATTGTACGGTGGTGGAGGGTTTAGATGTGTTAAGAAATATTGTCCCACATTGGTTAGGAGTGGAATGGGTGATCACTTAATGTATGCTGGGATCTCTTCACTCATTGTCAATTGGTTTTGAGATGAATATAAAGTTTCCACATGGTATCAGAGCGGGGCCCATTCCACTCCACATTAAAAATATATATATATACTGACAATCTACCCCACGATGACAGACCAGCAAAAAAAATGTTGCACGATGATAGGACCCAAAAAGTTGCTACACGTGACAGATCTCAAATGCGGCTGCACGTGAGGGGGATGTTAAGAAATATTGTTCCACATTGCTTAGGAGTGGAACGGGTGATCACTTAATATATGTTGGAACCTCTCCACTCATTACCAATTGGTTTTGAGATGAATATAAAGTTTCCACAAGATGAACAGTTGAATTTAAAACACTATGAACTTATTGGAGCATTACCTTATGGTGCTTAGATTTTTCAGAGGTTGTAAAATATCTTGGCCATGTTCGTTTCCCAGTTTAGTTTTAATTTTAGTTTTGATGACATCATCATTTCCCTCATTTCTCTCTCTATCTCTTTCCACTCATTACACTTGATGACATCATCAAAACTAAACTAAACTATCTAACCAAACACACCCCTTAAAGCTCCACAAAGTTCGTAAAAATAGCCTCTGCAGTAGGTTATTGACTATTAAGAGTAAAATTCTAAAGTATAATTTTTTAAATTTTTTTTATTGAATTAACTCTATTAGTAGTTTAATTTGGCATAAAAATAAATAAAAAATTATAGGAGGAAGTATTTTATTTTCTGATGTAAAGGATATT
The DNA here is from genome assembly GCA_963854785.1 of Vaccinium vitis-idaea. NCBI lineage: Eukaryota > Viridiplantae > Streptophyta > Magnoliopsida > Ericales > Ericaceae > Vaccinium > Vaccinium vitis-idaea. Next base: position 38,906,285 of record OY978216.1, read on the forward strand.
GCAAAACAACTCAATAAGCCAAATTAAAGGCCAATGATGTAAAATTCTAAAGTATAAAAAAATTTCATTTTTTTATCGTAAAGATCTCTATTAGTAGTTTAATTTGGTTTAAAAATAAATAAAAATTTATATGCGGAAGTACTTTATTTTATGATCCGAAGGATATTGCAAAGCAACTCAACAAGCCAACAATGTAAAATTCTAAAGTATAAATTTTTTTATATCAAATTAATGATCTCTATTAGTACTATAATTTGGTGCGAACAAAAATTTAAAATTGTGCGTGGAAGTACTTTAATTTTTTATCTGAAGGAATTTCTCGACATGTGTAGTAAATAAAATTCTAAAATATAATTTTTTTCATTTTTTTTTATCAAATTAAAGATCTCTATTAGTAGTTTAATTTGGTAGAAAAATAAATAAAAAAGTATATGCGGAAGAACTTTATTTTCTGATCCGAAGGATATTACAAAGTAACTCAAAAAGCCAACAAGGTAAAATTCTAAAGTATAAAAATTTTCAATTTTTTTTTATCGAATTAAAGATCTCTGTTAGTAGTATAATTTGGTGCGAACAAAAATTTAAAATTATGTGCGGAAATACTTTATTTTTTATCCGAAGGAATTTCTTGAAATGTGCAATAAAGACAATTGGGGACTAAAGAGCAAAAAAATAAAGCTTGGGAGGTAAATATGGGAAAATGGGAAAAATTGCTTTAAAAGACATAAAAGGACATACACAACCAACGTGGGGATCTCAAATTAAGGGATAAAATTGAAAAAATTGGCAAAAAGTGGTAAGCCATGAGTTTGGCTATTCTCTATATAATGGCCTTTGGTATGGATACCTACATAAATGATTTCCTACTATTCCAAAGGAGAACCAAAAAAGGGAAGAAAAAGAAAAAGAATTGGATCCTCTTTATTCGCCCAAAGGGCCTTCGATGGTCCAATCCTAATCATTTGGGCTCTTCCTCGTCCATGATCGAAATCGTTAGTTTTTTAAACCTCATCAAGAACACCTGGCACGTAAAATATAGTTTATTATTTCTTCAAAATACACTTATAGAATTTGGAAAAATGTGTTTGAAGAACATTGAAACATTGGAACCAAACCCAATTTTTTTTCAAGATAGATGTGGTCTTATAACATAGTATTAGAGTCTTGTTAACCTCCACCCAATAGGTGAAGGATAATATGAATATAATGACAAACTATTTCGGATATCAATGCCCATTTTACGGATAACAATATATTTTCATAAATATTAGTACATTTTTCTCAAATATCTATACAATAAAAAACTTATAAATACTATCTTCTATTTATTGGGTGGAGCTTAGGGGTGTTTTGGCAAAAAAATCAAAAACTGGTTTTTTGGTTTTTTTGTTTTGTTCTTATTCAATTTTTTTTTGCATTTGTTAGTTTTGCATCAAGTTTTTGTGGTTTTTGGATTCGTCTCGTCGATACAAATCCAAAGAGTATAAAATTATGATCATAAATAATATTTTTGAATAAAACCAAAAATAAACCAAAGGAAAATGAACCGGAAGGAGCCCAAAATGACTCGGAGTGGACCGTCCATGTTCTCAAAGGAAAAGCTGCGCCCGAGAACACCGTGCTCAAGTAGAAAAGGCGGGAAAAATACATCCTCATTCGGTCCGTTCACCCCCAAATCCCAACATTCGCAACTCTGCTACATATACATTCAGGGGAACTGCAGGAGAGGGAGAGAGAGAGAGTCCATAGTTTTCCCTCTATGGATAGATACCTGGTCCCTGTCAGCCCTTCTGTTCTGACCAAACCCATCAAAAGGTAAAATTTCTCAATTGATTTTCTCTGTTTGGTTTTGTAACTTTCTTTTTCAACAATCTTTCATCTTCTTTGGACTGAAGGCCAAGGTGGAAGAGGATTCTTGCTGAATTGAACGGGAAGTTCGAACCCAAGTACCGCCATGACATTTCGGGTCTTCTGATGCAATCTTATTATGAGGTTTCTAATTTATTGATTCCCACTTTTTTCAATTTTCCAATTTACCGATTAGTGTTTCATTGTTTTTTTTTTTTTTTTTTGCGTGTGTGTTCTTTTGTTGTTAAATATCGACTCAAAGTTGAATTTGAGAAAAATATCTCTAAAATCCCTACCCACACCTTTATCCGAACTCGATTCAAAATCACTTTTTTGCAAATCAATGGAGATTTTTTTTTGCTTAACTCAAACTTGTCGAGGCTACTTTCAGCCTTTTATTCTATCATGCTGCCATTCGTAAAGTTATGATTCAATTTTATGTGGAAATGCGAGCTTACGCCAATGAAGCTTTTATTCAAGTTTATTCTCAAATTCTAAATTGTGAGTGTTTAAGGCCTTTCCAGGCCTTACATTTTTTTTCTCACTCAAACTTATTCAGAAAAAAAAAATCCCTAAAATTTTTCTCCACCGCCGACTCAAACCAATAGCAAATAGAGCTTTACACAAAGGTTTTACTCAATTCCTCAAAATTTGAAAGGTTATTCCGTGCCCCTCAAGGTCATAGATTTTAAGCTTGTACCCATTTGTTCATTAGAGTGCTTCATACCAAATAGAATCTTAAGTATGCCTAAGAGTTGGAGATGGCCTTAAATAGAACTAATGTTGGTGTTTTCTCTGTGTTGAAAAGGTTGGATTGTTTGCTCATACATATCATATTGGGGGAGTACAATGTCCAACGCATGTAAGCATAATGGCTGCCTCAGGATTTTTTGCTCTTATTTTAGTTTCCTGAAGTTCATTTCATTTTGATTAATCTCTCCGTTTACTCAATGTTTGGTTGCAAGAAAATTTTGTATATGGGCGAGAAAATGTATTTTTTATCCTTACTCCTATAGTTCCATTTTTCAATGAATCTAGGCTCAGTTGATAAAGTTTTACTGATTCTGAAGTACTTCTAACCTGAGATTCTATTTGTCCACTGCATGTGATTTCTTTTCTAACTAAGATTTGCGGCTTTGCGCCAACTTTGGGATATTTTTGTACAGGTGAGCTGGTTTCTTGATGGTGCATATATGGATGACCAAGCGGCATACAGAAAGTCAGTGTCCAACTTCCTTTACTGTTTTTCTGTGAAAAATTCTGTAGTTTAGTTTTGTTACTTTGTGCTATCATAACTCCTGCTAATCAAGAAATACACAAAAAGGGGGGTAATCTCTGTTTTTTGTCCACTTCGTTCTTTCTTGTAATAATGCACTTATCACATTTTTTGTTGGTATATCGCAGGGAGGGGGAAGTCACTCGCAATGTTTTTGTCGCGGTTAACCCTATATAATTGATAAGAAGGATAGAATATGTTTTGGGTAGGTAGAATATACTATAGATAGTTCTGATTAGAGTTCAGATTGTGGATACCAACGATTTTATGGTTCAAGCTCGCAAACCAAAGACAAGTTTATATCCTTCCTGTAGTTCACGTAATGACACCCATTCCTAATGTGCTAGAGCTTTTCTTTCATAGGTAGTACCCACCAGCCGAATTACAAGTACAAGTAGCTTCTTCATAACTTATTTGGTTTTCCAAAATTTGTTTCATGGGAACTCAACACCAGCAATATTCTGCGTTTGGTCTTCAGTTTGCAAGCTGAGTAGATTCTTTCTATTGTTTTCGTCGGCACTTTGTATCAGTCCAAAATCCAGTTGAGTGTCGAGACTTGGAAGTTGGAACTGGAATACATTAGCTAATGTGTTTTTGGATTGTAAGGGTGACAATCCATTTCTACTCGCATTATGTGATAATAATGCAATTGTAACTATGGTCTCTGAAGATTTTTCTTAAGGAGATTTGGTTACGTTGGTTGCTTACAATTGATCAAAAAAGGTTGGTGGCTTACAATTGGTTTATAATCGATCAGTGGTCATTGAAGGTCAGAGATGGAATTGATTTTCGGAACTTGCTAAACAAGTATGGAAGCCACAACCATGCTTGTTATACAACAGATGAAGTGTAATGCTTGACAGCTTGGTTCTGCTAGAAGAGATCGTGTCCAATGGGTGAGACCGATGGGATGTTGGAAACTTGTGTATGTTGTGATGGTGTTGAGCATAATCCACATAAATCTCAAATCATCCAGGTCATGTTTATTGGAGAAGATCCCATGGCATGGGATTCTTCGTAAAGTTCATGTTCGAGAAAATTAATTAGAAGTATAAAGTTGATGTGGACAATAGCACGTGTAACAAGTTTGTTTGAGCCATGGACACTGGAGGACGACTTTTTTAAGAGAGGGAACTGATGGTTTTTGGACAAGATTCGGAAGATTTTATCTTCACACTTTCATTATTCAATAATTAGGTTTTTACAAGAAATGTTTTTGTTAGATTAGAGATATTACCTTTCCTTACTTGAGTTGGTTTTGTTTTCCTATTTTATTAGGTTTCTTTCTCTATAAGAGTTAGGATTCTAGCTTTGTTATTCTAATTTGTTTTTGTAAACTTGGTTTGAAAGTTGTAATAACCTAGTAGAACTTTGTGCTATTACAAATAAGAAGGTAAGCCTAAGGGCAAATCAAGCTTCATTCAACCGGTTAATAAGAATTTAGAGTTGACTCTTTCCCTTGTGTTCAAGGTGTCCTTCGTTATTCTTGTGGGTTCAAGAGCCCATAAGCTAGGATGAGATCTATCAAAACACGTACATTAGAACGATATGTAAACCATTCGTCGATTAGAATGATATTTACTAGTTCATCTATTAGAATGGTATCTAACTACATATTTCACCGCTTATATTATGCTTTCAGTTCTTTTCTTCTAAATTTCAGTTTGCAAGCATTTCTTTTAATGTTGGTTAAGATGTTAAATCATGCCTGGGATGTTTTTACTTCCTTTCTGATGTGATACAGATCCTGTTACCAGTCATGATTTTCCTTTGATTCAGTAAATGCTGCTCGTTGTAATTTTTTTTTTCTCTCTCAGGCAGGGCATCTCGGCACTGGAATTTGACTCTAAGGTGAATGAAGCATCATAAGTTTTAGAATATGTATTTGAAGCTTATTGTTTTCCCTACTAAAGTCCATTCTCTCTTCCTTTTTTTTTTTCTTTTGTGAAATTGTATAGTTGCCTAGTAAGTTCATGGTGAAGCATAGTTAGTCATTTCACAGCACTTGAACTGTTTATGATGAAGAATGATGCGGGAGCTCCAAAGAAATTTCTCCAAATCATACAAGGTATTAGGCAGTATGTTTTAAGCTAGAAAACTTAAACTACCATTCAAATGGTTATATTTTTGAAGATAATTTAATAATTCAACGGAAAGTAACATTTTATTTGAAAAGGGAACTTTCTAAGAAACATTATTGTGCTGTAAAAACTATGTTGGAATGCTGAATATTTATAGGGTTCTAAATCAATATTCAATCATTTAATATTGAAAAGAATTGTAGAAAATGCAAAACAAAGGAAATTGAGAAAGGCGTACTATGCTTAAGCTCGGCAGTCTAATATCAATATGTATTAGACCCAAGACAAGCATGGGAGGATAGGTGGAGAGAGGTATCCTCGGCCGATAAAAAAGATGCTTCCTCATCAGGCAATTCAACCAATCCTTGCATACATATATGCATATGCACAAACAAGTGGTTTGACTTTAGTGGGCACTAAAGATCATGTCCTTGAGCTTCAGTTTCAATCATATGACTACGTGTTCTATACTGCAGTGTTCTCTCTATGGCTTTTGAGCAAAATGACTGGGATATGTATCATGTATGTACATGCTAAAGTGAGTTGGAAGACTTTGAACAAACAAATGCTTACTAAGGCTTTGGCTACATTCTAGACATATGAGCATAACCTGAATTGGTGGCTCTGATATCCTAGATGCTTGAATTGTGCATGAGCTTTGAATATTTTCTGCATAATCTGAGATGCTTATAGTGTATATACCTGATAAATATATCCACAAGTTTACATAGATAGGTTGAAATTTGAGGTTAGAGTGATATAAAAACTCAATACATAATTCATAAAAATTGTTAGCATTTGCTAATATCAATCAAAGATTGTTGATTCTTTTCTATCTCACGGCTAAAAGAGCGGAAAGACTTTGGAAGACGTGATTTATATGTGTGTGTATGTGCGCAAACGTGCACGTGCACACATTTGTTTAGTTTTATTTGTGTGTGAATCAGTAAAATTTTGCATGATTTTAAGATATCATTTTTAATATTATAAGTTGCCTTTCACCTTACTTTAAGAAGTTCATGGGTTCTTTGTAATGGTAATTAACATATCAGTAGATAATTTTTTTGAAGGAATGAGAATGACATGCTTTTTTGTATGCTTATGTAGCCAGAACTGTATATTTTTCTTGCAGCCTTCTGTTCCTCAGTTTCTTTTAGGGTTTGCACAAGTGTCATCTACGAGTTCCTTGATTTTTACATGAGACATTTTCTGCTCTGCTTCATCAAAATAAGTATGTAGTTTCTTTTAGGTTGGCGCAATTTTCATGTAGGAGTGCCTTGATGTTACAAAAACTGAGACCCTTTGCCCTAGTTTCATCATTACAGGCGATTCCGTTTTCATACATTTCCCTTTTCTGCTCAATTCAGAACTCAGAAGCCGAGTCAAAACTTGCTTATGAGTTCTGAGTCTTCTGACTCGAATGAAGTTGGGAAGTAATTTCATAAGAGCAACCACTCATGTCCATTAATGCACACAGGCACTGTTTATGCATATGATATGCAAGTCCAAAAAACACTATTATCAGGATGGCATGGTTTTGGGTGTTCCCTTGTTCCTGTTTCCTTCACATTTAAACCGCTTCTTCCTTTGTCATTTCTTTTTTTCCTTTCCTTCATCAGGGTATATATTTAGCATCGGTGACAAAAGCAGGATGCTTAACAGTGCACGACTTTGAAACTCTTTATTCCCAGGGTAATTAGATTTTTTTCTTTAAGTTTCCATGTTGGACCTTTCTGTTCTTTTAGTCTCCCTAGACTTACCATGACCATGTTAATAAAGATCTATTCATGGTTTTGCTGTTCAAAAAAAAAAGAAAGATCTATTCATGGTTTTGGAAGTTTGACTTTTAGTTTTACAAAGGGGTGTTATAGCTATGCTTTTGGTTGTAGTTTTTCTAATTGCTCCTATACATGGTTCAAAGTCTGATGGATGGGCCAAAGTATGAAGGCTATTGCACTTATGACAGGCAAAACAATGAGACAAAGCAATGCTCTTTTACTTGTGGTTTTTGGGTTAGTGTGCCGCCAGCTTTCATGCATGTGTTCAACATTACAAAACCCCATATATAGAGAACGTAAAGTTAAGAAGACCTTTCCATAGAAAGAAGAAACGAGTAACCTATTACATGAGATGAAGTTGAAGATGATTGGTGGAGCTGTAAGTGTTATGGGTTCTCCATGCCACTTTACCTGGGCGGGTTTAACTTCATTCATGACATATGTTCCTTCTATGGACTTGGATAATTGCAAGATATACGGCAAGGATGCACATGTAGTGTGATAACCTATAGAGTCCCACATCGGTGTGTTAGAAATAGAGTGAATGATTTATAATGGACCACTTGTTATTTCCAAATAACTTGGGCTTGCGCGTTTTGGGCCATTTTGTTAGGCTCCAACAGGGCATTGGCTGAGTAAAGGGTAGGTCATGACAGAAATGGTATCACAACACAACCCAGGTCTACGTGGTGGTAACGACCTCTAGAGTCTAACGAACTACCTCTTTATCCCACGAGTCGGAACAAATTGACGTAAAAAACTAAGTCCTACACCATAAGATTGTTGGGAATTTGGGGAGTGAGAATGTCGATTGTTATAGTGGTGGAGATTGTGACAACCCATTGCGTCCCACATCGGTGGGTTTGAAGAGGCGTTAACAACATACTATGGACCAGTGGCGGAGCCAGGATTGAGAATCCGGGGGGGCCGAGTTCAAGGGCGGCTCTAGGATTTTCATCTAGCGTTGACAAAAATGCACAACGTATTTATGATGAAAGCTGTATGCAAAGAAATCGTCTAATTCTCTTCAATTTTTTAGTGTTTCCACATTAAACCTAATGTCAGACAACTATTATCCTTATATATTTATTATCTATAGGTTTTCATAAGTGGGCCATGCTTGTTTTGTTTTGTTAGGGCTATAACAATTTGGTTCAAATTTTGTTGGAAACATTTATTTTAATTTCAAACGAGTAAACATGCGCTGAAAATAGCAAAAAAAATTTAATTTATATCTAAATTTTAATTTTTTTTCAGTGCATTTTTTAAACTGCGGGGGGGCCAGGGCCCACCCCAGCCCTAGGCTGGCTCCGCCCTTTCTATGGACCACCCATTACTACCAAATAACTTGGGTTTTTTTAAGTATTTTGGGCCATGTGGTCAGGCTCCAACATGTTATTGACCCAGTAAAAAGTGGGTCATTCCATGTTAAGACTAATCAGGGATGGTCATTTTATGACAAAATTTTCTTAAGCAGCACAATAAGTGTGACACTGTTCTAATTCTAGTGTGGTTATATCAAACTCTTGATTTTATTCAGAAAAACTAATAATTTCATCGTGGGTATCCACATATGGATAACGTAATACAATTAGTTAGACATAATATATTCAAAATGAAATATTGTATTTGTTCAAAAACAAAAAAATGAAATATGGTTAGTGAGAATTTAGAGGAATATGTGAAGCGAAGTCCCACATCGCTTGGTTACCAAAGTACTATGAAATATATAACCGTGAGGGCACTCTCACTTCATGAGCTAGCTTTTGGGGTTGAGTTCTACCCAAGACCGTGTAACGTGGTATCAGAGTTGGGTAGTAGATATGGGTAGGGTGCGTGTCTCTGGCCTGCAAGTGGCTGGTGCTGCCGAGTGAGCACGCTGCTCATGAGGGAGGGCGTGAAGCTAAGTCCCACATCGCCTGGTTACCAAAGTAATATGAAATATATAAGCGTGAGGGCACCCTCACTTCATGAGCTAGCTTTTGGAGTTGAGTTCTACCCAAGACCGTGTAACAGAATAATGGTTGAATTCAAGGGGTAAACTAGTTTGTGCATAGAGGGGGTGAGTTGTCTAAACTTGTTGTCCTTTGTTGCAAACTAATTTTAAGTACAGTTGTCTATTCATGTGGTGTTCTAGTGCTGCTTTCTGAGCTTAAATGAATTATACTGTCACCACACGTTTGAGTGCTGTCACTGTACGAGCAGGAGCCTCTATAATTTTTTCCACGAACCCTTACATGGCCTGTTCAGGTAGCCACTCAGTTTTGTCTTGCGGAAATGTTAAATTCTATATCCTTCCAAGTTCCAAGAGTGGAAATAGGATGAATAGGTCAATTTCTGCATTAAACAAGTGATCCAACAGGAACAACACTAATGCAATGTGCCATGCAATTTTACCTTAATTCAAACTGATGATTGCATAGCTTGTGTCATCTCCAGAGTGCAACAGCGTCAAACATGTCACCTCACCTATGAATCAATACAACCAACCAAATTTCGTCTATGGAAACTGTCAGCAGTCAAGTTATAGTCCATTTGGACAAGAAAACTGTTGATTAATAGCTCATCTAATTACCAGCAGCAAATTTCCATGTTCCGTGGACTTTTCTGAAATCATGAATTACCCATATGGACGATTGATACATGGACGTGTATATGGAATATGTGTCCTATATGCCTAGATGGACTTATTTCTTACCAGTTTGTATTATCAATCCAATTGACTTATAACTATGAACAAGACTTCTATGATACTAAAATGCCCAAGTTTAGTTTATAACCATCATTTCACCGTTGGATATAAAAGGCTTCTGGGTAATATGAAATGTAGTTGTGCCCAGGTCTACCTCAGATGAGTCAGACACCTGGGCAGTAGCCACACCTGCTCCCAAGACTCGTACCAGATTCCCTGTGACCTACGTAGCCAAGAATCCAACATGAATGCAGCTACACGGTGATGACTTTGGCCACACTTACACAAGTTCTTGGACGATCTCCTGTGTTCATGGGTTGATTGTGCAATTCATAGTCTTCATATTTGCTTCTCTACCTAAGAACATGACTTGCTATCTGAGGTATTACTCTTCTTTTGCATGAAAAATAAGTTATAAATACTGTTGTTTTTACTCATAATTGAACGACCTTAATAATATCAATTGTTGTGATCACCAGCAGTAATGTTTTTACTAGTTTGAACTCATCAACTGTTATTTGAAATCAATTTCCTTTTTGTGTCAGCATTCTCTCTCTTTGCTTGGACTACCAACTAACTCTTATCTTCTACATTTTATCCAGTGAACTTCGAGTGTCCTTCGGGGTTAAAAGAGGATGAGACAAAGCATTTACTTCATATTTCAACATCTCAACAACTTGATGTGGTTCGATGGAATCTTGCAAATCAGGATGAGGTTTGATTTTTATGTCACTGCCTCTTACTATGCAATTCAAAGCATCACTAGTTTGTGACTCAGCTACTGGATATCCTTGTACCTCTCAAAGGGTGCTTTTCGAATTGTCTCACCAATTAGAAAGGATTTTTTTCTTGTCCCTGATGCACATATACGGCACATGTCCTCTGGATTTTAATAATCAAGATTTCTGGCCAAAACAAATAATCAGTTCTCTTCATGTAATTGATGTTGCGTTTGCTGTCTGGCCTGAAATTCTGGTGGTGTTTCACCTTATGGTGCCTGGCACTCAAAATTTCTATCAGAAGTACGCAACTGGATTATCTCAGTCTTCGTATCTTCGTTGATTCAGTCAGTAAGATGAGAAGTTCTTTTGTGCTCTCTCTCTCTCCCCTCAAATAATAAAGACAATAACAATCTCCTACTAGGAATTTCATGTTTCTTATGACAAGCGGTTACTAGGGTAGCAAAACAGCAAGAAATTAACACCGACAGACAAAAGAAGCATTCAGAGACAACAAACATTTTATGTGGTTCGGCTTGTAGCCTACTTCCACGGGGCAAGACAGTTAGAATATCTCACTATATAAGGTCACAAGGGACACTCAAATGTCTCTCACATCCCAGTACCCCAAAAATACGTCATAGTTTTTGTGTAGCCCATGATCCATACAAGGACTCACTCTATATCCTCAATAAGTAGTTGGATCTTGTAATTGAAGTTTTTTTTTTTTTTTAGTTTATTGGTGATCTGGAACAGAGAAATGAGCCTCCTATATCTAGTCGACGCTCCAAACCCTAGCCTGCTTATAGCAAAACCTTCAAGGGGGTGTATCTGTGACTATTGAACCAAATCTTCAACTTTCAACCCCAATGAAGAACGGCTATGCTTTACCAAATTTGGCTTGCTTTGGTTTCTCACGGTCACGAAGTGTGCACACAACTTTGTTGCCCACATGCACTAATTGCACATTTACTTATACGATATTGGTAGGCTTCATAAGCCATCAGTCAACATTTTTCATCTCCCATGAGCTGAGCGGGCAGGACAGATATACTCTAAAGAAAATAAAAAAAGAAGCAAAATTGCATTTGTGCTTTACCAAAACTAGTGTTTTCAAGGTCCTGAGTGGATGTTCTTTTTCAAGCACAACTGGATGTACGGATGGACTTTTTGTACATGTACAGCTTAAAATCCCCTCACCTAGTTGTTAGATAAATTTGCAGGTCAAGCTTCCTGCTTTTGGTGTACATGAGTTGAATTATTGTGATACCTCTTGGTTTTATTCTTATTGTAGTGTGCTTACGCTTTCAGGTAGCTTGCACATCTATGAAAAGTAGTGAAGTGCATATCTTTGATATTGGTTATATCTCATCAGATCCAGTTGAGGCAAGTTTCTATGCAGAATTGTGGTTTGTGCTTCTACTACATAATTCAGTATTATGGGAGATTTAGTAGGCCGTAGACTGTCAAAAATATGTGGCTTTAATATCCAGAGAACAGCAATCAAACCCTTCTTTTTCTTGTGGACTGACAATTGTTTAGAGATGATGTCAATTTTAGGGGAATACTAATTTAATTGGACCATAAAGATACTGATATTTATTTGCTACCGATATTTGCTAGGAAGTGCATGTTGATATGATTAAAGACATTAAAATGGCACAGTACTCTCTAAGATAATACTTAAGAGCACTGGATGTCTGAAAACACAGAGGGTCGGTGTTGATTTTGATGTTGTTTAATTGTTGGACATCAACTTTATTGGAAAATGGAAAGGTCCAGGTATGTTACCCCCTGATCATATGGGTTTGGACACCGTTTTTGTCACTAAAACACTACGCCACTACTCTTCTGTCCAGCACTCTATGACCTACCTAGTTTTGGTCACCAAAATCAATGGAATGTTGACTTGTCTTTGTTTTTCTTAAACTAGAACGTGCCACTTACTCTTATTTCTTACTCCTTTGTTTTACTAGGGACAAGGCAAGGTAGCTCCACGTTGTATGATTACAGAAATGCAATATGCTTTCTTCTCCTCCTTTTTGTCACTTATGGTTTTATTTGTTTCCAACTCACACTATTGTGGAGTACAATTGTACGAACTTGCTAAATAGTATTTCACTTATTGTTGGCTGTCCAAGTTGTACTGATTAACTTCTCTATCAAACCTTCTTTTAGAGAGGGTCAGGAATATGAATTCATCTTTGCATCACCACTTTTTAGAATTTTCCAGTCTTGGAAGTGATATCATTAAACGAGGTATGAACCTTTCACCTGCCAACTTGTTTCAATTAGATAAAATCAGCATTGGGACAAAACCGACAGTGTTAAAGAAATGTTTTGACCTTGTTTAAGAAGCCAACTGGTTGATTGCCATCGTAAGAAATTTGCATCTGTGTTGGCATAATTAACAGGATTCCCCCCGGGTTTGTGACCGATCAATAGTTAAAATTTTTCTCACTGAATTCTTCATGCCTAGAAGAGGCTTGGACCCCTCCTCGCATTACGTCCTATCAGTTATAATTAATCAATGCGAATGTTGGGGTGTGATCCGTAGTGGCTCTTGCTCTTGAGTAGTGAAGCTCCTCCTCTCTCGTAACCTACAACCAGCAACCGGTTAGTGCCACCCAGGGCACTCCGACGGCCAAGTTAGTTAAATTGAGAGAGAGAGAGCTTATGGACAGAGTTTCAGATCTCAAAATGTGTACCTCTCTAGGTTTTATCCCCCCAGTATTTATAGGCAGTGGTGTACGTGCTCCCCAAGTCTCTCGTGCTCGGCACGAGGGCATGACGTCACATGCAACCGCTTCGGTCACGTGAACCGGCTAATACCGTGCTGCCACGTAGGCTTATGGAAGCTTCCCCACACATGCCACGTAACCCTCTTCACGTGCTCGTGTAACCGCGTGACGGCCTTCTTGGGTCGGCTCGTGGGTCGGGTCATACGACCCGCACCAAAAGCATTGCACTCGAATATCCTCAGGGTCGTCTTTGGATTAACCGAATGTTCTGGACATAAACTCCGGCCCAATAACCTTCGGTCTTAGGAGGCTTTTATACATTGGGTCTACAGAGTGTCTCCTTTACAGTCGGTCTTAAGTATCTTCGGTTTTACGAGTTACTCGTCACCTCATTGAGCTGCCGAGTGACCCTCGCTTGATCGATCAGCCCCAGCCAGTTGGTTCACAGTCCAAACCATGTATATTCAGCCCACTACAGCGAGGGAGTGTAGTTTTATCGAAAACTGATTGGATCAAGCCCTTCCCGGTAATTTTTTTTTATGATTTCTCGCGGAGACTCCTAAAAACATGTTTTAAACACATTGGACGGTTCGGATCATGAAATTTGATCGGGAAATAGGAGCTGTGGATGGAAACTCCACCAGGGATCCTTGTTGGATCCATTTCGTGTGTGTGTGTGTGTATAATGCACATAAACCTCCAATATTTCTTCATACTATGAACTATGAAGTATGTATATAAGCAATAAGCACAATAAAGTTCTCCTAATACACCATATATTACTATGAAAATATATGTAGATGGTTTTTGGGCACTCCGAATCTAGACTCTTCTTTGAACCCTAGCTGGGGACGGCAAGCTAACTTTTTGTCTAAGAAAATTGCCCGCAAACTCAATATGGTGGCACTATCTCCCTGCATCTGTTCACCTTATTTTGATTAGGAAAAGATGGAAGAATAATTCAAAGGGCATGCATGTTTCAATTTTGTAAAGTACGATCCTATTCCAATACTTGGACAACCTAATCTTGTAACTTTTCCGGCAGATATGTAACCTTATCCTTTAAAGCTGTTGCTAGTCTTTATCACGTAATCAGAAAACAAACTCTACTGGAATGGATGTTGATGATGATCACTTTTTGTTCCTCATACATGCAGGTGCTAAGAAAACGGCCAACTGGTACTAAATTTGATGTTCATAGAGGGTTATCTGATATTGCTTTCTCTTCAAATGACAATTCAAGGTTGGTAAAAGTAGTTATTGTGTTGTGGAACTTTGATTGCGTACTGTTGGATCACCCATTGTTCTTGAAAAAGTACTTCAATTCTCTTCCTTCGGACCAATCTTCGGCAAAATTGAACTTATAGAAATTCATCCACAAAGTCATTACGGTCATTTACAAGCATATAATACATTTGGCTAGGATAGTACCTTTATTTCAGTGGTCCATAATTGTAGTTCCCACGGTGGATATAGTGGGATATTCTTTGGCTATGTTGGTCACTTTTATTGTTCATTTCGTAACTTATTATTTGATTAGAATACTTAACCTTTGTGTTTGCATCTAAGGAATCAATGTGGTGCCTGAAATATATTCTGTTAAGCGGAACTAAGATGTTTTCTTGTCTCAGTCCTTGGGCAAATACAATCCAAGACAGCTAAGCCTACCCAACCTTTGTCTAATCAATATTAACTCTAGCTCGTCTGTACCTTGTTTATCCGAGTGAGCAAGTCAATGGGGTTGTATATAGCATTGTGTAGCCATTTTCCATCCCCCATTATAGAACTCACTGCTCCAATGGGGATGGAAATGGGTTGGAGAATGGCAAAGTTCTAAAAGGGGTTGTATATTTGGAACCCCAAATGGCTATAGCCATCCTTGACAGCTCAGCAAACCCATTGCCATATACCGGGAAAATGACAATATGAGTTACCTGAGTTCGGCGGAATAATCCTCAGAATGCGCTAAACGTTGCCGGAACTGCAAATTTCAAACAAAGTGTACTTTGCAAACTTAACTGCAAATTTCAAACAAAGTGTACTTTGCAAACTTATCCGTAATTTTTTGCTTTCTATTTTACTACTATTTCAGTAACAGATAAAGTTGTATGTAGCTTTTGGCTCTCTGTTTCACTAGTGTTCTGGAGACAGATAAAGCTATCTTTGCGACTTTATATTTTATATTTCAACTGAACAGCCAACAGATAAACTTATCTGTGCGACTTTATTGTCCGTATTGTTAATATAAGTCGTTGTGGATTGACATATTCAGTAACAAATAAAGTTTCTCTGTAGTTTTTTGCTCTCTATTTTACTAGTGTTCTGGAGCAGATAAAGTTATCTATTTTGAGACGGACAAATATTTTGAGATGAAGTTTTTTGAAAATCTTGTTTACAATAGTTTTTTAAAAACCTTGTTTTGGATCAGATAAATATTTTGAGACAGAAGTAATAGTTGAATTGGAGTTGAGAGAGTAGGGGAAAATGAGGTGGAGGGAAAGCTGGTTAATAGTAACTCTTTGGTTCTGTTTTAGAACCCCACCATTGGAGAGGGGTGCTAAAATTTGGCACCTAAAGTTAGTTAACCACTTTTTGGTGCTAAAAATGAGCAAATGGCTATAGCCATTATAGAAACCCATTGGACTTGCTCGAAGGGCGGAATACCGATTGTAAAATATTCCTTTGTCAATGTGCAGGACTCGTTGGCATATTCTTGCTTGCGTTGGAATTAGAACAAATTAGGATCCCGTGATTTGTGGATCGCGGGCCATAAGGCTCAAACTCCAGCTTTTTGGTTCCTTATTTTCCTTATGTTGTAACCTACGCTGGTAGTGTAATATGTGTTTCATCCCTCGTTGAAGGAAATCCAATATGCAGAAATCAAATCCATTTTTGTGGACTTCATTTGGAACCTTTAAGCTTTTCCTAATTTGGTAACGTTTTGCTCTGTTATATGTTTTGAAAGGGTGCTTGCTTCTGATACATATGGCGTGATAAATGTATGGGATAGGAGAATGAGTGATCTTCCATGTCTTGAGCTCACAACTCATTCAAGCAGCAAGCTCAATAGTATCCAATTAGTTGACGACAACCAGGTAACATAGTTGACATGACCTTCTGTTCCCTTCGATGTAATATATCTAGATACAAGGACATTTCCCCAACTTCTTAGCTGCTTGACTTCATGTTTGTACTTTTCCAAAAAAAATTAGGTCGTTTTTGGTGCTTGCGAGGACGGTGTTATACATATGTGGGATCTTCGTGGAGGAAAGCCAGCAACTGCTTTCCGTAGCCATAAAGAGGTGATAAATGTGAAGCCAAATATTTCTACCCCTGTCCGGAGACAGTTCACTTTTTCTTGAAATGATGAGAGTTGAATTAGTGCATGTTAACTATTGAGCAGTCAATATTTATACGATTATTTGTCTCCATTAACCCTTAATAGGCATCTTTACCTATAACAGATACATAGGAATTGATGTTGGGGTGGTGCAATGTAGATGTGAATACCTGCCTATACTATTCAATTAGATTCCATTATTGTCCATGTCATTTACTCTCTCCAAACGAAAAGTTAGGTCCTTATTCCTTTTTGTCGGTCCCAAAACTGAAGTCCCATTACAAACTTCAATGCCCAAAATTTGATAAACTTCGTATTTTGCCCTTCTGTTCTTTTCTTTGAGGTAACAACTGTTCTAGGAAAAAGTGCTAAATCAGCTTTTGGTAGGAAAACAACAGCTTGTTTTTTAATTTGGCAAATTTTTAAACAATTTCAGTTACCGCCAAAATTTACTGAAAGCATTTTGTTTTGACTTGTAGGGGAAAAGTGCACGTTCAATTTAGTGTAGCCAGATTAGGAAAGTACAGGTGGACAAAAGTTTGACTTTACATTAAAGAAAATCTCACGACCAATTATAATGAATGCCAACTGCCAAGGGTAATTTTAGAAAGACAAAGTCTGGACAATGTAATAAAAAGTTGGAATCCCGAAAAGGGTCCAACTTTTCAGGACAGAGGGAGTATTTATTTAACTTAATTTTTTTAATCCAGCATTTTGAAGTATCTTTTATTCACAGACCGTTAAATTGATTTACCTCCCATGCAGTCAAATCATGTGAAGTGAACATATAACATGATCAACAATTTTATTTTATAGTCATCGATGTAGTTAAAAATAAATCACTGTGTGATCTCGTAACTAGCAAAAGTTAACTAGTTATCAACCTCTAAAATATAGGAAACTTATTTATATATCTTCCATTCAGGCACATTCTCCTGTGACATCCGTGAAATTATCATCATTCCTGGAGAAAGTTGGGTCTTTGAAGGTAATTGAAATTTGATATGATGTCAGGTTATTTCATTCTCTGTCATGTTCACACTCTCCTAATTGCTTTAGCTTTATTTTCATCAGCGGCTTTGAGATATAATCACGTACTCTGGTGAAACATATCTGAATCGTTGTTCTTCAAATTTAGGCGCATTTAAAAGAGCCTAATGTGTCCTGTACAAGCAGGAAGAGGTAGTCAGGCAACGATTAAAACTTTTGTAATGCTACAGCGATGTTCCATCTTTCCAAATGACTAACACATTCACCTGAAGATATGGCCTGAAGAAATACATTCCATGTGCACTGACATTGACTTAATTACTTGTGTTGGGAGGGGTCTGGGAGGAATGTCAAGCCTTTATGCACTAAACCTCTTTATAATAAATATCACTCAACTTTGATTTACAGTAATGGTTGAAACTTGACCATAAGGTCTCATTGTGCAGGCTCAATCGCATATTGTTTCAAAGGAAATATGTTCAATCGATATTGATCCATCTTGCCCATACCAATTGGCATTCCATCTTGATGATGGTTGGTAAGTTGCGGAATAGGAATGGTATTCTCTGTACCGTAGTTCCGAGACTATTTGTCTGTGAAACATTATTATTATTGACATAGCATGCTTAATATGTGATTTTTCACATAGGTCTGGTGTTTTGGACATTCATAATTTCCAAGTGACTCATGTTCATTGCCCTCCTCCGCCTTGGCTGTGAGTATATTGACAGCCAGTAAATTTCTTATAAACTCAAATAAAATATTCTTCTTGTTTGTGATTTAGTCTTCTTTTTTTTTTTCTTCTGGGTTTAGAGATGGTGAAAATGTTTACAACAATTTATCGTGCTTGAGAAAACCATCATGGATATCAACAGATTCAGTAAGTGTTTTTCTTCTCCTGATGTGTTCAAGTTCTTCCCTTTTTAGTTATTAGAGTTGGGTGTTTCTTTCAAAAGTACGCTCGACTCAGTGATATTCAAAAGAGTGTCAGGCGTATGTGCTACAGTCCCACAAAGTGCTTGTGTTGGGGACTTCTTGTTCATTTCTATGTCGTGTTGAAAGTAATAATGAATTCTACGGTGACCCAATTTTCCTTGGTGTCGACTCCAGATCTATGCTGTTGGATCAGCTTATAATGACGGAATTCATCTTTTGGACTTCTATCCAGACCCCAGCTCCCCATGCCACGTTGACTACAAGTAAGAAACTCTGTGTGATAGTATGTTGTCTTGCTTTTATCCGGAATCAGTTGCGACATGAAAATCCACCTATCTCCGTTATTTTCACCCGTTTCTGGATTTAGTTTTTGTTTCCTGGGTTCTTGCTTTTAACCTGACTAATACAAGCGCCATGTCTGTTTAGCAAAGGTTCGTATGAAATACCTGAATTAATACAAGTGTGTCTACTTATATGATATGTCACTTGAAGTTATTTCTTACTCATTTGTGTTGCAATAGTGAGGATTTACAGTGTGGTCCTTGGGAAAATAGCCAGCTTAAGCAAAATAGGTTTGTTCCATTGTCTGAAGGGGTCACCGCATGTGCGACTCATCCACTCAACAGCACCATTGTAGCTGGAACCAAGGTAGGTTCATCTTGAGTTTTTGACTTCAATAATGTATATATGCATGTGTGGATCTATGTCATCGCCGTCATTCGCTCCGGACATTGCCTTGTGCATTGAGGAAGACCTAATTCTAAAATTATCTGGTTCCCATTTTAGGAAAATGTGTACTCGAACCAAAACTGAAACTCCAAATTAATTTAATTAAAGAAAACGACCGAACCTGAAATACTGACTTATTTAAGATTATGTGTTAGTTCTTACCATAATAACTTGCCTACTTTCAGTAACACCATTGGTAATTCGTTGCAGCAATCATCTTTGCTGGTGATTTCCCAAAAACACTGGTCAGCTGATGCAGAGATAACCACGTGAGGCCGGGCACAACAGCTATGAATCACAACACACTGATCCGGATTTTTTATAGAACCTGTTGATAAAATCTTGCACAAGGCGAAATGCTAACTTAGGCTCTCAATTAGTTGGTGCTCATTGTTAACCGTGCACTCTGGCCCAGAAAAAGAGTTTGAATTCTTTGGGGCTGTCACAACCTTGCATTCTTTTATAGTAGGAGGAATGGTGGCAAGAATAAGATACTGTTATGTAATGTATTGTTAGTTATTTATTGAAAACAGTTATGAGTGAAACCATATGGTTTTCCATCGGTAATTGCCATGGAGTTCTGCTTGTGAGGTTCCTTTTCGCCATCTCTTCCCTTTGTGACAACATTGACAAGTCAAGGATGATTTCTTTCTTTGATTTGTGCAAATTCTCTACTTTATCTGTAGCAACCAAATACTGTGTACCCATTGGGTAATGCGTTGTGTATCCTCGCAAATTTGTTAGGGTTCAGCGGGTCAACTTGTTTAGTAATCAAGCAGAGTTCAAGCTCAAGTTTCAGGCTCGTTAAATAAATGCGCCGAGCTTAACATTTCAAAACTTAGCTCTGAAAAACTCAGTTTGATTGTATAGGCTCGGGTTGTATAAGTTTGACTCGTTTATAGAGGCTCGTATAATAGATAAATTGGGCTCGGCTCATCAAAAGCTCATCTAATTTATAGCCAAGTCGAGCTCGAATTTTGTCCCGTTTACTAAATAAGTTGAGCTCCAAATCCAACAACAATTCATGCTAATTAAGTAATTGACCTCTCTCGGCTCCATAGTTGATTACTTAGGTCTTTCCATTAAAAGAGGGACAGAGTTTAGTTTGGCTTTGTTTTGATTTTTGGCAAATAGACAGACTAACAATTTCTTAAGATTTTCCACTAGACTAAGGAGCAGGATTTGTTCAAATAACACCAATGTTGATTAATCTTTTTACACTGAAGCTTTGAGGATTTGAATCCAGGAATAAATTTATTTTTTCCCCTTAAACCAAATTGAACTAATGATTTGGCTAAAAAGAAAAAACTGGTTTTTGGGTTTTTTCATTGTCTTTATTCAATTTTTTTTACATTTGTTAGTTTTGCGTCAAGATTTTATAATTTCTAAATTTATCTCATCGAGACAAATCCAAAAAATATAAAATTATGGTAAAAAAGAATAGGTTTTTCAATAAAACCAAAAATAAACCAATTTTTTAAATTATTTTTCATCTTTATTTACAAAACTATAAGTTTAACTGATAATTTTATACTTTTTAAATTTCTCTCATCAAAACAAGCCAAAAAACCACAAAAAATCAACTAAAAACTAACAAATGCAAAAAAAAAATTGAATAAAGACAATGAAAAAAACCAAAAAGCCAATTTTTGCTTTTTAGCCAAATCACCCTACTTTGCTTTTTTCAGTCGCCAGAAAGTTGACTCTAAAATTAGAAGGAATCAGAGCAAGGGTGGTGATCGTTGAAGGAATCATTTGTGACAATTGCCATCTTCATTGCCAAATTTTCAAACCCTGAATATGAAAAACACAAGCAATCTGATTCCCAACCAATTCTAGATTTCATCAGGTTCACATCATATCATCCAAACAGGAAAGAGATCAGCTACAAACGAATACACAACGGAGAAAACATTCTGGAAGGTAATTAAACATCTAAAAACAGATCTCCACATCTAACATCTAAGCCCTCTCCCCACGAATCCTCCTGGCAAGCTGAATATCCTTGGGCATAATAGTTACCCTCTTAGCATGAATGGCACACAGATTTGTATCCTCGAACAACCCAACCAAATACGCCTCCGCCGCCTCCTGCAACGCGGCCACAGCAGAGCTCTGAAACCTGAGATCGGTCTTGAAGTCCTGAGCGATCTCTCTCACTAGCCTCTGGAACGGCAGCTTTCGGATCAGAAGCTCCGTGCTCTTCTGGTACTTCCTGATTTCTCTCAACGCCACCGTACCAGGACGGAATCTGTGTGGTTTCTTCACGCCGCCGGTCGCCGGGGCAGACTTGCGGGCAGCTTTGGTGGCTAGCTGCTTCCTTGGCGCCTTGCCACCAGTAGATTTCCTTGCTGTTTGCTTTGTTCTTGCCATTGGTTCGAGAAGGTATAGGTTTAGAGAGAGAAAGATTTAGGGTTTTGGTGGGTTGGTATGAACTGAAATGTTTGGATTTGGAGTGAATTTATACTTCTAGTAGATTGGAATTGAGAAGGGCGGGATGTTTGAAAGCTTTTGCGGAAATGAATGTAGGCCGTCGATTGGAAGGGATATGGAGGGCGTGGATTTGTTTAAAGTTTAGCGGTGCGGATAGTGATCCGTGTACTATGTTAAGGAGCCAATGGGATTAGAGGAAATACAGGAATGAGCTTAGGCCGTTGATTAGGTCCGTCCAACGGTTAAGATGGTTTGGCTTTTTGGGGGGGCTGAAGCTGAAATACAGATTCTCGGTTGGTGCAAAATTAACCAAACGGGCCGATATCGGGCCTGTGTTTCCAACATAGACGAGGCATGGATCCAGGAGTGATTCAGTGCGTAGCCCAAAACGATATCGTTTTGGCATTGAACTTCAACCCTTATCATTCCTGTTGTGCAAAACCCAAATAATAAAAATAAAGATGCCATGATAAGTTTATATACCAAAATGTGAATAGGTTAAGAATATATTATTTTTATTATCACTTTTTCTTGTTCGAATTAAGTTTTAAAAGTTAATGTGTAAGTCAAATATTTTGGACTGAGTATTTATTATTTGGATTTGAAAAAAATTGAAGGATCTTTAAAGTACATTTGCAAGTCAATAGTACAACATAAGAATTCCCACACTATTACTTAAGCACAAATTAGTTAGAATTATAAAGAATAGTAAATAAATGGTCTAGAAATTTAATACTATTAAGCAATTATGTATAATATTTATACCTAATTAAGGCCAGTCGATTCTGAAACAATTTTTTTCATCTTTCTAGACTTCTCATGTTAAGGTTTTAATCTTCTCCAACCATTAAATTCCTCCAAAATGATGTGGAGTAATTTTTTGTGCCCCAATTTTTTCCCCTATTCGCAACCAAAACGACGTCGTTTCGGCCGCCCTAGTGCAGAGGCGCACTACAACACCTCCGGATCCTGGCATACCACAAATATTGAGGGTGATAAAAGTTCATGTTTTCACGAAATTAAGGACAAGTCATTCTATTCACATATATCAACCAAAATGCCATTTAGTAGAAATAACTTGTTTGTTGCCATTAGTCTGAAGAAAAAAACATAGTTGAAACTCTCCCTGAATCATTGAAGGGGTGGGACGTATTGGCTTGAAGCAGAAATGGGTCATAGGTTTTCTCTTTTTCTTTAAAAAAATATTAAAAATTTGAGAATTTAGGGAATAGAGTTTGAAGCCTTGAGAACCCACACAACATGTGTATAATATATAGTACTAGCATGAACCCGAGTTAGAGACATGAAATAAAACGATTTGTTTATCCTTATTTTGATTAGCTAAAAAGTTGTGCTTTCAACCACAAAGTACAATTCAACCATAGTGTAAGCAAGAAGTTTACATAATATTTTCCCTTATTTTTTTTTTTATAAATTAGAGTGTGTATCAATTCTATGCAGCCACACATGCTCGACTCTATTTTTTATGTTGTTGATAATACATATTCATTAAGCTGATTTTTATTCGAGTCTGTTTCTTAATATTTTGAATGTACATGAAAAAATCAACTCAATCAGATATAAATAGGCGTGTTTTTTAACGGCCCAAGCGTGCACAATTAATTTTTGGCGGAAAAGTTGAAAAATTATATAACATGAATTGGGAGGAGGTGAGTGCAACGTGTCAGCTTCCTGGGGGTGTGACACCAACATCGGACAACAACTCTCATACAACAGATCTGGAGTGGTAACCACTAACGTTACCAACAGCCCCAAAAATAAAAATAAAATAAAATAGCAACTCCATATCCAACAATTCATGCTTAAGTAATTGACCTCACTCGGCTCTAGGAATGGAAAAATGTCCCGTCCCACCCCGGCCCCGATCGGGAAGGGATTTTTTTCTTCAAATTTTTGGGTATCGAGGCGGGTATGCGGGGAAAATAGAAAAATCCGATCAGGGTCGGGTTGATATTGTAAAAACCCGAAATTTCGTAAATAAAAATTTCGATTTATTAATTCGAATATTTAATTTTAATATCGCTAAATAAAATAATTTATTATTTAGTTTAAATAATTTGAATAAAATTAGATTTAGTTTGTTTATTTCCTTTTATTTATTTTTCAGCGCCGTAGATCAACGCTTGCACACCGGGTATTACACCACATTGCGTCCGGAAGCCCTACTAATTCCCCCAACTCCTATTTTGTCTCCTTATGACTAACATCACCCTATTTAATACCTAAATTAGGCATATTTCTATTTTTGGAAAAAAACTAATTAGGCATGTGCTCAATTTTGACTTTGCTTCTAACTTTGACTTTACTTTTACTAACCCTAATTTGGATTTTGTGAGTTAATGGGAGGAAAGGAAGGAGAGAGGAAGTTTCTTGGTAAACTTGTTCACTACGGAACCTAGACATTTTACGCCCCAACCTAACGAACCTAGACATTTTACGTTGTATCCTATCCTATGTATCTAGAAACCCTTACTTGGTCCCCAAGTCTTTAAAACCTAGCAAGATTGACCTTATCCTAAACTAGCTATTAAAGTCTACATTTTTACTTTTACAAAAGGTTTTTTGGACACTTGTGGGGAGAGGGAATGGCTGGTCATTTTGGGGGAGGGTGTACCCATTGGTTTGCATATAAATAGCAAGCTTACTTCATTTGAAAGCTCACACCAAAACCTTCAAACTTCTCTACTTTGTGCTTTCTAGTGTTCTTGAGTGAGTTCTTGAGTGTTCTTCCACATTCAACCTTCCACCACCACACTCCACCACCCTCAACCACCCCTAGTTCGAACAAGTTAGCTAGAAAGCGTTTGAGTAGCCGTTTCTCCGCCGGAATCCAATTGGCTTATCGGCTTCCGACTAATCATCGGAATTAAGGTAGATACTTTATCTTAACCCTAGATTAGTATTTTCTAGTTCATTTTAAATATGTTGTTATTATGCTTAAATGTGCTTAATTATGTTTAAATGAGATTATGTTGGATGATTAGCGTTTTAATGAAAGATTAGACTTTGAAAAACACACTTAGTTGTTACTATGCACGATTTGAGATTGACTTATCAAAATGCACCGTTATAATGGCCAATGAACTTTTGGAAAACCAAATTATCCAGTTATAATGCTCGAATGAAAATCGACTTTTCAAATTTACGCCGTTATAATGCCCGACTGATTTTTGGAAAGTAACCGACTAAACTTTTTCTCAAAGCGACTTCAAAATGTTTTGACTATACTTGGACTGTTGAGATAACCCAAGGCTAACACCCTTGAGGGTCTGTCAAAAAAGATGAGCTTCGCGCTGTCTAAGAAAGGAATGGTGACAGTAACTGCATTCGTGTGACCTTCCGGCCTGGGACTCTTCTGGTTATCTCATTTGTCTAAAGAAAGTCACCAATGAGATTTTTATCTTAGAGTAACACGGTTATCGTGAAATGATTTTTTAAACGGAAAGTTTATCGTGAAACGTTTTTAAACGGTGGATTTTTTTTATGAAATTATGGCATGTGCACGTTTTCCAAGCCGGTACGACACGACACGTTTTTCGAGAAAATGAACGATTGTTTTCACAAGAAGAGATAGAGATGAGAATGAAAATGATGATGTGATGAAATTGAGACGATATTGCCATTAGAGTCCCGCCTCAGTTTCCCTGGCTGAACTGGTGGTCAAAGCTCAATGGAACTATACGGTAGTGCTGTTTGGATTCTGCCTCAAATTCTGTGGGGAGAATTTGGTGGTCGAAGCTCACTCAGTACAACATGTAGTGAACTTACTTCATAAACAGGCTGTTGAATCCAGTGATATGGGTAGCCGGGACTACGTCGTGTGTGAGTCGGGGTGAACGGAGTTCATAACCTGCGGGTAGTCAGTGTTATGGGTAGCCGGAACTTCGAACAGAAAGGTTGGTGACTGTTAGAACGGGGTTGTAGAACGGGCCAATAACTTTCGAGTGGTGTGAGACAGTTAGTTGGTGACTGTTAGAACGGGGTTGTAGAACGGGTCAATAACTTTCGAGTGGTGTGAAACAGTTAGTTGGTGACTGTTAGAAAGGGGAAGTAGAACGAGCCAACAACTTAATGAAATTTGAAGAAGAATTCTATTACACGAACTGTTACGAGATATTGATACTGCACTCTGATTTGAAAAGAAATGGGATACTGATTTTATTAAAGCTGCACTCTGATTTGATTTGATACTGATGCATTGACACGCATGAACTTACTGTTTTGATAAATGATTTTCAACTATTTACCTGCCAACTTTTTTGTTCTAGAATTGCTAGTTTAAGGTTGGGGTAGGGTATCTATTGAGCGTCCTCGCCACGGTGTTGCACTTGTGTAACCCTGACATAATATAACGATGTTGCTTCGCGACTCCAACGTATTATGTCAGACTATGTCGACGAACAAGAGAAATAATATAGCGCCGGAGGAGCTGCCGACATGGAGCACGACCAGATCAAGGAACGTACGGAGCCATAGAGTCCACCCGGTCTACCTTTTTGTAATCTATGAAGGATAGATCATTTATATGTATTTTTGGTTATTATTATTACTGTTTAAGACTGACTTTAAATTATAATAATAATCCATAACGCTTTTCCCAAAATGTGGGGCGTTACAGAATTACCCCGCCCCGAAATATATCTATATGTAAAATTATACTTTTACCCTAATCTAGTAATTATTACACTAAAGATATTATATTTTTATCCTAATTTTAAAATCAATCTACTAAAAAAACTTTCATTCTTACCTTAATATTTTAACCATTACACTAAAATATCACTATATTTATAAGTATTTACTTTTATTGTGCTTTCAGATTAACAATTTTTAAAAATTTCTTATGAAGCGGGGCGAGGCGGATAAAATACATCCCCCGATCGGGGAGGGAATCGGTGTACCCAAAAAATACCCGATCGGGTCCGGTATGCCCCAAACTCACCCCACCTCACCCCATTGCCATTTCCTACTCGGCCCTGTAGTTGATTTAGGTTTTTCATAAAAAGGGAGGGAGGGGCTTTGCTATCTGTTTTAGCTAGCAGGCCCTGTTAGCCTTAAAACCCATGTCGTTTTGGCACAGACCTGAGGTCCCCTTTTTCCTTCCCTTTTCCTTGTTTGGTACCCAATAATGGGCAAGAAACACTACAAAACTTGATTTTTTATTGGACAAAAACCATATCGCAAGCTTTGGTTTTATAAAAAAATAAAAAAATGCCTTCCCGCAAATATGAGTCAAACCGCTCATTATTTCTAAAATAATTTTTTTGGTGTATAGGTGAGAGAGAGACGTTTGTTAGCAGGTTGTACTTGCCTTGGTAGAGATGAAGCCAAAAATTGTTCTTCAAATGTAAAGAAAATTGTTCACACAAAATATTGTGATAATTATCTTGAAATTGTAATTGAAACGATTATATGACACGGGAATAAGGAGAGTTATGCCATTGTTTTTGGAGGAATACCCATGACATAGATGGAGGATAAAATAAAGGCTATCAAAATTTTCTAAAATTTTAGGGAAGTACTCTAGTGGTTGTAAATATTTTCTTAAAATTAGCATGGAAGTTTTCATTTTTTTGTTTCGCATGTCATGCTAAGATTTGCATGCTAGTTCCCATTATTTGCGACAATAATCATACGGTCCTTCTATAATTAGTCTATTTAGCATTGTTATTTAACTTCATTTATCATTCCAGCAATGTTATGCCCGTTCACATGTTCACAAGAAAAGAAAATTAATTCAAGACTATGCGATACGTGTTCACCCTATATTATGGATCCACATCCACGACGACGCATTGAGTTGAAATGCTAGGTGAAGTTGAAGAGGTAGTATGAAAATTTGACAGTAGTCGATCATCGTTCAGGATGTGAAAGAGGATGGGTTAATAATCCACTAGTGATCAGTAGATGCTAAAATTCTTATAAAGAGGAGTGGTGACCTCGATACCTTAGCTTTTGTGGTGATGAAAGGGCTAAGCCTTATTCACGAGAATCAATTGCACAGTTTCTGAATTTAGAACATGTGACAACTCCGACTTTACCTAGTTATTTGTTGTAAGAGAGTGAAATTAGTTGGGTACGTAAATCAAGACTAAACTGATTAGGGACGAGGATAATGAACGATTAGACAAATGGACTAAGGAGAAATCTATGGAACTGGTGAAGAACAAGGCTAGAACGGTAGGAAAGAACCCTTGGCAGGATTCCCCCTTTGAATCAGAGTGAATGCTCTCTAGAGAATGTTTTCTCTCTCTAGAATCACTCTCGAGATTCGTGAAAAAAGGTCCCTAGAAAGGTTGGAGGGATGCCCTATTTATAGGGGACTTGGCCTCTCTTTCTGGGTCAAGTCCACTTATAAATTCCGGACACGTGTCACGTAGGTCGTGCACGAATATTCCTTCCGTACCGTCTAGACCGCGACCCCCACGACACCCGCGGCGGTCTCGCAGGTGCTACTCCGTGAGTGCCTCTCCGCGGTGAACCCTTGTCCTTAGCCACCAATCCACAAAAATCTCCAGTAATCCCGATAAGCGGTGCGGTCATGATCTCCTCGGTCGTGCCGGAACCGCGACCAAACCTCTAAATGGCCTCCCCTCTAGTCCTGCCAAGTCGACTGGGGCGGACTATTCGTCCGGGTGCGTTTTTAGGGTCGACGTCTATCCTCGTTGTGTCCCCGTTCTCCGGGGTATCATAATCGATCCCAGTGTTATCACCTCTTATCTGAGGACTTGAGTGAGGTAAGCCATGACGCAATCGGGTCACATTTCGGCCTAATTTTGATATTTGTTGAATTGTGCCCGAGCCGTGTTGGGTCAAAGTTAATGTGTGAGATGTTCCTAAAAAAAATGAATTTTCTTGACTTGAAATGACCGCCCCATCGGTTCAGCTCCCCAATAGAGTAAAAGGCACCCCATCGGGCTGAGAGCCCCACACAGCCCCATCGGCTTGTCCTTCCAAATGAATTGCATAATTCAAATTTTTTCTCAAAGTAGAAATTCATGTAGTCAAAGGGGTTCAAGTCCATGTGATGAGGAATAAGTCCAACATCACCTTTTCTTCAGCAACCCACGTGGTTTGTTGGTAAAAGAAATGGGATGCTGATGGGATTCACGGGAACAAGTGAACAACTTTCCCCAATCGGTTACTCCCATCGGCATTGACCCCATCGGTAGGCCCATCGGTCTGGGCATATCTTTGGTGAAATTTCATTTTTCCTTTGGTCAAATGGGAATCACACTCCCATATAGTACACTCGGAAATCTCGATCAATGGTTTTCTCGGAAAAAAAATGGTTTTCACAAGTCACTTTAATTCATGCATTTTCACAAGTTATTTGTTATATTTCACATCTCAATCTTCATGAGTCCTAGATTAGCCTATTCGGTTGAATAATAATTTTTTTTAACAAGTCTCACACTCGATCATTTTTTCCACGTGTCTTTCGGGTTTCGTGCCACATTTTCGGCACAAAATTTCCCCTCTACATTTTGCCCCCTTGTCCGGGTGAGGCATGTATGCCTTACTTGGGCAATTTTTTATGAATACCCGAAAGCCTAAGAATTTCCGGATAAATTTTTTTATTTATTTGTAATTAAGAACATTTTTCTTCCAAGTACGGAAACATGATGCATTTTCCATGATTTTCCGTTTGTTACCCATCTGGGACATCATGAAGTACCCAATGGACTGACCCATTTGCTTGTAAAAGGGATTTCCCCCCATTTCTAAAACTCTCCAAATTTTGAACAGGAATGACCTTGCAAGAGCCAAAATACACTCCATTTCAAAATCCACTCTCTCTCTCCACATTTCTCTTCTCTTTTCTACTCTTCTCCAGCACCTAAACATTTTACCACTACTATTCTGTTACCAACGGTTCACTCGGTGGGGCACTAACAACGGTGACCACCGCCAGCCTTCATTTCCGATCGACGTCGCCGTCCAATCTAATCGGCCGTCCAGCCCCTCTCTCTCTCGGTTCGGGTTTTTTTTTCTTTGGTAGTATCTTTTCCCCATTTTCTGTGACGTCCCATTTTCGATGGCACATTCTAAAGGTAGAAATGGGCCTTTGTCCGATCCGGGTTTACCTGAGAAAAATGAATGGCGACGAGCTCCTTTTTTCGGAGGAGAAGGTGATGCATTGTGGGTGGCGGCGAATGGTTACGACCCCGTGGGTCCATCTGTATCAAATCCATTATTGTTGGACCCGGAATGCGAGGAGCGCGACGCGGAGTTTATCTCTCCGGACTCAATTTTTCGGCTTCGTATTGAAAGAGGTGACTTTCCGTACTCGTTTATTACTTACAAGAGTGTAGAACAACCACGATCCGATTGGGCCATTTGGTTAAAAGAAGTTCTTGCCAACCCCGTTTATGAGGGTATTTTGAAAGAGGCAAACCTCATTGAAGCCATTTCACTTTCTACTACTCTTGAAATTAAGAGAAGTAATCCAAATTTGAATGCTTTTGTGGCCCGGTGGAGTCGTCAAACTCACACCTCTTTCCTCCAATTCGGAGAATGTGGGCCGACACTAGAAGATGTTGCTCTTTTGTGGAGGTTGAGTAGTCGCGGTCGTTGCTTTTTCGACCCTCTTGCGATGACCGAGAAGGATAATGCCTTGATTCTTCAACTTAAGATTAGTGTTACTAATGCAAATAAGGAAAGTTCATGGTTCGACAATGAGGGTCGGCGGTTGGATAAAAGGGGAATATCGGACAAGTGTACTTGGGGAAATTGGATCCGACACTTCTTCAAGGATATCCCGCTTGGTGGTAAGGAAAAACCGATTAATGGACCTAAGTATAAAAAGGAGGTTTATTTTGCGGGGTTCATATCTTATTTCCTATCTTTCTTTGTGTTACCGGGACACCCATCGGACTCTCCAAGCCCTTTGGTATTTCCGCTCGCGGTCCAACTAGCTCGGGGTGAGGCTATCCCGCTTGGCCCTCTCTTTCTTGGCAATTTATACCACCGCTTGGATACACTACATACGGATATGGAGCGCTCTTCGGGGAGGTATGATATTTGGTCTTATGCACATTCCTCATTTTTATGCGCATTTCTATATAGCCGTTTCCCTTCTTCGGCTCCGGCGCCTCATGAATACACGACAACTATCGAGCTTCCGGTTCTTGATAAAAATGGAAAACAACTTTATCATGATGATGGCGTCCCTATCACAAGTTTAAAATCTAGGAGGCTTGCTTTTTCCATGCGATGGAACAGGAAAGTGTGTAGCGGTAAGAAACTCCTCGCTCCGTTGATGGATTCCGAAGACCTTGTCGACCAAAGGCCCTATAGTGTTGCATATGATGGTATTCGTTCACCGTTGATTCACAGCCCAACAAACCGAGTGATAGATCTTCCACCCAAAGACCGGCAAAAGACAGGTATACTTCATTACCTTTCCATGCTTATCCCGGGATATCTCCCGGTGTTTCACGAGGATGTGGTCACTATAGCAGTTTATAGACCGGATCGTTTGGCTAGTCAATTTGGGTATGATCAAGGGGTACCCGGTCCGGCCCCTGCTTTTTTGGGCTTCATTGAAAGTTATAAAAGGTTCACCAGTGGGCGTGTCGATCCGTATTTGAGAAAATACACTCGTATTGTGATTCCGTCTTGTAATCGTATCGGTGGCTGTACACAAAAATTCAGAAGTTATTGGTGTGCATCCTTGGCGGGTTTTAGCGGGTTTTGCCAAAGTCCCACCGTTCCCGTCTCTATGTTGCCCACAATTTTCAAAGGGGATCATACACTCTGGAGCATATCTCCAAGATCAACAACTTTTCGTGGTGCATTTAGCTACTTTGTTTCTCCAGATGATGTGCCTAGCTCCGTAATTCTACCCTCTCCGGCAACTCCTATTCCAGATATTACCGAAGGGATCATCACTCGAGGCCAAGCGGCGGCCAAAAGGTTAAAACCGCAAAAATCTTTGCTCGGGAAAAGAAAACTAAAAAAGGTAAATTTCTTTTCTTAACTTTTTTAACAATTTCTCTAAATTCAAACTATAATACCTGTCTATTTCTTCCTCCCTTTTTTTTTTTTTTAATACCCAAAATCTTTCCCATGAGGCTAAAAGATCATGGCCCCAGTGGGGTTTTTTGCCCATATAGTCCAAGCCCCCATCGGGCTAATAACTCCCGCGGTCTCGGGACTATGTAGTTTCCAATCTCTTTTTTTTTATCTTTTTTTTTTTATACTCGCTAACTCTCTCTTCTTCTTTTTTTTTTTTTTTGTTATCTCTTTTTTAGGTAATCGCCAGTCATGGAGTGTCTTCCTCTCAAGGCTTCACCAAAGTTGTTAAAACGGAGAGAGATCTTTCACCGGGTAGGACGCTTCTATTCGTGTCATTTACCTTTGAGCCTCTTTCATTTTTATGTATCTATCATTCTTAATTTATTTTAATCTTTTCCCTCTTTTTTTTTTTTTTTAGGTGCTCCACGACCCGGTAAAACAAAGGCAAGATCCGCCCGACTCATACTTAACGAAAGTGACGACGAGGGAGGCGGAGAAGATCCTTCCTACTTTCCGTCCGCGAAACAGAAGGATGCCGGAGCGTCGAGGATCGAACATCTTCAAAATGATGTTGTAGAGGTTTCGGATTCCGAAGAGGTGGATGACGAGATGGTTGTGGAGCAGGAAAGCGAGGATGTGAATGAGAACAGTGACGAATATGAAGTTGAAGTTGTGCGAGACGGTACCACAAGCGATGAGGAGGATACCGCGGCTGAGAGGGATTCTCCCCCCGTGGGTGCTACTACCGCAGGGGCTCTTGTCGATGGCAGCCCCACCGCATGCGATCATGACGGTTTCGGGTTCGAGGAGGTGGGGAAGATGACTGGTGCAAGTTCTAGCTCTGAGGGTTCTTTGGTCAAACCCGAAGCTAAAAAACAAGCAGTTTCAGCCAAGACCATGGTTTCTATCGGTGCGGTAACGGGCAATGCCTCCGCGCCTACGATTATCGATCGCTTGGATGGCGATGATTTTGCCAATAGCCTCCTTCAGGAAAATGACGAAGAGGGGAGGGTTTATGAGGAGGAGGAGGACGACGATGAGGAGGAGGAGGAGGGACAAGTCACTCCGGCTCGGGCGCTTCCGGATTTCACCGACCAAACTCCATTATCTATTGATCAAAAAGATAGGCGCCTCCCGTCAACTCCACGTACTTCTCACGGGGTTGTTAATGACCCTCCGGATTTGCAATTGGAAGACTTTGATTCACTCGGTTCTTTAGCGAAGTCTCCTCTACCCAAGCAATCTTCCCAACATTTTGATGCGGTGCCAAATTTTCTCGATGACGCGGCTCTTGACCAAGGCGGCTCCTTTTTCCAAAGCGAACTTCAAGAAAATGGTAACCAAAATGTGGGGGCCTCGGAAAATATGCCACCCGAAAAGACAATGCCAAAGTTCAAGTTGGCATGGCATATTACCCTATTCTTGAGGAAGTTGAGCGAGTATGTCCTAACGCTTTTTCCCGTATCTTTTCATCATCACCTATTGTTACTTTAGCTCTCTTGGAGGCTTTTGCAAAGTTCTTAAAGAAAGCTCGGTATGCAAGGATGGACGACTTGGATGAATCAAGGGTGAGAGATTATCTCATTGCGCTTAAGGATTTTGACTCAACGGGGATAGACGTTTCGTGGCTTTGCCCTCGTTTCGAGGAGGCCCAAAGGCTCAATGATCTTAAGGAGTTTGATCGAGGGACCGAGGCTACCGAAGCTCTTGTTGTTGAAAGAGAGCGTGAGTTGGTCGAACTCAAGGCAATTGTGGCTATGAGGAAAGAAGAGTTTGCTAAAGCACGGATGACTCCTAGTCCCTTGGTCGAGGGAGATCTCATTCTCAAGGCTATTTTTTAGTTTCGGCTTGTATGTGGTCACGAATT
Source organism: Vaccinium vitis-idaea (assembly GCA_963854785.1). Lineage (NCBI taxonomy): Eukaryota > Viridiplantae > Streptophyta > Magnoliopsida > Ericales > Ericaceae > Vaccinium > Vaccinium vitis-idaea. The sequence goes on from OY978216.1 coordinate 38,939,756, forward strand.
TTTTGTAAATCGCCGAACGGTTTTCTTCCTTTTTTGTAATCGAAGTGTAGTATCTAACACTTGATTAGTAGAATCTTTTGCCCTTGCAAATGTAATATCTTACCATTTAATGAAATATATATATCTCTTTTGTTTTCTCTCTTTTTTTTTTTTTTGAGTGAAATGTCTATCACTTAATGCGAAAAAATCTATCGCGTTTTCTATCTCTCTCTTTTTTTTTTAAAGAAGCGAAATGTCTATCACTTAAATGCGAAAATCTATTGCCTTATCTATCTCCTTTTTTTTAATTTTTAAAAGAAGCGAAATGTTTATCACTTAAATGCGAAAATCTATCGCCCTATCTCTTCTCTTGAAAGAAGTGAAATGTCTATCACTTAAATGCGAAAATCTATCGCCTTATCTATCTCCCCCTTTTTTTTTTTTTTAAGAAGCGAAATGTCTATCACTTAAATGCGAAAATCTATCGCCTTATCGCTTTTCTTGAAAGAAGTGAAATGTCTATCACTTAAATACGAAAAAATCTATCGCTTCCTCTATCTTCTTCTTCTTTTTTTTTTTTTTTTAAAGAAGCGAAATGTCTATCACTTAAATGCGAAAATCTATCGCCTTATCTCTTTTCTCGAAAGAAGTGACATGTTTATCACACACTCCATGGTTCTACCGGGTGTTCAAGCAAGAAGTATCTTATCTATCTTTTCTATCAATCCAAAAAAAAAAAGGGTAAGCGCAAGATCAAAAGAAAGTGAAAATTCATAACATCGAAAATTCATAAAAGGGAACCTCTTTCATTACCCATCGTTGTTTACATCACTAATGACCCAAAAGAGGCCTTAATTGAAAAATAGAAATAAACACAGGTAAAACCCACTAAGGGTAATACATCTTCACGTACTTGACGTTGATAGGACCGGTTTTAAAGTCATCTTCCACTCGAGCGAGCTTGCAATAGCCGCTAGGACTAGCCTCGAGAACACGGTAGGGGCCTTCCCATTTTGGGCTAAACTTCCGCAGTGGCAAGTCTCTCATCACCTCGACCACTGTTTTCCACACTAGGTCCCCGGCCTTGAACTCTCGCGGGACCACTTTTTTGTTGTAGGCCCGGGCGAGGGCCTCTCGGTACTTCTCAGTGCGTTCTTCTGCTCTTTCACGCCTTTCGTCTATCGCCTCAAGGTCAGCCATCCGCTGCTCCGGTGTCATCCCTGCAGCTACGGCTATCCTTGCGGAGGGTACACTCAATTCCGCAGGAAGAACTGCCTCGGTCCCGTAGACTAGCATGTAGGGGCTTGTTTGAGTTGGCTTTCTTTTTGAGATCCGGTAGGCCCATAGAGCCGTTGTCAAATGCTCGGACCATGCTCCGCCGTTTTCATCCAACAACTTACTTATGATACGAATCAAAGTCTTGTTCGTGGCCTCGGCTTGCCCGTTGCATTGGGGATAGTAAGGAGTTGAGGTCTTGTGTACGATCTGATAGGGAGCCAGGAGTGTTCTAACATTCTTGTTTACAAACGGGGTTCCATTGTCGGACAAGATGACCTTTGGTACTCCAAACCTGCAGATGATGTTATCTTTGATGAACTTGGAAATGTTTTCCCCCGTGGCACTCTTCAAGGGAACCGCCTCCACCCATTTAGTGTTAACTTCTGTCGCGGCCAAGATCCATTGATGCGTGTGTGAAGCCGGGTGTATTGGTCCAATCAGATCCATCACCCAAGTGTGGAATGGCCAAGGCGCTCGGAGAGACCTTAGGTCCACTGCCGGGGCGTGGACCAAATTTCCATGCTTTTGGCATGCTTGACATCGCTTCACGTGCATTCGAGCATCTTCTTCCATGGTCGGCCAGTAGTACCCGGCACTCATCATTTGCTCGTGCAACCGTGAGCCTCCTTGATGTTCCATCTCATGGACTTTCTGTAGAGCCTCGGCCCCTTCTTGACTGCCAAGGCACTTCAATGGTATTCCCTCTAGTGTTCGTCTGTATAGTTGGTCTTGATCCAAAAAGAAACGCCTGGCCCGATATTTGAGTCTTTCGGCATCCCGGCGGTTCATAGGGAGCGCACCCTCCTTGAGATAGTCCACGTACACTTGCCTCCAATCCTCGGGGGCATCTATGAAATTACATTCCGACTCAACCGCGGTCAAGGAGCACCGATGACAACTTCTTTGGAGTTTGGCAGCGTCCGTGGCCATTTCAGGCCAATAATAGCCTTGGCGTTGGACTCTCCTATACAATGCTATTTCCCCCTCACCGCAGGTTTTGTCATGGACTTGTTTCAATCTCTTTGCTGCCTCCGTTGGCCCCACGCATCGACTTAACCATCCTTGTGTACCGCGGTAGTAGAGGTCACCGCGGGCGAGACAATATTGGGAGAGGACCGATAAAGGTAAATTTCCTTCCCCGGTGCGCAGTTGTCTTTCGACTGGAGTACGCCAGTCTTGGCCAAGATCTTCGGCGTAGTGTCCATTTAGCGTGGTAGGCTCAGTCCTTTTCGTGATGCTTATCAAAAATCTCTTCTCTGGTACCTCAACTTTTGCCCCCAGTGTAGCTAACGCATCAGGGAACCTATTTTCAGTTCGAGGCTTGTGGATCATGTTGACCTCTTCAAATTTGTCCAACAACCTTTGAACTACAGTCCTATATGGTGCCAAAGCGAGCTCCTTGAGGGCGTAGCATCCCGTTGTTTGCTTGACAATGAGTTTAGAGTCTCCCACGATATCTAGCCTCTTGGTGCCCCAGCGTTCCGCGGCCATTAGTCCGAGTATCAAGGCTTCGTACTCTGCTTCATTGTTGGAGCACTCGAAGTCTAGCTTATACGCCACGTACTGAACTTCTCCTTTGTTACTCCTCAACACGATCCCGGCCCCGCCATGCCCATCCGCGGCGGCACCGTCGAAACTAAGGGTCCACCAAACTTCGTCAGCGGCAGCGGTGATGGCTGCTATCCCTTCCTCTCTCAAATTGTCCTCGATGGGCTCACATCGCCCACTTGGAAACTGTGCCAATAAATCTGCTAAGGCTTGAGATTATCTCAAATTCGGCGAGGCCAGGCAACCATCTTGCAACTCTCCCCGTGATCGCGGGTCTCGAGAGTAAGTATCTGATTGGGTCACTCCGAGTCATAATTTGGACTGAGAATGCCAAAAAGTAATGTCTTAGTTTCTGAGCCGTAAAGACCAATGCCAAACAATGTCGCTCCACCGGGGTGTACCTTTCCTCTGGTCCTTGTACTTTTCGGCTTATGTAATAAATCGGCTTTTCTTGCCCGCCAACCTCTTGTGCTAGTAGAGCACCGATCGACTTATCTGTCGAAGTGAGATACAACACTAACGGCTTTCCGGGCTGCGGAGCCACCATAGTCAGTGGTGAGGTCAAGGCGGCCTTCACCTTCTTAAAGGCCCGTTGGTGCTCATCCTTCCATGCGAAAGCTGCTTTCCCCTTCAGAAGATCACTAAAGGGTGTTGTTACCTCCGCGAGTGCGGGTATGAATCTTCGTAAGTACGAAACCTTGCCTAAGAACCTTTTCAGAGACTGCTGTGAGTGCGGAGGTGGCATATCTACGATGGACTTGATCTTTGCTTCGTCAGCCTCCACCCCGTGCCTATGAACCAAGAACCCTAGAAACTTCCCTGCAGTGACGCCGAAGGCGCATTTTAGCGGGTTCATTCTAAGTTTGAATTTTCGGCAACGCTAAAAAACGGCTCTTAGGTCCGCGAGGTGGTTCCCTCGTTCCTTCGATTTTACGACAAGATCATCCACGTAGTCCTCTACTATGTGGTGCATCATGTCATGAAATATCGTCGTCATGGCCCGTTGGTAAGTAGCTCCTGCATTCTTTAATCCGAATGGCATGACTGTGTAGTAAAAGTTCCCGAGCGGGGTCCTGAAAGCTGTCTTCTCTGCGTCCTCGGGGGCCATTTTGATCTGGTTATAACCACTGAACCCGTCCATGAACGAGAACAGCTGATGGCCCGAGGTTGCATCCACCAGGGTATCAATATGGGGAAGTGGGAATTCATCCTTCGGACACGCTTTGTTAATGTCCCTGAAATCCACACAAACCCGTATCTGCCCATTTTTCTTTTTCACCGGTACTATGTTGGCCAGCCATGAGGGGTAGAGTATAGGCTTGATGAATCCCGCTTTTCCCAACTTTTCGATCTCTTCTTTTATCTTTTCTTCGAGTTCGGGGAGATATTTCCGCTGGGGCTGCTTTACTAGCTTAGAGTTGGAAAAAAATCCAAGTGATGGGCCACGAGGCTTGTATCTAGCCCAGGCATCTCCTCGTAGTGCCAACCAAAGACATCTAAGTAATCTCTGAGAAGCTTGATCAGTCCTTCTTTTATTCCGGGCTCGAGGGATTTGTTGACAAATACTGGCTGAGCCGGGCCATTGCCGATTCGGAGGTTGACTTCCTCGAGTTCCTCCTGTTGAGGCTTCGGTCCGTCTTGCATGCATTCTGGGGCTGGCTCCGGCTTATCGATGATTTCTTCCACTTCCTTCTCGGTCTCTTCAGATACCACGGGGTTGGCCCCCGCGAGTGAGACCTCCCCGTCGCACCGTCATAAGTAGTAGACCATCTTTCCCCCCTCACGGACCTTCATTATCTTCCGTGGGGCGGGTGTTGTCAGTGTGGCCTCGGGATCCCTTTTCTCGGTACACTTGACCACTTCTACTTTCTCATCTTCTTTCTCATCACGGATATCTTCCCACCGTGGGATCTTTACCCCCACGGGCTTAGCAGTTGTCGCAGCACCCTCCTCCGCGAGTTGGGTGAAGAAAGCAGCGTCAGGATAGTGGGCCTCATTGGTTGCAAAAGGCCTCTCGGAAGCTCCGACGGTGACTATTTGCCCCCCGTATATCCCTTTCATACATTGATGATAGCTCGATGGGACAACCGCATATTGGTGCATCCACGACCTCCCCAGTATGACGTGGTAGTTGATCTGTCCTTCTACCACCTGGAACTTAGTGGCTGAGTGGATGTCCCCGACATGGAGATCTACGGTGACATGTCCGAGGGACTGCTTCTTATCTCCTGTGAAGTTGGTGATTGTAATCGGCTGCCTCACTAGCTTGCTTGCCGGCAGTCCCAATTTCTGGAAAGTTGAAGTTGGCATGATATTTATGGATGCCCCTCCGTCGAGGAAGGTTCGACATAGTTCAATCCTGTTGATATAGGCAGTTACATACAACGGGCGATTGTGTGGGTGAAGGTACCTCCTGTCAGATTCAGAGAAAGTGATGGTGCTGGCCCCACTTCGCACGGTCCGCGGTACTGATCCGTCCGCGGCTATGCATGGCTCATGATGCATTTCTGCAATGTTTATGACCGCCTTGGTTATCTCGAAGCGGGCGGGCTCCGTCAAGCCTAGGCTATCGAAGAAGGTTTTGAACTTAGCGCACTTTTGTAGCACCTTGACCTGTAGGTCAGAGTCGGGTATGACAACTGGGGTTTCGTAGTTTGCAATCTCCTCAATCTCGTCATAGTAAGAGGTCATGTAGATCTCCTCATCTTCATAGTTGTCTAGATCTTCCATGAAACCGTAGCAGTCGGCCATGTTTACCCCTCCTGTTTCTTTGCCGTGCTCAGGATAGGGTTTCTCGCGGACATCTTTCTGTCCCGCATTCTTGAACCTTAGGCCGTTCTGAGCCACTTTTCTTGCAAAAATCCTTCGGAGGGTCCAACAGTCGGCGGTGGAGTGATTCCCCACTAGCCTATGGTAGATACAATAGTTAGGCTGCTCCTGATCTTTTTTGTTAGGTGTGCGGTTCACCTCCGGCAATGTCAACTCTCCGTCGGCCACCCATTCCTTCACTATGGCTTTCACATCCTCCAGACTACATGGGTAGTCCGGTGCATTGTTCTTCTCTTTTTGTGAGTTGTCTGTGGTTTCATATCTTTCCTTTCATTTTCTGTAGTCTGCACCCTCCCCCTGCGACTTCCGTGGTGTAGCCACGGGAGTTGCAGCAGACACAGAATGGCTTTTGCTTGCTCGCCACGACTCTCGACTTGGGAGCTTGACCGTGGACTTGAGGTTACGGGCTGCCTCTATGAGGGATGGGAAAGTAGGCAAAGGGAGATTCACCAAGTATGCTCGATATTCTGGTAGGATACCTTCAATACAGTAGCGAACTAACTGTGACTCCTCAAGTGGCTCTTGACATTCCACTGCACGGTCTTGGAATCGAGAGATGAAATCGAGGATATCCTCATTGCTCCGCTGCTTTTCCTTGACAAGGATAAGAGTAGTCACTCTTTCTCGTACTTGGAAGAACTTAGTATAGAACTTGTTGACCATGTCTTCCCAAGTAAGGACAGAGTATGGAGCCAAGTTAACGTACCACGTGTAGGCCCTATCAGTAAGCGACTTAGAGAATTCGCGGAGCCGTAGGTTATGATTGCTACCATACGCTCCTAGAGTCTCAACAAAACGAACCACGTGTTCTTGGGCGCTACCATCTTTTCCGTCAAATTTGATGAACTTCGGAGGAGTGTACTCTGCAGGGTAGGGCATGTGAGCCACAACAAGGGGGTAGGCTGGTTGGATATCAGGGTTAGGAAGGGAGGGTAGAGTTGTTTTGGTGCGCTCTCTTTGTAACAGGGCTTGAAGGTCAGCCAATGTCACAAACTGAGTTTGTTCACCCCCTAGGATGCGGTTCTCTGCAGTAGGGACATTTTGGTCTACAGAACCCGTCCCAGTGGGATTGACAAGAGGTGCGTTTTGTTGTGGGGGAATGTTTTGGTTTAAATGGTTTGCCATATTCTGGACAAGAGGGTTTTGGAGATTTACCAAGTTTTGGACAGGAGGGTTCAAGTTTTGGACAGGAGGGTTAACTTCACCATTTTGAGCTATAGCCTGGTTTGGCTGTGGGAGTGTAGGAGCTGGGCGAGTTGGTATAACAGCCAAAACAGCGTTCGTGAGATTTTCGAGGGCAGTGACCAAGACTTTTTGAGTGTCTTGGATACCCTTCAAGACCTCCAAGTTCAGAGCTCCTTGGTTGTTCTCAGGACCATTTCCGTGACTGGTTGAGTTTGCATCTTCAATAATGACTTCGTTGTTGTTCATCATTGGTGTTCGTGATGTTCTTAGTCCACTTCTAGTACTGACCATCCACTAAACTTCCCTCCCCAGCAGAGTCGCCAAATGTAAGAGAGTGAAATTAGTTGGGTACGTAAATCAAGACTAAACTGATTAGGGACGAGGATAATGAACAATTAGACAAATGGACTAAGGAGAAATCTATGGAACTGGTGAAGAACAAGGCTAGAACGGTAGGAAAGAACCCTTGGCAGGATTCCCCCTTTGAATCAGAGTGAATGCTCTCTAGAGAATGTTTTCTCTCTCTAGAATCACTCTCGAGAATCGTGAAAAAAGGTCCCTAGAAAGGTTGGAGGGATGCCCTATTTATAGGGGACTTGGCCTCTCTTTCTGGGTCAAGTCCACTTATAAATTCCGGACACGTGTCACGTAGGTCGTGCACGAATATTCCTTCCGTACCGTCTCGACCGCGACCCCCACGACACCCGCGGCGGTCTCGCAGGTGCTACTCCGTGAGTGCCTCTCCGCGGTGAACCCTTGTCCTTAGCCACCAATCCACAAAAATCTCCAGTAATCCCGATAAGCGGTGCGGTCACGATCTCCTCGGTCGTGCCGGAACCGCGACCAAACCTCTAAATGGCCTCCCCTCTAGTCCTGCCAAGTCGACTGGGGCGGACTAATTCGTCCGGGTGCGTTTTTAGGGTCGACGTCTATCCTCGTCGTGTCCCCGTTCTCCGGGGTATCATAATCGATCCCAGTGTTATCACCTCTTATCTGAGGACTTGAGTGAGGTAGGCCATGACGCAATCGGGTCATATTTCGGCCTAATTTTGATATTTGTTGAATCGTGCCCGAGCCGTGTTGGGTCAAAGTTAATGCGTGAGATGTTCCTAAAAAAATGAATTTTCTTGACTTGAAATGACTGCCCCATCGGTTCAGCTCCCCAATAGAGTAAAAGGCACCCCATCGGGCTGAGAGCCCCACACAGCCCCATCGGCTTGTCCTTCCAAATGAATTGCATAATTCAAATTTTTTCTCAAAGTAGAAATTCATGTAGTCAAAGGGGTTCAAGTCCATGTGATGAGGAATAAGTCCAACATCACCTTTTCTTCAGCAACCCACGTGGTTTGTTGGTAAAAGAAATGGGATGCTGATGGGATTCACGGGAACAAGTGAACAACTTTCCCCAATCGGTTACTCCCATCGGCATTGACCCCATCGGTAGGCCCATCGGTCTGGGCATATCTTTGGTGAAATTTCATTTTTCCTTTGGTCAAATGGGAATCACACTCCCATACAGTACACTAGGAAATCTCGATCAATGGTTTTCTCGGAAAAAAAATGGTTTTCACAAGTCACTTTAATTCATGCATTTTCACAAGTTATTTGTTATATTTCACATCTCAATCTTCATGAGTCCTAGATTAGCCCATTCGGTTGAATAATAATTTTTTTTAACAAGTCTCACACTCGATCATTTTTTCCACGTGTCTTTCGGGTTTCGTGCCACGTTTTCGGCACAAAATTTCCCCTCTACATTTGTATTGACCAATGCCCGTCAATTGGAATTAATAGGAGCCTTTGAGTCACAAACAATTAAATGTTTCGTAAACAATGTGAATGTTTACATTGAGCATGACCACTCGACTATTCACCCTTCGCGGGCCTCCTCAATTACACTCGGCTACAGAAAAAAGTTGGTCAATTTCAATTTTCATGTCCATCCGTATCCGTAGATGGTTCACGAAGTATGTATGACATTCTTTTTTATTTCTTTGAAAATGAATCCGGAAAAAGATTACATGTATATGGATGACAACCTTTATTTTTATTGCTTCATTAATTTTTTCAAAGAAAATCTGTAAAGATTACATCAGATTTTGAATGAATTTATTAAAAGTATTATATACTATATCTGTTGAAGTAACTTCAATTGGGTAATAAATACAGACTTAGTTTCTTTTGTTCAATTTCAATTTTTAAGGAACTTCAAATCTGATTTTTATTTCTTCAAAATAAATTTTGATTTTTAACCCTAAGTTTGAACAAGATCAAGGTCTTGAACACCAGCCGTCCCTCTAGTGGTTTTTGATCAAATGTGGTGGGCTCCTCCCCCAACTTGATGTACCATTTATCATGTTTTTTGTAATAGAATTATTGCCGATTAACAAAGATGTGGTGGGCTCCCCGTCATTTTCTTTGGACAAGATCTTGTCTAGTTGAGTTATAGGGAGACTATAAGGTTGTCTTTGTTGGATGGTTAAGTGACATGATTGATAATGAGTGGGCCGCAACCGATGGTGGTGCTACTCCTTTTACCATTTCGATAGAGAGGAGAGAGATGGGGTGGGCTTTAGGGAGGAAAGAGAGAGTAGACTCTCCAAATATAGGTATTGCTGGGTTTTTTCAAATTTCAGGATGAGAACATAACGATTCAAACTAATTAGGATGGAGACTTAAGTAGACTCTCCAAACATGATGATTATTTAATTTAATTGTTTATGAAAAAAATCAAGTTGAGATTAGTACTTCCTGCTAGCGTTAAAAAATTGACATGATTCAATGTAGTTTTTAGCTTTAGCTTGGTTGGTTGTTCATTCGAGCCAACTTCAAATAAAATTAAATCATGTTGATTTTGAATCATATTGACATATCTTGATTTTTTTAATTTTTTTTACATGCTGTAACATTTCTCAACTCGATAAGGCATTATTTTTACAAATCCAAAAAATTCAAAAACAAGACAAATAAATTGGGTCATCCAACTAAACATATGTTCACTATCACATTTAGTCGTAAACATGGTCCTACATACAATTTGACAAACATGTTTTCAATGGTTCAAATTTCTAATGTTATTCTAGCATCTTACTTGCAAAATAATTTGGCCCATTCAACTGGCAACCATAGTGGATAATACTCTCCGCGTCTCATAAGTTTAGTCCATATTTTCTTTTATGGATGTCCCATTATAGTTGTCCACTTTTTGACTAGTCAATAAGAAGAACTAATTCATTTCCTTTTTTTGTCTTTTATCCCAAATTTAAATTTAAACAAAAAAGATGGAGAAAAAATGCATTAGAGCATAAAAGGTAACCAAGAGGATAATTTTAGAAATCAAATGTATTAAGGGGCAATAATTATGTTTCCTTAAAATGTTGGATTTTACACTTGGAAAAGGTTCAAAAGGGGCAATAATTATATTTCCTTAAAATGGAGTAGTAGAATTTATTCCTGGAAAGGATTCAAAGTTCAAACGGAGAGAGTAATACCCTCCTTGGTTATATCGCCATATCAGTCCAACGAAGAAAACTCTCCTCTCTCACACTGTCCAACAAAATTCTCCTCTCTCTTCTCTCACAAACCGATCTCATCTCTCTTTCGCTCGTCCTCTCTCACTCCGATTTGTCTCTTATCAATTGCGTTCTCCGGCCACTTTCGGGAAGGGGAGTAACGGCCGATCTTGAAATTCCGGCGTATCGGAGGTCTGACGAATAGAGCAACGATGTGGCTATGGTTCTTGTTTCCAATTTATTGTTTTTTAGGAAGGTAAAAAATTTACAATTTTCTAGTTTTTTTCCGTTAATCTGAAATTGTATTTGCCGATGACTGGGTATTTCAATGTTGGAGAAGTATTTGTCTTGTGATTTTTATTTTTTTTGTTGGGTTTAGTAGTTGAAAATGGGATAAAATTAGCATCACTAAAGGCGAGAGAACGAAAATCGCTCGCATTCATGCCATTGGTCTTTCCATTCCCTTGTCATATCGATCAATGCTTGAAAAGGAATAAGAATTGTATTTGCGAAAAAGTTTTTTAAACCATGTGAAATAGATATGGTGCGATTTACCTCCTGGCATTTTTATCTTAGATCACACAATCTACATGTGGTTTAGTTTACAGATTAGAACGCATCATTTTGATTCGTTAACCGGATAACTGAGAAGTCTAAAACACCCCTGTGGTAATTTGACTATTCGCCTTGGGATTTTAAATTGACCTCAGTTGCAACCAGATTGGTGTTTTGTCTTTTTTTTTGTTTGCTTGTTTTTTGGCCAATGGTAAACTCAGTGGTGGGTTGGGGCGTAGGCTTCTTCGGGGCCTTCTTCCTTTAGAGATTTATTTTATTTCTCTTGAATAAATGAACTCTTGAGGAGTTCAACAGTCCCTGATCCTTTGAATAGATAGCTTAAGTGGACGAGGAACACAGGTGTTGGTGGTCCTGGTGGAGGAAAAAATGGTAGCAAGGAGATCAACTAATTAGGTTTCCTCTAAATCTTAGCCCAAGGGCATTTTGGTGTTCGTTTTTGGAGGGAAATGATCTTTCACATTAGTATTTGGCGATTGCGCGAGTCTAGAACATGGATTGTGGATGGAAAATGAGACCGTATCTATCCCAAGGGGGTAAAATCCCACATTTTAAAGCATTCATATCCCCTCCAACCATCTCTCTTAATGAATGCCACATTTTTCGAAGCTTCATTTACATATTTTAACTGTTTGTGTATGACCTTCACTTCTAAAAAAAAATAACAAACTTTTTCATTACCACATGAGAAAAAACTTTACATTTACGACGCGACAAGAACCTTTCTACTTTGATGAGAGACTGAGTTAGAGAAAAGTTGATTTCTGCCCTTATCACTCTCTTGTCTCCTCTAATAAGTAATATCATTTCTTTTGAAATCTATTGATTACTTCTCCCGGGCATAGATTGCTTGTGCAACAAATTTGTTTAGTGCCGCTTGACATGCTCCAATAACCCTAACTACCACATATCTATGTGGGTCCAATGTACATGTGATGAGTTCACGGTGGTGGTAAGAGGGTGCTAAGGCATGCCCCAGAAGCATTGTATTTTTTCATCTTCATACTTCCAGGGATACCACAAATTGAGGTTTCCCACTACCTAGTAGTCATGAGTACTATTATATCCAATAGCTACTTCTTCGTTGCAGACACAATACCTTTTTTTGGAGCCGCCCGTGAATGTTTACTTGTTCTTCTTATCATTTGGAAAATATGTTCTATTGTTTATGTATTTATAGGTTTATTTGGTTGAGTGCAGCGTTGGCATGTTCACAACAATATTGTATACATGCATGAGGTAGAAGCAAGGTCGTTGTTCATCGCATTTCATTTGGAGGTAATTAATATATCCCCTCAAGTGAGTTTTAGTTGATTTAGCATGAATTTCCGTGTCCTTCGGCTTTTCCAACTTTATATTATACTTGGGTTTGTACTACTTTGTATAGTCACTGCTGTCTTAAAATGCTAATTGACCTTTTATGTTTCCAAAATCGTACATAATTGTGATTTGTATCAATATATATATGCTTATTATTTAAGCTAGAGCCGATTCTGTATGGCTTAGTAGTAAATAACAAATTCCAAATGTGAGAGGTAGGACAAAATCCTCAGCGGGGCAAGGGTAGTTCGTATCGGTCGGCCTCACATATCGCAAACTTGCAGCTATAACATCGGGTGTGATTATAATGGGAGTCCTAGCCACTCGTGAGGTTATCTGAGTCCCAGAACTAAATGCAGTCCCGGATGCTGGTACATGAATATTTTTATAAAATTCCCTCACGAGTTCCAAATTATACCCAGGGTTCGGCTTGAACCAAAAGGACATACCTTGTCACACTATGGCTTGTATGGTGACATCGTTTGGGAGAAACCCATCCCGGATAATGTGGCGCTCGTTCTTAACGCCCCTTTGTTCAATGGAAACCTCCCACCTTTCCCGTTCATCCCGGGCAATCTGATCTTTGGTCCTCCTTCCTCCGGTCGCTTGCTCTGGAGGGGCACTCGAGGAAGCCGCCCCTTTACCCTTAGCAGCAGTACTAGCCTTCCTAGGTGCCATATTTTGAAGTTTGGTTTTGGAAATTAGGGTTTTAGATCGGAGAGATAAGGGTTTTGGACGGGATTTGAGAGGTATATGTGGTAGAGATGGAGAAAAGGAAAGTTTTGGTGAAGTTTGGTGGAATTTGGGTAAGATTTGGTGGAGTTTTTGGAGGTTTGGAGGGGTTAACAATGGTGGTTTTCGTGGGTTAGGGTTAGAGAGAGAGAGAAGAAGGTGAGAAGTGGGAGAGAATGACCGGTCAAACCCTTAAAATTCGTGTTATAAGGCACTCAGTATCGATACAGGGTTTTACCTGTATCGATACCCGTAGGTTCTGTTCCGGATTGGGACAACCGGTATCGATACATCACTTTTGCTGTATCGATACCGACATGCTTATTTTTTTTATTTATTTATTTATTTTGTATAGGCTGGGGTTTATGGGTTTTGGTTTCCAAAACATGACACCTAATCAGACTTCTTCAATTATTAATCCCTCACAAGCACATTGCTTCACGAATTTTCCCACAGCAGTACGGCACTTATGATGCACGGAGCTTGACTTCCCCCAAACTTCAATCCAACCAAAACACCGGTTTCCTAAGTTAGACACGACTCAGACTGGTTTAAGATGGGTCAAAGGGACTCGTATGTGGCTTAATCATGCAAAAATTGCCTTGTTTCATCCCCTATGCACGTTATTCATTCTCACAAATGCATGAAAAATAACTAGTCTCTTACTTGCAAAACAAAAGCCTACTATTTTATGCGATTGCAGAAAGGAATACAAGGAACATGGGAATGTTATTCAGGATACGCCATAATCAATGTGGGGACACTTATTCACATGCTTAACAGTGCATTATGTTCAATGTAGATAGCCAAATATATGCATGCATTCAAGTTAAACAGGCATACATTCAAGTTGAACATTTGCTCGAAGATACTTACAAGACGCATAACACCCGTATCCCCAAAACTACCTAGCAACGCAAGTATGTACAAAGTACACCCTCCCCCCAACTAGAAACATGCTATGTCCCCAGAGCATGGAGACATAAAAATTGAAAGAACAAGGGGAAGAACTGGACCTCCGGGTGGCAGCCAACCACCATGACCTCGGCCGATATACGAGGAATTTCAGGTACGCTCACCGTGCAACCTGCAAAACACGTCAGTCCAGCCCGGCACGTGGTATCCGGGCGTACACAGAGAAAACCAAACAAACAAATAACAGAAAAAGAAAATACACCACCACTTCCGTCACGTGAAAGACACGGGTACTACTTTTCTCCCTAATTTCTCACTTAAATTTGTGTAGAGAAGGTCATCATAACAATCCCGGGTAAGTCATGACTCAACAGGTTAAATCACTCAAGGTTTTTCCTTAAAGAAATCAGAGCCAATCATCTTTTATGACTATCCGAGACACGGCAATAAGATTGTTAGAGACCCAGATACACAAATTTAAGGCTAGAAATTAGGTGGCTATACCGGACCGAAAATTTGTCTTTTTTTTTTATATTTTTGAAAATTAAAAACAGACACGACAATATACAAAACGCCCTTACTAACCGGAGCTGGGCACACGATCCTTATTTTAATAGCGGCGTGCGAAGCTATAAATACCCAAGTCGATGATGGGTACCCCTATTGCTAGGAGTCGGGTCCACACTCAATGAAGAGCATGGTACGCGTGAGCTACCCGTAAAAACATAGCCCAACGGCTAAACAACGGGAGTATCCGAGTAAACCGGATCAACTAAGTCCTCCTCATGTTCACCTATGTCGATGATTTCTAAAAATGGTTTAAGACGCTGCCCATTAACTTTGAAAATATGATTATCCTTAGGGTCGCAGACATCTATTGAACCGTTCGGGTAAACCTGATGGACTATATATGGCCCATCCCAGCGAGACCTCAACTTCCCTGGAAATAAGTGAATGCGCGAGTTATATAATAAAACTTTCTGCCCAATACTAAAGGTTTTGCGCTGGATATTCCTATCATGGTACGCCTTAACCTTAGCTTTGTAAATGCTAGTACTCTCATACGCGTCATTCCTAATTTCCTCAAGCTCACACAGTTGGAGCTTCCTATGGGCACCTGCCTCTGGCAAACTTGCGTTCACCGTCTTAATGGCCCAATGGGCCTTATGCTCCATCTCCACGGGCAGGTGGCAGGCCTTACCGTAAACAAGCCGATAGGGTGAAGCACCCAACACGGTCTTGTAAGCAGTGTGGTAGGCCCACAACGCATCAATCAGTCGCAGGGACCAATCCTTCCTACTCAGGTTTACTGTTTTCTCTAAGATTCCCTTAATCTCCTGATTGGCCAGCTCAGGTTGGCCATTTGTCTGAGGGTGATAGGCCGTAGACACCTTGTGAGAGATGCCATACTTCCTCATCAATGCCTCAAAGGACCGATTACAAAAGTGGGTGCCCTGATCAGAGATTATGGCACGTGGCATGCCAAATCTCGACAAAACATGACTCTTTAAAAACTCAAGCACCACTTTAGAATCACTGGTCCTAGTAGGAATCGCCTCTACCCACTTAGACACATAATCCACCGCCATGAGGATATACTCAAAACCATGTGACACTGGGAATGGGCCCATGAAATCAATGCCCCAACAATCAAAGACCTCCAACACATAAATATTGTGGAGGGGCATCATATTTCTCGGGCCGACTTTACCTAATTTCTGACATCGGTCACAAGACTTGCAAAAAACATATGCATCCTTAAATAGAGTTGGCCAAAAGAAGCCACACTGAAGAACCTTGGCGGTGGTTTTCTTGGCGGAAAAATGACCGTCACACGCCTCTGAGTGACAAAACTCTAGAATTCCCCTCTGATCAACCTCGGGGACACAACGGCGCACTATCTGGTCCGCGCAGTACTTAAACACATAGGGATCATCGAAAATATACTGCCGGACCTCTCTCAAAAATCGCTGCTTCTCAGATGTAGACCAATGGGGTGGAATCTGCCCAGTCACCAAATAATTGGCGATATCTGCAAACCACAGACACGTATTAGCAGCGAACAACTGCTCGTCGGGAAAGGTATCCACAATAGGGAGATGAGAGGTGGGGTCCTCAAACTCCAAACGAGACAGGTGGTCAGCCACTACATTCTCTACCCCTTTCTTATCCTTAATGATGAGGTGGAATTCTTGCAGCAAAAGAATCCACCGGATAAGGCGAGCCTTCGCATCCTGCTTGGTCATCAAATACCTCAAGGCCGCATGATCGGTATACACCACAATCTGCGACCCCACCAAGTAGGACCGGAACTTATCTAAGGCAAACACAACCGCTAATAATTCCTTCTCAGTGGTGGTATAGTTAAGTTGTGCCTCATTCAATGTCTTGCTCGCATAATAAATCACACAGGGATCTTTCCCTCGCCTCTGACCTAAAACTGCTCCGACTGCATAGTTGGATGCGTCACACATCAGCTCAAATGGCAAACTCCAATCTGGGGGCTGAACGATTGGCGGAGTTGTGAGACTCTGCTTCAACACAATACCTTGGGTCACCATGAAGTGGCACTTCTCCCAATTTAGCACAAGGCGCTTCTCCTCGCACCTAGTCAAGACTTTTCCTAAGTTCTCGAGGCATCCGTCAAACGAATCCCCAAAAACTGAAAAGTCATCCATGAAAACCTCCACTATTTTCTCTACCATGTCGCTGAAAATTCCCATCATACACCTTGAGAAGGTGCCGGGAGCATTGCACAAGCCAAAGGGCATGCGACGGTAGGCAAAAGTACCATATGGGCACGTAAAGGTGGTCTTTTCCTGGTCCTCCATGGCTACCTCAATCTGATTGTAGCCAGAGTATCCATCCAGGAAGCAATAGAATGCTCTGCCCGCAACTCTCTCTAAAATCTGGTCAACGAATGGGAGGGGAAAATGGTCCTTCCAGGTGCTCGCGTTGAGCTTCCGGTAGTCAATGCAAACGCGCCACCCGGTCTGAACACGGGTTGGCACTAACTCACCCTCCTCATTCCTCACTACAGTCACTCCTGCCTTCTTAGGCACAACCTGCACAGGACTTACCCACTCACTATGGGCAATCGGGTAAATGATACCCGCATCTAACAGCTTAAGCACCTCCGTCCGAACCACCTCCTTCATATTGGGGTTTAGACGCCGCTGAGGTTTCCTGGAAGGCTTCACATCCTCATCCAGAAAAATGCGGTGTGTACACACCGTAGGACTAATACCCTGAAGGTCTGCTATCGTCCAGCCAATTGCCCCTATATGCTCTCTCAGCAGGGCAAGTAATTTAGCCTCTTGATCCACCTCCAGGGAGGAGGAGATCACTACTGGAAATGTATCATTACCTTTAAGGAAGGCATATTTCAACGTATCCGGTAGAGGCTTCAAATCAGGTTTCGGTGGCTGGACCGACGATGGGAGAGCTTTAGATAATGGGGCACCCAGCGGTTCGAGAACTGGGTCCCAAACGGCGCCACATATATCCTCTACTGCTAGCATCTCCATCAAACTCCCGACCTCTGGAGAATCTAAAAATAACGCCTCATCGGCGGTCAGTGCTATCTCCAGAGGATCCTTATACAAGATACTTTCGACATGCTCTTGCACCAGCGTGTCGATCAAACTAACCTCATAGACCTCCTCCTCATCCTCTACCCGACTATCGACATTGTAGACATTCACCTCCATTTTCAAGTCCCCAAATGATAATTGGACTTGTCCAGTTTTGCAATTCATTACGGCACTGGAGGTGGCTAAGAATGGGCGGCCAAGGATAATGGGAGTCTTCTCAAAGACTTCCGAGATTGGACACGTGTCCAAGACAATGAAATCCACGGGGAACAAAAACTCCCCAACTTGTATCAACACATCCTTCACTACCCCCTTAGGAATTCTCACACTCCGGTCAGCCAACTGTAGCGTGACCGGTGTGGCTTTAAGATCACCTAAGCCTAATCTCAGATATACCGAATAAGGGAGCAAGTTGACACTCGCTCCCAAATCCAGCAAGGCCTTCTCAAAACTCTGGCCCGCAATAGCTATAGGGATAGTGGGACAACCCGGATCTTTCCGCTTAATCGGAATATCAGCTTGGAGAATGGAGCTCACTTGCTCCGTCAGTAGCACGTTGCACTGACTCTTAGTTCTCCGTTTCGACGTGCACAACTCTTTTAACACCTTGGCGAACTGAGGAATAGCGTCAATGGCTTCCATCAAAGAGATAGGAAACTGAACCTTCTTAAACAACTCAAGGATCTGGAAGTTCACATTGACGCTTGGCTTTGCCACCAAGCGATGGGGATATGGTGCAACGGGTGGCAATGGAGTCGTGGGGGCCGCAGGTGCGGGCACCACCACCTCAGGTGACTCCGATTCTTTCTTTTCCTCAGTATACTTCCCCACGTCTGGAGCAACTATTCGTGCAGCGACCGGCTCCGGAGGTGGAACCGGTTTTTGCTTCGGAGGGATCGTCTTATCAATCACCTTCCCACTTCTGAGAGTGGTGATCGCTTTTGCTTCCTCCAGACTGGGGTTCGAATTACTTGTGCCCGAACCATCTCCCAGAAAATTAGTACCGACAGCATTGGTGTGAGGTTGAGAGGGAAATTTTCCCCTCTCCTGTTGGTTTTGCCCAACTACTGCCGTCAACTGGGTTAATTGAGACCTAATGTCTCCAATTGCTTGCTTAGTCTGCTCAGTAAAGCTCAGTTGAGACTGCATGAGAGCCTTTAACATGTCATCAGTCTGCTTATCCCTCGGTGGATGATTTATGCCTGGGGGTGGCCCAGAATATGAAGGACCGTACCCCTGCTGATTCTGTGAGGGATAACGATATTGAGACATTTGGCCTTGCTGAGGCCGGTATGGTTGCACCTGTTGCTGAGGTGGTGCCTGGGGTGGCACTGGTGCTTTAGGATCTCTCCATCCCAGGGCTGGGTTATGAGCCCAGCCCGGATTATAGGTGTTTGAATACGGATCCCAACGTTGGTTCACCGCATTCACCTCAGCCTGGTTACTTTGGTATGCCTCCTTAACCATCGGAAAAGCAGGGCAAGCAGTCACTGAATGCCCCGGACACTCACAAAGCGCACACACCTCCTCAACTCTCACATCATTCACCTGTTGGACTTGCTTCATCCGCAAGTCCTCCATCTACTTGGTCAATCTATCCAACTGAGTCTGGACGGTATGGTCTCTCACACTCATGGGGAAGATACCGGACCCACTGGGTCCCTGTGCAACTATGGCCCTGTCAGCGAGGTCGGAAGGTTCCCAACTTCGGTACTTATCGGCCAACTCCTCTAGGAAATCCCATGCCTCATCTGGGGCCTTATCTAAGAAATCTCCCTCCTTACAGAGGTACTCAATCTGCTGGGCCGTCGCAATGTTTAGGCCCAACTGGAAGAATGTCACCAACTGGTGCTTCTCATACCCATGGTGGGGTAGAGACAACAACAAGTCTTTAAACCTCTCCCAGCACCTCAGAAATGACTCGCCCTCTTTTTGCCTAAATGACTGGATTTGGCGAGTCAGGTGTTGTGACTTGCTCTCCGAGAAGTATTTCCTATAGAACAGCTCCCTAACAGCGGCCCATGTCGTGAGAGATTGCTCCTTCTGCATTCTGAGCCACTTGTCCGCCCCATCTTTCAGAGAAGCAGGGAAAAGCTTAAGGCAAGCGTTTTCCCATTGGGTAGTGGTGGCTAGGGTGCGCACCAACCCCTCAAAGTGGCGGACATGCTCATATGGGTCCTCATTCTCCCTCCCGTAAAAGAGAGGAAGGGCATTGTGGGTTCCCGGTTTCACAGTGAAAGCGTTGCGTGCCTCCACAGTCTCAGTTGGCAGAACTATTGGGCCACGAGGAGTAGTCCTCTTGGGATGCATGTAATCCCGCATAGTTCTCTGTTCTGCCATCGGTGGTTCACTCTCTAAGACGAACAATGGATTGGGAAATTCTATGAAAATGTCATCTATGGGAATGGATTCAGGTTGACCTACGGAAGACTCGGACTCAGACTGACTAGACTCAAACTGGAATCCTACTGACTCAAACTGACTAGACTCAAGTGGAACTTCTACCAACGACTCTCTATCTATCCTAACTAGACGCTTAGACGGGTCTCGGTAGAAGAGTGGGTCCTCCTTTGGTGAACCCTTCCTACCTTTACCTATTTTGACTTGATTCTAAAAATAACAACTAAAAAATTTTCCTAAATTTTTATTAATTGTTTTTTTATGACCTAAGAAAAATACAATTAAAACTAAAATTCACTAGACACTAACGACCCGAATTTTTAACACCTCTTGCCTTCCCCGGCAACGGCGCCAAAAATGCTTGACCAAAATCCTATACCTAATTTAATGGGTTGCCCCAAGCGTAGGGCGGAGACCGGTGTAGCACAATACCCGGTAAGACCGGAATCGAATCCACAGAGAAGGTGGAAAGTGCTTACTAAAACTCGGGATGCTAGTTTAACACGGCTCTTAGGTAGCCACCCTTGTGATTTGTTGGTGAAATTACCTAAACTAAGAGAATTGATTTTACTTAAATTAATTAAAAGGAAGTACGGTCGTAGGATTCATAACACGGTGACCAGGTCCGGATATTTCCTGCTCCATTTGTTGTTCCAAAGAGAACGGTTGATTTTAGAGAGAAAAGGTTACCCCGAAAGATGCGAATCCTCGCAGTCGCCGTCACCCATGTACAGCGAAAAACAAGTTTTGGTCCCCCGTTCCTCGCGTTACATAGGCTCCAACGAGACTCAGATTCGTCCAACGGAAGCTCTTTAATAACCTAAAATTGCTTTTTCATGCTTTAGTGTAAAAATCGGAGTAAGAACAAATCCGTCCCTGGCCACGGCGTGTTAATCACCCCGCGACCATACTTATGGAACTACTCACTCATATTGAACAGAACAACCAAGAAAATTCTGAAATAAAACATGCTTTAATACTTGAATATGAATTAAAACAAGAGATTCGAAATCAGATCGCGAACAAACTCCCGCGAACTGAGATTAAAGTAAATAAAGCAGAAAGTTACCAAGCAATACTTGAATCTCCAACGAAACTGCAAAACTTCAATGAAAATAATCCCGGAAAGTAGAATCTCCAAAAGGGAAAAAGTTAGCTGCTAATTGGAAGAAAAATAATCAAAGTTCGAACCCTAATTCGGCCTAAAATCGGAGTATTTATCTCCCCCCGAAGTCAAAACACGTGGCAAAGTCAAACGGCCAATTTAAGACCCTCGGTATCGATACAGGAGAAGTCCTGTATCGATACCCAGACGTTCTGTTCCCAAATTGGCACACGGGTATCGATACAGGAGAAGTCCTGTATCGATACCGATCCTGCTAAAATGAAATTCCAGCTGTTTGGTCGTCCTTGCTTGGGTCCCACCGGTTCCCAACATGCCCGATGTCCTATTGCCACTTTCCCGTGCTCCTCCGGCCTGTTTCCTACAAAACAAACACAAACACCAAAAACAAGAGACAACACCGCATCAAGTGGAAAATGGAATAAATCGCGCCTCTAATGCGCTAATTCGCCCTACTTAGGCGCTTATATCTATGACATTGCGCGCCTATCAGTGAGGAAGATAAAATGCATTTCACCAACCCCACAATGATCTCTTGGCAGTTCCGATGACCATCTCCAACATTTTAATGGGAAGAGTATTAGTGGACAGTGGAAGTTCACTAGAAATACTCCACCAACATGCTTCCGAGCAGTTGGGTTTCCAATATAGTCAACTCCGGTTGTGTGATAAATTTCCTTATAATTAGCTTTTCTAGTACAGCTACCAGATCAAAGGGACAAATCTCCCTCCAAATCTCCATAGGAAATCCCTCCAGGGAGCAAATGACATTTTTCACAACATTTGTATTAGTAGATATATTGTCCTTCGGCATATGATGCAGTTATTGGCCTCCCAACTCTCAATAAGATAGGGGTCGTAATATCAACATATCATCTGAAAATTAAGTTCCCAACCTCAAGGGGAATAAGAGAACATAAAGGAAGAAAAAAGAGAGCACAAGAATGCTATCAAGCCTCCATCAACGAAATAAAGCCAGCCATGGTTATTGACAATATGGAGGTCAGAAACAAAGAGAAACTCCGCCAAGAAAAACCAGCAGAGAAAATTGATGAAGAAGACCTTGAACTAGGATAAAAAGATCAGAATAGGCTCTGGCCTAAATCCAGTGCTTTGTGCATAACTAATTACATGGACTCACGAGGACATGCCTAGAAGGGACCCAAGGGCTCACGCAAAACTTCAACGAAGTGGTTACAAAACAAGACCAAGAAACCTCTCATGGAGGTCCAGTAGTGGCCGCTATGCCGGTCAAATAATACAATTGTTCAACTAAAATCCTAAGGGATTTAGAAAGAAGTATGTGAAGAAAAAATTTCAGCACTCCAGTGCTACAAGTTACAAAGAACTACGAGTTCTAAAAGTACACCTGTAGTTCCACAACATTTGGGTATCAATAGTCAGTGCAATGCAGCACGATATGCGCCAGCATATTCACCATGCGTATTTTGTGAAGTTCGCTTAGAAATTGTGGCTCAGGCAAACTAAACATTTTGGTTCAAGCCAATAAGCGATAAAATAACAATTTGGCTCAGGCCAAAAAAGTGGTATTCTGCAAAAGTTTCAAATATTCTGGCAAATGGCCAAAAACTACTACACGGAACATGGCTGCTCAAGCCATGAAATCAAGCATACGACTTAGGTCATGATAGGTTCAAAACTGGCTCCTATGGAAATGTGATCCGCCTGTCCTGCTTTGCTTAGACGACCCACTTTATTTGGTTTTGTACCAACAAGACCTCCGTGGTCACCTTCTGACACCTTCGTGATACTTATTAGAGAGAGCGTGAACAAGCTACATCAACATGATTCTCTTGCTCCTAGCAGGGGAGTTGCTTTCATTTGCTCAGGTCCAACCAGATAACAAGCTCTGCTTAGCTGCTCCGTGCACAATAAGCAGAGCAGGCTAGACACCTTCTGCTCATGCATAACCGACTCTTGTAACTGATTCTCATAGAATCCGAATAGAAAATTTTCAACAACTCCTACGCAGAGTTCAAACTATGATCAGTCCACTACATCTAAACAGCTAAGAGGCTCCTCTGAGATAAGCTCCTCCATCGAATCTAGCCATTTACACCAGATATTCAAATAACACATCTTTAAATGTCTATAAATACCACACCCTCAGTGGGCAAAAGTCCTTCGGGACACACAAATTTTGAGTAGATCCCTAGTGCCTACTCGCCTATCTAATCCTCCGGGATACATGAAATCCAAGCAAAAGCCTCACACTTGCTCAGCCTAACGACTTTAATCCTATAGGATTAATGGCAATAAAGATGTGCAAAATGCAATGAGCAATGATAACCACATTAGCTCTATGCTTGTCAACTTTGAAACTCCGTACATTAACTCAACTCCGCGCTTGCAAACTCGCCTACCTGATGCTCATTTTCAACCTTGCAGCTTTGTGCTCCTTTGTTTCGCTACAAGCATAGCCGCTTAGAAAGGCTACAACCTGACTCCACAAGTTTGGTCAACAACCACTGTAATGTTAATAATGGGGAGTTTATGGATTAAATTGTAAGGGCACATTCTACTCAGCTCCCTGATTCACTCAACTTTCTGCTCAGCAAGATCGATTGCAATGCTCAACTTAAGCTTAAAGAGCTCGAATACCTGAACAACAACTAAGCTTTACAAAGGCCATCAAGACGAATACTCAAACAAAGCAACATAACCATGATTTGTCCCATGCACTTTGTGAATACCAAATAGTATTTTCTCATCTTTGCTCTTGCTCTTACTCTTACTAAAAAACAAGGGAGTAGCTAATAGGTACAAATTGGGCACCAATAGTGACGTGTTCCTCAAAATAGCCTGTTCAGGCATGTTGGGTCTTACGCTCGTATTGGTTGCAAAGGTTCTGACCTGACCAGACCCATGAGTACATAACATGGGCTCATTAGGCCTAGTCTGCTCATCCTGGCTCAACCAGACACAATCTCCGCTGATCATCTGACCAGGAATGTCTGACCCGATCAGACATCATCCGACCAGTAATGTCTGACCTGACCAGACATCATCCGACCAGAACATGTTTGGCTAAATCCGTCTTCTGGACAGAACCTACGTAACAGATTGCTACAAAATCTCAACCAACCTTATCCCTAAAACAAGATAAGTCCTAAAACACCCACTTCCTTATGAAATGTGAATATTGGTTATTCATGATCATAACAACCCTAAGAATCCTAGAAATATCTATATCCTCTGGGAATATCCATGAGAATCTTCAAGGACTATTCTTATTTTATGGAGAGAGGACGTAATCTGATTCGTCCATCCTGGTCCGCCAAGCCTGGTTTTCTCGGACCAGTCTGCCCGGCCTAACAAACACGCACTTTTCTAGGAATATACAACTATCAAGTAGTCAAACGGATTCCTCAATATCTGGGAAGCAACTCACTATCCCTATTCTTGCGGATAAAGGTACACTTCTTTCGGGATTCAAATAACCTTATCCGGGATACTCTCCAACCGCCTCCACAAAAATAGGCTAACTAAGTACACTATTGTGGACGCACCTCCGGAGGGATCCTCGAATCGATTCGGAGTCGCCACCCGGGTTTTAGCGGATTGTCCCCGAGGAACCGAACTCGATTGACTCGTGCCTCATTCAATGGATAAGGATTACTGGCCTGTCATCACCATACTATCTTAGGTTCGGGAGCTCAGTTACGAGAGGGGAAGGGTTTTACGGCACCCCCCTCGCCCGGTTCGAAGACTGGTCTCTACTTGACTTTTGTGGGATTGTAATGAATGTATGCAACTCAACTTTGAACAAGTAATGGGAATGGGGGATGGGAATCACGTAATGATGACAAACACAACAATAAGCTACGGTGCATGCTTGTGCTCCGTAAATCTACATGAATGATGATGATATGCAAGTATGAACAAGCTAAGTGTAGACACCCCGATTTTGACCTAAGAAACTTATCAAGCATTCCCGATGATGAAATAGACCAACCATGTATACCTTGAGGCTAAGAACAAGGCTTGAACTCACTAAACCATCCAGCACCCCCATAAACCTTCCTAGAACAACACTAAACCAACCAAAATGACCAAAATACCCTTCAAACCATCCAAAATGCTCTTCAAAATAAACCCAAGCCTACTCCATCTTCTAATACATTCAAAACCCTCTTTATTGATATATAATATGCCTCAATCCGTTCTGAAATGAGGGAGATGTGCCCGTTTTACCAAAACGACTTGTTTTCCCGACCTTCTGAGGGTAAAATGGTCACACATTTTGATGTACAAAAAATCTTGGGTTCAAACCACTTGGGTTAGAAATTACACTCAATAAGCTTTCCAACGCTTCAAACCACGCACAAAACGGAGTTCGGTAGCACCCGGAGCAGCCCTTTGAAGTTTGATCTGTTGTGCAGACCTTTGAGCGCTCAAACCATGTGCGAACCAGAAATTTTCAAAACATTTTTCAGCTGGTTTTCCACCTAAACTATGGGCTCCCCCTGATTTCTACAGCTTCGTTTTCACACCAGAATCCCTCTAATAACATTCCCTCCCCAACTTGAATTGCAAATTGCAAATTCCCCTCATTTCTCTCTATATAAACCATCCTCCACCCATTGTTTAAAGACCCTTTGGCTGATCTCTTACACTCTCACACCCTTCATCAGATCAAACCCACTCTCTTTCATCCTTCAACCACGTTTTACACTCTCTCTCATATATTTCCATCATCTTCAACCTCCAAAAATCCCATCTTTAAGACCAAATACACATGGGCCTTTAAGATACCAACTGATCTTGACCTCTTTCTCACTCTAAAACTCCATAGTCAGCCCCTCTCTACTGTAATCATCCATCAATTGCAGCTCCATTGTCCAAAATCAATTAAACCCACTTGATCATGCCAAAAATGGTCATCTAACCTTCAATACACCCCCATCCACTCAATCAATCATCCAATCAGCCCTACACTCACACTTCTCTGTCCAAAATACTTCATCTATAGCCCATAAACAAAGCCACTACCCATCCATTCATCAAACCACAAGTTCAAGCCTTGATCATAGTCGAAAAGGTAGAAAATCATGTGAAAAATCACATTTTGGTCATCCTGAGGGAGACCAGTGAGTTCATGGAGGTTCCACATACCTTCTATGAGCTCACAAGGTCCTAAATATCCAGAATAACAAACTTCAAAAATCTCAGCTCAAGATAGCTTGAGCGCTCAATGTCCGTACATTGAGCGCTCAAACTCTATCTTGGTTCATATTTTCTTTATGTTTATTTCAAGTTTGTGTTCTATTTTTGGTTCAATGCAGTGTGTGTGTGTTGATGTTTGGCTAAACCAACCTTATTACGAAGTGTGTGTGCGTTGGTGTGTGTGTTGATGTTTGGCTAAGCCAACCTAATCTCAAAGTGTGTGTGTGTTGATGTTTGGCTAGGCCAACCTGATCTCTCCCTTCCTTCACTCTAATCATGCTTATGTGTAAACCGATGCTTGCTCCCCACTCCTATGGGCACCTCAAGTTCATTTTATTCATGTTGATGAAATTTCAATACATCATGCACCATCATGTCATGTTGAACTAATTTGTGGTCCAAATGAGGGCTGAATGCTGCAGAAACACTCAAGTAAAGAAGATGGCTTGAGCGCTCAATGCACATCTTTGAGCGCTCAAACTGTCCTCTGGTTCCATCAAAACTTCTTCTCATTTCAGCTTGTTCTTGACATGTTGAGTATTCTACAAAGTTTTACAGCATTAAGTCTTCATTTCTTCCATTTTCTTTGCCCCATTTTGGTCCATGAATGAGTTCAAACCCATGATTATGTGATTATGCCATTTTGTCTAGTAATCCAAATGCTATTTTTGAATAAATAATGGTGGTCAAAACGTGCTTTCATCAAATCAAAATCATCAGAAGCATCATAAGCATGTATGGGTGGCCAGTAGTTTGAGCGCTCGAACCCACAGGTTGAGCGCTCAAACCCTTGGCAGTGGGTCAGATTGGTTTAGCCTTGCAGCGGTTTGTGGTGTCATTTTTGGTTATTTTGTTATCATTTTGTATAGTCTAATGCTATTACTTGCTGTTTGATGCTCTTGTTTGTTCATACTTGCATATCATCGCCATTCATGTAGATTCACGGAGCACAAGCATACACCGTAGCTCATTGTTATGTTTATCATCGTTATTTGGCTTCCCATTCCTCATTTCCCATATTTGTTCAAAGTTGAGTTGTATACATTTCTTGTATAATCCCACAAAAGTCAAGTAGAGACCGGTCTTCGAACCGGGCGAGGGGGTGCCGTAAAACCCTTCCCCTCTCGTAACTGAGCTCCCGAACCTAAGATAGTATGGTGATGACGGGCCAGTATTCCTTATCCATTGAATGAGACATGAGTCAATCGAGTTCGGTTCCTCGGGGACAATCCGTTAAAACCCGGGTGGCGACTCCGAATCGATATCGAGATATCCCTCCGGAGGTGCGTCCACACTGAGACACAAAACAACAAACAAAGTGTTAGTATGTGATGAACAACAACAGAATGACCATAAACGACATGAACAACACATATGAAGCAAAACTGATCTGATCCACTGCCAGAGGTTTGAGCGCTCAAAGAGGACTGTTTGAGCGCTCACACCCCTCTCACCCACACATGCTCATGATGCTTTCTGATGATTCTGGTTTTGATGAAAACATGTTTGATGCACTTTAAGCTGCTTGAAAATGATACTTTGATGACTAAGCAGAAAGGTATGGCTATGTTAACATAAACTTGAAGCTTGATGATGAACCAAACAAGGTAATAAAGGCAGAATGGGTGAAAAATATATCATTGTGAGGCATCCAAAACACTCAAAACGCAGTTAGTAGACTAATATGATGAAAACTCTTGATGCACTAGAAAACAGTTTGAGCGCTCAAAGGGATGCTTTGAGCGCTCAAACCATCTTCATGGTTTGAGTGTTTACATGCCTTACTGCCTTTATTTGGATCATCAACAATCTCAAGATAGTGCACAATAATGTAAATGTACTTGATGAACCAGAAACATTGACAAAATAAACATGAAATGCATGCATGAGTGAGAGATGAGTATTGGGCCATGATAAGCATCATTAGAATGAGAGGGAGAAGATATCAGGTTGGCATAGCCAAACATCAACACACACACACTTCGAAATAAGGTTGACTTAGCCAAACATCAACACACACACACACACTTCGTGAATTGGTTGGCTTAGCCAAACATCAACACACACACACTACATGAACTGAAAACAGAATACATAACTGAAATAAACAAGATTCAAATGCCAAAATCAAACAAGGTTTGAGCGCTCATGGTGTTAGCATTGAGCGCTCAAGCCTCATTCAAGGGTTGTGAGTTTCTGTGATTTCTGACCATTCTATGATGCTTTTGTGAGCTTAAACAATCTGATCATTGTTAAAAAGAGTGAGATACCCTGTTTGCTTCATGAAATATGATGATGAAACATCACTTTTATGGTTTTTGGATTCATTGATCAATGATCAAAGGCAAAATAAACTGATTTGAGAGTTGTTGAACCACCAAAAAGCCATAATAATGATGTTACCAACATAAGATATGATCAAAAACCACAAAAACATGAAAGGGGCCAAAATAATTTGAGCGCTCAAGCTGTGACATCAGCACAGTTTGAGCGCTCGAACCATTTCGAGTTCAGATATTTGAAATCAGTTTTTCTTGATATCTAAGACCTTGTGAGCTCATAGAAGGTATGTGGAACCTCCATGAACTCACTGGTCTCCCTCAGGATGACCAAAACGTGATTTTTCACATGGTTTTCTACCTTTTCGACTATGATCAAGGCTTGAACTTGGGGTTTGATGAATGGATGGGTAGTGGCTGTGTTTATGGGCTATAGATGAAGTATTTTGGACAGAGGAGTGTGAGTGTATGGCTGATTGAATGATTGATTGAGTGGATGGGGGGTGTATTTGAGCTTAAAATGGTGATTTTGGCTTGGATGAGGTGGGTTTTGATGGAAGAGCTGGGTTTGGACGAAATGGATGGAATGTATGGGCTGTAAATGGCTTATTAGAGTGAGAGAGGGGCTGTTGTAGTTGGTATCTTAAAGACCCATGTGTATTTGGTCTTAAAGATGAGATTTTTGGGTGTTTTGGAGGTTGAAGATGATGGAAATGGATGAGAGAGAGAGTAAAACGTGATTGAAGGATGAAAGAGAGTGGTTTTGGTCTGATGAAGGGTGTGAGAGTGTAAGAGATCAGCCAAGGTTGGGGGGGGGGGTGGTTTATATAGAGAGAAATGGGGGGAAATGAATTGGCTTTGAAATGGAGGGTCTACCAAGATGATTTAGGCCTTCCCTGGGGGCTACTGTATGCATGCGAGCAGTAATACGGCGGTTAGACGCTCCAATGTCAGAAGAATCTCATGATTAGATGCTCTACCAAAAACAAACTGGACAAGGCTTGAGCGCTCAAACAGGGGGTTTGAGCGCTCAAAGGGTCTACATGCCAAACTTTGCGGGGCTGCCCCGGGTGCTACCGAACTCCGTTTTGTGCGTGGTTTGAAGCGTTGGAAAGCTTATGGAGTCTAGTTTCTAACCCAATTGGTTTGAAGCCAAGATAATTTGTACATCCAAGTGTGTGACCATTTTACCCTCAGAAGGTCGGAAAAACAAGTCATTTTGGTAAAACGGGCACATCTCCCTCATTTCAAAACGGATTGAGGCATATTATATATCAATAAAGAGGGTTTTGAATGTACTAGAAGATGGTGTAGGATTGGGTTTATTTTGAAGAGCATTTTGGATGGTTTGAAGGGTATTTTTGTCATTTTGGTTGGTTTAAGGTTGTTCTAGGAGGGTTTAGAATGGTTTAGGGTGGTTTGGTGAGTTCAAGCCTTGTTCTTAGCCTCAAGGTATCCACAATTGGTCTATTTCATCATCGGGAATGCTTGATAAGTTTCTCGGGTCAAAATTGGGGTGTCTACAACTATACGCTCCGGCATAACACCTATAAATAGGCCATTGTTACTTGAAAGTTAGGTACAACTCTTCCCTCCAGAGAAACCTTAAAGCTTATTTCTATCAACTAGCATACTCTAGCTTGATTATATACATTTCTCCTATAGTCTATTGACTTAGGCATCAAAGGGTCATTGGCCGACACCCCATCGATGCCAAGTACACTGTTTTTGCAGGCAATCGATCTCAACTTAGACCATCCAACGTTTTAAATGAACCATTGAAGAACCTCGTTCACAGAGGGGCCCAAAATGGCTTCATCACCACTTTGGCACTTCTGTGATTTCGCATAGCAAACATGATAAATCAACACATGATTCATGGTAAATAATTTACCCATGTTTGTGGGTTGCCGAGTTTGTATTTTAATTTTTCAAATTTTGTTTTGAGAATTTAGGGCATAGAAGATTATGAGAGAGAAAGAATTAAAAGATTAGGAAAAAAGAAGATTTAAAAGATAGGATAGATATATTGAGATAAATTAGGAAAGATTATGAGAAAAAAAAAATTTAAAAATTAGAAGAAAGAAATGGTAGTTTGGAATTTATTTGAATTTAAGGATGCAAACTTAATTATTAAACCCAACTAGGATGAGTACATAAATTCCAAATAGGATCCCTGTCTAACTCCATTATTATGTAGTACTAGTTTTGGTCACATCACTTATTTTTCTAATTTAATCGGACGAATAAAAAGTAGCACCCAACTGACACAAACTTTCGCAAATTAGTAAAATAAAGAAAAAGTTAGATCAAATATCACGAGAGATCATTTTCAATGATAGGGTTTGCTTTTTGACATAACATTCAACGATGCTACAAGTACACCACACATACACATTAAGGGCTCGATTGGCTGCAGCATTAGAGGGGGTATTAAGTTATACCCCCTCCCCTTATCCCGGTCCCACAGTTTTATACTTGGTTTGGCAAAAATTTGGAACCCGGATAACTTAATACCCCCACCCATATAATACCCCTTTATACCCCTTCCCCCTCCCTAATTAATAACACCCCCTCCCCCTATTACTAATTTATACCCCCTTATACCCCCTACGAAATTACCCCATACCCTCCCTTATACCCCTCCCCTTACCCCCAATTTTTTTGTTATTGTTTTTAAAAAGAAACCGAATGGAATTTTAATTGTTTTACGAACTCTTGCGATTTCCTTCGGATCCAAAAATGAAGTACTTTTGTGCATAATTTTTTAATTTTTTTTGCACCAAATTAAACTACTAATGGAGATCTTTAATTTGATACAAAAAATTTTGAAAATTTTTATACTTTAGAATTTGACATTGTTGGCTTGCTTTGCAATATCATTCGGATCAAAAAATAAAGTATTTTCACATTAACTTTTTTTCTTTTTTTTGTACCAAATTAAACTACAAATTGAGATCTTTAACTTGATACAAAAAAATTTAATTTTTTTTATACTTTAGAATTTGACATTGTTGGGGAATAACATAAAAATTACTAATTAGTTATTATTAAACACGTATAACTAGAAATATTATTAAAATGAATAATAAAAAATTAAACTTCATCCACCCAACTTTAAACTTCGAAATATTATTGAAATGAATAATAAAAAAATAATAACTGAATATTTTAATCTTAGATATAACTAATAAAATGAATTATTTATTAAAAAAGTATAATTAATTTAATTACTATTGTGTTTATGTATTTTTTTTTATCATAAAATCTAATATGACTGTTCAAGAGCAAAAAAGTCATTTGTCAAGT
Source organism: Vaccinium vitis-idaea (assembly GCA_963854785.1). Taxonomy (NCBI): domain Eukaryota; kingdom Viridiplantae; phylum Streptophyta; class Magnoliopsida; order Ericales; family Ericaceae; genus Vaccinium; species Vaccinium vitis-idaea. The sequence goes on from OY978216.1 coordinate 38,971,518, forward strand.
TTTTACATCATCCACCCAACTTTATCCCTTTATCACAAATTCATCCAAACCACAAACTAATTAATCCCCTCTTCATAAATGTCACATCACTGTGGGTCCACCCTTACTAAATAATATCTGTTACTATCTTATTCCCTTACTATCTTATCCCACCAAAACGTATCCCGCATCCAATCAGGGCCTAAATACACACTATGATATTACGAGTACATCACACATACACATTAAATACACATTATGATGTGACATATGAGGAGAAGTTCGTTTTTTAAGTGGGCAACACATTTTGTTATATGCATAAATAAGGGGCAGTTAATTAGCCATCCTAAACAAAAAAAAATGTTATGATCCCATCCTAGTAATTTCAAATTGTTATGGTTCCATCCTGACTTCTAATTAATACCCAAAAAGCCCCTGCTTTTTGTTTTTTCCTTTTCTAATTTCATAGATTTTATAGTCAGATTTTGGAAATATTAGTAGTCCTAAAATCATCCCACAAAACAATCAAAAATTTAATACCTTCATATCCCATTAATTTCAGTTGTATTATTAAGTGGTAGGCAGTTATGGAATCTCTATCATCCAAAAACCATCCCAACTTACCAACCATCCCCAATTTTTTCGGTGGAACCCCACCCTCAAACCAAAAACCATCCAGATCAACCAAAATCCCCAAAATCTCGCTGAAACCTCAAACCTCCCCCAAATCGTGCCAATCCAGATTTTTCGGTAAGAAACAAAAACCTCATCAAACCATCCCAAATCCCTGATTTTTCGGTGGAATCCCACTGATCCTCCACCAAAAATTTCTGCAATCCACCACATCCCATTACCCAGATTTTGTGCGAACGTGGAGGAAAAAAGTTCAGTGGCGGCGAAGCGGTGGTTGAGGAGATGAAATCTCAGCAGATTTCAACACCGGTGTACCATTAACCAAGTAGTTCACAACGAAGGCATCACGGCAATGGCGAGTAAGATTTCTCCCCAAGCCACGATCTTCCATGTGTTTCCGTTTGTTCGAACCACCTTCTCCTTCCTTTGGTACCATAATCGTGGCACTTTAGGACTGGGTTTTTTAAAACCGACAGTCGATTTAGAGTTCTGTAGGGTTTTTTTGGATTTTCTTGCAATTAATCTACCAAAGGTTAGGACTTAGGGTTTGTACACCATTTTGAAGATACAATCTGTGGTCGATTGGAATTAGGGGTTCTTTACAAAATTAGTTATGGTTTACCAAGGTTTTATTTTGGGGAAAAATATGGATTTTCTCGTATATATTGTGATCATGGTTTTTGGGTTCACCATTTTGTGCTATTTTGCCCTCCCAAAAATAAACCCCTAATATGGACAGCCCAAACACTGCCTTATTTTGTGTATAATGATCCTTTTAACCTTTGTCTACCTGTAAACCATTGCCAGATGATGTCACTTTTGAGCTCTGAAAGTGATTGCATATGCCCACATACTTAACCTTAGACTAAAATGGGGACTGAAAAATATGGATTTTCCCGTAAATATTGATTTAGCATTTTATATGTAGACGGTTAAAAATGGTGAATCGTTGAACCATGTTTATTGAACACAATTATACTGGATTCATAGCATGGAATATTAATTTACCATTTTTATAGGTATTGAAAGTTTCGATATAGAAGTGCAGGGGTTGATGCTGCTTTGGACAATGATGGTGGTCATGCATCCACCAAAAAACCGAAAATTTTTGTTAGAGGAAAGAAGGGACCATGATGAAGAAGCCTCAAAAGACGGAACTCGTTAAAAAAATGCGGGTGGAGTGCGCGATACACCTTTCTTATCAAGCCTAGGAGGCATAATGAATTTACTTAAGCACCTTAACTTGAGGAATTGCCACATTGAAGTTTTGATTTACCATTTTCGAACATTAGTACGGGATCAATGGAAAGCCAATAAACCATGTTTCTATTTCATTTTTAAATGGTATATGGACACACTGGACAATTAGGTACCCCCATGTCTTTTAAAATGGAAAAGGGAATTGAATACAGTAAATATGGTTTCTTGATTTACCATATTCACGAGTTTGGAAACCATACATTAATATGGTTTCTTGAATTATCATCTTCACTGGTTTGATACATAAAAAAATGGATTGGAGAATTTTTCTTTCAAACATGATAAATGAATACATCATGTTTGTCCCTTAACCAGTTCTGCTTGCAACCAAGAATAATCTATGTGGGTTCTTTACTTGCTTGGGGCTAGAAAAGTTTAAATTCAAATTCTCTTGCTGGTATGGAAATGAATCAGCCGATCTTCTTGATTGGGATTAGAAAATTTGAAATTGGAATTGAAACAAGTAAGGAAATGAAATAGCCATGTTCAAAATTGAAACAAGTAAGGAAATGAAACCCACTCAGAGATAGGATTTTCGGAATTAGTGGAACAAATAAATGACATGATTAAAGGGATGGAAAACAGCCAGTTCAAAAAAAAAAAGGGATGAAAAACAGGATGATTTACTATTAAAGTAATTAATAAGGGGTATAATGGTCAAAATTCAAATTACAGGATTGAATCATAAAGATTCAAAAGTCATAGGGTGGCATCCTAAGGATATTATTGAAAGAGGGTGACTAATTAAATTTCTCCATAAATAATGTACTCATATCATTTTTGACATCCAACGCCAATGACCGTCCCTGATTGAATCATTCCATTAAAGTCACTTTCCTTCCTCTGTTCCATAATTCTCTCGCACTTTCTCGGAAAAAACCAAAAGAAAACAAAAAAGAGATCGAATTCATGGCAGAGAGCAAGAAAGAAACCATTGTAATGTTCCCATTCATGGGCCAAGGCCACATAATCCCTTTCCTAGCTTTATCCCTCCAACTAGAACAAAAGGGTTTCAACATAATCTTCGTCAACACCCCAGTCAACATCAAAAAACTCCGTCAATCAATCCCACCCTCCTCCTCCGCCATCCACCTCCGTGAAATCCCTTTTCACAGCTCCGACCACCACGGCCTCCCTCCACACGTCGAGAACTTGGACGCCCTCCCTTACCCACTAGTCATCAATTTCCTCCAAGCCTCCAAATCACTCAAACCCCTTTTCACATCCTTACTCTCCGACCTCATACGCGCTGGAGATCCGCCGCTCGTCGTCGTTACCGACATATTCTTTGGGTGGTCGGCGGAGGTAGCGAACGAATTGGGTTTGTTTCATGTGATATTCAGTGGGGCAGGAGGTTTTGGTTTGGCGTGTTATTACTCTACGTGGCTGAACTTGCCTCACCGGAAAACGGAGTTGCCGGAGTTTAGTTTGCCGGATTTTCCTGAAGCCGGGAAATTCCACGTCACCCAGTTGGCAGCGAGTTATCTGGCCGCTGACGGCAACGACCCTTGGTCAATTTTTCAACGGGAGAATCTTTCGGCGTGGTAAGTAGCTATTTTTAATACTCCAGTAATTTGTACATATACAGAATCTGGGCAAAAATATAGGCCTTTTGGATTTCCCAAAACGAGTCCAGCGTTACCGGAGATGACGTGGTTTACGTACTCCCAACGTTGCCCCCGACTCTCTGGTAGAAACAATTACTAGGAGTATTATTTATTTTTGTTGGGTGGTTGCGCCACACATAATTATGGTGGCGATTTTTTACTTTTAAAAAGTACTAAATAGTAGTCCTAAAGGAATCGGTTCCTATAGTGCTCAATCCGATCTAGCTGTCTGTTCAGCAATTAACTGTTAAGATTTTGTTACATGTAAGGGGTAATTATCTTACATCTAATCTAAGATAATATTTGAAATATGACCTATTAAAAACACTTTTGGACCACCTAGTTGGGCATTACAGGAATATAGTGTCTTTAACCATGCGAGGACCCCAAATTCACTCCGAATGAATTTGAACTACATGCGATTCCTTTATGTGATGTAAAATGAAACTTTTAAAGGTATGATTCGTTATTAATTCGTTTCACTTTTGAAACTGATTTATCCGTCATTCATGTGAAAAAATCGTTTCAATTTCCCTTTCTCGATAAAATCAAGTTCAAGATAGATTTATTTTGAGAAAAATAAATAATTGGAGTTCTATCGTTCTTCCTTGGGAAAAGTATATGAATTATTCCCGTGGATTATGATCGCTGTGTTTGGTTGAGAGTTTTGAGAAGAATTTTTTGAAAAATATTTTTGAGAAGAGTTTTGGAGTGCGAAATGCTTATGACGTGAAGTTCTGACTGCAAAACGTCAACGTCAAGTTCTGACTGCAATTGATTTTCTCCGAGTAATGATTTTCTGACTGCAATTGATTTTTCCACAAGTTCTGACGTGAAGTACCTCAGAGTAATGACTTTGTCCATCTGTCGATGTTCCAGGCCAAAACCCAGCTGTGGGCCCCTGGCCAAAACGCAGCTGTCTCTCTCTGCGCGAAACCCTCTCTCTCTCTCCCTCTCTCTCTCTCTCTGCGCGAAACCCAATTACCCAGTGGGCCCCTGGCCAAAACCCAGCTGTCTCTCTCTGCGCGAAACTCTCTCTCTCTCTCCCTCTCTCTCTCTCTCTGCGCGAAACCCAATTACCCAGTGGGCCCCAGGCCAATAACGCATCCGATCACAAACTTCTTTTTGAGATCAAAAAATTGTTTGAGAAATACAATCCGAACACAGTGGATATCTCCTTGACTTGAATTTTATAACAATATAATGATGTACACTACAATATTCATAAAAGTAATAATTTAAATATTTAGATGAGATCGGGTTTATTCTACATGAGAAATCACATGAAGAGTACTAGTGAATCTTGTTTAATGGAGTAAATAAAGATATAATAAAATTGTCAAATACTTAAGATGCTTTGCTACTTTTTTTTTCATTCAGTCATTATTATTTGGAACTACATGTTATTCCCTTAAGACTTTTTTTTTTTTGTCATTCGTCATTCCTAATCTATTACATGGGGAAGTGGGAATAAGATTTGATCCTGGAATGCAGTGTAGGACATCCAAGAGCTTTATCACATCAACTAGCCACCACTTGCATTAGGACTTTTTTTGAAATATAAAATTTTTATAAAATCACCAATGGGTACAAAGGGTTTAAAATTTAAAAGGGAAAAGGAGGGAGAAGCCCGAAAATAGGGACCCTCATTCAAGAACCCAAAAGCAACGACTACCACTCCTACATTGTCAGCAGATAAAAAATAAAAAATAAAAATAAGAACAACAACTACCAGTCCTAACAAATGAGAGGAACAATGAAATGGTTGGCTAAAGTAGGCAACCAAACAAACAAAAAAAAAGGCTAAAAGTCGGCAACCAAAGTCCAAACCATCTGAAAAAATCATGACCTGACTCGTTAATTTTAAAATTTTGATGCCTACATCATTCAGCTGAAAATATCATGCCAATTGGCGACAAGATCAGTAAGCTTGAAAGCTTGTCTTCAAAGAAATAACAATTAGAGTTCTATCATCTAGTATTTCTTTGTCAAAGATTTAAGGAATGACTCACGTTGAAGGCCAACTTCTTGTTTTTTTTGCAGTACTGATGTATGCATCAAGGTTCACGTATAAGGTGTTCAAATCTTTAGATGAGATTGTGATAGGGAATATTCTTTAGATGATCCGATCAAGCTGATTTTTATTGGGCTAGTCAGATCTTATTTTAAATTTGATGAACAATTCAGATAATTTGTGTAGGATCCTGAAGAGGGTGTGAGAATACAAAGAAGAGAAATAATTGAAGAAATGATTGTATTACTGAAATATTCTGAATACCTATTACAATGTCAATCAACGTTTAAATAAAGATAACCTAGCCCTAGAAAGGAAACACAAAAGATGCGCCTAATCTATGCCTTAAATAGAAAGATACAATGAGATACAATTACGATAATTAAGAGATACGTACATAAAGATACACAAGAGATACATTCATACCCCCCTTCAAACTCAGGATGCGAGAGCAGAGAGCATTGAGAGTTTGCCAAGGGGAAAGCAAAAATGGGCAGCAGTTTGAGTCTTCGTTAAGAAGTCCGCCAACTGCAGCATGGAAGAGATGAAAGGTAAAGCAATGGTGTCGGACTGAAGATGTTGGCGAATAAAATGACAATCAATTTCAATATGCTTTTTGCACTCATAGAAGGTCGAGTTGTGGGCAATCTGAATAGCACTCTTGTTGTCACAATAAAGAGGCGTAGGAGTAGTAATAGAGACATCCATATCCGATATAAGCCAGCGAAGCCACACAATTTCAAAGGTAGCATGAGCCATAGCACGATATTCAGCTTCAGCAGTGGAGCGAGCAACAACAGATTACTTTTTGCTTTTCCAAGAGATAAGAGAGTGGCCCAGAAAAACACAAAGGCTAGAGGTAGATTTGCAGTCACTGATATCCCCAGCCCAATCAGCATCAGCGTAAGCGTGAAGAGTCAAACTCGATGTAGAAGAGAGCAGAAGACACTGATGGAGAGTACCACGAACATAACAAAGAATACATAATAAAGTCGCCCAATGTGTAGTCCGAGAAGCAGAGACAAATTGACTAACAATGTGAACAACATAGGCAATATCCGGCCGAGTAACAGTGAGATAAACCAAGCAACCTACCAATTCACGGTATTTCGTAGGATCCTCAAGAGGAACACCATCAGAAGCAAAGAACTTGGCATGAAGCTCAAGGGGGGTATCAACGGCTTTGGTATCAGTGAGACAAGAACGGTGAAGGATATCAACAGCGTACTTGGATTGTCCTAGAAGATACCCCTGGGAGAGGAAGCGACTTCAATATCAAGAAAATACCGAAAAGGGCCCAAGTCTTTCATCTCAAATTCCTGAAAGAGGTGACATTTCACGTCAATGACGTCACTAATATCAGCTGAAACAGAACCAGTGATGATCATATCGTCCACATACAGTAAGAGAAGAACCAGACCATGAGATGTGCGACGAAGAAAGAGAGCAGAGTCAGGCACATTGGGCTGGAAACCAATCCGGAGAACCACATCCTGAAATCGCGCATACCAAGCGCGAGGAGACTGTTTCAAGCCATAAAGAGCGTGACACAAGCGACAAACAACACTAGAGGGATGAGAGAATCCAAGAGGAGGCTTCATATAAACCTCTTCAGAGAGAGAGAGCCATTGAGAAAAGCATTTTTCACATCCAACTGATAGAGAGGCCATCAGTTCATAGCAGCGACAAAGATCAAGGTGCGAATAGTGGTCATTTTAGGAACGGGAGCAAAGGTCTTTTCATTATCAATCTCATACTCCTGAGAAAACCCTTTCGCAACTAATTGGGCTTTATACCGTTCCAAAGAACCATCAGAATGAGTCTTGTCCTTCCAGATCCATTTGCAACCAATAAGATTCTTACCATCCGGCAACGGAATCAATTCCCAAGTCTGATTCTGAGCAAGAGCAGTGAGTTCAGCTTGCATGGCATCCACCCAATTAGGATCATTACAATCTTCTTTATAGGACCTAGGCTCAAAATAAGTGTGAATCCGAGAAAGAAATGATTGATAAAAACACGAGAAACAAGTATTAGTAAAGCCATATTTTACCGGTGGGTGGCGATTTTACGAATAGGATACCTGCGAGCAGGCGGATCGGGATCCTCTAAAAACAGATTGGGAAGCAGGTGAAGTTGGACGACGAGTGTACACTTGGGGAAAAGGGGTGATCGGATTGTGATGAGGAGCTATAGGAATATCAAACACCTCAAGAGTAGCGGTATATTCTTCTGCAGGCACATCCATAGGAAAGGGATCAATATGAATCAAATCTTCTATTGCGACAGGAGCAGTTTTGGGAGAAGAGTAAAGTACGGAAGACGCTCTAAGAAGATGACATGCCGAGATACATATAGCTTTTTGGTCACAGGATCATAACACCGATAGCCTTTTTGAGTAATGCCATAGCCCAAAAAGACACATAAGACACATCGGGCACTGAATTTAGTGCGATCTTTCTTAGGTAGAAGGATAAAACAAGTAGAACCAAACACTCAAAGAAGAGAGTAGTTAGGAGCCTGTCCATGGAGCCCGCTCATAAGGAGTGCTACTAGAGAGAAGAGGAGTAGGCATCCGATCAAGAAGATAGGCTGTAGTGAGGACAGCTTCTCCCTAGAAAATAGAAGGTAAGGAGGACGACAATAGGAGAGACCGAGCAATATTAAGAAGGTGACGATGCTTTCTTTTAGCTCTACCATTCTGGGCGGGAATGTCAGTGGAAGACGATTGATGAATAGTCCCATGTGTATCTAAGAATGCAGTTAACTCAGAAAGAGAATATTCACCACCCAAAAATGTCACTAACAAAAATTTTGCCCAAAAGACCAGAATTAGTCAAAAGTTTTAGACGCTCACTGGACAGATGCCCTAACCTAGAATGCCAAAGGTAAAAGGGGGAGGAATTACGATCTAAGGAAAAGGATGACATGGTCATGGAGGTGGATGTGACAGAAACGTGCAAGCTCTCCAAAATGTAGAGATCACCAACTTTATGCCCAATCCCAATATGTTTCTTAGACACCTGATCCTACACAACACAACCAGAAGAGGAGAACAAGACATCAAACCCTAAATCAGACAATTAACTAATGGAAAGAAGACTTAAAGACAATTGAGGAACATAGAACACATCTGAAATAGACAAGAAAAGTCAGAGGTAGGAAGAACGGAGCCAATGGAAACAACATTCATAGGTGAACCATTTGCAGTGGCGATACTAATAGGAGAGGCAGGAGAAATACAGTTACTAAGGAGAGACAAATTCGGAGTCATATGGTGGGAGGAGCCAGAATCGAAAAGCCAAGTGATGGGTAAGATACCTGTGGTATAAGAACCATGCAAACCTAACTGAGTGGTGATCATAGAAGCTTGTAACGGATCCTTCTGAAGGGCTGCCATTAAGACTGAATGCTGATAAAAAAATAGAGAGAAGAGGCTACTAACCGAACGATTAAAATATGCAAAACCAGCGAGCAGACACTGAGCAAGTATTATGCAAATAAAGCAATATAGATTGAAATGCCAAACCAAACACTGCAAATAGAAACTGAGTCTTTTCTATATGGTGCTAAAGCCAACCACACAAATCAAATATTGTGTTGATTCCAAAACCAGTGCTGCAAATTCCAAATATGGACCAAATGGAGCCCGAAACTGAGTATATGATGCTGAGAGATATCAAATCATACCAGACAGATGATAGAGAGATTTGCCAGATGCTACCAAGGGGTAAACAGATCTTATCAGAGAGAACACAGATACAAAATTAGGGTGCCGGAGATTGCAGAAGTCAACAGAGGTGAATTGAGATTTACACCAAGGCTATTGAGTGTTGAACTCACTGGGTGGTGCCGAAACTCACTGGGTTTGCACATAAAGGGCCAAGAACAAAAACTGAGGCAAATCTGAGGGTTGCCAGAGTGTGTAGGGTTTCGGCGAGGCTATGGGAGGCTGTATGGAGTTCGGCGAGGGTTGTCAGATGCAAACGAGAGTAGAATGGGAGTTTTGAGAGCTGTCAGAGATATAAGAAGGCTCGTCAAAGGTTAAAAGGGCCTGCTAGATGTCGACAAGGCTCTGACGAGGGTCGTCAGAGGTCGGCAAGGCTCCGGCAAGGGTCGGCAAGTGTCCGGCAAGGTTCAAATAGCACTGGGTCTTGTAGATCTGGAGTGAACACCACCAAACAAGGCTGTTTGAAGTGTCGTCGGAGTTTGTAGGGGTCCAGTGACAGCAGAGAGAGGTCGCTGGAGTGCGGCGAGTCAAGAGGAAGACTCGTTGGTCGTCAATGATGCAGATGGTGATCGGAAAGTGGTCAGAAATGGTCGGCAGGTATAATTGAGGGTTTTCAGAGCTGGGTTTGTGAACAGAGTGTGGGAGAGAGAGACAGAAACAGAGAGGGAGGTTGATGACTAAGAAACAAAGAGGGGGAGGTAGATCAGAGGTTGCAGATTACTGATGCTTTAACAGAGAAGCCAAGGTTAGGCTCTAATACCATGTGAGAATCAAAAAAGAGAAATAACTTAAGAAGTGATTGCATTACTGAAATATTCTGAATACCTATTACAATGCTAACCAATGTTTAAATAGAGATAACCTAACCCTAAAAAGGAAACACAAAAGATACACCTAATCTATGCCTTAAATAGAAAGATACAATGAGATACGATTACGATACTTGAGAGATACACAAGAGATACATTCACAAAGGGCCCTACAATGCGATCTGTACACCATCGCTACGAATCCAATTGGTACCCATACTATTGACTCGTTATTTTTTGAGAATATTGCCTCATTAACTAGGGTGATTTAGCAGCTCTTACAATGAACACTTGTGATATAGCTCGAGAAAAACTCTTTTTTCAGCTAAAAAAGAAAAGAACACCTCTCTTTTCAATATTCTAAGGGCGTGTTTGGAACTTGTGGAAATAATGAAGAGGAAAGTTACATGAAAAATCAAGAAAAAATGGAGAAAATATTAAACTTGTCTTTAAAATTTGCCCTTCTATTTCTTTAGATATATCTCTTCCATTCCATTTGTGGAGTTCCAAACACACCCTAAGGTTTGGACTGTGTAGGAAAAAGTCTTACTTTTTTCTTATTTCTTTCAATGCTAATTTTCCATTAGCATCTCAAAGCTTTTCGATTTCTAACAGGTCAAAATCCGATGGAGTTCTGTTCAACTCCATATCAGAGTTAGATAAGACCGGATTGGCCTATTTTCGGCGCAAATTAGACCGGCCGGTATGGGCTATAGGACCGGTAGTTCTACCGGCCCCGGCCCGATCAGGAAAACGACCTGATATTTCAGCAGAAAAATGCATCGAGTGGCTTGATTCAAAACCCCTCAATTCAGTCCTCTACATATCATTCGGTTCAATGAACACAATCTCTGCATCCCAAATGATGCAGTTAGCTAAAGCACTAGAACAAATTATGAACATAAATTTCATATGGGTTGTCCGGCCGCCGTTGGGATTCGACATAACAGCAGAATTCAAAGCTGAGGAGTGGTTGCCCGATGGGTTTACAGAGAGAGTCGTCCAAACTCAGAACAGAGGACTCATTGTGTCACAATGGGCTCCACAGTTGGAGATTCTGTCTCATAAGTCAGTCGGGGCATTTCTAACCCACTGCGGGTGGAACTCGGTGCTAGAATCGCTCAGCCAGGGAGTGCCGCTGATCGGGTGGCCAATGGCGGCGGAGCAGTTTTTCAATGCAAAGTTATTGGTGGAGGAGGTTGGGGTGTGTTTGGAGGTGGCTAGGGGGACTAGTTTTGAGGTTAGGTGTGAGGACATTGCGGACAAGATAGAGAAGGTGATGAAAGGGGACAGTGTGAAGGGAATGAAAATGAGGAAGAGAGCTGGGGAGGTGAAAGAGATGATTAGAGATGCTGTTAGAAGTGATGAGGTGAAAGGGTCTTCTGTTAAAGCCATGGATGATTTCCTGGATGCAGCTTTGTTGAGGAAGGAGAAGACAAAATTGGTGTCAAAATAATGTATTGTGTTTTATTTCTACTTTTGATGGCATGACTTATTTGTTCATATTCGGTAGTAATAAATGAGTCATGTAAAAGCAAACAAGCTTTATGTGATTGGTTGGTCACTTACTAGCTTCCATTCAGTAATTTATTTCTCTTTAGAGAATATTTGAAGTTACAGGGTGTGTTCATCTGTCTATTTTTTGTAAAATAAGGAAATAAGCAAGTAAATCCAGCGACCCATAAAATTATTTGAAGAACAAGTTATTGAGAACATCACAAATGTAGGGGTCGTTTGGTAAGTTTTGCTTATTAATTAGATCATTTTGGTTGTTGAATTTCCTTTTGCATGTGAGTATTTATTTATTTATTTTGTGTCTATTAAGCATCAATCTCTTTATGGGACTTTCCTTTATCTTTAGTGCATTTTTTTTCATAATTGGTCCGGCGATTTATCTTTTTATTCTTCTTGTATGTAAATTTGAAAAGTAAGGAAATTTCTAATACCAAGAAATAGGAATGTAAAGAAAATATTCAATTATTCATCAATGTTTTCTCATCTTATCATAGGTTTCTCCTTTTTCAGAAGTTCAGATTACCTATTGTGAAGGAAAAGATTGTCCATCTCTCCATCGTGAATAACAAAAGAATCATTTTAGGAACATGAATAATAATCAGTTAAGATATGAGTCTTATTAAAACCACCATCAAATGATGAATTGAAATAAAACTAAAATAACTGATTGGACCAAGGTTGAAAAACTACACTAAATGTTAGAAAGAGGATAAAAATCTTTAATAATAAAAGGAAAAAATTGTAACATGTTTTGTGAAAATACATTAAAGATAATAAGAGAGTAATTTTTTTTAACTACCATTAATGAACTTTTTGAATCTATTGAAATAAAAAAGTAAGCTAAAGTTAAAAGAAAAATCTACTAACAAAAGTTACAATTTTGATTTGTGTCTTTAGGAAACTCTTTTTTGGTCTTTCATCAAACTTTATTTTTCTGATTTTTATAGTATAGTGCAGTTGAAAAACAAAAATTAGGACCAACTATTAAAAATGCACAACAAATAATAAAATAGTCTTTCATCCTTTTGATGCGTTAATAGAACAATAATATTTATTGTTAATACTAAGCAGGGAGGTTAATGCAACTCGACCTCTTTGTTAGGGGTACTCCCTCCGTCCCTTTTGGAAAACGTGTATTTTTTGTAGACGTTAAAAAAATGTACTTCCGTAGAATGTTTTGATTTTTAAAATTTTTTTTTTTTTGCACTAAATGAAAGCATCCAATAAGAACTTTAATTTCGTAAAACAAAATAAAAAATTATATAGAGAATATATGTCTAAGGGGTTTGAAATTGCACATATTGCTATAGTGGACATTTAAAAAGAGACAGAGGGTATGGTAGCATTACTATAGGGTATGGTAGCATTACTATAGATACACCAAATATACACCACCTTGTGTGCGATTGATTTCGGGGTCCCACAATAATTATCGGGTTCCTTTAATTTATTCAAAATATTGTTTCCAGGCCTCTGTAGAAAATATCAGCTCACTCAATTATCGCTAAAGGTTTGATTGATATATTCATTTTTTTTCATAGCAAATTTAAGAATGCAAATTGATCAAGATCTAGCCGATATCTGAATAAGCTGATTTTTTACATGGCAGAGGGGTTGATGAAACTTTTTGACTTCTTTGTCAGAGGGTATTACGGTTGCATTACTATGCATACACCAAGCGTACCCCACCTTGTGTGCGACCATTTTCAGGTCTCACACCAATAATTAGAGTTGTTTAATTTTATTCAAAATATTGTATTCCAGGCCTTCGTAAAAAATAAAAATAAAAATAAAAATAAAATAAAATAACTCATTCAGATATTGGTAAATGCGTGATTAATTTATTCAACTTTTTTATATTGAATTCTAGAAAGAAAATTAACCATGATCTTATCGATACCTGAATAAGTTGATTTCTTACATACTCTTAGAATACATTTTAGAAAAGAAAAAAAAAACTTAACGATTGCGACATTTTGCGTCGGACCCCAAAATTGATCCTACACAAGGTAGTGTACATATGATGTACCCATATGTTTTGCTTTTTACTTATCAAAAAAAAAAACTCCATCCGTCCCAATTTTATAATCCCTTTTGGGAGTTCGTGCCACTTTTCAAAGTGTTATATCTTATAATCTACAATGTTTTAGGTGATTTTGAACACTTTGTTTATTAGATTAAATCAAGATCTATCAAACAAGATCCATATTGCACATAAAATGTATTATCGATTGAAAGATATAATCGTTTTTTTATCCGGTTAGGATAGAACGAGGAAATATAAAATGGGGACGGAGGAAGTAATTATTAGGGAAGAGGGGGCGCTGGTGATTGTCCCCTGGTGAACGCATCCCAGCCTTCCATGAAAGAATCTGGACCGTCAATTGCCGAGATGGACAGCTCGGATGCGCTCACCAGGGTGATCACCAGCACCGCGGCTCCAATTATTAGGCCTCTCTTTGTGTCTTGACGGGATAAGACAGTCATTTTGAAAATCAAACGGGAGGTTATTGTATTTGTCAACAACCTCAAGGGAGATCAGCGTAATTTGTTCTTCTCTTTTTCCGCTTTCTTTTGGTTATGATCATTTCCATTTCTCTGGCGATTTTTGGCGATTGCTGAAGGGACAGAGTACATCTCGATTCTCGGGTAATTTTCTTGACACTCCAAACCCCAGTATTCAACAGTTGTTATATTCAAGAGTCAATGATTTTCAAAATTGATTTTCCAGATTATGGCGTTCGTCATTGATATATTTCCTAATTTAGTTCAAGCAACTACGGGGACATTTTTTTCTTCTATGATGAAGTGGTACCACTGTCTTTCATCACTTCTCAAAAATCCCCCACTGTCTTTTGTTTTGCAATGCCATTTCGAATCCCATCGAAATTGTAAGCCCCATTATTCAACATTTGCTACAGTTGAGGGCATTTCAAAATGAAAAGATCAGGTTTATGCCGTTTTCAATTGATGCATTTATGTTCTGACGTAGCAACTTCAAATTAAACGATGGATGTGTGTGTTCGGTGTTGGTTCAATCGTGAAAACTCAGACTTGGTTGAACAAGGCTCAGGTTCAAGTCTCATAGCCTACTGGTGTCACCGAACCCACATGTGGTGCGACCTTAGTTTCACTTCCAACTTAGGTGTGGAGGGGTCCCATACAAATATCCATGTGGTGTGATAAGGGAATACTCCCCAGGCGGAGGTATCGGGGCACTCCCACTTTTTTGCACCTAAAAAAGTGTGTATGTGTGGGTGTGGGGCATAGTTATTCCTAAACTTTTTTTTTGGGGGGGGTAATGAAGAGTGTCCAAATGAACCAGACTAATCCCTCCCACAACCCTTTCCACGCCTTTGCTTGAGGTGAGGTTGCCCCAAGGTAAATTGCCGCTGAGGGGAATCGACTTTGTGACCTTGGAGTGGTAAGCCCTGCAGAGCCAGAGAAAAGTCGATTAACCACTTGTTGACTACTTTTACATAGTAATTAGTATTTCTCTCCTGCCCTAGTTTTGTTGTATCAGGACTTCTTTTTTCTTTTGCATGTTCATGTTACGGAACCTTGTGGAGAATAAAGAGTTTAGGGGCATGCTCGGGGTTAAAGAATGGGTCCGCGCAAGTATTGTGTAGGCGAGGATTCAGTATTTTCTGAGCATTCGTGCAACCCCCATTGTGAAAACTATGGAAGGCTTGGTATCTAACCATGATTGATAGAATCATTGAATCAACATTGCACAACACCCATTAGGAGTTCCGATAACAATAGAAAAATTAAAACCCCTGAAGGAGTTAAGAGTTGGTTATAAAGAAGTTGACCTCTTACTTATTCTGGTGATATTGTTATCTCCGTAGAGTGTAATAGCACAATGAAAACTGAAATTTATGAACTATCGTCATTCACAAAATTGACAAGAAATTTACTATGATGTCGAAGCTGGTTATGTACTACTCAAGGACTTTGGTGGGTTTCAAATGTAGAGTTCGATAGTTTGCAAGGAAGTATATCAAAGGATATTCTTTTGCAACTAATTGGAGGAGATTTGGCGAGGAAGATGTTTGTTATATGACATGCATGCGAGAGAGACGGGGTTGAAGAAATACCCCCTGTTCTTTATTGAAAGCTTGTTGAATCGATGAGCTTCTTGTTTCTTCTTTATCCATGAGGAGAAATTTACACGATTGTCAGTTTGTTACTTTGTTTTCCTTTTTAGTTTCTTTGAAGCTGTCGTCTGTCTGTTTATGTGGCTTTTGGTTTTTCTCTCTGTCATTTAGTTGAGTAGCTTAATTCACATATAAGTATGGAAACTTATTGGTGCTGCCTCCAAAAGGCATATCGTCTTGCAGCTCTCACCACATACATTATAGTGCCTAATATTGTCATGGACCGGTGGGATTCAATTTCACTATCAAGTTTGTAGTTATTGCATGCCATTTTCTACTACTAGTTATTTCCTATCTTTTGAAAGGACTTCTGCTTGACTTGCAATTGAATATCCCTCTATTTCTCTTTTCTTACCCATTCTTGTTAGTTTTTCCAGAATCATTCAGCTGTCAGAAGAGCATTGTGAACTTTGTAAAATCATAAAGCAGAAGTTGTCGTATGTTGGATGGTTTTCCCCTTTTCATCCTTTCTTGTGTAATCACTGTTTCTAGCTGCAGTCAACTAGATATGGTAAATACACTGTTGGTCGCAGATGGATGGTTTAGTTGATACATTAACTTTATATAATAAGAACCCAGATTGCCACTTCGCGTCCTGATTTTTTAAAACTGGCCTGATGTTGTGTATGCATTTTGGTGCCCCTGAGATAAAGGATTTCTGATTCTATGTCAGGATCCTGTGATAGAAATTGGAAACAACCCTTGGAATTGGAGATATGCTTGAATTTGTAGATCCTGCTCTTTGTACAAATGTGTTATTAATATGTAAGCTGAGTGTAATATTCCAACCAGGTGTAGTCCAGCAGTACTTGATATCCATATCTGGAATAGAGTAGTTGTCAAATAAGCTCCTTTTGGGTCCTATGTAGTCAACATGAATACTATTCAATATGATCTTAACTGTTTCTAAATTCTAACTTGTTTTCAGTTGGAATTATTTGCATCTGTTCCTTAATCATGGAATCAGAAGAAGCAGAGTATGCTGCATTCGAGGAGAAAGTGCAGTGGACAGTTTACATCGATAATCTCTCACCTCAGGTCACTGAACCTGTCGTCAGAACTGCTCTGAACCAGTTTGGAAATGTCAAGAAAGTTGAATTCATCCCTAACTTCACAGAATCGAGTAGATCTGCCAGTTGTGCTCTTGTGGAAATGGAAAACCCAATGCAGGCAGGTTTTCTTTTGTTTTGCTTGTAGGAAAGTGGTATTTGTAGAATTTACAGTTTCTGATATTTTATAGAGGTCCCTTCCTCTTGGTAGATCTTTTGAATAATGCTGTTAGGGTTGACACATGGTATAGTTTTAGTATACCGTCCATCTCAAGGGATGACCACTGGCATAATTTTAGCACTCGATCCATCTCAAATTGTTGGTTCATCTTGTTCTTTTGCGATATCGTGAAGTTTTAGTCCTTTCCGAAAAGTCAATTTATAAACCTTTTAGTTTGAACTTGCTAGCTGCGCAAGTGGTTGGGTGCTTGTTCAAAGTTAGAGGTCAATTTTCCTTCCATTGTACACATGCACACAAAAAAAACTTTTATTTTATAGAACTATCCAATAAGTATGATTATATACAAAAA
Organism: Vaccinium vitis-idaea; assembly: GCA_963854785.1. Lineage (NCBI taxonomy): Eukaryota > Viridiplantae > Streptophyta > Magnoliopsida > Ericales > Ericaceae > Vaccinium > Vaccinium vitis-idaea. The sequence goes on from OY978216.1 coordinate 38,988,804, forward strand.
GTTAGAAGATTGGGGCAATGATGGAAAATACTGCCCTATCAATTGGAGTTCGAATGACATTAATACTTGTTCAAATAATGTTAAAGGGTATGGCATGGAATGTGTGTCTTTTTCCTTACTTTAGCTTTTGCACTCTGTTATAAAAAAAAACACAAAGCAGGCGAAACAAATTGTCACAGAGATGCTGGGGTTACCATTCATGATGACTGGGATGCCCAGGCCCATTCGAGTATGTGCGGCTGAAATAGAAATGTTTGAGTACCGCCCCAAAAAGCCTGGGAGAAAGATATCTTGCCGATGGTTGGACCCACACGACCCTGATTTCCAACTTGCGAAAAAGATGAAAATTTTGGTGCAGAAACATGCAGCTGAAGCTTCATTTGTACTCAAGGTAAATCCTCATTTTCCTTCAATATCCAAATGCATTTGATTACTACGGATCCTTCTCGTACTCGAACTACTCCCCTCCATCCCTTTCTGTTTATCACTTTTGGACAATGGTGCTTTTAATTGGACCAAAAAAGAATGTATGTCATTGAATAATTGCTTCGTTTTTTTCCACCTATCAGAAGCACTGCTTTGGAAATATTACTCGCACACATCAATTATCGATCCAGTTAAACCCATAATCACAGAAAATGAACAAACAAGTTGGGCTGATGGGGTAGTAGTTTTCCTCTTAGGTTTGTTCATATTTTGTTCTTCCCTCAGAATGAACTGGAAGAGGAAGAGAAACTGGAACAACAACAGGAAGAGACCCTGAAGGTGAATTACCAGAAGCTGGAGGCGATAAACACAGTATTGGGTGATGGAACTGCAACTCGCTTGGCTCGCTGGTATGACATGAGAGAATTTAATCCTGGATTTAAATAATGCTCAATAGTTCGCTGACATGTTCTAATCGGTTTGTAGTTGTTCGAGGCTGGCTTTGTTTCTTGTTTTCAGGTTTAATATCTTTGAACTGACAAACAGGCTGGTAAGTGAATAGGTTTTTTTTTGTTAGAATGATACTTCTTTGGGGGCTATAATGTTGGAAGTGTGTGATAGCCAAACAATTGCTGTATAGAAACATATATTTGACTGTCAATTATTAAACACCTTATATGTTTGGGTCTGAAATTGTTATGTTTGGTTCTGAGATTGTGGACGGAAGAGGGAAAGAAAAAGCAAAAGTGTTTTTAGTGACATTGTCCATGTCAGCTTTTATGGGAACTGAGCAAGAATGAGAATTCTCCTACAAAGCAATATTGCAGTTGTTTCTGAGGAGTTGGTATGATCACATGCTCTTGGATAATCCAAAAAAAAACAGTTTTGAAGGTAATGAATTGGCTTTAAGTATTTGTTGGTCTTTGAATAAAAGAGTGCCACTTTTAAAGTGATTGGAGCTCGTTACTGGTTTGAGTTCATTGAATAACACAGAGTGCCAAACTGCGACTTGGATTCTTCTCCGGCCCGAGCTTTGCTAATGTTATTTCCATGATTTGCAAATTGGCAACTGTGTAAATTGAAATTGAACTTCTCTGTCCTAGTTATGTTAGATTTCAATGTGACTCATTCTGGTAGTACTTTGTGTTGCGAAAATTGCTTGACGCAGTGCGAAGATCTAGACGCATTACTAAAACTGCTCAAGCTACCTACTGATGTGCAGAATGTCTACAAGAATTCAGTGTTGCTCAAACCTAATGCGTTGGTCAAGTGGCTTTTGCATGGGGCTTAGAGGTTGTTCCAGAAACTGACTTAAGTCTGGAATTAGTTTAAGTTGGTTTTCTGAGTTGATGTATTGTGAGAGAATGACATGTCTCGTAAAGCGTAATAAGTCAGTTTGGAAATAATTAAACTTAGAGGTTTGCTCTCGCCTAATGTCTAAGGTTCGGTTTCCCTTGTCAGCAATTCGTGGGGCCACCTAACCCCACCTTCACGCTTAAGCGTTTGAAACTACTGTGAGAAGGGTTGTAGGAAATAGTCTGAGGTGTACGCAAGCTAGCCAGAGACACCTTGCATTATCAAAAATAAATAAAGTTGCTCATAATTGTAAGGTATATGTCCCATTTACTCTTATAAGTACTAAATTTAGTTTTTTTTTTTTTTTGTTACATTTATTTGTTACCGTTACTAAGAGCAAAGGTAAAAAAAAAAAAAAATCAAAACCAAACTACGTTTGAAGAGCCATGTCAGCAAAATACCCTACAATGGAGGTAGTAACTTAGTAAACTTGTTATACTAGTCGAAACCAGCTAACTTATGGGTATCATATCGTTTCTAAAAACTCTTTTAATGGGTTATTATTTATAAGTGAAGGATAGATGAACCCCAAGAGGTTGGCAAAGTGATCTACTTGGGCGTTTGCTCCCATCTAAAGTTTCAGGTTCGATTTCTCTTGCTAGCAAATTCTTGGAGCCACTGAGGGTTATGCCTGATCGTTACCTCAAGACCCCGGAATTAGTCGAAATCCATGTAAGCTGATCTCACACATCCGGTTATTAAAAAAGAAAAAAAGACGTCTTAATTAAAAATTTCTTGATGGAAGAACACAGAACACATCCACATATAAGTAAAGGATTAGGGACATCATTAACTGAATGTTGAGTAATTTATAAAATTAACACTGAATACGAGTAAATAAAGAACCCAAGCTAGCCTAATTAACATTCCAAGGATCTCTGCAACTTATCAAGGCCGTGACGATGCGATTACAGAGAATTCAGTAAGTTTGGCATTGTTCAAGCAACAGGTCGCCAGAATTTTGGCCGGACGGCTAGTAGAACCATCAACTCCTCATTAAATCTCCGACGTGCTTGATCTGGTCTCACAAGTGCAATTACGTAGCGCAACATGTTCAATAGAATGAAAAGAATTAACTCTATTAAATTAGAGTTTTTACTTGTTAGAATAAAATTAGGAATGTTATGTTAGCATGTACTCTAAAGTTTTAATATTATATTTCTTGTTTAGGCTAGGATCTCTCTCTTTTGAATACACAATTGAGGCTCAACCCTGCGATCTTCTCTTATATAGGGTCCAAAGGCGGCCCAATTTGTAGGGTGAGGTTGCCGGTTCAAATCTATTGGAGTTTTATACCCATTTTAATTGGTTGGGATGGGAGGGACGGGGGTAAGGATAAAAAAATGTTCTATGATATATGACAAAAAAAAAAAAACATTTAGTAGGCTTCCCCTTGTGGTTCATCTATATGTGCGTATATTTTCCTTAATTTGTTCAACTACTTAAAATCCATAAATTAGCTAAAAAGAATATTACATTTTGTCATTTTATTGGAGCATTAATACTTTTTACACTTCGTTTTCTTTTATAATAGGATTCAATCATTCAGGAAACTGCCTATCTTAGAAGTTTGTATTGCCTACGTAAGAATACTTGTAAAAGTTAGTGAAAAGAGATATTCTACGTACACAATGATTTAAAAAAACAAGCTTCAATAGTTTCTCTTATTTTCCAAAACGATATATGAAAGGGTCATTATTATGCAAAAAATTAATGATTTTTTTCGAAGCATGTAAAGTATTATTCGTCCATTAATTCTCTTTCAATTGCAAAATGGTTTCTTCACAGAAGTTCTTTTGGCTTAGCAAAAAATTTTTTTAAAAAAATAGTAGAAATTCTTTTGGGTATACGGACGGAATTTTGGGGGCAATTTAATTCCCTAAATAACATATTTGGGGCAATATCACCATTTCAATAGGTCAAATTCACTAATTAACTTACAAACCTTTAATAAGGATCTCAGAAACTGGGTGGAGTCAGATGACCGCACTCAAACCTTATGGCCTATGCCCTCGCGGATTCCTCAGGCAAAAAAAGACTCATAATTCTCTTAGTTGATGGCTAAAGTCATCCATTTTCAAGATCTTAAAGTGTGAACCATGAAAAAAAAAAAAAAAACCAGACCCCAGGTCGTTCGAACATCTATGAAAGCTTTGTTGAATCATATGTGTTGTAAGGGCAATAAACATTGGCGTTTTTTGGGCTGTTCTCTTTTTCATCTTCGGCTTGTGGCGGTGCCCTTCTCGGTGGATGCAGCGATGGATTTTTCTGGTGGTTGGCGGTAGCGGCTGCTGGTTTTGTTTGTTTAGGGTTTTTGGGCTTGGACTTGGCCGTTTTTGGGCTTGGCATTTAGGTGTTTGAGCTTGACCCATTGGGTATTTATTGGGATTTGTCCCATCAGGTGTTTATACTTTATACTAGGGTTCTCCCATCAGGTTTAGGCCCTGGACGTGTCACACGACCTCTTCCACCCAAGCCCTTTTTACTTTACACCCACGCACTTTGAGTTTAAGATTAAGAAAAATTATCAAATGCAGATGTAAGACAAAAAATGACTGGTATGGGACAAACCCCCAAAAGTGGGGGCGGCTAGGAATTTCCGTTTATTTTTTTCAATCCTTTGTTGGATTTCCCTCCCCTCTACCCCAACTTGATGTACCATTTGTCAAGTTTTCTTAATAACATTTTTGCCGATAAAAAAAAAAAAGAGCAATACACGGCCAATATATTGCCCGTCAATTACTCTAAGGCTGTGTTTGGATGACCAAAATCTTGAGTAGGAATAGGAATATGATTACCAAAAATCAAATTCCTGGGAATTTTCCTGGGTATGAATAAGAGGCATCACATTCTCATTCCCCCTTGAGATTGCCGCCATCCAAAATTAGCCCAAATATGATTTGGTTTGACATCTGATTAGCTTAATTTTTTGCATAGAAAACATACATATCAAACCTCACAAAATGAACTATTGGGTTTGTCGAATAGAATCTTCATGAATTTGATTTTGCATTGCAGGAAGAATTCACATAATCTATTTCATAACATTGGTGATAGAGAGGGTGTTTGGCTAAAGGATGGGAGAGAATTCCTTCTATGGGTGTTATGCAAATCAGAGAACAGTATGCAGAAGAGCAATGGCCCTAACAACTATTAGAACATTAGAATCAGATCGCTAAGGGCTAAAAGAAAAATCAATTTTTGTCAAAAAATTAAATAGAACCTAATTCAATGATTCAAATTCAACCAATTAAAGAACAATCCAATTCATTAGGCAATTAAAGGAACCCACATACACAAACATCATCAAACCTTGAGAAGCAAATTTTACAAGCTAGATTCTGACCCCTGGGAAAAAATACATAAGAAAAAAAATATGCTTAGGTTACAGATTTATACCTGCAAAGAACCTTACACCTAAGTACTCTCTCCTGCACATAAAACCCTGGCATCACCATAAGTTTAACCCGGCTCGGATCGCTTGATCTCCGCCTATCCATGAAAACATCCTCCATGAAATGGGAATCAAAACTCCTGTTTTCTTCGACCCTCAGAATCCCCAGTGGCGGGTTGAACGAAAACGCAAGCAGATGAAGTAACCAAATGCACTTAGCAGCCACAAAAAAAGAGTGGAGGAGGTTTTCAGGCCATGGTCTAGCCCAATTCAGAGCAGAGATAATGCAACTCATTTTTTGGTCACAAAACTTACTGAACTCTTCACTGTAGTGTTTGGTTCCTTTCCTCAACACTTCATTCCAACTCAAATTTCGGAGTAAAACAAACGATTGGAATTGCGCTTGGCGGTCTTGATGAGGGTCTAAAAGCTTTGAAGATCCATTTTTTTGAAACACCGTGTTTTCAAAATCTTGGTAGAGTGTTTGGTTTATGATTGCCTCCAAATGGTACAAAACCGCCTTTGTGTACTTTGAATTTAGAGAAAGCTTATATGGTTGGAGAAGGGAATTCAAATTATCCATCAAGGTACCATTCGTTTCGTCGATCTGGGTTATTAGGGTTTTGCAATACTGTTTCACTGATAACCTCGCTTCGGATACTACTTGCAAGAAACCTTCCACCATTACTTCCTCACTCACGGGCATATCGTTGATAGAATTCAAATTCCCATGTGTTTCCAGGACTTGGGAATCATTTTCCTTTGTCTGTATCGCTTGCCTCAAGGCCTGTTTCAGTTCTACACAATAAGTTTCCAAATGCTCCAACTTCTGTTCTAGTTCTCCCATTGAGGATTTCATTTCTGCGACTTCCATTAAGGCTGCATCTCTACTCTCGTTCGCTTCCATGAGCTCTTTCTTCAATACCTCAATCGACAAAATCCCCAAGTCCTTAAAACCTTGGGAAACTCTTTCCTCTGTATCCATTTTGCTTGGCGAATTCACATTCTTGTTCTTTTTCTTTAGCCGGGAAAATGGTAGCAACCTGGAAAAAATTAGTCCACGTGCTTTTGGTTGCGGTTGGAGAGAATAATGTGAGTCTGTTAATGGCACAACGATATTGGAATCCTTGCTTATAACTGCGGGGTTGCATTTGTTGCATGAAGATGATAGATATCTGAATTCTGCCAAACTGTTTCGTCTGCTAGAGGAGAAATCATTTCCAGGCGAATCTATAGGGAACAAAGCGTTACGAGAAAATGAACCACCGATGGACTTTTGATCCTCAGCTGGACAAATATGGGATTCTAAGTTGGGAAATCCATTTCTTGAAGATGCGTTCATCATTTTATGATCGGATAAGATGGTTTCATCTATATTTCCTTCTCCAATCTTATACTCATTCCAACATTCAGATAGAGTTTGACTTTCTAGCTGAATTTGTTGGTACCCAGGTAATGGCTCATCTTCATAACTCTGTCAAAAACAAATAATACATGTTTTCAGAAACAAGACAACTAAATATACTCATTGCGATCATATTTGGACTTTCAAATCTCGCAAATAGAAAGTTCGCCACACGTTTACATATTTCCGATACAATGCAAATAGAAACTATAAGACTGTATATGATCATCCCAAGGGATTAGAAATTGAAAAATTGAACAAATCATGTGCAGAACTGAGGATGATTCGGAGTCTGATCCACCTGAGATCTTTTCCATGTGCATGTAAGCCCAATTTGTTGGGAGTATCCATGGAGTCCACTACATCACATGGACCCAATATACAATGAATGCTAAGGCTTATAAGTGGTAAGCCACCCAATTGTACATTAATGTCCAACATTTTTTCTATTTATCCGATATGGGATTCATCATTCACACATGTTCCTAACAATCACCCCCTCATGTGTGAACCATGCATTGGGCCTAGCTCCCTCTCGATCTGATCCACTTGACTCCCTTCTTGCTCCATCAAGGGTACCAACTCAATCGAGAGCCACCTGCCACACGCACTAGGAATTTTCTTGCTCCATCGAGAGTTACTATGGATTTTCCTACTCCTCCAAGAGTCTCCGTGCAAGCCCACAACCACCGATGCTTCCAGGAGAGTTCACCCAAAGATCGCTAGCCATCGGCTCTGATACTACTTATTTGGAGTCTGATCTGCCTGAGGTCCTTCCCATGTGCGCGTAAGCCCAATTTGTTGGAAGCATCCACAGAGTCCATCACATCACATGAACCCAATATACAATGAATGACCCATATCCACTTAAAAGGATAAGCCTTATAAATGGTGAGCTATCCAATTCTATATTAAGGTCCAACTCTTTTTCTATTTATCCGTTGTGGGACTCATCCTTCACACATGTTCCTAACAATGACTGTAACAAAAATCGTCATTCTTGAAAATTACCTATGGAATTTAGATTATTCAACATATTTAAGCCTTAGACTACTACGGTGATGAAGAATAACTTTCGTTATTCGCTAAGGAAGTAGCTATTTGTCAGAAACCGCAGGAGATTAATCCTGTTTGTACCCTAAAATTTCATGATGTTAAAGATTTTCACATTATTTTATTTTACATTCACACTCCTTATTTTAATGAATTTATAACAAAGTCCTTCCATTGATTTAGTTTCACAAATGAAAGGGTAATATTGTCATAAAAAAAAGTGCAGATGGTAGGAAAATTATTTTGAAAATCAATTAGCTGTGAGGTATAATTCCTGGTATAAAGCATGGTTATTTTTTTGGTTTTTTTTGCCAACATTTAGGAAGGAAGTTGCGGGCTAACAATCAAAGGGAGTTCGCGTCTCTTCATAGATTCAAACTCCAGACCCGCCTTGGAAGCCAAGTGACAAGGGCTAAGAGAGGCTCGAATAAGGATTTCTAATAAGGAATTTACGAAAGAGTAAAAGTTTAAAGTAACCGGATATCATAATTAAAAAATTATGTGAAATACTTCCAAATATCACAAGTGAAGTAGTGGGATAATTTGAAATTCGATTCCTCCATACTTAATCCCTTTCACAAATTCACGAGTCTAAAAAAGTCCAAGGTCAACAAAGTCGAAGAAATCCTTCTTCTTTTCTCTTTCTTTTTTTATTTATTTATAGTAAGTCGATGGAATCCCGGAAAGTGTAAAAAAAAAAAAAAAAAAAAAGAAGGCAGAATTAAGGATAAAATGTTATAAATACCACAAGAAATGGGACCAGATTCATAGGATTGCTTTACTCACTGTAATGAAATACTCCAGGCATGGGTTTGCAATAATTCAAACCGTTAGTGTTAGTCAAGCCCACTGAGTTACTCAACTGGCTCACTGAGTTTTTAGTAAAGTGTTGAGATATTAGTTACATCAGTTTTCATTTCTGTTATAACTGTTGATATGTGATTGTTTTGTAACTAAGTCGGTGTAGTGCTGTGTAATAGTGTAACTAAGTCTATGTAGTGTTGTGTAACAGATATAAATAGTCTTCCCTCTCTTGTAATTCGGTAATGAAATAACATTTCAGAAAATATCTTTTCTCTTCTTCTCGCTCTCTCTCTCTCTATCACAATTCTGATCTAATACGATATAGTTAGGGTTTCATCTATGAGAATCAAGAATTTTGATATGGTATCAGAGCTCTAGACATCTGTCGAGCATTGCGATTCTGGTGTAAACTCTGAAAGAAATTAAAGTAGAAGATCATGGCTACAGAAGCAAATTTATCTTCGACATCATCTGGAGCGACAGAGACCACAACAGTAAAGTTGAATCTACCTCCATCTTTAGTTTTTCTGATATCAAACATTCAGTCGTTTGTCACAATCAAACTCGATTCACATAACTATGTTTTATTGCGAACTCAAATCGAGCACGTTTTGAAAGCCAATAATCTCTTTGGCTATGTGAATGGCACAATTTCTTTCCCTGCAACATCTGTTGTGCGTACAACAGAAGTCACTACTATTGAACCTGATATGGCACTTTGGACAGTTATTGATAATCAGTTAGTTTCGTGTCTTATAGCTACCATTTCTGCAACTACTTTACCCTTAATCATAGGGTTAGATCATGCTTTTCAAGTGTGGGAGGTTCTTGAGCATAGATTCAATTCAGTTTCAAGAACTCATGTTCATGATCTAAAACAACAGTTGTATAATGTCAAGAAGACTTCTACACTAGAAGAATAGTTTGACGCGATTAAACAGTTATCCTACAAATTAGCTGCAACAGGAGCTCCTGTATCTGAAGAAGATTTGATCTTTTATACTATGCATGGCTTACCTACTGAGTTTGATCCTCTGCAAACTGCACTCAGTGCAAGGGTTGGTGATATCTCTTTTGAGGAACTGATTACTATTCTTAATGGTGAGGAAATAAGGCATAATAGAGCATCTACTATTGCTGCAAGTACAAACATTCCTACATCTGTATTTGTAGCCGCACCTAGGGCTTCTACACCAGGAACCTCTGGAATTCCATTTTTGCAACAGTCTGGTTCAGTGCCTGGATCACAACAAGGATCAATCACTTCTGTGTCTCCATTTTCACAACAGAATCCTGATGGTTCATCATCTCATGGATCTGTAATTTCACAACAACAATCTCCCATGTACATGGCACCATATCCACAAATGCATAATAATTACAGAAACAACAAGAAGGCTAAAGGGTACAGGTATCAACGTAATGGGGGAAGAACTACTTGCCAGATATGTGACAAGCCCAATCATACAGCTAAAGACTGCCATCACCGTTTGAATTTGCAGTATCAACCACCACCATACAATTCATATAACTCATCTTCATATACTTCAGCCTATCCTCAAGCACATTTCATACAGTATCAACCACCTCCATCTATTGTTAATCCTATGCATTCATCTGCTATTCATTCCACTTTTCAAACACCTCCACCAAATTCTAGTCCTGACCTTCTTCCTACACCACCACAAGCCTATTTCACTCCTACATTTTCCTCTTCATACAGTACTCTCCCACCATCATATTCACAGTATGCTCCTCCTTATCCAACCTATTCTACATCCTTTTTTGCACCATCCTCATGTTCCACTCCTGCTGCTCCATCTGGCAATTGGTATCTGGACAGTGGTGCAACAAACCATGTCACAAATGATCTGAATAATCTCTCTATGCATCAACCTTGCACTGGTAATACAGGTGTGACAGTTGGTAATGGTACCTCACTACCTATATCTTGTATTGGTTCTGCTATTTTGCCTACATTTACTTCTAATCTGTCTCTTACACAATTATTGCATGTTCCATCTATTAGTCATAACCTCTTGTTTGTGCACAAATTGGCCTCTGATAATCATTGTCGTTTGATTTTTGATGATTTTGGATTTGTTATCCAGGACAGAATCACCAATCAGATTCTGCACCAAGGGCCTTCTTACCGGGGCCTTTATCCAATTCAGCCCTATACTAGCAGCGCTCCTCAAGTTGTTGTGACTGATTCTTCTTGCTCTAATGTTTCTTCCTCTGCAACTGTGTGGCACAACAAGTTAGGTCATCCTAACTGTACACTATTTCAATATCTTGTTTCTCATTTCAACTTGCCTGTGTCTAAACCATTACATATTCATTGTAATTCTTGCAATGTGAGTAAAAGCCATAAATTACCTTTTTCCAATTTCTAATTCTTGTGCTACTACTCCTTTTGCTTATGCACATGGATGTCTGGGGACCTGCCCCTATCACCTCCTTTAGAGGGTTTAGATACTACCTTGTCATTTTAGATGATTTCAGCAGATACTTGTGGGTCTTTCCTATGCATTATAAATCAGATGTTAAGACTATAGTCACACAGTTCACTGCTTATATTCAGACTCAATTTCACAAAACCATTAAGTCCTTTCGATCAGATAATGGTGGGGAATTTATCAATAAATACTCGTGTCATCTTTTTCTTGAACATGGTCTTATCCACCAAACTTCTTGCCCTCATACCCTTGAGCAAAATGGTAGGGCGGAAAGGTCTCATAGACATTTGATGCAGACTACCCTTACTCTCCTTCATCAAGCTCATATGCCCATTACTTTCTGGATGGAAGCACTGCTCACTAGTGTTTATCTTATCAATCGTCTACCACATTCTGCTATTCAGAATAAGGTCCCTTACACAGTTTTTTTTCACACTCTCCCTGATTACTCATTTCTTAAGCCTTTTGATTGTCTTTGTTATCCATGGTTAAAACCCTATTCTCCTCATAAAATGTCTCCTAAGTCTGCTCCTTGCATATTTCTTGGCTATTGTGCTGACATCAAAGGTTATAAATGTTTTGAGCCAATATCACAGAAAGTGTATCTCTCCAGGCATGTAAAATTTGTAGAATTTGATTTTCCTTATCCCACTCTTACTCAAACCTCCTCTCCTCACACTGTGTGTTCTTCTAATTCCACTTCTTCCTTGTACTTTGACATTTCTTTAGCTACTGAAAGTTTTGTTCCTTTCTCTGTTCCTTCTAATCTAGTTTCTATTACTCTTCATGTTGCTTCTTGTCCTACCTCCTCTTCTATAACTTCTCCTTTAATGGTTCCTCCTGTTCAACCTTCATTGTCTGATCTTGCTACTCTCTCTTCTACATGTCCAGTTGTATCACCACCTGTTCATAATGGTCATCCTATGATAACTAGATCTAAACGTGGTATTTTTAAACCCAACAATCCCTTGTCTTTGTCTCTTACTGCCTCTTCTGATCCTATTGAACCTAAAACATTTTCTGAAGCTATTAAGCATCCTGAATGGCAGCAAGCTATGTCTACTGAATATGGGGCATTATTGTCACAAGGCACTTGGTCCTTAGTTCCACCCCCTTCTTCAGCCAATGTGATTGGTTGCCATTGGATATTCAAGCGTAAAAAGCATTCAAATGGTACTATTGCCAGGTCTAAGGCTAGACTGGTGGCACGTGAAAATCAACAAACAGAGGGTCTTGATTATACAGAAACATTCAGCCATGTTGTTAAGCAACCTACCTTGAGGATTGTGTTATCTTTAGCTGTGCATTTTGATTGGTCTTTACGTCAATTGGATGTTACTAATGCTTTTCTTCATGGAGTATTACAAGAGGAGGTTTACATGACTCAACCACCTGGTTATAAGGATCCCTCTAGACCTTCCTATGTCTGCAAATTACATAAGGCACTGTATGGTCTCAAACAGGCCCCTAGAGCTTGGTATGCTCTATTTTCTAGTTAGCTCACTGATCTTGGATTTAAGAATAGCCTGTCAGATACCTCATTATTTGTCAAACATGATGGTTCAGATCTCACTTATGTTTTGATCTATGTTGATGACATTATAGTTACTGGTACAAATACCTCCTATATTTCTTCACTTCTGACTCAACTGAAAAGTAAATTTGCCCTTAAAGATCTTGGTGACTTACATTATTTTCTGGGCATTGAGGTAGTGAAAGACAAGTCTGGTTTGTTTCTCAGCCAGAAAAAGTATGCCTTGGAACTTCTGAGTAAGGCAGGCATGGTGGATTGTAAACCTAGTCTCTCTCCTTCCTCCACCAAACCATCTCTATCACCTGATGCTTCTACCCCATTTCATGATGTTCAGTTTTATCGTTCACTGGTAGGCTCTCTTCAGTATCTTACCCTTACCAAACCAGAGATTTCTCATGCTGTAAATTCTGTTTGTCAGTTTATGAATGCTCCCACTGAGGCTCATTTTGCAGCTATTAAGAGGATCTTGAGATATGTGAAGGGTTCTCTTAATCAGGGTCTCCATTTCACTCCCTCCTCTCTGTTTATTACTGCATATTGTGATGCAGACTAGGCTGACAGTCAAGTAGAAAGAAGATCAACCTCAGGTTTTGGGGTGTTTCTTGGGGATAACCTGATATCTTGGAGTGCAAAGAAGCAGTCTACTGTTGCTCGTTCTAGTACTGAAGCAGAGTATAGATCTCTGGCTCATACCACTGCTGAGATTCTTTGGATACACCAATTACTCACTGATCTGCATATTTCATTACATGGCATTCCTGTTGTTTTTTGTGATAATTTGTCTGCCATTGCATTGGCATCTAATCCCATATTCCATGCTCGTACAAAGCATATTGAAGTTGCTTATCACTTTATAAGGGAAAAGGTTGTGGCTAAACAATTGGTTCTTCATCATGTCAGCTCAGAAACTCAACTAGCAGATTTGTTCACCAAGCCGTTGTCTGTGGCTCGGTTCCAGGATCTCTCTGGCAAACTCAAGGTGCAGTCCCTTCCCTTGAGTTTGAGAGGGACTGTTACTCAAGCCCACTGAGTTACTCAACTGGCTCACTGAGTTTTTAGTAAAGTGTTGAGATATTAGTTAAAGCAGTTTTCATTTCTGTTATAACTGTTGATATGTGATTGTTTTGTAACTAAGTCGGTGTAGTGCTGTGTAATAGTGTAACTAAGTCGGTGTAGTGTTGTGTAACAGATATAAATAGTCTTCTCTCTCTTGTAATTCGGTAATGAAATAACATTTCAGAAAATATCTTTTCTCTTCTTCTTCTTCTTCTCTCTCTCTCTCTCTCTCTCTCTCTCTCTCACACATTTCTGATCTAATATGCCATAGTTAGGGTTTCATCTATGAGAATCAAGAATTTCGATAGTTAGACTATATAAAAAATAAAAAATAGAAAAAACCCCAAGAAAGTTATAAATACACAAGAAATGGGACCAGATTCATAGGATTGCTTTACTCACTGTAATGAAATACTCCAGACATGGGTTTGCAATAATTCAAATCGTTAGACTATATAAAAAATAAAAAATAGAAAAAACCCCAAGAAAGTAACGTATGAAAACAAATATGGGTAATCAATTAAATGAGAAAAAATGATATAATTCAAAGGTAAATGAGAGAAGAACTTACTGGTGTGAAAACAGGGTAATCATGGGCAGAGAACTGAGAGAGCTGGTGTGGAACAGGGGAAGAACCAGAGGGTAAGAATCTCAAATTGGCGGGGCTGTATTTTCCTTGAACAAGGGCCGAATGAAGGGCTCTGAGCTCCTTTGCTTTTGCAATGGCAATTTGAACATCTTCCCTGTTAATTTCATTCGGATTTGTGTTGTAATTTCTGTTTTGGGTTTCAAGGATTTCAACTGTAGTATTAGTTGCCATGAACAGGGGGAAAAACAGAGTAGAGCATATAAAATTTGAGAAGAACGAAGATAAGGAGATATTAATAGATACACTATTTTTGTATTATGTATCTATATATATTTTTTAAGGTAATTCAAGGAATTATGCAGGGAGAGAAACCAACAAAAATGGGGACCAAGTGGATATCCAGGGGTTGGATTTGATTTGCGGAGGAAGAAGATGATATCATCTCCCGTGAAGGATTCTGGGTCTAGAGAGAGAGGGGCTCAATTCCAAAGAACTTTGTGTTGTTTTCAATGGAATAATACAGTAGGAATGAGAGAGCATGTGATGTGAAGCATGGTGAAGAAAGAGAAGTGGTGGATACAGCTACAGCGGTTGTTTTTTTCAGTCTGTAGGCGTGGAAAGTTTGAAGTTACCGAAATGCCCCAGGGGATTATTGTTAGTACAAGGGATTGCAATTTTATGAGCATGTCCATATAAAACCAACAAAAAAAAAAAAACAGTGATTAAAATGTCTTTTTTTGGATTTTTAATGAATTTTTTGACGTGTTGGTCGTAATTTTGTACTTATTTTTTCCGTCGAGATGAATCATTAATTCTAAGAGTTTATTCTGAACTTGATGAAATTTCAAATAAAAATGGTCAAAATGACATTGGCAATAGTATTCAAAAAAAAAAAAAAATAGTCCAAGCACACCATAATTTTATTTCATTTTCTCTCTAGTTTTGCGTCACTACTTCTCCAAGAATCTCACCCTCAACGTCATTGAACACCCTACCATTTAAATTAACGAGTTTATCTATAGACTGCATTTCCCATCAAGTCCAACTAATATAAGTGGGCATTCATTAGGGAGTTTCCCAAATGATAGAATTAGACAAAATTAACATTGGCTGAAATCAATAATTGATTTTAGCAAATGAGGAAGCCATTTGCTAAAATCTTTGATAGTTGCAATGCTAAAATGAAAAAATTTAGCAAATAACTTCCTCATTTGCTTAAATCAACTGTTAATTTTATCTGATTTTAACATTTGGGAAACTCCCACTAATGCTAGACAAATAATTTCTTATCTCTCTCTGCTTTCAAGTCAGGATTGATGGTAGACTATTTCTGCAATTTTTTGATATCATAAGTAGTCATCTTCATATATTTTAAAATGACTCCTTCACCCTTGCTAAATGTCACTTCTTTCACGTCTAAATGAGAATCGTTACAAGATCGTGTCATTGTTATCAGCTTCTTTACAGAAAATAAATAAATAAATTGGGAAGTTTTGTTGTGAGAGACATATTACAAAACAAACTTGTCATACGTGGGAGTCTTTTTTGGCATTGTAGAGAGGTGTTTTGTGAAGTAAAGTGTGAGGTCTCCCATCTAGTTTCCAAGCATCTCCGTTTGTTATTTTCATTTAGCCAAAATCAAAGCAATTTTTTGCCTAGATACAATGTTAAAAAACCGGACCCCAAAAATGTCCATTCTTATTCTCATACATGTTACTATAGCAGAATTACTTCACGCGCAATATCTACTAGCTGAAATGGAAATTTTGTCAAATGGAAATTTAAAACCAAAGAAAATGTTACCTTCACAATTTTAGCGCAGTTATATATCGTACTCAGTAATGCGATTTTGCTTCATTTCTACCGAATTTGAAAAAACTCAAGGAACTCATCAAACAAGTACTCCTACCAAACTAGAGACGTAAAGAAAAAGGGGGGAAATGGAGATTAGGGGTAATTGCGTCTAGTGAAGAAGAGTGAGCTGTACATTTGCAGATTTTACCGAAAGAGTTTTTTGTGGTGGGGGACAAGAGAATCTAATTCCTTCGAAACGCTATTCTCTTTGCTTTGAACAGTGAGTCCTGTGACAGACAAATGTGGGGACCAAATTGCCCTTACATTACACATGGGATGCGGAGTATATTCAAGTCCTAATCATATGAATATCAAAGGAGAGAGAGAAAAAGTGAAGCAAACAACTGGTTGGTGCTGTTCCTTCGGAGATAGCACGGATGTTGGCTGATCACGGCCGTTAATGGTCGGTCGTGGACGGCTCAGTTACATATTGTCTAAATAAATCTTAATCGTCTGTTGTTCGAACAGATTTGAGTCGTTCCTGGCCGACCACAGACGGTGGTGATCGGCCCAACATCCATATTGTCCCTGAAGCGACAGCACCATCCCCATTCCCAAATAGTGGTATAAAAAAAGTAAACTTGTGGGTTTTGTTAATGTAAATACTTGAACTTCATCATTAGGCGTATTAGGTTTTTGATATAAACACATGCTAAGGTTATGTTTCATAATACATATGCATATTAATGAAAGGAAGGTTATTCTCAATCCACGTTTCTAACATAAACCAAGCAACGTAATTAAAGTGATTACTTATGAGTTTAAGTTATTTCCACTGCCGTTAAAATAAAAATTTCAACAAAATCGATTACGTTGCGTAATTTGTCGAAATAGTGGGTCCCAAATAGTAGAAAATAGACGTGGCGCAATGCAATCGGTTTGGATGAAACTTTTATTTTCACCGGTGGTGAACCACCAGCGGTGGAAATAATTTAATCTACAATAATGAACTCCAGGTAGGATTACGGATATGTTTCGCGTTTCGTGTTTTGGGTCAAGTTTGGTGATTCCAACAATCCAACTGGAGTATTTTACTTCGGCGGGTCATTATTTTACTCTTTAATTTTTTTTTTTTTTACTGCTACCGAATTTCTAAATCACCGCCCAGAAATACAAACCCCCCCTCCCCCAAAACAAAAAAAAAAAAAGTGAGTCTTCTGTTTGTCAACCTTCACCTGCAAAAGTGTATATGATTTATATTTTGTAGATGAATACTATATGTTATCCGGTCCAAGTTTTGAAATGAAAGAGACGGTCAGATCTAAATCGTGCATTTGCTGCAGTCATTGATTTGGATTTGGTCAAAAACTCCTACTAATAAGTAAGAGTTTATAAATAAATTCTAGCCATTGAATATTCCACTGTATAGTTCAGAACTTGTTAAATTTATTGGAGGGTTTCAATCTAAAACCAATTGGTAATAGGTGGAGTAACCTCAAGAATTTATTAACCAGACTTGGGTGGCTTAGATGAGCAATGTGGGATAATTTAACACTCCCCCTCACGTGCAGCCCGGATGCACGTGGAGGTATGAATTGAGAAGAATAGGAGATTTTTTACTCGGGCAAAGGAGAATAATTTTACACTTCCCCTCACATGCAGCCCGGATGCACGTGGAGGTATGAATTAAGGTCACCCAAGACCTAGCTCTGATACCATGTAAAATTTAGGAGAAAGAAATATGGAGAGAATAATACTTTCTTGTGTATAGATTTACAAAGATACATGTCCAACATATACAGAAAAGGGAAGCTATACTAGGTAAGAAGCTAAACTAGGAAAAAATAAATTTACAATATTCCTATACTACAATCACGGATCTTCAATCAATTCTTCAATCACAGATCTTCAATCAATCAGTCAACCGATTCTTTCCTTTAACAAAACTGAACTGAAGACCAAAACATGAATTGATGGACAAGAAAGGATTCGGACGAAGACCCTTTGGCTGTGTTCGGTTAGTGGGTTTGGCCCAGTTTTGACACTATTCCAGTTTTGATTACATCATCACTTTTTTCACTTTTCTCTCTATCTCTCTCCACTTATTACACCTGCTTACATCATCAAAACTAAAACAGTACAAAACTAAACCTACTAACCGAACACAGCCTTTATATTTTTCCCCTTTCATGTGATCAATTGTGGCATGTGCCTAGTAAATGTCCATTTTTTTTCTTCTAAAGGATGTATGAAGCTTAAGCAAACAAACCCTTTCTTTTAGTCTACATCAACATGAATAGCAAACGAGAATTTGAGAATTCATCAATTTGTTTTACAAATTTATAATTTTATAACAAAAACGACCCCTAACCTTCTTTGTTTTGTAATGTAAGACTTATCTCTACCCGACAAGTACTGGTGTTCTACTAACTTTTAAAGGTAAGGTCATTGTCAATTCCCAAGAAAGAACAAAGCAGAATGTACGGTGATAATGTCTCTTGAACTAATTGTGCAATAAAAAACAAACTTATGCTTTGACGAATATTTACACTATTTCTTTTTGTAGCTGTGCAATAAAAACAAACTCATGTTATGACAAAGAACATCTTAAAACGTCAATTGAAGATTGATTGGATTACTATTAGAATTTTAAATAAAAGATCTGCGTGACATTATTCATCCTACATTAAAGATGTGCCATATATCTCTTTTTCGAGTTTGAATTCATATCTAACCCCTCTTTAATATTTTTTGTGAAATGAAATTGTTAATGAGATCTCTCTACAACAACATAAAAATATAAAGCATATGTAGATACGAATGCAATCTACTATACGTTAATCATGTCAAATTGTCTAAAGTCACCAAATCAGTTTATAATTTAAACTACTTTAAGAACCTTCAACCTTCTTTTATTTTTTATTTTTAAGGAAGAGTAAGAAATACATTGATAAAAGGATTAGAGGAGTGAGAGTTATTACAATGACTCTTTTTTGATATGCAACATTCGAGCACAAATCTCAAAGTTTGCGTTTGCAAGATTTCTGAAGTGAATCGTAAGCTAGTTTCCTGAACTTATGATCTTGTCGGAGACGGCGTTCCACTAGAGTCCTCTGTCACTTAGTGCTTATTGTGGAGGGCTTCTTCCAGGCCGACCCTTTTTTGGGAGGGTGTTCCCATCTAGGCCCCGCGTCATACTCTTCCATTTAGGTCCTGGCTCTTTTCACGCGCGCATGCATCCCTCATACTTTTTCCTCTCTATCCGAACCAAACTTCAACCAATCAAGATCTTGTGCGGTTGAAAACCCATTACAGCTTTCCGTGACATCATCCTAATCTACTTTGCCACCAACCACTTGACACCTCTCTCTCTCTCTCTCTTTCCTATCTCTATGTTATTTTAGATTTCAAAATAAAATAACTTTTATTATATATATTCATTTTTTATAAAAATTATATATTTGAAACCTACTTGACGAGATCTTTAAAACAAGATCAACATTGAATATGAAAATATGTACATAATAAAAAAGTTATTTACACTCTCTAATACAAAATTCACACCTAAAAATATAGAATTCACACCCTCCAGAATAAAAAAAATTCACTCATATCAAATGCAGAATTCAGACATTCTCTGCACAACTTGCACCCTAGAAAAAAATACACAATTCACACCCCAAAATGAAAGAATTCACACCCTCAAATGTAGAATTCACACCCTCTAAAATAAAAGAATTCACACATGTCAAATGCAGAATTCACACCCTCCAAAAGGAAAGATTCACACCCAAAAAATAAAAGAATTCACACCCTCAAAATACAGAATTCACATCGTCCAAAATAAATAAAAAAATCACCCACATCAAATGCAGAATTCACACATCTTCTATACGACTTACCCCTTAAAAAAACACAATTCACACCCCAAAATGAAAGAATTCGCACACCTTAAATGGAGATTTCATACATCATCTACACAAACTCACTCTCCGAAATAAAAGAATTCACAGCCCTCAAATGCAGAATTCACACCCTCCGAAATGAAAGAATTCACATCCTCCAAAAAGAGAAGTTTACACCCAATTTTTTTTTTTTTATACACATAATTTCATATTCAATATGGGTCTTGTTTGGTAGATGTTGTCGAGTACATTCTAAAAAAGTGAATTTTATTAAAAATAGATATGTAAAATAAAAGTTATAATTATTTAAAGTTTTAAAAGATAAAGAGAGAGAGAGAGAGAGAGAGAGAGGGGAATGGGGAGCAGAGAGAGAGTGGGTCGTACTCCACAAACAATCTACAGGGTATGAAAGTAGAGGCTACTAAAGTAGACATGAAAAGTTTTTCCAGTGTTCTGCACGTGTTGCTACTGCACTACACACGATTATTTCTCCAATAACAGTTGTGATTCATAGCCAAATTCGTGTTTCTTTTTCTGTAGAGAGAAAGTGGGCTTCTGGCTTCTGCGCGCGTCAGCGTGTGTAGGGTTTTTTTGGAATTGAAACACATTAAAGTGCTTGAATGGGACAAAACACTAAAAAATGCTCTATTGTGGAATGCCTCACATAGACCACTGGCCAGTACCCTGATTTGATTCACCAGCCACACCACATGGCCCAAAATGCTTACACCCAAGGTCCTAGTAGTTTCTTACATGATTTGTTATATGCTCAAGATCACTCATGTAGACTTTCAATGTGGGACTAAACAATCTTTATTCCCAAATCTGGGGTATTACATATTATCTGTACAATTCTCTCTACTCCCAAAAAAAACCTTACTGGGGGATGGCCAGAACAAAAATTAAAAAAAACAACCAAAAAGCCTACTCCCAATCGGGAATAAGATAGCAAGAGCAACAAAACAAACGCAAATACAGAAATAAAACCACTCAAACACCTACAAAACAAGCACCTACAAAACATCCATTAGAGAATAACAAGTAGTTAGAGGATACTAGAGAAGCACACGACGCTGCAGAGTGAAACAAAAGAGGTTCATCGCAACTGCGCTTATGCCTTGCAAATTTTTGGAAGGCCTAAGAACTTACAAACATTAGCCAGATCCTTGAGCCTTGATTTTTTTCCTACAAGCCGTCCACTTGCTTGGACTAGCCCTATGACGATCTCTATTCTTCGAGATGCTATCTCTAAAAGCCATGATACACATAGATCTGAGATGCCTCAACATGTGATTGGTTGAGCAAGTCATATGATGACCACCATACTCAATACCTCCATCATCAAAATCATTATTCTTGAAGGCCAAGATATGCTTGTATTTGAGGTTCCTCACACTTGAAATCTCAATTGTTGTGGAAGTATTTAGCACAGGATCTTGGCAAAGGGCATCCTCAGAATTATTATCTCCAAATGCCATGATTTGCTTAGACCTGAGATTCCTCACACTTAAATTACGATGCACAGGTTGAGTTTATGTTGTAGTTAGAGGCATCACAATCTTGGAATCTTGAGGCAGTGTTTGTGTACCAACTGACACAAGAAGATTGATGTTCACAAACAGACACTTTTGCTACCTTAACTGTGGTAGAAGTGCTTGACACAATATCTCGAAGGTCACAATTCATAGGATATTTAGCAAGCTCACTTTATCATCTAATCTCAATGGGTGAGATACTAGGTTGATAGAAAAATCGAAAGGCCTCAGTAAATTTTAAGGAGCCAAGTTAAGATCAAAATCATCATCAAAAAGTCCCTTTAGAACTGAAATCTGAAGCATTGAGAGAACGACTAGCTACACCCCGGTTAAAGTGAAAACCATCTTCAAATGTGTCAAAGTCAAGCTCCTCCCAATGTGTCAAAAGTTCAGGATTACTCTTTGGTTTCCCTTTATTCATAGCATGTGCCAAGTTTTTACCATTTTTCTCCACAGTAGCCATCGTTTACTCAGTCTAGAACGAGAAATAGAATTTATTATCACCATCTTAGCCATTCGGTACACCATTCAGGGTAAGTATCTAGTTGCTCAGCTTGGGCTTAGATTGATTCCAAGGGGGGCTTGTCGTTTCAGACCATTCAATTTATTCGAACCTACAACCATGTAGTGCTCTCTGCTTCCATTAAAACCCAATGATTCAGTTTTTTTTTCTTTTCAAAAATGTGCTTAAACCAGTTCCTAATCGATAGCCAATCAGAGTAGACTTTTATGTGTTGTTCTTCTAATTGACGAGACCCTGAAATGGGAGGCTTTCAAAATTACTGAACTACATCCAGCGCAGTCTCCCCATGGCTGGAGACTGCCTCCAAAGAAAATTAGAGAAAAGGGTAGGGATTAAGGGGGTGTTTGGAAGCCTACTTTTTAGCTTTTCATTTTTTATTTTTTGGCTTTTTGGATTATGGTCGGAATGAGTATTGAATCTGGAAGGAGTGTTTGAGAGAAATGTGAAGAATGGATTTTGCAAAAGTAGTAGTGTTTAAGAGAAGAATGATAAAAATGAGTTATGGATTATTTTTTACCATTTTGCCCTTTCTATTAATCATGTTATAAAAATGTGTAGGAATATAGTTTTTAGATTTAAAAAAAAAAAATTCTAATTGGATAATATATTTTGTAATGGGACGTGTCCAATTTTGAAACTACTTTTTTTTTTTTTGGAAAACACAGACTTTGATCTTCCTTTTAAAAGAAAAAAAATAAAAAAATCAACCGTGGTCTCATTTTTCCACTCCTCTCTCTCTCTCTCTCTCTCTCAATTCTCTACAGTGTCACCTTCCCCAAAACCTCAAATTGGAAACCCCCTAAATCAACAATAAAAATCTAGACCAAGAATTTGTGCAAGAAAGAAGAGACGGCCAATCTGAGAATCCCAAGAGAACCCAGTTCGTCGTCGTCTAGATCTAAACAATTTCCAAAGTAGCTTCGACCGGTGTGGAGAAATCGCAGGGGTCTTGCCTTGCCTTTTCTCCTCCTCTCCTGCCATTCGGGGTGTGGTGAAAAAAATGAATCCAGAGATAACGTAAACAAAAGGGGTAGAGATGGGAGAGAGAAATTGAGGGGAAATGAAAAAAGAGAATGGGAAATCAAAAGGAGGTTAGGATTTGATTTTAGCTTTTGGTCCAGAAAGTGAAAAATGGAGAACTCATTTTGAGAGAAGGAGTTTTCTCGAAAAGTGCCCAAACAATTAGAAGCCGAAAACCGAGAATGGGAAAACCAGATGCCCAAACACCCTCTAAGGGTTGTTTGGAAATTGTGGAAAAGAAGAAAAAGAAAAGGAACATTAAATTTATCTTCCCTCTTTTGTTTAGTTTTAGAGAAAGAGGGGAGAAAATAACAAATTCAAATTTTGTGCACAATGAAATTTTCCTTCCATTTTCTTTTCTTTTTTTCCCCTCTCATTTTCCGTAAGTTTCAATCACAGTGTGGAACTTATTATCATGATCGAGTTTGGATTTAGAGTATTTTTTTGTCTCAATATTAGGCTAGGCTTTTGGTCATATAATTCTTCAAAATCCTATGCGCTTTTGTTCTGAATTTTTGCACTACATTCGCACTCTGAATCCTTGCTATCGCGAATTTTAGTAGCTTGAGATATAGTTTAAAGATGCTTTCACGCTCGCACTTTCAATTCTATTCATGCTCGTGCACATAAATTATGTAACTTGGCCAATGTCGGAGACAAAGGCCCAATAGTCCCGATTATTAGTCAAGGAATTTTGCACCAGTCATCGTGCAAAGGCCGAGAATCTGTATCTCAGTAAACATCTTAACCGTTGGACGGACCTAATCAACGGCCGAAACTCGTTCCTTTCTGTCCTCTCATCCCATTGGTTCCTTAAGATAGTACACGGATCACTATCCGCTACACGAGACCTCAAACAAATCCACACCCTCCATATTCCTTCCAATCAACGGCCTACGTTCATTCCCCCAAAACTTTTCAAAACATCCCGCCCTTCTCAATTCCAATCTACCAGTATTATAAATTCACTCCAAATCTCAACATTTCAATTCATTCCAACCCATCAACTCTCTTTCTCTCTCTCTTAATCCACACATTTTCAGCAACCAATGGCAAGAACAAAACAAACGGCAAGGAAATCCACTGGCGGCAAGGCACCAAGGAAGCAGCTAGCCACCAAAGCCGCCCGCAAGTCTGCCCCGGCTACCGGTGGTGTGAAGAAGCCACACAGATTCCGTCCTGGCACGGTGGCGTTGAGAGAAATCAGGAAGTACCAGAAGAGCACGGAGCTTCTGATCCGAAAACTGCCGTTCCAGAGGCTGGTGAGAGAAATCGCTCAGGACTTCAAGACCGATCTCAGGTTCCAGAGCTCAGCTGTGTCCGCGTTGCAGGAGGCGGCGGAGGCGTATTTGGTTGGGTTGTTTGAGGATACAAATCTGTGTGCTATTCATGCTAAGAGGGTTACTATTATGCCCAAGGATATACAGCTTGCCAGGAGGATTCGTGGGGAGAGGGCTTAGATGTTAGATGTAGAGATCTGTCTCCAGATGTTAATTGCCTTCCAGAATGCTTCCCTGCGTATGGATTCGTTTGTAGCTCGTCTTTTTTCTGATTGGTGGATGATATGACGTGAACCTGATGAAATTTATTGATTAAGAATCAGATTACTAACGTTTTTCTTGTTCGATTTTGGTTAAATTCGGCGATGAAAGGGAAATTATCCAAATAATTTCTCCCTTGATCAGGCTAAGATTTAGAATCAACTATTTGTGGGATGTAAAAATCAAGGATTAGTTCACTTTGGTTTCAAATCCTCAAAGCTTCGGTGTAAAGATTCATCAACATTGTGTTGGATTAATTTAATATTTTACATTTATATTTTGTTGATTTATTCCCAAGTAAATAAATATGTTGGAGAGATTTCGCGTGCTTCGACCACTCCACAGGCTTTTCTAATCCTTTTTCTATTTATCTAATTTCCTTAATTTGTTTGATGCATATAATTTTGAATTATTATTCTATCAGAAAATCCTATTTCTTATAATTTCTCCAACACATTGGTGTCAATCAAACAAATCCTGCTCCTTTGTTGTCTAGTGGAAAATCGTAACAAATTGTTAGTTCAAAACAAAGCCAACAAAACTCCATTCCTCTTTTTATGGGAGGCAAGGGCTCTGCTGTTTGTTTTAGCCAATAGGCCCTGCTGGCCTTAAAACCATGTTTTGGCAGAGACTTGAGGTCCCCTTTTCCTTGTTTGGTACCCAATAAATGGGACAAAAACCATAGACCAAGCTCTGGTAAAATAAATAAATAAAAAATGCCCGAAGCCAAACAATTATTCCCTTCTAAGCAAATGCCAAGCAATCCACTGTCGCAGCAAAAGCTTAAGATCCTAAAATTATCCACAAAACCAACGGTTGTGGAAATATCACAAGTACGTATGACACAAATCCCAAGTAAAAGGCTATCCTTGCAAATCACTGCCCACTGACAAAAATTAGTTTCTGAGGGCTCACCAAAGAAGTGGTCAATGAAGGAGTAAACTCCGTTACCGAATTATGAATATTTCCCATTTGAACCCGATAGTCATACATTAATAAATCAATAATGCCCATCAATGTGCCATATAATATGCACTAATCATTATAACTTAGAGCAAAATGGTTATGCAAAATTTAACCAGGGATCTACGTGGTGCAATCCTCTGCTCTTAAATTTCCAAAACTGTTTTTTCCCATGCAACAAACGGCTAAACTGATCGTGTGAACTCAATGCATAAATCAGTTTTCCCAAAAAGACCCATGATCAATTAAGGCAAAAATGGTTATATTGATATTAACCGTGGATCTGTGTCATCATTTACACACATAATGCAAAGCCTCCACTAGATCTGAAAAATATCCAAACCATTTTTGTCTTTTTTTTTTTCCAATGCCACATCCAACACAACATAGAATACCGGGATACCAACGACACTGTTGTTCAAAGACAGAACCAATAGTCTACTCTGCATAACCGGACCATCCTGTGAAACGAATCACAAACAAAACTTCCAATGACAACAGTTAGTCTGGATATGCCTCAAGATAAATTGTTCTCCAAACAAGAAAACAACAGTATCTCTAAACCCAAACAATGTTTCCATCCAATCACGAAACGGAATTCCTCAAAAGGAAATAGCAGTTTCCCACCATCAATATTTTCCCAAAAAACTTGCTTGGAAAAATAAAAACAGAAATTAATTTCTTCCCTGTTTCAAAAACCTCACTTTTGTTCCTACAAATCATCAAAATCTATTACTTTCCCTGAGAGAAATTTTCGAACGGCTATAGGGAATCACCGCCAACATCGCAGTGTGCCAAAAATAAAGAAAACTTGCTCTACAAAATCACTACGGAACATGGGATACAAAAAATTGATGGTATAAACCATGCAAATAATAGATTCACAACCGTGGATAAAATATTACCGCACAAAATTAAGTACCCGTTCTCCGCATATTTCTTAAGCCGTCAACACATTCATAATCCCGCAATAGCATACTGTTGGAAAACATGTAAAACTTCCACAACAAAATGTCAATTCATGACATTCAATGTGATGAAATCACAAATTGGTGAATAGCTCTCTAAGTTATCAAAGTCCCACTTGATGAACACAGTAAATCATTTAATCAAATGATAATTTGATCACTCACAATAAACCAAAGACCAAAACAAATTAGGCTTATAAACGATAAAACCCCACTGATCCGAGATTTAACAAAAGGATGTCGATTATAGCCTCGAGAATATTAGGCAGTAGATTAGCCAAATAATCTTCAATGAATAATCAAAACAAAATACTTTATTCTATGCATTGACCAAACAAGGCAATAGATTACCCAATAAAGACTGAGATACCCATACATCTGCTGTACCGAGAAATTAGCACCACTGAAATTATTCTGCAATAAAATTGTTAGAACCGAACAGAAATCGTTATCTGAAATTCAATTGCCGATCATCGATCAAAAAGTCTTTGCTAAGTTTGTTGGGAAAAATAGCAGGCAATACAAATTCCAAAGAACAATTTACATTCATAAATATATTAAAACAGGTTACAATGGAAAGAAACAAACTGAAAATTACAGTAACGGGAAATCAGAAATACAAATAGTGCCGAGTCGTGTGAAACCACACTCTCCTTAACAAAGATGCGCCGCCTACCACGGGTGTTGTAGGATGAACCGACGTCTTCGTCCCAGGATAAAACGGCTAGTACCACTGACCACCGGAACACCACCGTTGGTAGCCTTGGCGAACTGACTGACGTCTGCCTCTCTCTCTCTCACAAAAAAAAAAAAAGATTTTCAGAACTTGGATGTTAGATGAATTTCTCATGTAGAACCAATTCCAAATACATGTGTATATAGCCAATCAATCAATACAGAAACTGCCACAATGAATTGGATTGAATTCTCTAACTCACGAATTGAATACGTGCCATTAACCTCAATTCATGAGGGGTATTAACCACTTGAAACTGCTGGAAATTAAACACTTCGTCCAGATTCATCGAACCCGGAGTAGACCGTTTGGTTGCCTCGTCAAGCCCTCCAAAACGCCCCGGTTTCATTCATCCAAAATTTCGTGAAATTTCCAACAGGATCAAAATCCTTTTAAGAGGCATAAACTCCTACTCGCTGAGACGAAGTTTGCCCACATCATGAAGGGATGATCACAAAATAAAAATAAATAAATAAAAAGGGTAAGGACTAGCAAGAAAAGGAAAACAAAATTTTAAAAACACAACCATTGTTATCTAACAGGACCCTATTTTTATAACTTCTCTATGAGCACATACCATTTCAAAAGCACCATCTAGGACAGGCACTAATGAAAACAATCATTTCCATCCATGTGAAGGAAATACTAAGAAAATCAAATGCCAAAACGTAAGATTTGTTCAACTAAGGTGAAACAATAGCCATTAGACTTGCTAACACATCCTTTAATTATAAAGCAGAATTTCAAGCACAGATTGACAAAAAGTACCAACTCTAAAATATAAAAAGGGCTTGCAAATGAACTTCCAAAATGAAGACCTCGAATATCAAAATCAGACCAACATACAAAAAAAAAAAAAAAAAAAAAACAAAAAGAAGAAGAAGAAGAAGAAGAAGAAGAAGAAGAAGAAGAAGAAATAAATTTGATATTGTAAAAAAGCTAAATAGTGTGTGGGTTGGTAGGAATATCAACGAATGCACAATAGCATGACTTTGTAAATGCTCGCCCCTAATTGTAGAAGTAAAAGAAGAAAGAAAAACAAATTAACATGCCCCAAATAAATCTGATATTTTAACAAAGCTAAACAACGTATGTGTTGGTAGGCATATCAACCAATGCACAATAGCATGACTTTGTAAATGCTCGCCCCTAATATCAGTAATCTGCATTTCGCGTGATATAGCAGAATCACAGACGAACCAGACTTGATTCGCCTTTTCAACTGATAAATAAGCGAACCTCCATGATAACTGGATGGAAAGTGACAGACGTAGGGATAACATAACTATCTATCTATCTGTCTATCTATCTGTAGAGAGAGAGTACATTCTCTCTCTCTGAAAAATAGAGGTTTTGCGAGAGTAAAATGGGGAGGTCAAAGTTAAATTATAGGAGGTGGAGGGGAGAGAGAGAGAGAGAGAGAGAGAGAGAGAGAGAGAGAGAGAGAGAGAGAGAGAGAGAGAGAGAGAGAGAGAGAGAGAGAGTAAAGAGAAAACTTCCTCACGACGATGAATCCATGTCATCATTAACACATGGCATTACCTTCCAATAGTAAACTTGGCATAGCAAGATGCCCAGATCTGATGATATTCCAAGTTCTAACAATATTCTTCCTTCTTAGAGGATTTCCATCAGCAAGAACAAAGATATTAGATAAATATAACAATAAGATTTAAAGACAGAACAAGGATGGATTGATTTCTAGGGCAAAGATACCCAAGAAGACCCACCATGTTATATTTCCTAGAAAAGACCAACAAAAACTGTTTACAGGGAACTCATAGAAGAGTATCTATACTAGGGTTATAGTAGCCCTAGCATCCTAGCCCTTGTTTACAAAAAAGCCCTTCAATACTATCCTTCCAAAATAATTAAAAGTGACATGACGGTACATAACTATTTAAAAAGAGACTAGGAGCTTAACTAAAGTCTATAACAAAAATCATAAAACAACCCAAAAGATAAAAAGATACACACAAAATACATCTGTAAAATCCCGACCCTAAATATCCATTTGATATGGTTGAATAGCTTTATATTATTTTAGAAAGGGGCTCGATAGGATCAATAATAGTTATTGTAAATAAACGTGACACTACGGGCTGTGGAGCCCTCTTTCTCCGGTTGTTCTTCACATCGGTGGTCAACGACGGAGTTGGTGCTCTTTCACTCAAGTAGAACCAGCCTTGCACACTGAGCAAACCGTTAGCGCCGGACTGGACCGTTGAGTCTAGAACGGCACTTCGACGGTCTAGTAAGTAAGGGAAGAAGATGAAGTGTAATGTAGATCTAGGGTTTCAGAGTGAATCGCGCGTACCTTTCTTAGGAGATGAACTCCTCCTTTTATAGGTGAGCCTTGGCTTGGCCTCCAAGCACAGCTGTGCTCGTCACGTGACTTAACCGTTCGGGTGACGTCATCTGTCATGATCACAGTTTGTTACGAGCACATGCCGCATTAACTGCTATGCTGACTCAGCAATTGGTCCTTCGGCACGTCTCCGCGT
Organism: Vaccinium vitis-idaea; assembly: GCA_963854785.1. Classification (NCBI taxonomy): domain Eukaryota; kingdom Viridiplantae; phylum Streptophyta; class Magnoliopsida; order Ericales; family Ericaceae; genus Vaccinium; species Vaccinium vitis-idaea. The sequence continues at coordinate 39,018,369 of OY978216.1, forward strand.
AGCGAAGTTAGTTGTGCCATCCCTCGGGTACGCCCCGAGGCCTTTTGATATTAACCATGAAAGGCCACAGATGAATTAGATGTAGGATGGGTCTCGGCACTTTGCCGAGGCAGTGGGCCGAAGCCCCACTATGCTCCTTTTGAGTGTGTTGATTCGTAATTCTGAAGAGTCCCTCAATGATAGTCTCTCGGCGACTACAAAGAGGTGTCTCATATTGATTCAGCGTACAAGCCAGATGCTCGGTATATCCGGACCCCTACAATAGCCCCTCGATCCCTCCGTGCGGTTTACTTTCCACACGAGGGGTTGAATATTCGGGTGCCGAACTGGTTCTGATCCGAGCCCCATTCCTCGAGGTAAGGCTCATCATTAGATTCCCTGCCATCGCCGTCCCCCTATCCACCCGGAGCCTGCCACGTGTCCCCTACGAGTAGGGTTTCAGCGGTGATGTGACAGCTGTAGTCACGTTGCTCCGTAATGCTGACGTATTGGAGAGAGGTGCTACGGTGAACCGACCCAGATGACACGTGTTGAGCGTCCACTGGCTGAGTACACGCCGGTCCGGATCCTTGACATCGTCTGAAATTTTCCCGCCCTCAGCCATTAGCTTTCGAAATCTTTGATGCCGCTATAAATACCACAGAAAGAGAAGAGAAAACACTTTCTCTCTCTAACTTCTCGAACTCCAGACGTTTTCTCTCCAGAAATTTTGAAGCTTGCACGCGGATCAAGGCTGTTTCTTCCCATTTTCTTCAGATCTTCAGGTAAAACTTCTCCTCAACTTTATTCCTGCACTTTTTCCTTGATTTCACGTATTTTCGTCGAGTTTTTTCCCTTGTCGTCTCTGCGTTTTCTGGGTTTAAGGTTGAAGATGAACAGTCATCTTCAACCTGTTCTTGAGGTTGAAGATGACGCCGAAAGGCCTAGAGTGTAGATTATTCCCCCCTCGGCCACGAGCGCCGAGGGAGGTCACTTCACACATGCACTTTGTCAGTTAGGGATCTCAAACGTCTGGTGGCCGCCGAGGGATAGGTTGTTCGGTATTGGTTTCAGGACCCATTGCTCATAGCTAACGGTCTTTTACCGTGCATTCTTTTGTTAGGTCTGGCGCCACCAGTCTTCGAGATCTCTTCAGACTCCGAGAGCTCAGGATCCGAGACTTCTAGCACCGCTGTTTCCTATATAGCTTTCCTTCTTCATAAATATAGAGCTCGGCTAAACCCTTGCCGAGAGATCGTACCGATGGACTACGATTTCGAAGTCCCTTTAGACGAGAGGCCCCTTCAATCCATACCGCCGAACCCAGCCCCTGGTGTCCCCGAGAATCCCATTGACCCAGACGATGATGTAGACGTCTCGGACGGATTCTTAGATGATAGTGAGGCCACTGAATCTGACGATCGGTCCGAGTGGGATCCGTCCGAAACAACTATCACGAGTGCCGAACCATCAATGACTAGTGTTGATGCTTCGGAAGATAATGCTGCGGCTGAGGTCGAGCAACTCATTCTCGCTGAGATCGGCGTAGAGAAGCCTGGATCTGCTCCATCGTCTCAGGGAGCGTCCGGTAGCGGAAAAAGGGAGCAACAATGCCCCTATCTTTGCTACTTTACAACCGGAGAGGCCGGTCTCAGGGCTTTCCAAGAGAAGTATGACATTCCGGAAGATGTCAGGGTGTCCCTTCATCCGAAGGGCGAGGAACTCGTGTATGGACCAAATCACCTGAACATCCCTCTGATGGCGATAACCGAGGGAGGGGTTCGGATTCCGATGAGCGAATTCATCCGAGCCTTTCTGAACGCCTATGAGCTTTCTCCGGACCAGCTCACTTGTAACAGTTACCGGGTCATCAGCTCGGCATACGAGATGAAATTGAAGGATAACCTAGATCTCAGCGTTTGGGATCTTCTCGAGATCTATGCTGTGTCCCGGAATAAATCGTTCGGGCGATACTTCTTAATGACCCGTCCGAAGAAACGACAGATTGTGGAACACCTTCCTGACTCCGAAAAGTGGGCTGACCTGTTCGTAGTGGTTTCTGGCAATTTTGCCGAGCCCTCTGATGGCGATCTCTTCCCCATCCCGACCGTTAGAGGGAACGTTGGTTGGTTCTTAATTCATACTTTGCCTGTTGCTTTACTCTCTGTATTTTTGTGTACTGACCTTTCGGATGATTTTCTTGCAGCTCCATCTCCCGTAACAAGGAGGCTCAAGAGGATAGCAAGGAAAAGCTGTGCCGAAGCACTATATGAGGTACAGGGGAGATTGACCCACGACCTGCTCGGTTACATTCCGACTTACAGGAGTTGGATCAGAAAGAAGCCCAAGAAACCGAGAAAATCCAAGCCGAGCCGTACGATATCTGAGGCCGAACGGTGGCTACTGGAGGAGCAACCTTTAGAGAACCTCCAAGGACAAGAAAGGGTCCCCGTTGACAGGGTTTCCCCGGATCCTTCGGATACGATGCCGCCGAAGATTGATTTGAAAGCGAAGCTGGCCGAAATGGCAGCGAAGGCGAAGACTAATGCGCCGAAGAAAGGCTCTACAAGTTCTCCGGCAGCCCCTGGCAAGGTCCCGGTTGCCACAGTTCATAAAACGGCAACGGCTCGGTCAAAACCGACGTCCTCGACCGATGAAAGAGCGGCTAAGCGGGTAAAAATATCCGAAGTCCATACCATTGATGATGACCTCCCTGAAGCCAACCGAGGTGCTGATGCCTCGTCTCTGCAGCAGCCGGACATCACTCTGCTTCCCTTCTCCCCAGTTTTGGTGAGGGAAAATGGCAGTGTCATCATGGAAGATGACAGTGTGGCCGAGAACACCCGCCTGGCGATGGGGCTTCTGCCGGGGCTAGCTCTGAAAAAAGACCTTGATCTTGTGCCAGACAAGCTAGAGGATAATCTCTTCCACTGTACCGCTCAGATCGTCAAGGTAAGCTCTTTTCTAACCGAGCTCTGTCTATTTTCTGTTGTTTATCTTTATGCTGATACTGTATTTATCATTGCAGACCGGACAATCGATGTTCAAGCTCTACGACCAAGCTCTAGATCTCAGCAACTCGGCGAAGAAGCTAAAACGCCGAGCTGACGCAGCCCTCGAGAAGGTCGGTATAGCCGAGAAAAAGGCTGAGGAGCTGCGTCAGGAGAACGAGAGGCTCAAAGGTGAGCTCGCCGAGCTGGTGGAGTTGAAGAAGAAAACAGACGAGCGATTGGAAGAAGAGAGAGCCGGGCATCAAAAGGCCGTGGACGATGCAAGGACCGAAGGCCATTCGGCTGGGTTCGATGAGGCTGGTGAGGCCTATGCTGGCGATATTTATCATCTGGTGAAGGATGGAGAACGCAAGGGCTTCGGCAAAGGGTATATCTTTGCCTGCGATGCCTTCGGCATCCTCGCCGAGGATCCTCGACGCGAAGCACCTGAATTGCCTGATTCTCCGACTGCTGAAGAGATTCCGGAAGATGATGCCGAAGAGATTCCCGCAGGAGAAGGTAATGAAGATAATGCTGAGAACGTCCCCGAACCGGAGAAAACCTCCGAGCAAGCCAATGAAGGGACCAACGTAACTCAGTAGGATAAGATCTGAGGACTTCGCTTTTTAGTTTAAACTGTTTTTGATATTACTGGATGGCTCCGGACAATTAGAGTTTGCCGTACCAGAGGTTGTAATTTTTAAAGCAGGTTTGTTATGGAGATGGCACCGAACAAGTACCACCCCGCCATGCTCCGGTTTCACCGAAGTGGTGAAAGTTTTGAATATTTTGTTTGGATGTTTTGATCGTCATGAATGAATGTCTTTTTCTCTTGCACTTAATATGCTTTTGCTTGGTTGAAAACCATCAGTACTTAGAAAATTTTCTTCTTGTTTATAAGAGATTCATCCTTCCGATTGCCCCTGTTCGGTTCTTAATCAGAGGAAATAGTTGCTCGGATTGGAACCGAAGCAACACGAAATATAATGAAAAATTTTCAACTTGGAAAAAATTTCCACTGATAGCCCCTGCTCGGTTCTAATCAGAGGAAATAGTTGCTCGGATTGGAACCGAAGCAACACGAAATATAATGAAAATTTTCCAACTTTTGGAAAAAATTTCCACTGATAGCCCCTGCTCGGTTCTAATCAGAGGAAATAGTTGCTCGGATTGGAACCGAAGCAATCACGAAATATAATGAAAATTTTCCAACTTGGAAAAAATTTCCACTGATAGCCCCTGCTCGGTTCTAATCAGAGGAAATAGTTGCTCGGATTGGAACCAAAGCAACACGAAATATAATGAAAATTCTCCAACTTGGAAAAAATTTCCACTGATAGCCCCTGCTCGGTTCTAATCAGAGGAAATAGTTGCTCGGATTGGAACCGAAGCAACACGAAATATAATGAAAATTTTCCAACTTTGGAAAAAAAAATTCCACTAATAGCCCCTGCTCGGTTCTAATCAGAGGAAATAGTTGCTCGGATTGGAACCGAAGCAATCACGAAATATAATGAAAATTTTCCAACTTGGAAAAAATTTCCTCTGATAGCCCCTGCTCGGTTCTTATCAGAGGAAATAGTTGTTCGGATTGGAACCGAAGCAACACAGAACGGATTTGAAAATCCTGGTGCCGGCCCTAGGTTATTTCCGGACCTTGAGAGTTCTAATCAGTAAACAAAATGGGCAACAGTCGTAGCGAAAGATTCTCTTTTCATTTAACATCCGAACACCTTTAATTACAAGACAAAAAGGGGCAAAACAAGCAGCCCAAATGTGCCTCTTCTAACAGAATTTTTCCTATGCATAGAACTTTCTAAGCTTAGTGGCATTCCAGGGGTTGCCAATAGGTGTTCCGTCCACCTCTGCTAACTTGTATGATCCGTGTTCGGCCTTTGCAACCACTCGGAAAGGTCCCTCGTAGTTTGGTTTGAACTTGGTCTTTTTGGACTTCTGAACTACTTCTCGGAGCACAAGATCATCAACGTTGAAGGGCCTCATTCTGACATTCTTGTTATATCCCCGAGCGACCTCTTGCTGATACGAGGCATGTTTCAGGTGTGCTTCGTCCCTGAGCTCTTCGGCTAGGTCGAGCTCCCTGTCCATGGCCTCATCGTTAGTTGGCACATCAAAGCTTTCCGTCCGAGCTGTCGGGATTAGGGTGGCTAGAGGGAGAACAGCTTCCATACCATACGCCATGGAGAATGGGGTTCGGCCTGTCGAGCGCCGGGGTGTGGTTCGATAGCCCCAGAGAACTTTTGGGAGCTCTTCGGCCCACCTACCCCTCTTGACAGTTAGGCGTCTTTTAATTCCTGCTGATATTGTTTTGTTTGATGCTTCGGCTTGCCCGTTTCCCTGTGGGTACGACACCGAAGAGTGGAAGATCCGGATGCTGTGCTTCTTGCAGAGTTTCTCGATCGCTTCGGCCACAAATTGGGTCCCGTTATCCGAAATGATCGCATAAGGGACACCGAAGCGAGAGATGATATTCTTCCAAAGAAATCGCTCTACGTCAGTCGCAGTTATTGTAATCAAGGTCACGCTAAAACATCAGTCCAAAAGCTGGAAATCTGAAAATCTGAAGTAAATGTGAATCTGAAGAATAAAAACTAAGAACAGCAGCCCCAAAGTTAATGAAAAATAAATCTAAGTTATAAAATGTCCAACCCTAATTCAAGCTAAAAGAGAAGTATTTATACTAATCCCTAATTTCCAATCAAAATCCGAGAAAAAATAGGATTATCATCTGCGGGAGACCAAAACGTTGCCGTTCACTGGCCAATTAAACCTCTCGGTAGCGCTACCATGAAAATGGTGTAGCGCTACCGCGCCCCTTAACTCCCCCTTTGACCGGCTGACTGCCTTGACCGTTGACTCTTCGTAAGCCTTAGGTAGCGCTACACCACTTTAGGTGTAGCGCTCAAGAACCTTCTGTTCATATTTTGGACTTTGCTGTGCCACTTTTGAGCGCTCCATAAAATTGGGGGTAGCGCTCCCGATGGGCTCCGACCACTTTCGCGCAAAATCAACTTCAACACTTAGTCTCCTCAGCCTTCCCACTCTTGGTCTACGTGCATGCCTTCCCAACAACTCCGATTAGCGCCAAAACACCTCAAATTCCTGCAAATTAAACACAAACACCAAATCCAACCACGTGCACGCATTAACCGGAAAATGAAGATTAAATGTGCGACAAACGCGCTAACTCTACCCTACTTAGGCGCTTAAATACATGGATTTCACGCGACTATCACAGCCGTCGGATTAGTTGAGAATAAGTTTTAAAATTCACTCACGACCGTCAAAACTGCCACATAGGACAGTTGTGAGAGAGACATTCTCAAAACCGCTGTGTAATGTAATATAGATTAGGAATGACAAACAAAAAACAAAAAACTTTTATCTACTTCTCACACATTTCAATGAGTTTTTTTTCGAAACATCCCTTAAACTATTACCTATTTCTCTGCTTCATACCTAAACTTTCAAAATCCTTTATGTAGTCCCTGAACTACTTTACTTTAAGTACATGTGGTCCTTTTTTTAACACCCGTTAGTTTTATGGACGGAAAATGCTTTGTATGCGCGTCATAGGGGATTATTGTTCCAAAACCAAGGGTAAAAACGTCATCTCCTTTACTCACACCAATTGACACCAATACACACACTCTCTCTCTCTTTCACTCTCTCTCTCTCTGCCCAATCCATACAAACCAGAGCACCGAGGTTTAGAAAAAAACAGAGCAATAAAACAGACCCCTCTCTCTCATCACAATCATAGGATAGCCGGACATGCTCTTGTGGGTTAATATTTTAAGTGAATAAACACCACACTAGATAACTGCAAACAGACAGAGAATGTGTTTTCCGCAAGGCAATGCAACCGTACGATCTCAATTCTTAAAGCTCCAAGTTCCATCGTGCAAACCCAGATTTCCGAAATTGGATTTTGGAAAAGAGAAGATAATTATTAAGGTAACCAAATCTTTAATCTCTAGTGTATTGGATGTAGCTTTTGAATTTCTTTTAAGAGGTTATACATAGGGCATATTGATTTGTTACTTTAATTTGCGGATTGAAAGAAGGTAACCCTAACAAGTTTCGGATTGGTCGTCAATTTGAATTGCGTCTTGTGTTGGTTTTGTTAAGGAGTTATGTTTTTGTAGTCGTTCATTTTTATGGGTTTGATTTCACAGTAGAAATTAGATACCAAGGGAGAAACTGAATCGTTTTTATGGGGGTTTGTTTTTTTGCTCTTTTTTTATTATTTATAAGTCGAGGTGCTCTGGTTTGTATGGATTGGACAGAGAGAGACAAAGAGAAAGACAGATTGAGTGTCTGTATCGGTGTCAATTGGTGTGAGTAAAGGAGATGACGTTTTTACCCTTGGGTTTGAGATAATAATCCCCTGTGACGCGTACACAGAGCATTTTCCGTCCATAAAACTAACGCTGTTAAAAAAGGACCACATGCACTTCAAGTAAAGTAGTTTAGGGACTACATAAAGGATTTTGAAAGTTTAGGTACGAAGTAGAGAAATTGGTGATAGTTTAAGGGATGTTTTGAAAAAAAACTCCATTTCAATTTACTTTTTAAACCTTAACAAAAGCCCATCGGGCTTCTTTTACATTTTCCTTTTTTAAATCCAACATTTTAAGGTAACATTATAATTACGCTTTTGAAAATCTAACATTTTAAGGTAACATAATTATTACCCTTTTTTGGAAATCCAACATTATAAGGTAATATAATCATTACCCATTAATAGATTATGTCCATATAACCAATATAACCGAGGGTATTACTCTCAAAATTTTGGACCCATTTTGAAAATCTAATATTTTAAAGTAACATAATCACTACCCCTTAATACATTTGTGTTTCCAAAATTACCCTATTTTTTGAAATGCCATGATTACCTTTTATGCTCTAATGCATTTTCCCTCAAACTTTTTTTGTTTGAATTTGAATCTGGATAAAAGGCAATAAAGGAAATGACTTAATTTTTTCTTGAATCCTCTACGGGCACACCCACTCGTGTGGGACCTACTTCGAGGTCTCACACGAATGATCAGAGCCGCTCAATTTGTTTAAAATATTTTTGAAGGATTTCTGGAAAAACATTAGCTCAATCAGATATCGGGAAAGGCTTGATAAGTTTGTTAAAGTTTTTGTCCGTTCGATTCAGGAACTAAAACTTTAATGAATCAATCGAGCATTTATAGGTATCTGATTGAGCTGGTTTTTATCAGGGACCCTTAAAAAAATATTCTAAACAAATTGAGCGGCTCCGTTCACTCGTGTGGGATTTTGAAGGAGGTCCCACACGAGTGTGTGTGGCTTGTATGTGACTGAGTGGGTGTATCCCTAGACTTTCTGTTTTTTCTTCTTCACTAGTCAAAGTGGACAACTATAATGGGACATCTAAAAAAGAAAATATGGACTAAATTATGGGACAGTGAGAGTATCCACTATGGTTGCCAATTGAATAGACTAGATTATTTTACATGTAATATACTAAAAGAAGATTAGAAATTGAGACCATTGAAAACATTTTTGTCAAATTAGACACTACAGGACCCTGTTTTCCACTCAAGTTGGATGTCCCAAATTATTTGTCTAGTTTTTGTATTTTCGGATTTGTAAAATAATGCCTTATCGAGTTGAGAAAGGTTACAGCATGTGAAAAATAAAAATCATGATATGTCAATCTAATTCAAAATCAACATGATTTAATTTTATTGGAAGTTGGCTTGAACAACCAACCGAACTAAAGCTAAAAGGCGTGTTGAGTTATGTTAATCTTTTAACTCAAGCAGGAAATACTAATCTCAACTTGATTTTTTCTATAAGGAGAAAGTTAAATAATCATCCTGTTTGGAGAATCTAATTAAGTCTCCATCCTAATTGGTTTGAGTTATCTACTGATCCTGAAATCTGGAAAAAAAAAAACCAACAATACCGTTATTTGTACAAAAAAAAAGGGTACTATTTCCTTTCTATTGTAATTACTCACAACCCTAAACCCACTCTCTCTCTTTCCTCTCTAGAGCTCGCCCCCATCTCTCTCATTCTCTCTATCGAAATAGTAAAAGGAGTAGCACCTCTGCTATAGCCCACTCATTATCAACCATGTCATTTTACCGTCCAGTAGAGGCAACCTTATAGTCTCCTGGAACTCAACTAGACAAGATCTTGTCCAAAGAAAATGACGGGAGCCCACCACATTTAAACAAAAACCACGAGAGGGATGGCTGGGGTTCAAGATCTTGATTTTTGTTCATCTTGTTGGAGAGACATGGATGTTGCAATCCTTACCCTAGTGATTGGGTCTCATTCTTTCTCTACTCTCATTGTTTTGGGTATTTATCTTTGTCGGTTTGTCCTAATTTAATCGAATGTGTTGGTTTCTAGTACTAGCTTCTCACTCTCCTTCTCTCTCCCTCCCTCTCTCGGTACATTTGGAAAAAATTGAGTTATCATGATTGTTCATGGTATATTACTGTTATTGAAAGAGTTGTCTCCATGGAATATTTGCAGAATTATTATTTTCATGGATGATTTAAAAGAATATCATGGAATATGAAATAGATGGAATTTTTTTTTTTTATCAGCGAAATAGATGGTATATTAGTGCATAGAGTTTCATGAGATAGATGTTATATTTATATATAGAGTTGTCTACAGATCTCATGGAATATTTGCACAAATTTATCATATTTCAAACCTTCACACCAAAATAGATGGTTGCGAGAGGAGAGAGAGGAGAGAGAGTGGGACCAATGCCGCAAAGACTGATGGGGAGAGGAGAAAAATGGGGGTTTTGAAATTAGGTTTGAGGTTTTAATTAGGTTCTATAGGAAAATGTGTTTTGTACGAACAAGGGCATTGTTGGATTATTTTAATTTCAAAATTAGAATACAAGTATTCAAACCCACTATGAAGGGGAACTACATAAGTCTTAATATAGGACCTCTCCTCTCGCAAAGAGAGATGCCATGAATTAAGCAAAAGAATTAACGGGTGAAGCACATTCCTTTTAATAAATTCATTCAACTTGTAATCTCTACAGATTTTCTTCGAAAAAATAAATTAACCAATAAATATAAAGATTGTCATTCATACAACCATTCCAGATTCGATATGGAAAAAGTTAATGAAACAATAAATACAAAGGATGCCATACATCTTTCTTGATTGGTCCCTCAACATATCTTTGACTTTTGACCTACGGACACTTGTCAGCATTTGATTGGCCATTTATTGTGCCCTATTTGTTAGGCCCTGCAACACGTGGCAGCTTGTGATAGGCCAGAAATTTTACATGCCTACACTTACAAAACAACTAATTGTCTGCAATTCCATGGCTCTCGCCAATTCCTATATACAACGATTGATCAAATACCAATAACTAAACTCAAAGTTGTCATATATGTTTGTGTATTCAACATAGATGTGTTTCTGAAAACATCTCAAACGATATCTAATTAATACACTTTTTTTTTTTGTCGTTGATGTTATCGACGTGTTTTAAAAAGTAAACCATTTCATCCATTAGTGTAAGCCCGAGAAGAGTCCATACTTGGCTCTACTGGACGGTCCAAAGAGGATCCTATTTTTGCCATTGGTTACCAAATAAAAATAAATAAGTTAGGGTCTCTTAAAAAAAACCTAATTTATGTATTTTATTTTTTAACGGTCACCAAAGAATTTTATTTTATTTCTGGTTTCATCATTTGTTTGTTGAATCTAAATATAAGCAAATATGATAAGATAGATGACAAGATTACAGAATTCATCACAAAACCAAGACTCATGCTTGGGAGTGAAGCCAAAAGGAAAAATATTTAAGGGTGAGTTTCCGCTATAGAATTTTTTCAGACTATAAGTTGTCAAATCAAAAAATCATTATGGCCCATGCCCTATCCCCAAGAGGCTTGAGCCTAGGGCATCCCAAAAACCCAAAATTTTAGGGACAATCCCATTATTTTTTATATTAAGCTTGAGTAGAGGTATTTTTGGCCCAAAAGAAAGAGAAATAAAAAATGCCCAATCTAGTTGGTAAAAAAGGCCTAACAAAGAGCTCCATGGAGTTTTAAAAAATAAAAGGCCCAGGTCCAATTGGTCAAAAGCTCAAAAAGGCAACTCATTACTTCTCAGATTATTAAGAAAATTACCCAATTCAAAGGGTTTCCCACTTTCCCCAAATCGGTGAAATCTCTATCTCACCATTTCAATGCGCGCGGGGCAAGGATTTTGCTAAGGATCAAGGCAACATTCAACGCACAGATTTAAAGAACTGCTTGGAACGGTGGAAATTGGTAATATTCTATTCACTTTCTTATTAACTATTGGGTTTTGGGGTTTGTGAATTCAAGACCAAAGTAATGGGGTTTTTTGGGTTTAATACAAAGTCAAGAAACTCACATTTTGACATTTTGCAGATGTAGTCTATATAAGCACTTGTTTTATTTTTCTCCTCAATAAACTCTATATTTCTCCTCAACGTTATCTGAACCATATAAGCACTTGTTTTATTTTTCTCGAAAATGACTTGGAATCTCAGTTGTTGGATGGTTTAATGATAATTGATTTTTATATAGAATAATTCCATGGTACTCCCTAAATAACAAAACTCAATGTCTGTCTCAGTCCAATAAAAGGTGTGATAAAAACCAAATTCTAGTGCAATCTATTAAGTTTATTAAAAACCTCATACCCAGTGGGATACCCTAAGTTTATTCATTATTCAATTATTAACAATTGGTTATTTATAGATGTTTTTGGCCCATTGTTTTGACTTTCTCATATTGTGATTGTTGCTGTAAAAATTGTTTAAGTGTTTACTCTTGAGGGCACAATTTTTAGATTAGGCATTAGGCACTAAAAACCCTTGGTCTAGCCTTGCTTGTAGGGAAAATTATTTTCTAATCTAGTACCCTTAAGATCAATTGCCTCTATCTAATCTTTTCAATATCTCCTAAGCAACTTTTATAAAAGCTTCCTTTACCCCTCTCTCGCCACTATCTACAGTCGTTAGAGGGCAAAAGGGATTATATAGGTGAAGAATAGTGTTAAGGCTAGACTATTTGCCCAGAAAGAGATCTATATGGTAAACATCACGCTTGTTCTCTGAATCAAGTGTACCAGAAATCTTGTGATCCTATGGGTATACACTAAGAAGCACCAGCACCTCATGCTCACCCCGCTCACACGTGTCCCAACATTTGGGACATAGACACGCCCTTGACCATGTCCTATTTTGACATTTATAGGACACATGTAGGATACGCAAGCAAAACCCCATATATTGAAGTCGAATCAAGGGATCACCAATCAATACCCTACCAATCCAGACTCCAAGCAAGGATCAACCGGACAAGCCCATGCACAGATCCATGCTTCTTTGTTCTGACATGACAAATATGGATGGGTACACATTAGGCAAGCTTCTATTCCTCCTTGATGGTATTGCATCCTCTTATCGATGGTTGCAGTGACATTTACTTGTTTAGCCTTGCTGCGTGCAACTGAGCTTTCATACGAATCCATTGGCTATCAAATTTTCATTGATGATGCCCATCTATCATATTTCCCTCATATGACTAGTAAAAATGAGTCGAAAGTTGTTTCATTTCAAATATGTTATTTCCACACCTATATTATATAGGCTTGACTTGCACATAAATCATATGTGAAGTAGTATGGTTTGTAAACCTTGTACATATTGTCCAGTAGAGGAGATATTTAATTACAATTCTTGACAAGTACATTTCCAATGAATGAAATGTATAATTAGAACATGTCGATCATATTCTAGATTTACCATTTCAAGAAAAACATGCCCTTTTTAATCAACACAATTCCTTTTAACTTTAACGACCTCCAACTGACTTCATAATAATTTTTCTGAGGTAAACTACAAACACAAACGTAAGTCTACCTCTCACGTTTGGAATTAGTTATCACTAAGCTATAGAGAATCAGCTCTAGCTTAAATGATAATCACAAACATATTAATACAAATCACAACTATGTAAGATTTGGAACAGAAGAGGTCAGTTAGTATTTTAAGATACCCGTAAATGTACAAGGTATTACAAATTCAAGTATAATATAAAGTTGGAAAATCCTAAGGACATAGCAAAGCATAAAAAATCAAACAAAACTCAACTGAGGGGATAGAGTCATTATCTCCAAATGATATGTCATGAACAACAACCTTGCTTCCACCTCATGCATCTATACAATATTGTTGTAACCATGCCAGTGCTGCACTCAACCAAATAAACCAATAAATACATAAACAATATAACATATTAGCCAAATGATAAGAAGAACAAGTAAACACTCACAGGTGGCTAAGAAAAAGGTTTTGTGAGTGCAACGAAGAACTAGAAATTGGATATAACAGTACTCATGACTATCACCAAGTAATGAGAAATCTCAATTTGCAGTATTCCTGGAAGTATGAAGGGAAAAAAATACAATGCTTCTAGGCTTACCACCAACATGAGTATGACTCATCATATGTACATGAGACCCACATAGATATGTGGTAGTTAGGGTTGTTGGAGCATGTCAAGGGGCACTTAACAAATTTGTTGCACGAACAATCTATGCCCAGGAGAAGTAATCAATGCATTTCCAAGGAAATGATATTAGAGGAGAGGAGATGGATAAGGGCATCAATAAAGTTTTCTCTAACTTTGTCTCTCATTAGAGTAGAAAAATTCTTCTCATGCGGTAACTGTAAGGGTTTTTTCCTAAGGTGGTAAAGGTAAACTTTGGAGAAAATGAATGTTATAACCAACAGTTTGAAGATGTAAATCAAGCTGGGTTTTTTCCTAAGGTGGTAATAGTAAACTTTGGAGAAAATGAATGTTATAACCAAACAGTTTGAAGATGTAAATCAAGCTTCAAAAAATGTGGCATTCGTTGAGAGAGATGGTTGGAGGGGATATGAAAGCTCTAAAATTTTAGGATTTTAACCCCTTGGGATAGGTCAGGTGTGGTCCCCCGACGTTTAATCTTGACTACATAACCTACATGTGCCATAACAAATTAAAATGCACGGTCTCATTTTCCATCCCCAGTCCATGTACTATAACAAATCAAAATGCACGGTCTCATTTTCCATCCGCAACCGGCAAATACTGACAGGAAAGATCATTTCCCTCCAAAAACGAATACCAAAATGCTCTTTGGTTAAGAATTAGAGGAAACCCACTTAGGTGATCTTCTTCCAACCGTTTTTTCCTCCACCAGCACCTATGTTCCTCCACTTAAGTTATCTGTCAAAGGAACGGCTGCCTGTTGAACTCGCAACAAGGAAGAAAAGAAGGCACTGAAGAGGCCTACGCCCAACCCCACCACTTAGTGTACCATGGACGACAAAAAAAAAAAAAAAAAAAAAAACCCTAGCAGCCCGGTAACAACACAATCACAAATCTGTAGTTTAATGTGCTTCATGTCCTAAAATAAATATAATACTTTTATAAAATAAATAGAAGAGTACTTGTATAAAATCTTATATACTGTATGTATTAAGTCCTAGAGATTGCAGCTTCTTGATTGGCTAATTAATGTACCTCTTTTGAGTACTTCAATGTTCAAGATATTTAAAGGGTATAAAAGGGTTAATTTCACTAACCTCCCCTGAGGTTTGCATTAATGTCACTTACCTCCCCTCAGTTTTCTGATATTCCATTGCGCTCCCTTGCTTTACAAAATAAATGTCAGATTCCCCCTTTTCTGTCAATTCCGTTACAAAACCGTTAAGTCCATCAGATTCTCTCTTTTTATCCCCATTTTACCCCCTCCCTCTTACCCTCACAACTATAAATACACTACCCCACTCAAAAAACGTTAATTTTTTTTTCTTTTAATTGTACACCATTTTTTTTGGCTTTAACTTAGATAATGAGATTTACAACTTCTCTTCACAGTTTTTTTTTAAACTTTATAAGAACATTTTTTTTTATTTGCAAAGTGAAAATTAAAGTCATTCATGAAAAATCTGGAAATAAAAAAAATGTCCTTATAATGTAAAAAATGGAACACAGATTTTGCCCAGATTTGGACATTTTTTTGGGCAAAATCTGGGCAAAATAAAAATCTGGGCAAAATAAAATAAAATTGGTGTACAATTATAAGGACATTTTTTGGGCAAAATAAAAATCTGGAAATAAAAATCTGCAGAGTTTGGGCAAAATCTGTGTTCCATTTTTTACTTTGTAAGGACATTTTTTTATTTCCAAAATTTTCATGAATGAATTTAATTTTCACTTTGGAAATAATAAAAAAAGTCCTTATAAAGTTAAAAAAAAACTGTGAAGAGAAGTTGCAAATCTAATTATCTAAGTTAAAGCCAAAAAAATTGTGTACAATTAAAAGAAAAAAAAACTAACGTTTTTTGAGTGGGGTAGTGTATTTATAGTTGTGAGGGTAAGAGGGAGGGGTAAAATGGGGATAAAAAGAGAGAATCTGATGGACTTAACGGTTTTGTAACGGAATTGACGGAAAAGGGGGAATCTGACATTTATTTTGTAAAGCAAGGGAGCACAGTGGAATATCAGAAAACTGAGGGGAGGTCAGTGACATTAATGCAAACCTCAGGGGAGGTTAGTGAAATTAACCCGGTATAAAAAGAACAGAAGCTGCATAAAAAATAGATGTATAAACTCAGATGTCAAGATTCTTTGACTTTTACAAAGAAAATGCAAAGCTTGGGGAAGCAAAGAGTACAACTATCAGTCATTTGCTCAACATAATATAATCACTGAGTTCTTATCGAAAAAGAGGGGGAGAATAGCATGATGATTTGCACCGTAAGTGTTCACTTCTGGAAATGTTCAAGACCTTAATTTCACAAATCAAGCATGAAACTTAAAGACGAGTAGCTTTGCTAATATTAAAAACAACTCCAGTTTCACGCATTTGTTGAAGATAAAATGCACCTACACATTATGCACCTGGTCAAATTGATTTAAGAGTCTGAAATGTTTAACATAAACAAAAAATGAAGTGCCAAATGAACAATACCTTGTGGTGGTACTTCTAGCGAGTCATTTGGAAGCAGCAGTGACCCTCAAGGGCACCTTGGCTGTACCCCGAATGCCTGAGCATAAGTCTCATCGAATTCCTCGAACACAGCCCTCCGATAAGCAAGCAAATGAGCAAATGAACAATACCTTGTGGTGGTACTTGCGAGTCATTTGAAACCAGCAGGGAACCTCCAGGGCGCCTTGGCTGTACCCCAAATGTCTGAGCATAAGTCTCATTGAATTTCTCGAACACAGCGCTCCAATAAGCAAGCAAACGAGCAAAAGAACAATGCCTTGTGGTGGTACTTCTTGCGAGTCATTTGAAACCAGCAGTGAACCTCCAGGGCGCCTTGGCTGTACCCCAAATGCCTGAGCATAAGTCTCATCGAATTCCTCGAACACAACCCTCCAATAAGCAAGCAAACGAGCAAATGAACAATGCCTTGTGGTGGTACTTCTTGTGAGTCATTTGAAACCAGCAGTGAACCTCCAGGGCGCCTTGGATGTACCCCAAATGCCTGAGCATAAGTCTCATCAAATTCCTTGAACACAGCCCTCCGATAAGCAAGCAAACGAGCTACATTCTTCACCCATCCAACGTTTCTTCCTATATCATTCTACGGCATCACTGCCAATTTCTGCAGAAAATACAGGGTTTTAATTGGCTGGAAACAGTCTCTAGCCCTTTCAATCTGCTTCGCTGGATAGACACTACCATTTTCAAAATCACAAACATCCACTTCTAAGAACCCTTGAACATGTGTTGTGCGAAAGTTGTTATGTTCCGGGAAAAACAATTGCTCTATGTATCTACATGTGTGTCTACTTCACTCTTGACAGCAAATGTGTTCTTTGTCATGAGTGAGCACAAAAGTAGACGAACACGTGTAAGGCTGAAGCCCACCAAGAGGTTTTGTAGAGGAATGAGCTCCTCCCACAAGTGAATTCATTCAATGTGGGGCAAGAGTAAAAAACTCCTTCCCTTTTCCATTAGTCCCAATCGATCTCTCAGAACAAGAGGGAACCGCATAAGGCTCTATAAAAACTTGACCCATCTTGGGCCCTTTAGAGCACTGTCATTCTTACTTGGCACATCTTGAGCCATGCAAGCCAAGGCTCAAGCCTGGAAAATAATTCTCGAGCCGAGCCCGAGCCAACTTCTGGCAGCTCTTCTTGAGCTCAAGCTCAGACTCCTTTTGGTTTGAGCTGAGCCTGAACAAGACGAAGCTCGGCTCAGCTCGATTGCAGCCCTAGTGATAGTTTTTGGAGAACACTATGCAACTATTACACAAACAAACAAAAGTCATCTACCATCGCATTGAAGCTTTAGTACAACAGACAAGTGAGAGCTGGCTATCTCCAACACATCTTATATTATAGTTATACCAATAACTACCCCCAAACAAAATGGTATGTTGCATTAGACAATGATATGGAGTTTTACAAAGCTCGGCAAGACTTCATACCACATTGTCATGTTTTCAAACACTGCATAGAAAGGGCGTTAGGTCCCTATTTTCTTGAAGTAAGAGGAATTATAAAGAGTTAATTTAGAGTTAATTTGATGCATAGAGCTAATTTTTAGTGAATTGGATAATCCAATCATGGTGAACATAACACTTGACACACCAACTTCCATGAAATTAATTATCCTGATTAAATCATGTCTAAGAGCCAAGTAAATTCATAATGACTACCAATATCATAAAAAATTGGAACGGGAGAACCCTTTTTGGTGTTAACCAAAAAATGAAGCGGTGTCACAAAAGTAATTTTCAAAATTGCCCCCCGAAACACTTTTCAACTGCTCTTTAACAACTACAAGAATAGTCTACCAGGGGTGACAAATGTAAAATATTTTTCACTCTAACTACCATGCTTACATTCCCTTCAAATATTCTCTTCATGCGAATGCTTTGTCGTTCTCGAACCAGAAAACTTCCTCCTCTCTGTATTAATTAATGGCACACTCCTCACTCCTCAGAGGTTCCCTTTCTTTCCTTTTTCTTTATTTGCTTTACGTTTTTTTTCTTTGAACTTCAAAAGGAAAATTTACTATAGACGATTGTGTGGGATAGCGATTAAGATTGGAAGATAAGTTATGAATGCACACCTATTCACCTGTCGAAAGTGCGCCACAACTGCATTGCTTATTATGCTTTCTTGTAAATTTTTTCCACTTCCAACGGTGCCATATGCATATGGCTTTGACGTCATTACTTACCACTTCCACACGCATCGCGTGTGCCCCAAACACAAGTGCCTATATAATCAAGAATTGAAAATGAATCCAAAGAGAATAACTTCACTCATAAAAAGAAACAATAGTACAAGAAAAAAGGAGATACATATATATAGTTATACACCAAATATTAATATTATTGTGGAAAGCTAGTAGTTAACCACTTTCTCTAATTGTAGGCAAAATAAAAAAATAAAAAATAAAGGAAGAACGCAAAGGTAAATTAAGCATAAACTGCAGCTAACTTTTTGAAAAAGATTAGTTGAGGCAGCCAAAGATATGGTCATAGAAAACTGCAGTAAAATTACGAGTTATGAGCTAAAAACAACCGGTATATAAGTCGGTGATCCAAACAACTTATCGAGCAAGGCATCAATGAAAACAAAAAGGAAGGTGTGCGGAATTGTGTTACCTAAATTGCTTAAGAATACAATTTCTCACTTCTAAAAGCTACATAATTTCTAGGGAAGGATGCACAGTAAATTTTTTAAGATGCCTGTTTTTTCCCAAGGAAATTTACTCATTGAGAAGGATACAAATTATATTGTAGGCTAAATGTGTGTTTAGAATCGAGGTGGCAACTGGCGAGCCAGGGCCATTACCTTAGTTGATTTATTTGACTTGTCAAACTTAAGATGTTATTTTCAATGTAGTGTCACTTTATTTTATTTCTTCTAGAATGCCATGATTGACAACTTACCATGTTAGCCCTCATCTCGTCATAATTATTCAACACAAAATAAGAGGAAAAACAACACAACATTAGGAAATAAGTTTCAGTTATACCAAAGTTATATATCAACCACTAAGGCACGATATGAAGTATAGATCTAAACCATGAGGGTAGTAACCAACATGTATGAACAATGACGGTAGGCATAACCAAGGTGTAGAGACCTAGGTAGGACATGGTCATGTAGCTGTGTATTTACTCCTTCGCAATGAGTGTTTGATGAAAAATAAGTCAGTTCTTGCTCATAGGAGTGCAAATGCCAAGTGACATAGGCAACAATGACACATTCCCAGCAAGAATGGCTCATTATGGTACACTTTTTGTCTTCAACAATGGAAATTCATTTTGTAATTGAGTCAACTTGATCTATTGTTTGAGTCGGTTATCACAAAATTCGAAGTAGTTCCTTTAGTTTTCGACGTAGAAAAATGTCCAAAGTTTCAAAGGTGATTTTGGTGCTTGCCTTGAGGCGAGGCGCAACAAACACGATTTTAGACCTTGAATTGTGAGTGGATAAATCCAAAGGGGTTTGCCCATCCGTTGGAGACCTACAATTGCGTGTGCTTTTGACGCCTTGTTCACTCAGATGATGAAGGTGAACACATCACAAGAGTTGGTTTTTTTTGGTAAGTAAAGAGGTGATTCATTAAAAGGTATTTGTGCGAAGATGAAGGGTTTTTGTGTTGGTCCTAAGAATCTAGCATGAAAGTATCAATTATGCCGAGTTTGAAATTTTGGGATCTAATCTTCATTAGGACTTTTATACATGGAGTCCCAGTTAGATTGGAGGAACAAGCTAGAAGGTGAGATCCAATCGCCAACAACTACGCTAAGGAATGATGTCAAATTGGCATCTATATAAGAAGGCCATGTGTGATATCCTTATATTTTTGTCTTCCAATCCAGATACTCAAGGAAAGTAACTTCTTGGGAACTGAAAAATGCATATGATTGCACATACCATTCCTTATATTATAATCATGTCTCAAACTATACAATTCTCCAAGTAAGGTTGATCAGCGTCAAATTAGTTTTCGCGTTGCGCTTCTCTGTAGTTTGGGTTTGTACTGCAGCAGTCCGTGTAATCTCGGCTGACCAAGAGTGTTTTTAACTGATCAGATTTGTTGAAAGGCTCCTACCGGGAAGAATAGACTTGTACCAGAATTGCGTCTTTTTTAAAATTTAAACCATTGATGGCTGAGATGGACGACCAAGATGCAACTGTCGAGGCTTCTTTGATGTCCAAGAGTTCATATCTAGGATGCCATCCAATTCAAGCCAATGCATATTTGTCAGGTAATCTTACGGCTTGTTGTTTTTCAAGTTAAATATTAAGTGTGCAAGTGTCTTTATGAAATTAGAGGGTATAAACTTAAAGGGTATAAAATAATGTTGAGGGCAAAAATTCTATGTTATTATAAACCAACTTAGTAGTATTTTGAGCCAAGATTGCTCCTTATACGTAAACCTAAGTCTATACACTTAAACAATTGGATGGATCTATTAAACAACATTCCCATTTAACAATTGGCGCCCATCTATTAAACAACGTTCTCTTTTATCCCCTTGCCATTTTACCGTGATAGGAAGTCCAATAACAAGTCTACAAGTGTATTCTACTCTAGGACTACCAACATGTTGTCCACGACGTACGCCACATTGGATCATTTTCAACATGTACAAAATTCGGGTTTCAATAAATTAGCGAAATAGGACGAGGTATGGGTGAAATGGGTATATGTTGCTAATTTGATGGTTCTATCAATAAATGGCAAAGGAAATTTGTGCCATGTATGAGGACACCTATATTAAACGCAAGCTATGATTGACTTTACTATCCACCATCTTTATCAAGATTTGTACAACCAATGCACAAAACATGTTGTGGGCAAACATAGCAATGCTGAATGAAGTAAATTAGGGTTGTGTTTGTTTCAACGAAAAATATCTTACAAGCAAGAATATTTCTTGAATAATCTTAAACGCATAAAACAACTGTGAAACTTCTATTTTTTGGTGTTTGGCTACAACCTTTAAAAGTATTTGTATACCATATAATGTTTAGGGCAACAAGCCAAAAAAAAAAAAAGCAAGAACGGGCTCATGCTGAATTGGTTCTTGTAAAAGCTATCATCCTCTTTGTCGTTTCTCTACTTACAGAGGAAATCAATAACATATAGATATGCATATGACATATATGTGTGTGAATATATAAATGTATGGAAATATATGCATGTGTTTGTGATTGAGATCAGGCAAGAGAGAGAGGATGAAAATGAGAATTGACTCGATTGGGAAACGAAGATACTGGGGGGAGAGATAGAAATAAGTGTGGGTTGGCATAACATGGACTTGATGAATCATCTTATTAGCTGACTTTGCGCTCCAACCAAAAATGACTTACGAGAGTTTAGGAAGGAAAACAATTTCACCCACGTGGTACAAAAAAAATTATATAAAAATGTTTTTTGCACTTTTTGTCCAACCAAACAAGGGAAAATGTTATAGGAAATCATTTTACTTCGAAACAAACGGAGCCTAAGCAAACTAATCCAAATTTCCCCACTCATTGAGTTTAATGCTTAGCAACCAAGAGAATATCATTCATGAAAATGGAAGCTCAGAATGTAACAAACAATAAATGCCCAACATCTTAGTGGAAGCTAAAACAGAAGTTGAATGCATATAACCATCCTTACGTTGCACTAGATTTAATCAACCTATCACTATTAAGACCAACAAGTAATGACAAAACAAATATTACAAAATAAACAACCAAACTGTAGCATACATAAATATATGACTATATGAAGGCTAATATTGAAGCAAATTGTAGTTGCACGCGAGAAGTAAGCATAAAGCATACAGATTCATCCACCTTCCCATGAAAGCAAAGAGCACAAAAGCAGTGAGTTGCCTACAGAATCTTAATACGGGGAATAAGATGTCCCCTACCGAAAAAGATCTATATGGAAAACACCAAGTTACTTCTCTGAATTAAGTGTATCAGATATCCTGTGCAAAAAAGCACCAATACCCCATGCTCACCCAGCTCACGCACTAGTGTCCCAACCATTTAGGAGACGGACATGGCTTTGACCGCATCGCATTGTGATATATATAGGACACATGTGGGATAAAACTGCTCAAATATTGCGACATGACAAATATGGATGTGAGACACATTAGGCAAGCTTTTATTCCACCTTTATGGTATTACGCCCTCTTCTTGATGCTTGCAATGCTATTTACTTGTTTAGGCTTGCAGCGTGCAACTGAGCTTTCGTACGAATCCATTGGCTGTCAGATTTTCCTTGATGGTGCCCATCTCTCATGCTTCCATCATACGACTCATAAAATTGGGCCGCAAGTTGTTACATTTCAAATATATTGTTTCCACACCTATGTTACATAGGCTTGACTTGCACATAAGGTACATGTGAAGTAGTATGATTTTTAAACCTTCCGCATATTGCCCAGTAGGGTAGAAATTAATTGCAATTCTCACTAGTACATTTTCAATGAATGGCAGGTACAATAAGAGTGTGTCGACCATATTCTAGATTTTCTATTTCAAGAAGAAAAATGGTTTTTTCATCAACAGAATGACTTTTTAACTTTAACAACCTCTGAATGACTTCATAATATTTCTTCAAAAATTTCTGCGAAGGTAAATTACAAAATACAAACATAAACATCTCTACCTCTTACGTTTGGAATTAGTTAGTACTAAACCATAGAATCAGCTCTAGCTTAAATAATAAGCACATATTTATTAATACAAATCACAATTATATAAGATTTTGGAAACATAAAAGGTCAATTAGCATTTTCTATCAGCAAATATACAAAGAATTACAAACCCAAGTATAACATAAAACAAGAAAAGCCTAAGGACATGGGAATTCATGCTAAATCAA
This sequence comes from Vaccinium vitis-idaea, assembly GCA_963854785.1. Classification (NCBI taxonomy): domain Eukaryota; kingdom Viridiplantae; phylum Streptophyta; class Magnoliopsida; order Ericales; family Ericaceae; genus Vaccinium; species Vaccinium vitis-idaea. The sequence continues at coordinate 39,041,279 of OY978216.1, forward strand.
GTAAAACTCACTTGAGGGGATATTTATTACCTCCAAATGAAATGCGATGAACAACGATCTTGCTTCTACCTCATGGATGTATACAATACTGTTGTAAACATTCCAACGCTGCACTCAACCAAATAAAACTATAAATACATAAACAATGAAACATATTTGCTAAATGATAAGGAACAAGTAAATATTCACGGGTGGCTCCAAAAAAAGATTGGGTGTGCAACAAAGAAGTAGCTATTGGATATAATAGTACTCGTGACTATCACGAGGTAATAAGAAACGCCAATTTGTGGTATCCTTGTAAGTATGAAGAGGAACAAATACAATGCAATAAGAAACCTCAATTTGTGGTATCCTTGTAAGCATGAAGAGGAACAAATACAATGCTTCTAAAGCATGCCCTAGCACGCCCTTACAACAAACATTAGAACAACTCATCACATGTAAATTGGACCAACATAGATATGTGGTAGTTAGGGTTATTGAATCATGTCAAGGGGCACTCAACAAATTTATTTTTGCACAAACAATATATGCCAGGGAGAAGTAATCAATAGATTTCAAAGGAAATGATATTAGAGGAGACAAGAGGGTGATAAAGGAGTCAATAAATTTTTCTCTAACTCAGTCTCTCATTAGAGTAGAAAATTTCTTCTCACGTGGTAATGTTAAAGGTTGACTTTTTTTCCAAAAAAAGAAAGAAAGAAGTGAAGGTCATAAACAAATGTTAAAAGATGTAAATGATGCTTCAAAAAATGCGGCTTCCGATGAGAGAGATGGTTGGAGGGGATATGAATACTTTAAAATGTGGGATTTTACCCCCCTTGGGATAGGTACCGTCTCATTTTCCATCCATAGTGCATGTACTAGACGTGCGCAATATCAAAATACTAATGTGAAAGATCATTTCCGTCCAAAAACAAATACTAAATGCCCTTGGGCTAAGAATTAGAGGAAACCCAATTAGTTAATCTTCTTGCTACCATTTTTTCCTCCACCAGGACCCACCAGCACCTGTGTTCCTCCTCCACTTAAGCTATCTTGTCAAAGGATTAGGGACTGTTAAACTCCTCAAGAGTTCATTTATTTAAGAGAAATAAAATAAATCTCTAAAGGAAGAAGGCACTAAGGAGGCATACGCCCCAACCCACCGGTTAGTTTACCATTGACCAAAAAAAAAAAAAAGAGTAGACAAGAAAAAATACAATCACCAATCTGGTTGTGACCGAGGTCATTTGAAAATCCGAAGGCAAATAATCAAATTACCACAGGGGTGTTTTGGACTTCTCCGTTATTCGGTTAATGGAATCAAAATGATGCGTTCTAATCTGTAAACTAAGCCACATGTAGATTGTGTGATCTAAGATAAAATGCCAGGAGGTAAATCGCACCCAGTCTATTTCACATGGGTAAAACAACTTTTCCCAAATACAATACTTATTCCCTCTCAAACAAAGCGAAAAGACAAGAGAATGGAAAGACCAATGGCATGAATGAGAGCAATTTTCGTTCAATGTCACCTTTAGTGAGGCTAATTTTATCTACTTCTAGTGAGACCATAATAAATTTCTGGGATTCTTGCTTTATTTTCTATAGTAGTTAAGATGTGCCATTGGGTCCCACCACATTTGTAGGGTCCATTTGTCCAATAAAAATCTCCTCAAGATTAGACAACTAATTGAGACTAGTTCAATTGGTTAAATCTCTAATGCCCAGCCAAATCCATTGCCATACCCATTTTTTGGTTCCCTTTCCATTTTCAGGCCTCCAACGGGAAGCCATTCCTCCTGCGAAAAAGTGGCCGAGCCATTTATCCGGCCAAATTTGGCCAAGGAAATGGCATGGGCCATTTCTTTGACATCAGCTTTTCAACATAACAAATAAAAATCACAAGATTAATACTTGTCCAACATTGAAAAGTTTTTGGCAAATACAATTTCAGATTAACAAAAAAAAAAAAAAACTAGAAAATTGTAAATTTTTTATCTTCCTAAAAATCAATAAATTGGAAAAAAGAACCATTGCCACATGTTGCTCTATTCGTCAGACCTCCGATACGCCGGAATTCCAAGCATCAACCGTCACTTCCCTTCCCGAAAGTGGCCAGAGAACGCAACTGATAAGAGACAAATCGGGGTGAGAGGACAAGCGAAAGAGAGATCTGGGTTTGTGAGAGAAGAGAGAGGAGAGTTTTGTTGGACAGCGACCAGATGGTGTGCGAGATCTAGATCCGTTTTCCTAGTTGGACCGATTTGTCGATGACCAAGTCGAGGGTTATTACTCTCCCTCTCCCAAAATTTTCAGTCCTTTTTTAAAATAGGTAACATAATTATTATCCCTTTTGAAAATTTAACATTTTAAGGTAGTATAATAATTATCCCACTTTGAAAATCCAACATTCTAAGGTAATATAATTATGGTCCCTTTTAAAAATCCAATATTTTATGGTAACATAATTATTACACCTTAATACATTTGAGTTTCTAAAATTACCATCTTTTTTGAAATGTAATGCTTACCTTTTATACTCTAACGCATTTTCTCTCCACTTTTTGGTTTGAATTTGAATTTGGATAAAAAGAAAAAAAGGAAATGACTTCATTTTTTCTTTTTGACTAATCAAATGGGACAACTATAATTGGACATCTACAAAAGACAACATGGACTAAAATTATAGCACAGAGAAAGTATTATCCACTATAGTTTCTAATAACATTAGAAATTTGGATCATTGAAAATATTTTTGTCAAATTGGACACTACAGGGACACTGTTTTCGACTTAAGGTGATTGTGAACACATGTTTAGTTGGATATCCCAATATATTCGTCTAGTTTTGAATATTCAGATTTGTAAAAATATTGTCTTATCGAATTGAGAAAGGTTACAGCATGTGAAAAGTAAAAATCAAGATATGTCAATCTGATTCAATATCGACATTATTTAATTTTATTTGAAGTAGGATCGAATGAACAATCAACCGAATGAAAGCTAAAAAGTGTTGAATTATGTTAAATCTCCATCCTAATTGGTTTGACTCATAATGTTCTCATCCTGAAATTCAAAAAGCCTTAACAATGCGAATTTAATTAGCCATCCTCTTTCAATAATATCCTTAGGATGCCACCTTATGGCTTTTGAATCTTTATGATTCAATCCTGTAATTTAAATTTTGACCATTATGCCCCTTATTAATTACTTTAGTAGTATATATTGTTATTAATAATAAATTCTAATACTAAATCGTCCTGTTTTCCATCCCTTTAGTCACGTCATTTATTTGTTCCACTAATTCTGGAAATCCTATCTCTGAGTGGGTTTCATTTCCTTGTTTCAATTTTGAACATGGCTATTTCATTTCCTTACTTGTTTCAATTCTAATTTCAAATTTTCTAATCCCAATCAAGAAGATCGGCTGATTCATTTCCATACCAGCAAAAGAATTTGAATTTAAACTTTTCTAGTCCCAAACAAGTAAAGAACCCACATAGATTATTCTTGGTTGCAAGCAGAACTAGTTAAGAGACAAACATGGTGTATTCATTTATCATGTTTTGAAAGAAAAATTCTCCAATCCGTTTTTTATGTATCAAACCAGTGAAGATGATAATTCAAGAAACCATATTAATGTATGGTTTCCAAACTCGTGAATATGGTAAATCAAGAAACCATATTTACTGTATTCAATTCCCTTTTCCATTTTAAAAGACATGGGGGTACCTAATTGTCCAGTGTGTCCATATACCATTTAAAAATGAAATGGAAACATGGTTTATTGGCTTTCCATTGATCCCGTACTAATGTTCGAAAATGGTAAATCAAAACTTCAATGTGACAATTCCTCAATTTAAGGTGCTTAAGTAAATTCATTATGCCTCCTAGGCTTGATAAGAAAGGTGTATCGCGCACTCCATCCGCTTTTTTTTAACGAGATCCGCCTTTTGAGGCTTCTTCATCATGGTCCCTTCTTTCCTCTAACAAAAATTTTCCGTTTTTGGGTGGATGCATGACCACCATCATTGTCCAAAGCAGCATCAGCCCCTGCACTTTTAATTCGAAACTTTCAATACCCATAAAAATGGTAAATTAATATTTCATGCTATGAATCTAGTATAATTGTGTTCAATAAACATGGTTCAACGATGCACCATTTTTAACTGTCTACATATAAAATGCTAAATCAATAATCCGGGGAGTGCTGTGCACCCGGGTGTTGTGCACCGTACTGTGCACCCCTCGGCCGTCCGATCGTGTTTTGGACAGCCTGTATGTGTTTTAATTTTTTACGGGTAAAAATAAATCATAATTAAATTAAAATTTCCGAACGCATCCGGGCCCTCCAAAACACGATCGGACGGCTGATGGGTGCACAGCACCCCCTGGTCCTTATCTTTCATCTATACGCCAAAATGGGGTGATAAAAAAATGTATCTAAGGCCACAACAAGATCTAAAAAAAATTGATTAACGAAACAATCATTTGACAATGAAAACCAACTTAAGGGAACAAAACTATGTATTTCACAAAAGTCTAGACATAAATTTTGTCCCATCAAAAGTCCCCAAAAGTTATTCAATTGCGTTTCGCCGCACGGCCCACACTATTCACCTTGACAACCACATCTTTCATGTTCAAATTCTCAAAGTCATCAATAACATTTTATGATAACTCGAATACCAAGCCAGGATAAATGCACCACGACTAATTTTGGGATACTAATGTGATCACCATCCACTAACAGGCTCCTATTAAAGCCGAGTTAGATGCCAGATCTGGCAACAGTAAAGGTGCCAAATCATGCGCCCACAGTCCAATTATCAATAGTTTTGGTGGTTAAGTGATGTGAATCATCAAGAAAGAGAGAGGAACCACACCATTTTTTTTTTTTATCAGAAAAAGAAGATATATTAAGGAAACTCGATAAGGGTACATCGAGAAGAGGGGAAAGAGAAATCCAACCAAGGTTGAAAGAAAGAAAAGAAGGGGAAAGAAGGAAACACCAAAAGCACCAAAAAGCCCCAAAACCAAAACAACCACCAAACAAACCCGACAAAGCCACCCCAACACAGCCCAAAGGCGCCAAAAGCACGACCCTAAACAAAACCCCAAAACCACCACCACCAAAAAACCAATAGGCACCAAACACTCACAGGAGAAAAAAGAAAACCTTCCATAGATCATCCATTAGAGAGGGTTCTTTTAAGATCAGCTGCAATCATTTCCTTCAATAATGCTTCATCCCCCGGAAGAAGGTTAATCTCGAGAATATTCCCAGTGGTTTTAGAAGCTGTAAAATCTTGCTCCAATCTTGTCTCGAAACTGCTAATATCCTCTTGAGTCAATAGCGTGTTCCCAAAAACGGAGTTTCGACTGTCTCCCAAAGAAAGAGAAGCATCAAAAGACGAACTAAGGAGAGATTGATCTTTTCTACTTACTTTCTTCGATCCCGACTTAACCCTTCTCGAATTGTTCTCAAGTTTGTCCAAGCTATTCGGCCTCGAAAAAATAGATGCTTTTAAAGGATTAGATCTCCATAAGGGGATAGATTTTCTACGAACACCCTGTTTGATGCGATTTTTCTTCTTGTGACGCTTGAGTTTCACATAATTAATAAGAGGATCGGCAGAAACAAGATCTAATGTTGCGCAATCATCATCATCTTTCAAAACCTCAACTGGATCTTCCACAATCTCCAAAGAATCTGCCACCTCCTCCATCGATTTTGCCACGTCCTCCACAGAGTTTTGCACTTCAACCGAAGCAGGCGAAACATTAGTCAAATCAGCCCCTTCGCATGCAAGATCAAAAGCTTTGGAATGTGAAGCATCTGAAGCAAGCCCAATGGATTCTCCATGAGGAACAAGGCCTAATGAGTCGCTAACCAAGAATCAGAGCAGCCCAAGGATCCCGTCAAGTCAGGTTGTTCTACAATAGAATCGGGAACCCAAGAAAGAAAAGAATCTAATGGTTCACCAACAGACTTATCAACAACCAACATATTATCCTCCTGCGAGAACCGAGAATCCACCTTAAAACCATCAGGATTATGGACCTCCTGAATCCTCACTTTGTAAAGCACCCCATGAACATCCAGCTGAATCCAATCATCAATAGGATCCTGTTTTTCAGTAGCAATCAAGACTTTTCCTTCAGCAAAGGAAGAAAAACCTGAAGTAGATTCATCAATGGCAAGGAAAAAGCCCCAAATCTCACCTATCTTACTAAAAGTTGAAAGATTCCAAGCATTGAGGGGGATACCAGAACATTTAAGCCATATAATTCTTTCCAAACTCGCAGCTTCACCATTCCACTTTTTTACATCAGAGAACCAATTAAAAATCCTTTTCTCATTAATGAATTTCTCCAAAGTTTCCGTATCAAGAAAGGTAAGCAACAAGGATCTTCCCCCCAAGTATCTAATCTTCACATCAGATGTAAGATTTTCCATTCTAAAAGCCTCATATAACTTCTCAATAGCAATCATCTGATTTAGATTGGCCACAACACTTCTAGAGAGCCATTCAGAACACGTAGGCGAGATTCGAAGGGTTGTCAAGTTCTCATAAGTCTTCTCCACCTTCCCACTATGATCTCCCTTTAAAATCTGGGCATAAGATTTGAAACCAGTAACAGAGTTGAAAGTAGAAACATGGTGACCCTCGGAGCCTTTGAGATTGAACTCACCATGAGAAGAAAGCTCTTTATCATGATCATTGTGATAGAGTGATCCAATCCCAGCAGGTATATATAACCCCACTTTTGCACCAGTAGAATTCCTTTGTTGATGATGATTAAAGCTTGCATATTTCACGAACAATTTTTTGTCCTCGCACCATAAGCCATTTGCCCTCGCTATAGCTACCTCAGCAGAAATGGAGCAATTATACCTCACAAATCCAAATTTTCTTCCAGAGATCTTGCTACGTTTCTCAGGTATGAAAGCGTCCTTCACAACCCCGTAATTATTGAACAACTTCTTGAGCCATGAAAGACTCACAAGCTCAGGTAAATTGTCTACAAAAAGCGAGAATAACCCTTCCCTAGACATGGCCACACCAAATACACCAAAAAAATGCCAGAAAAACGACACCACAAAGCAGACAGAGCGACAATAAAAACGGCAGCCCTAAACCCAGAAAGCAGCAAATGGGAACAGACCCAGGCACCAATGGAGAGCAGAGAAGACGAAAAATACCTTGACCACAAGGAAAGGAAAAACAGATCTGGATCCTGAAACGCTGTTGCCTGAGAGGACTCGAAAAAACCACCGATCGAAACCACGATGATGATGCAGATTCGACAAAGAACGCGGGTGGAGCCAACTGGAAATAGCAGAGAAGAGGAACCACACCATTGTAATAACCAAAGCCCACCCACACCTTCACCCTCATTAAACTTGTTATACAACGGGAAAAAAAAGAAGGAAAACCTAGCAATAGCGAGTCAAGCTTCTGATCATAAAATAGAAAAAAGCATTACGTACCTACATGATACGTACGCCAAGGAGTTTTTAAATACTTCAAATCTCAAATAAATGTTACTTACTTTTTTCTCTGAGTTACAATTCCATTGATAAGTTGCTCATTTTCCATGTGGCAGTTTACATTATCGTCTTTGAATAGAAGCGCTCAAATAAATCTCCACAAGGACGCAAGAAATCTGAGAGGAGGGAGATATGATTTTAGGCCAATGAATATATCTTTTGGGTTACTTAACTAGAAATCGATAGCAGCCTGTCACACTCTTGCTCTTCTCTTAAGTAGTACAGTCCAAGCACAAATTAACTAGTCGACATGTTGTGCTTCTGGTTATCTCCACCCATTTTTCCTCAAAGAATAACTGAGGGACATCGGTACCGTGGTAACTGGCAAGAAATATTTCTTGGGTATTTGAAGTTTACTTTCAACTGCTAAGGCTATAGAAATAAAAAAGGGAAAGTATAGCATTAACTAATTGAGCTATAAGGAAACCCTCATTGAAGTTCGCACCATAGTAAAATGTGTCAATAATAGCTTATAACCCAATCAACATTTAATGCACATTACGTTAGATGAGAAAATATACAAACCAAGGGAAACTGGCCCATATGAAATGCAATGAACAACGATCTTGTCACTATCTTGTACAAACATCCTTTTTTTTTTTGGTCAACATCAGCAAACTATAGCGCGAACGACATTATGAAGGATTATCCTAGCCTGAAAGAATAAAAGGAAAGTACCGGCAAGTCCAAAATGGGGGTGGACTTCTCGCAAGCTCCAGGGAAAAAAATGAAATGCACCGCTAGCTCCATTTTTTCGTCAGGGCTTTTGTTCTCTCTGTCTACCCACCCCACATGAACACAATCTCTCTCTCTCTCTCTCTCTCCAAACCGTATGAAAGTGTCTAAATTCTAGAGTACCTCAGTACCCTATGAAATTGCATAAACCTAAACCCTAGGGTATCCTATGAAAGTGCTTAAACCACTAAAACCTGTAATAAGAAAGTGCACCATAAACCTAAACCGTAGGGCACCCTATGAAAGTGCCTAAATCTAAACCTTAGGGTACCCTAATAAAAGTGCCTAAACCTTCGAAACCATATGAAAATGCCTAAACTTCTAAAACCCTTTGAAACCGTATGATACCCTAAGTGCCTAAATATTAAAAATAAAAAAAAGAGTGACTGACCTTAATGATAATTAAAAAAGAGTGATTGACCTTAATGGTAATGAATATTTGTTTTCTTACCTTAATGGTAATTTACCAAAAGAATAATCAAACTCCGGAGTACAACTATTATCTTCACATAGATAGCGCCAACTATTTCCGCTGCTCTTGGAAAGGTTGATGCCTTGCAGCCGTTATTTGATGAAGTTATTATGGAGGTTGGGCTGATAACATTGTTCAAATAATCACATGCTCTACGTCACTCTGTATGGAAGCTGTAGGCAAGCATGGAAACTTTATTTATTACACCCATAATAGTAAAATAAAATCATATCAGCTATAGCTCAACTCAAAAAGTACGCAAATTTTCACTCATCTATTTGCATTTTTATCAATACTCTGAAATATACACGAAGAATTAAAAAGTTAAACAACTCTGCTCCAATATACTTGTAAAGGATTACACTGTTAATAGGGCTCACAAGGCATATGTATGTAACAATTAGAAAGAAGTCAAAGAACCATTAACTACACAGAGTTTTCTTAAATTTCGGAAAGTCCATAAAATTGTCCCTGAAGAAATGCTCAATTCACACTTCAGAAGTGGAGTAATAATTAGTACGGAAACCTAATCATGCAGAAAGAGTTGTGGATCATCCAAATGTTCCTGGAAGATATTTTCAATAACTGGAAATATTTTGTATCGCCTTCCATCCCTATAAGACTAGTTCTACTTTGATATTTTTCAGAGCTTTTTTAACTTGGAAATAAAAAAAATAAAAAAAAGGTAAGAAGGAAATGTGATCAGATCACATGCAACAATGAAACTCAGAATTTCAATGCAACAATTGAGCAGAACACATACATGGCTCATGAATAAAATAAATTCAAGAAATTACCAACTGCTGGTGGAAAAGAGAACAGTAAAGAAATCACTAGACTCTCTTACTTCGCAAAAGGCAACGGTATAAATAATATAACTTTTCTTTGGGAAAAAAGCTACGCTATCCTTGCATTTCAAACTTTCAAACATTTATTACAGCATTTTAGTTTACAGAATCAAGGAACGACAATATTAGCAGACAGCCAGTAATTCAATCTTGATCAGATAGAGGCCTCTGAAGATCTCTAAGCAATATCCTTCAACAATTTTAGAAACCAGAATTGGTTCATAAAATGCTCTTGGCCTCTTGCTGACATGTCTGCAACACAAGAACGAGATTCATTAGTGAAATTATTTATAAGAATGACATTGATTCTTTTATGCGAGAAGAATGACCTTCACAAAGCTCAAATATGCATCGCTAGATTCTTTTATGTGAACGACATTGATTTCAGTGCTGCCAAATCTCCTAGCTTCAAGGGAATGATAAATGCCACCCTTGATAATGGTTAGACTGGATTTAGGATCCCCAGTTACCAGAAATAGAAAGGGCTCCTTCAGGGTGAAGTGAAACAAAGGCAACAACATGTAAAGGAAACTAGATAATCACGGGCAAGCACAGGGTGCAACATGTTGTTGGATGGATGAATGGATAGATGAAAAGAGATGGAGATAAACATTCTAGTGCATGGCCCACAAGGACAATTTATCTCTAAGTCATTGGAGATTTCAGCTGCTCTTGGTAAGGTTGTGCCTTACAGCTGTTATTTGATGAAGTTATTATGGAGGTTGGGGCTGATAATGTTGTTCAAAGAGTCACCTACTCTACGTCACTCTTTATGGATGCAGTAGGTAAGCATGGAAACTTTGTTTATTACACCCATAATAGTAAAATAAAATCATATCATCAGTAGCTCAACCCAAAAAGTACACAACATTTTCAAAACTCCACAGACATTAACGAAAGGAAGACCTAGTAAAGTAAGAACATCAAAAACTCCATCGATCCGCAATTAACCAAATAATCCCTAACAAAATTGATAGATCTGCATTTAGCCTAACCAAATTACAAAAAAATTATAGATGTGCGTTCTGCTGCTTCTGCATAACAAAATCCCTAACATCATAGGTAAGTTAGCATTTTCCCAATAGAAGACCTAACAATAATGGTGAATCTGCATTTCGCCAAACCAAAGCCCAAATAATATTGGGGAAAACCCCATATAGAAAAAACAATATCAATAAAACTGCATTTCGCATGACACAATAGAATAAAAAATGAACCAGACTTGATTCGCCTTTTCAACTGATAAATGAGCAACCTCCATGGATAACTGGATGGAAAGTGATAGATGTAGGGATAACATACCTATCTATCTATACTAGGTGGTACCCCGTGTGCATAGTCGTGCCCGCGGCTTCCAATATGAACCATGGTTTTTACTGGTAGTTTGCGCTTGTAATTTACATATATAACTGCAATTGATTACAGAGAAAAGGAGAATCTACACATAAGCCTTACTTTAATTATCTGACTCCACCTCTCTAGCTTCCACTATAGACTCCACTAATTCAGACACAGCATGCACATCGGATTGTAACTTCTTTTGAACACACCAACTGCAATGCCAAACTCTAGGAGGGATATGGGTAAAAGGAGGATCAAGACACGAGAGATGGAAGCTCTTTTTGCACTCACGTCCATCACAACACCTGGGATTTAATTCAAAAACCTATTATATATGAATTCTCCTGACAAAAACATACGAACATATGCCATGTAAGAGAAGGAAAGGCAATAATGACAAGCCACTTTGAAAGTAGAAACAATCAGATGGCAACAGAAAGGAGGAGAAGATTGAAGAACAAACTAAGAAGGATCTAATCTACCGGAGAACCATTTAAGGGTCGTTTGTTTGACCATCTTTGAGCATCGGATTGGACTCTACATCCAGGTGTACCACATAGATACTCTAGGACTTTTACGGCCAGGACTAAATGACTGGCATATATGAACTCCCACGAAAACATGGGATGTATAATACCTTGGGAAATGTTGCATTATAAGTCTCATCAATATCAGCCGATGGGATTGTATATCCTATGGAATTTCTATTCCTCCCCCATCACTAGTCATTTCCTTTGTTCAAGATCTAAAGCATCTAGAAAAGCTACAAGAAAGGGATATCAAACTTTCCCTCCATCTTCCAATCTGTTTCACATCTATATTACAAAAAAGGATCACTAGAAAAGCTACAAGAAAGAAGCTGCAACAACTAGCAAAACAAAAAGGGAAAGTATCTCAATTATAAGCATGTAGAGAGAGAGAGAGAGAGAATTAGATCATGCCTGGCATCTTAAAACACCACTGCCCAAATAACCAGGTGTACGAATATCTGCGATTGCAACAGAGCCAGCAGCAGAGAAAATGCAGACAGCTTGAGGACCCATATGAACCACTGACAATAATTTTCCAACGATGTCCTAAAAAATAACCAAAATTACATAAGCACAACAATATTAGCAACTTAGGAGGGAAAAACATCAAGACAGACAGCTCCATATTTAGGTTTACATCTCCTACTTGTACCTTTAGTACATGAGGAATGAGGTTTCCTCCAGCTGTGTCTACAGCAAGCCGACCCACCAGAAACAAGAGGCAATAAACCAAAACAGTCAATTAGGTATTGCAGAAAACGTGCATTCCCTTGACTTAACTGTGTTGCACATTGGTCAAGGTGGAAATCCAAAGATTGTCAGTAAGCCCCCCAAAGATCGACAGCTTACACGAGGAAATCTTGCCTTGAAACATAGCATGGATGATGAGATCCCTGTTAGGGTTATTTTGAAGACTATAAGAAGGTCACAGACAACATATACTATGGGCTGTATAATCCCCCGACTTGAACTATGACGCATATTGGTCAAGGTGGAAATCCAAAGATTGTCGATAAGCCCCCCAAAGATCAACAGCTTACACGAGGAAATCTTGCCTTGAAAAAATAGCACGGATGATGAGATCCCTGTTAGGGTTATTTTGAAGACTATAAGAAGGTCACAGGCAACATATACGATGGGCTGTATAATCCCCCGACTTGAACTGTGACGCATATTGGTCAAGGTGGAAATCCAAAGATTCTCGATAAGCCCCCAAAAGATCAACAGCTTACACGAGGAAATCTTACCTTGAAAAATAGCATGGTCAAGGTAGAAATCCAAAGATTGTCGATAAGCCCTCCAAAGATCAACAGCTTACACGAGGAAATCTTGCCTTGAAAAATAGCATGGATGATGAGATACCTATCAGGGTTATTTTGAAGACTCTAAGAAGGTCACAGACAACATATACGGTGGGCTGTATAAGGTCACCATTTGCAAATGCATCACGTGTGCCCCAAACGCCAGTACCTATATAATCAAGAAGTGAAATGAATCCAAAGAGAAGAATAACTTCACTCATAAAAAGAAACAATAGTACAAGAAAAAGGAGATACATATATAAAGTTATACACTAAATATTATTGTTATTGTAGAGAGCTAGTAGTTAACCACTTTCTCTAAATGTAGGCAAAATAAATAGGAAGAAGACATAGGTAAATTAAGCATGAGATTGCAGCAAACTTTCTGAAAAGATAGTTGGGGCAGCCAAAGATATGGTCATAGAAAACTGCAATAAAATTACGATTTACGAGCTAAAAACCAACAATATATAAGTCAATGATCCAAACAATCTTATCGAGCAAGGTATCAATCAAAACAACAAGGAAGGTGTGCGGAATTATGTTACCTAAACTGTTTAAGGAAACAATGCTCAGTTTTAAAAGATACACAAGTTCTAGTGAAGGATGCACAATAAATTTTTTAAGATGCCCGTTATTTTCTAAGGAAATTTACTTATTGAGAAGGATACCAGCTATATTTAGGCTACATTTGTCTTTAGAATTGAGGTAACAAATGACGAGCTAGAGCCATTACCTTAGTTGATTTATTTCGCTTGTCAAACTCAAGATGTTATTTTCATATGTAGTGTCACTTTATTTTATGTCTTCTAGAATGCCATGATTGACAACTTACCATGTTAGCCCTCATCTCGTCATAATTATTCAACACATTATAAGAGAAAAAACGACACAACATTAGGAAATAAACTTCAACCACTAAGGCATGATATGAAGTATAGATCTCAACCATGATAAAGTAACCAACATGTATGAACAATGAATGAGGATAAGGTAGGCATAACCAAGTATGGGGATGGTAATGTAGCCGTGTATTTACTCCCATGGCAATGAGTGTTGGATGAAAAATAAGTGAGTACTTGCTCATAGGAGTGCAAATGCCAAGTGACATAGGCTAGGTGTGACACGTGGTCACAAGGACAAGGACACATTCCCCGGCAAGAATGACTCATTACGCTACACTTTTGTCCTCATCAGAATGGTAATTCATCTTGTAATTGAGCCAACCTGAGCTATTGTTTGAGTCTGGTATCACAAAATTCAAACTAGTTCCATTAGTTTTCTACGTAGAAAAAAGTCCAAAGTTTCAAAGGTGATTCTGGTTCTTGCCTTGAGGCGAGGCACGACAAACACGATTTTAGGCCTTGATTTGTGAGTGGAGAACCCCAAAGGGGTTTGCCCATCCGTTGGAGACTTACAATTGCGTGAGCTTTTGACGCGTTGTTCACCCAGATGATGAAGGTTAACACACCAAAAGAGTTGGGTTTTTTTGGTAAGTAAAGAGGTGGTTCATTAAAAGTTGTTTGAGCGAAGATGAAGGGTTTTTGTGTATTTGCGAGACGAATAAGAGTGCTTTTAAAGGTTGGATCTATTAATGTACTATGTTTTTATACTTTATGATGCTTAATGTGAATTCTATTTACTATTTTCCTATTTTTAGTAAGGCACCTTTGTATGGCGCAAACATGATCCCCCTTTCTATGGGTATCTTTATTTAATTTATGGTTTACAAATAAAAAATACAAAACTGCAAAGGATTAAGCGTCAGTGTCTCAAGTCTTACGCTTCGCCTCTCATGAGGTCGACAGCCTCTCCGTACGCCTTTGCCCTTGAAAACTTTGGAACAAACTAGTTTCTTTCTAGATTGTAACTAGTAAATACAAAAGTGTGAATACTCAAGTAGTGCATGTTATTGCACCCATTCACTTTATTGGTAACATTGGAAATATATAAAGACTTTAAAGTATGCAATTAGTTATTAGACTTTTTGGTTAAAGAGAACAAGCAACCAAATTTATCAATGGCACGAAAGTCACGAGGACATGAACAACAATCTTTCAAGAATCTTGATTATTAGAGTAAGTAGAGAGGTTGAAAAAAATTTGGACCTAGTTTCTTTGTTTGTTGCTTGATAAGACCAGGGTTAATACTGGTGATCTCAAAGTGTTGGTGTTGGTCCTAAGAATCTAACATGACAATATCAATAATGCCGAGTTCGAAATTTTGGGATCTATAACCTTCATTAGGACTTTTATACATGGAGTCTCTGTTAGATTGGAGGAACAAGCTAGAAGTTGTGATCCAATCGGCAACAACTACGCTTAGGATTGATGTCATATTGGCATCTACATAGGAAGGCCATGTGTGAGATCCTTCTATTTTTGTCTTCCAGACACTCAATGAAAGCAACTTCTTGGAAACTAAAAATGCATATGATTGCACGTACATACTATATAATTCTTCAAGTAAGATTGATCAGCTTCAAATTAGTTTTCGCTTTGACCAAGAGTGTTTTTAACGGTTCAGAGTTGTTGAAAGACTCCTACCCGGAAGAATAGACTTGTACCGGAATGAGTCTTTTTTTAAATTTAGTCCATTGATGACCGAGATGGACGATCGAGATGCAACTGCCGAAGCTTCTTTGATGTCCAAGATTTCATATCTAGGATGCGATCCAATGCATATTTGTCAGTAATCTTATGGCTTGTAAGTTTTCAAGTTGAATATTGAGTGTACTAGTGTCTTTATGAAATTAGATGGTATTAAGTATAAAATAATGTTGACAGAACAAATTCTACATTATTATAAACCAACTTAGTATATTTTGAGGCAAATTGTTTCTTATATGTAAACCTAAGCCTATACACTTAAAAAAAATGGATCTATTAAACAACATTCTTTTTAACAATTGGATGGCCCATCTATTAAACAACATTCTCTTTTATCCCTCTTTCCCATTTTAATGTGATAGAAAGTCTAATAACATGTCTACAAGCGTATTCTACTCTAGGACTACCAACGTTTTGTCCGCGACGTATGCCACATTGGATCATTTTCAACTGATGTACAAAATTCGTGCTTCAATAAATTAGCAAAATAGGACGAGGTATGGGTGAAATGGGTATGGGTTGCTAATTCGATGGTTCTATCAATAAATGGCAAAGGAAATTTGTGCCACGTATGAGGACACCTATGTTAAACGCAAGCTATTTAAGTAGCCGATTTGGCTATCCTTTTTGCAAATTTTAGTAGGTATGATGAATCATAATTATAAGCATACCAGTGTTGTCAACCAACACTTACCATCTTCGAAATGGTTAGACAAAAAAAAGAAACTTAAAATTCATGGAGTACTGAGAATATGAGGTATGATCCAATAAAATGGTTGATTGGACTAGTCTTGTCATTTCCATTTACTTTTGGAAGTGCATATGCCAATAACGGGTTTTGCTAAATGATTGACTTTCCTACCCAGCTTGTTGATCAATTTTTCTTCAACCAACGCACAAAACATGATGTGGGCAAACATAGCAATACCGAATAAAGTAAATTAGGGCTCCGTTTGTTTCAACGTAAAATATTTTACAAGCAAGAATATTTTTTTGAATAATCTTAAACAAGTAAAACAATTGTCTAACTTCTATTTTTTGGTGTTCGCTACAACCTTCAAAAGTATGTGTATACCATATAATGTTTAGGGCAACAAGCAAGAATGATAATCTTAGTTAAAGCTTAATAAATTTATGTTGCCGAGAAAGAAAAAAAAATGGGCTCATGCTGAATTGGTGCCTGTAAAAGCTATCGTCCTCTTTGTTGTTTCTCTACTTAGGAAATCAGTACTAGATAGATACACACATGACATATCTGTGTGTGAATATATATAAATGTATGGAAATATGTGCAAGTATATGTGATTGAGATAAGGTAAGAGAGAGAGGATGAAAATGAGAATTGACTCAATTGGGAAATGAAGATGCTGGGGAGAGAGAGAGTATGAGCCAGAAATAGGCATAACAAGGACTTGATGAATCATCTTATCAACTGACTTCGCGTTCCAACCAAAAATGACTTACAGAAGTTTAGGAAGGAAAACAATTTCACCCATGTGGTGGAAAATATTTTACATGAATTTTTTTTTTTGCACTTTTTGTCCAACCAATCGTTTTGCATGTGTAAAACACCAAAATAAGAATGAATTTAAACGTCCCTAGCAGAGTCGCCATTTTGTGGACGGTCGGGTCCACGCGGCCCGCGGCTCTCTCTGCCTACTTTTTTCTTTTGAGAGTGAATATGAAAAATGATGAGTCGCCACCCGGGGTTTATATGGAAAACTTTTTGGTACCCGAGAAACCATTGAGAAGAATGACTCTTATGTTTTTGGAAAAGATTTGGTCTGCGAAAAGATTCTTTTGGGTTCGGAAGCCATGTTATGATTGGGGAAGGTTTTATTAAAAAGCACCCCGCTCGCCGGGATAATTTCCGATCTCTACTAAACATTTGTGGGATTTTTCAGAAAATATTTTATTGCAAAACTTTTAACAAAAATACAAAATATAACTAACAGAAATAAACAAGTAATTTATAAAACCATAACGGGAATAAAATGAAATACATGAACTTGATGATGAATAAGCGAAACCTGAGGGGAAACGGCGTAATATCCACGGCTCAAACCAGAAAAATGTGAAAACAGAGCACGATTCTGCTTGAAACAGGGGAGGGACTCATTCTTCCAAAAGTAAGCCGCCCGGCTAATACATGTCGGCCGCTCGGCCAATTATGTTGGCCGCCCGGCCAACATTCTTCTATTTTTTTGAAATTTTGGCAGACTGGAAAAGCGCCCTGAAAACCCGTCTTTTGGAAGGAGGCCGGTTCTTTTAAATTCAAAACAAACTTGAGAAGTATATTTTGAGAAAGTTGTTCCCCCAATGAGGTCGTATCGTGCGATAACGGAGGATAACGCCCGATACGGAGCCGTGGGGATGGATTTTGCTTTGAACAGAGATTATCCAAACCCGGGGATGATTACGAGAATCATCCCGAGCTTGGACTAGCTCCCCTCAGAATACGAGATGATCGATTGAACGAGTGGCGTTTATACCTTTGTGGAATGAAACGATCGAGCTTTGGTTTTTCTTTGTTTTGGAGAGGGAGAGTTTAAATAGCGGTTAAAGGTTTCGGAGAGGAAGTGGTTTGGCAGCGCTTCAGAATTCAGTTTTCTAGCTTCTTGGGTATTTCTGCTCGAAGATTGTCTGGTTTTTTTTTCTTTGGGTGTGTCTCTGTCCGGGTTTTTGAGTGGAG
Source organism: Vaccinium vitis-idaea (assembly GCA_963854785.1). Taxonomy (NCBI): domain Eukaryota; kingdom Viridiplantae; phylum Streptophyta; class Magnoliopsida; order Ericales; family Ericaceae; genus Vaccinium; species Vaccinium vitis-idaea. Next base: position 39,059,346 of record OY978216.1, read on the forward strand.
GCCGGAGGAGGGTTTTATAGCCGTGGAGGAGGAGTAATGATGGAGGAGATCTTCGGAGAGATTTTTCGCGATGATGATATTCCTTGCGCCAAGGAATATATTCGCCTGCGAAGAATCTCTGCGAAATAAGCTGTCCGATTTGAGAACCAAGGTTGGCCGCCCGACCAGGAACTTTGGCCGCCCGACCAAACAAGTTAGCCGTCCGGCCAAATTGAAGGCAAGCAGACCGCTCGGTTTGTCAAACTGGACCGCTCGGCCAAACTGGTCGTTTTATTGGTTTTTTTTGTGAGCTCTGATCGATCGTTCCGAGGTAATTTACACATGTTCCTTTCGTCATAGGGGATGCACTTGGGTTAAAATTGGGGTGTCTACAGCCTGTCCCTTAATGGCTATTCGGGGTTCACACAGGATATCGAAGTTCCCCAACTCCAAGCTCCATTTTGAAATTGGAGTCGATAGGTCGGCCTTTCTGAGAACGGTTTTCAATGGGTACTCGGTAATCACAATGATGGTATGGGCTTGGAAGTAAGGTAGCAGTTTCCTTTTGGCCGTCGCAAGAGCTAAAACCAACTTCTCAAGAGGAAGGTACCTTGTCTCGGAAGGAATCAATGTTTTGCTGGAGTAGTAGATGGGCTGGAAATTAGCCCATTCCTTCCTTACAAGGACCAAGCTCACAGCATGGCCGGATACCGATAGGTAGAGGTACAAATCTTCTTCGGGCATGGGCATCACGAGGAGGGGAGCTCTGGAGAGATAGTCCTTCAACTGGCCCAACGCTCGGTCACAGTCCTCGGTCCACTGAAAACTCCTTTTGCTTGTTTTCAGGGACTCGAAGAAAGGTCGGCACAGATCCGAAGACCGGCTGATAAACCTGTTAAGCGCCGCGACCATTCCTGTGAGCCTTTGAACTTCTTTGATGGTGCTCGGAGGTCTGAGGTTTCAGATTGCAGATATCTGTTTCGGATCTGCCTCAATGCCCCTCCGAGTGACCATATAGCCAAGAAATTTTCCAGAGCCGACGCCGAATGCACACTTCTCGGCGTTGTGGCGCAGCTTGTGTTTCTTCATAACAGCAAAAATTTCGCCGAGGTGCTCCAAATGGCCCGAAGCGTGCTTGCTCTTGACAACCATGTCGTCAATGTATGCTTCCATCGTGTCCCCGAGATGTTTGGCGAACATTTTTGTAACCATGCGCTGGTAAGTAGCCCCAGCATTCTTGAGGCCGAACAGCATCACTTTGTAGCAATAGGTCCCTCGGGGAGATATGAAAGCTGTTTTCTCCTGGTCCTCTACTGCCATTGCTATTTGGTGGTACCTGCTGTAGGCGTCCATCATGCTGAGCCGAGCGTGTCCCGCTGTAGCATCGACTAGCTGGTCTATCCGTGGTAGAGGGAAGTAGTCCTTCGGGCAGTCGTCGTTGAGATTGGTGTAGTCTACGCAGACGCGTAGCTTCCCATTCTTCTTCGGCACCACTACGGTGTTTGCCAACCATGTCGGATATTGAACCTCTCGGATAGCCCCGGCATCAAGTAGCTTCCCGACCTCAGCTATAACAGCGTCTGAGTGGGCCGGAGATGAACGTCTCGGTTTTTGTACCACGGGCCTTTGGAGAGGATCGTCGTTGAGAGAGTGGGAGATAAACTGGGGGTCAATGCCCGGCATCTCATACGGTGTCCAGGCAAAGACTTCGACGTTCCTCTTAAGGAAGTCCACCAGTTGCTCTCTTTCAAAGGTTGTTAGGGTCGATCCGAGAAGAAAGTAACGGGTCCCATCGTCATTAATGGGTACGGTGACGAGGTCCTCCACTGCTTTCTCCTCGGCAGGTAACCCGATGTCTTCTAGGACTGGAGCCTCTAGTTCTTCAATGGGTCTTGGTTTCGGTTCTTTCTTCTTCTTCCCTTTAGTGGTTTTCTTCTTCATGTGTACGACATTCACTTGACACCTTCTTGCCACCATTTGTTCGCCTTTGATGTCTTCTTGCCATCCCTCGGCACCAATAAACCAAACAACTTGGTGATAGGTAGAGGCGATGGCCTTCATTTCATGCAACCAAGTTCTGCCAAGGATGGCGTTGTAAGGGCTCGGCGCATCAACGACAACAAATTCCATCTGCAAGGTTCTTGAGCCTGCCTTCACTGGAAAGACGATCCGTCCCATCGGCCAGACCGGAGCCCCGTTGAATCCGAAGAGAGGGGAGTCGGCCGGCATGAGATGGTCCGGGTTTAGGTTCAGCGCTTTAAAGGCCGAGTAGTACAAGATCTCGATAGAACTCCCTTGATCCACGAGCACTCGCTTGACCCTGGGGATTCCTATGTAAACGGAAATCACCAGGGCATCGCTGTGAGGCAGCTGTACATCCTTTAAATCCTGCTCGGTAAACGTGATAGTCCATTGCTCCTCACGCTCCTCACGCTTTCGTTTAGCGTTTCCTCCAACGGTAAGAACCTGTGAGGAGGGGCTCGGTACCGCCCGAAGTGCTGCGGTTTTCTCTTTGGTTGCTGCCCCATGGATCACGTGGACAATCACTTCTTCCGGAGGGTTATTCTCCTGCTGTGCTCGGGCCGTTGTCTTTTGTCGGTCAATGAACTGGTTCAAGCGCCCCTGCGTAACCTGCCTTTCAAGGAACTCCTTGAAGGGTCGGCAAGCAGTGGTATAGTGTCCCAGTTCATTGTGGTAAGTGCATTTAACCTTGCAGTCATTTGGTTGGCCTTCGGCTGTCCCCAATTTGTTGGTTGGCCAGGTGAACCACGGTTCCCGAGAGATTTCCCTTATCAGTTTGTAGAGAGGTAGGTTGAATACCGTCGTTATACCAACGAACTCGTTAGGTTTCGGTTCTCGTTCCCTGAACGAGTCCCGTTCCCTCCACGAGTCACGGTCCTTCTTCCACCCTTTACTATTTCCCATTTTAACCGTGTTAACTTGCTTTTTTCCCGAGTAATCAGCAGTGCTTGCCTTATGACTACCCGAGGTTCTGGAGAGTCTTCTTTCAGATATTATGTCCTCCAGCTGGGCAAACTTCTCCACGGTCTCCATTAGCCAGCTCATGTTCGCCGGAGGGTTTAGCATGAGTTCTTCAAAGATAGCTGAGGTTTCGTCTAAGCCGTACTTGAAAGATGTGGCAACCATCTGCGGGTCACAGTTATCAATGGCGTTGTAAATCTCCCAATAGCGCTTGGCGTACTTTCTCATCTTTTCTCCGGATTGTCGCTTTAGGCCTACGAGTGCGTCAATCGTTTTTGGGCGAGTACTGTTTGTGACGAACCGAGCGGTGAAGGCCTCTTCCAGCTGTTCGAACGAGCTAATGGAGTTCGGTTGTAGCTGGTTAAACCAAACTAAACCGATTCCCTGGAGGCTAACCGGAAAGGCCTTACACATCATGGCTTCATCGTAGCCATAGAGTCCCATAAGTTGTCGGTAATGCACAAGGTGCATCACCGCGTCGGATTTAGCATCGTACTTTGTGAATTTGGGGACAGTGAAGTTCCTCGGGGGTTGAGCTTCTTGGATTTCTCGAATAAATGGTGAGTCTTGGATTTTCCGGAGCCTTGAATCGATGGGTTTCTCGGTCGAACGCGGGGCCTCGTAGGCCATGCCAGCACTGTACGCCCTTTTGGCGTTCAGCCTGCGCCGCTCATCATTCTCTCCGAGCTCCCTTGTATGTTCCTTCCTTTTTCCAGACACCTGAGGAGGATCTTTCTCCGCTCGGTATCGTTTTGATTCTCCGGTACGTGGGTCCCGAACGATGATATAATCGCCGGTATCATCCATGTCGTACTCGGGAATGTGCTGAGTTTCGTTCTCACGATGTCTCCGAGGACTACGATCTCGGTGGGTATTCTTTGAAGGAGCTCGGACGTTGAGCTCTCAGTTTCGATCTCCGTGTCGGTCAACATGACCTGCAGATCTGCTACGTAAGATCTCTCGGTCATCTGCATCATACTGTACCGGAGCCTTGTCGTGGTTTTCGTATGGCAGAACGTCGTTTCGACGAGCCGTCTGAGATCCGGATCGTCCCGTTGTGGATTGAGAGCTTGACGTAGAGTGACCTCCCATCCTCGTGGTGCGTTCCGTTCGTACGTAATCCGAACGTCCACGTGACTTAACCGTTCGGGTGACGTCACGATGACAAGCCCGAAAGAATATTCCGTGAGCACATGCCTCCAGTGAAAATGTTACACGTGTCATAACCGTTCGGATGATGTCACTCGTCATGATCACGGTTTGTTACGGGCACATGTCGCATGAACTGCTCTGCTGACTCAGCAACTGGTCTTTCGGCACATCTTCGCGCCACGAATTAGTTTGTGTCACTCCTCGGATTAGTCCCGAGGTCTTTTGATATCAACCCTGAAAGGTCACGAAAGAGTCAAATGTAGGATAGGCCTCGGCAAATTCCGAGGCATTGGGACGAAGCCCCACTCTGTCCTTTCGAGTGTGCTGAATCATTTATCCAAAGAGTCCCCCAATGATAGTCTCTCAGCGACTACAAAGAGGTGTCTCTAGTATCTCTATACATTAGCCAGGTGCTAGGTATAACCGGACCCCTACATTTTATATTACATGTGGTAAATTGATATCCGATTTTGTTTCAAAATTTATACGATGAACACTCACCAATCCTGGTATTCACAATAGAATCCTTAATACACCAGTTCAAAATAAGATGCAAACTCTTTTACAACGAAAACTAGGAAAATCAAGAAGAAAAAAACAGCTATTATATGGATATCGTACTATGACTTCTCTCTGAGTAACAATCAACTCTCTGTGAAGCCCCAAATTTCGGGAATGTTAACTTTATTACACTAATAATAAATAAAGTTTTACAATAATAATCCATAAAGAAAATTACAGAAATCTCCCTGTCGATACATTTATTCACTATCAGGTAAGCTAAGGTACTTTAAGTCTCAGCACTACCGTTAGCCCCGGTGGTGTCCTACTCAACTCCATAAGCTTCCGAGCTGTAGAACTCCTCATGTTCGTCTCTATAGCTTAGCATAATACGTCTGAGTCGCAAAGTAACATCGTGGTATTATGTGAGAGTCACACAAGTGTAATACCGTGAGCGATAATGCTCAGCAGAAATTATTACCCTAAATCCTTACTCTTAACAATTACAAAAGATTCTGAATCAGGAATGAATAACAAAAGTTTAACAATTTAACAGTAACATTATAAAATGCTCGTGTCAGTGTCAATGCAAATGGTGTGTACCACGTGTATCGTTTCGTGTCTCGTATTATCTTCCAATGTCAGAGTTTTTCTTCAAGTTATTATCTACTGTTTGGGCACTATTCCGACCATCGGGTCACAAGCCAGTTCACACCACTCTATGGACACTGTTTCCGACCACTAGGTCAACAGGCCATCACTCGAAAGTACTGGTCCGTTTATGTCTCTTTCAACTAGCGATCGCCAAACTTTCCGATCGCTCCCACACGGACATGATCCCAACCGTCTTGTCATCACAGACCGCTTCTTCATGATATATACAAGGTCCGTCCACCATGTTGTTGTGCACGCTTAGCCCTAACCACCTTGTTCTCTCCGCGAAGATTGGGCGGCGCTCAAGCTGCACTACTGTATCCATTCAAATTTGTACTCATTCATTTCCATTTTCATTCTCATATAATTTCTCATAAACTCGCGGTTGTATCATGCCGTCAAACCATGTCTCGTATTTATGCAAATTTTGTCGTAAAACACGTCTCATGATTATGCAATAATGGAGTTTAAAATCTCGTAATATAAACTAGTAACGACAAATGAATGGCACTTTAAGATTATAAACTCGTTTCTTGTGATAAAAACCTTTCTTTGGTCATGCTACGTGAAAACATTTTCATAAATTCAAAATGAAGCTTACTAACTTTAATTACCAGAAACTAATCAAACTAATTAACATCGTGAAATTTATACGCAGTAAGCTGAGCATTATAACGACTACGAAAAATATACTCATCGTAAGAAGTAGGGTGAAGTAATCTACCTTAATTCAGATGATTAGTCAGAAGACACTAAAGCTAGGCGGGAATTCAGCGGACAACCGAACGGCTCTAGAAAACACCAATGCTACTAACTTTCTACTACTTCTTGGATTTAGAGGTGGTTTTGGTGGTGGAGGGTAGTAGCTCTCACTTGAGTTTGCAAGAACAAGTTGAAGCTCAAGATGAACTTCAACTAGAAACTCTAGAACTAGAAGTACTTTCTCTCTCTAGAAATACTAGAATGCCAAGAACAAGAATCCTAGAAAAGTGGAGAAGTGGTGTTCCTTTCTCATGCGAATGCAGGGGGTATTTATAGGCTTCTCAAAACCCCCTCTCTCTCGTCTCCAACCTCTCTCTCTCTCTCTCTCATAATTTCTTCCTAGATTTAGGGGATTTCAAGTACCTAAGTAATCCTAGATTAATCATGAATATCTATAGGTTTTTAATACAAAATCTATAGGATTTTAATGGAATAAATCTAAGAGAATCCTAGAGTTCTGTGGGATTCTTTTGTATACAAATACATATACATGCATGTAGATATAGGGTGGTATAGGGTATTTGTTCTTGAAGATCAAGTTGAAGAGTAAACTTCCACCCTCCTTCCTCTCCATATCTCTCCCATGTGCAAGAAAATCTCCCTAAGATTCCCTAGGGTAGGTGAGCCTTGGTGGCAAAGAAAAATTATTAGGGGGATTTTATAGTAGATTTTACTCGTAGAACAAGCACATGCACATATATATATTAGAAGTTTATATATACAAGAAGTTTCCTATGAGGGCTCCCTCTAAAAAAAAAGTGCGGGAAAACAGTTATGAGCCGTTGAATCGCGTGAAGGGCGTAGGATCCAACGGCCGACAACTGTTTTCCCGTAGTTTTTTTGAGAGGGAGCCATCATAGGAAACTTCTTATTATATATATATATATATATAGGTTTCATTTCTTATCCGGACTTTTGATTTCCAGACTTTTGATCCAAATTTTTTTTTGACGATCTGATCTGTCCAATGTGTTAAGAAGGTGTTTTCAAGGGTCCTCGCGGAAAATCTTCAAAAAAAAAATACCGGGAAGGGCTTGATCCAAGCAGTTTTCGCAAAAATATATAAATACAGTTTTTGCGAAAATTGCTTGGATCAAGCCCTTCCCGGTATTTTTTTTTGAAGATTTTTCGCGTGGACCCTTGAAAACACCTTCTGAACACATTGGACGGATCGGATTTTTCAAAAAAAATTTGCAACACAAAAAAAACCAATTTTTTCTTATTTCCGGGAGGTGTGGATGTGAAGTTTTCCGTATATATATATATATATATATACAATCCGGATCACCTCCGGACACCCTGATATACGCTATGTCCGGACTTTTCGTTTCAGCCGTTGGATCTAATCCAACGGCTCTGATAAAAGAGAGATCTCGCGGGTCAAATGATACCCGGGTCCTGATATATGATATCTCGCGGGTCATACACAAATTATACGGGTCATTTCCTCCCTTCCCCTACACAAACACTTCACCAGCAACGAAGAGAGAGAAAGAGCTGTAGGCGATTGAACGAACGAAGAGAGAGAGAGAGAGAGATCGCGATCGCGAAGAGGAAGAAGAACTCGAGGTCGAACAACAACAAATCGACATTCCCAGGTTCGAATCTATCTCTCTATCTCGTTTTTGGGGTTCGAACAGTTCTAGGGTTTCGAACTCTCTCTCTCTCTCTCTCTCTCTCTCTCTCTCTCGTTTCTGGTTTGAATCTAGGGTTTTGGTACAAATCGAAAACCCTAGTTTATTCTGTGTATTTTGTGTGCGATTTCGAACACGAACTTGAAACTACAGTTTTGAACTGTGAACTCTCTCTGTCTCTCGTTTCTGGTTTGATATCTGAAATCGATTTGCAAATCTTGGTGGAGTGTTACATATGGTTCTATTCCTGCACTTTTGTACCAATAGAACAAGTTTATAGCATCACGGTGTGGAACAGTTCTAGGGTTTCACGGTGTGTTACATATGGTTCGATTTTTGATTACATCGATTAACCCCCTGTACTTAATGTATCCATATTTTTTTTGTTCTAATATTTTCATTCTACCCTGGTACTTAGTTGTCCAGTGTTTGATGGAATACATTAACCTACATTAACAGTAGCCATATTTTTCATTATCCTCTTGTACTTAGTTGTCCAGTGTTTGATGGAATGGAAGATTGTGAATGTTGAACTAATAATATGGCTACTGGCTTAGGAGGGTCTGCTATTTTGTGCCTTACATTCTTATTCACATTGAGTTGAAATGACTGATTTTGGACGTGTTAATCTCACTTGGTCGAGATAGTTTTCCAAAAGAGGAGGCATTCTTAGTGTTTCCTTTTTCATTTTGTTACTTCTGTAATAAAGAATATGCCAATCTTGTTGCTGAAACTGTGTATTAGTTGCTGGAAATTATAGTTTTGATGCCAAAATCACCTCTGTAACTGCTGGAAATCACTGGTAGTGCAGTATTTTGAAGGATATATGCTGAAATTGGATTTCTGGGTTGCTGAATCTGTAATTATCTTACCTTAAGATCAGACGGTGCAAAAGCCTATAAACTGCTATCTCATTCTCAGCACACTTGGTGACTTTGCATGAAAGTCAAAACAACTTGGGCGGTTCACTGATTTGAAAAAAATAAATTCATTATATATGTTGATGGAAGTATTAAGAAATGTGTTTTGATTTTGCAGAATATGCTTACACATTACAAGTCGACGAGAAGAGTGATATATACAGCTTCGGGGTGGTGTTGATGGAGATACTAACGGGGAAGAGATCGGTGGACTCGGAATTTGGTGAGGGAAGCAGCATTGTGGACTGGTTGAGGACCAAAATCAAGGCGAAACACAGACTTACCGACATGCTGGATAAAAATGTGTTCCTCACTGTAGTGTTTTGAATTAATTTCTTTTTTTGAGGTTCTGCCAATGTATTGTCGATGAATGAAGAGACCAAACATGTACTTGTACTTTGGTGAACTAATTGTGTAATCAAACATGGCTATTTTGGTGAACCAATGTTCGAAATGTTATCTGCTTTGCCAAGTATTTTTTAATTGAGTAGGTTCTGTTTTGCACACTTCCAGATTGTGTTTGCTGCATCTCTTGAAATGTTGAGTGGCGTTTAGTTGTCTTGTGTAGTATGGCAGATTTGTTTCCAAGTGTTCCAATAGAGGGATGGCAGATTTGTCTCTGTTAAAATTCACACTTCAAATGAGATAAATCAAAAAGCAGCAGTAGCAAGCTCATGGAACACACTGAAAGTATACCAACACTAGCAGATGGTAGCATCAACACAGAAATCTGTCAATCCGTAGCAGCATAAACCTCACAATTTTGAATTTCATGAACAAAAAAACAAGCCAAGTGGTAGAGTCTGTCAACCAGTAGCAGATATGGACACGACACGAACACAACAATATGAGTTCAATGCACTCTTTGCAGCTTACTACTCATGGTTCGGACACATTGAGAGCGTATCGTGTCGTATCCATGGACTATGAATAGTTTGTTCTTTGAATGCAACATTTGTCTGGAAAAATTTGATATGTCTCATCTAATGTTATGGAATGTGTCAACCAGTAGCAGGAAAAAAAAAAACACAGAAATCTGTCAACCAGTCTTGTTCTCTTTCTCACAAATTTGCATTGCAAAGTCTGGCTTTCTTTCACTGAATGTAATAACACAATTTTGCATTGCAATATGGCCTCTGATTATCACAATTCTTGTACATCATTACAACCATTACTGGCGAGAGAAATTTGGGAAAAAAAACTAGAATCTGGTATATCATACACCAACGTGGGATTGACTACTTCACTCTTGGCATTGAACATACAAAGTTCCTTTCACTAACAGTGACCATAACTATAGGAAAAAACAAGAATCCTATCCAGAAAACAAGAGAATAAATTCAAATGTTCAAACAGGTACAACAAGCTCATGACCAAAAAATATTACATAACCAAGTTCCTATTTCCATATTTTGTAATTCCAGATTACATAACCAAGTTCCCATAGTTCAATCTCCATCTCCATCTCCCATTTTCTTGAACTCCATCTCCCATCCTGAAACACAAAATATGGAACATAAATAGGTCAAAATTACAAGAAAAAGCCCCAAAGAAGTACAGAATTATGGTATCAACAAAAAATAAAATTTTGCACACACACACTGATACAAGTATCAACAAAAAGCATATCACCAAAAGGTATCAACCAAAACAGCAATTAAATGGAAAAAACAGCAATTCAGTCACCAGTAGCCTTACATTTGGATGCAAACAGATTACAGAAGGCCTCCAACTTATTGAACAATATGCATATCCGATGAACTATTGACCAGGTTATGTATATAATGGGTGGTTTCCCCCAAAATCGCAAAAAATTCAAAACACAGAGTGAGAGTTCCATCTTTCTTCAACAAAATCGCAAAGAAATGGCAAAAATCAGATATATTCGAACCCTAGTATCGATTTTACAAACATCCAGAAAAAACTAGGGTTTTTCGCAACGAGAGAGAGAGAGTTCAGAGTTCGAAACCCTAATTTCGAGTTCGAAATCGCACACAACAACACAGAAAAAACTAGGGTTTACGAACAGTGACGTGACCAAAAAACCCTAGATTCAAACCAGAAACGAGAGAGAGAGAGACCTTGGATGTTGATTTTCTCTTCAGAGCATGGATCGATTTGGTTGTTCGTGAATCGCCGTGAATCGCCTCACCTCTTTCTCTCTCTTCGTTGGTACTCGTTTGAAAGGGGAAGAAGAAGAATGACCCGTTTGCTTTGATATGGGTGACCCGCGAGCACATTTTACCCGGACCCGTGCATTTAGACCCGCGTGTACCTCCTCTTTTATCAGAGTCGTTGGATGAGATCCAACGGCTGAGAGAAAACGTCCGGATATAACTTATATCAGGGTGTCCGGATTGGATCCGGATTGTATATATATATATATACGGGGAGGCTCCAGTCCGGGATCCCGGAAATCCCGGATTGAAGCGTTTTGAAGCCCTT